>JARUPZ010000018.1:3094679-3694679 GCA_031213475.1 Nereocystis luetkeana
AGTAAAGGTTCTTATGCCTCGCACAAATGAATCTAACTCGACAACCAGCTGTGGGCGACCGCCAAAAAAAAAAAAAATGGCGGTGGGGGGGATATTACGGCACCCTTTTTCCGTCAACCACAATCAACCGACTCGCCCTTGGAAAAACAAATTGTGAAAAAAAAACTACAAACAAGATTCCGAAAAACACACATTATATAAAACGATCTCCGTAACCGACCGCAAAATGTCCAATAAATAGACCCTTCCCCTCGGCCACTACCCCCCCCCCCATCTCAGCCCCCCCCAGTCCCCACCCTCCCCCCCAAAAAAAAAAACTCGCACTACACTTAGCCGATCTCTTCGCCCCTTCACCCCGCCCAATAATCATCCCACACAAATTCCAAGTAGTTTGTCGCAAACAAGTGTGTGGGCTCTTCTAAATGGGATCATCGAATTCAACGAATTCAAGCCTTCACTTCGCCCCCCCCCCCTCCCCTCCCCCCCCCCCCCCCCGCCGCCGGCCACAGGGCGGCGAAACAGGAAGGGTGCAAGACTAACGAACAAAACAAAACTGTGTTGTAATCTATACAAAACAACGCAATGAGCGCCCCAAGTGACTGGAGATGGTCCCCATGTGGAGTGAGAACGGTGCTCCCTCCGTCTAGAGAGGGATGCGTGGTCGACTGCCAAAATGACTCCAAGGCAATCAACCTAACGAGCACGCCCTCCCCCCCCCCCCCCCCCCGCCCCCTCCCCCCCCCTCCCCCCCCCCTCCCCCCCCCCCCCCCCCCCCCCTCCCCCCCCCCCCCCCCCCCCCCCCTCCAACCCCTCCCCCCCCCCCCTCCCCCCCGGGCCCGCTCTTCACCCATACCTTCTTGGAGGCCGCGGCCGTCTCCAACTCGGCCGCCCTGAGCCAGATCTTGACACTGGTGGGCAGGTTCCTGACCGCGTTCGCCAGCACAGTTTTCGCGTTGGCCGGCGTCTGAAGCCTGGCCCCCTCAAGCCAGACGTCCTCATTGGCGGGGGCACGCCTCGCATCCAGCCTTGATAGTTTTGCGCGCCTGAGTGAGGAGTGACGGAGGCGGGGGGGGGGGGGGGGGGGGGAGGGAGGGAGGGGGGGGGGGGGAGGGAGGGAGGGGGGGGGGGGGTACTAATGTCATGCATGGCCGTAGGGAGGATAATATGGGGGGGGGGGGGTACTCATTTGTTCTCTGCCTCAGTCACTTGTGAGGGCGGGGGCGGGGGGGGGGGGGGGGGTGTACTCGATAGGAGAGATGCACTCGATCTCATGCATGGCCATAGTCGTATGATCATAGACCCTCGCATCCCTACAATGCCGGGACGGAGCATGTCGGGTTTTCACCGACCAGGCAGACATTGCTTGCACCAAGCGCGAAGCGCCGTGTGGTGTCTGGCGAGTCGCATGAAGGGTGAGCTGCATCCCACTAAGAACCGCTTTTGAGGCGGACTTACGTGTGGATGACAGCTTCAAATGAAGTTGATTTAATATCCAGTGTAGCCACTTCCAGAGACAGCAATGGGAGTTTTATATTGTAAACTGCCTCTTGGGTGCCTCACCATGAACGCTACGTGATACGAGCATTCCCCACTTGTGCGGAGTAAAGGTTGTTCACCTCGCACAAACGATCTAACTCAACAAACCAGCTGTGACCGGCCGCCAAAAAAAAAAAAAAAAAAGCGGTACCCTGGTTGTCTAGCTCAAGTAGTGAGCGGCATGTTTTACAGTGTCGTTGCCAACCGACGCCAACCCAACCTATATATAATAGGGGGAGGGGGAGGGGGAATAATCGGTTGTTGGAAGCAGCACAGTATAGTACTGTACTCCAGATGGGGAGGCTGGGGAGGGGGGGGGGGGGTGCTGATGTCGTGCATGACCGTGTCATATGATTATAGACCCTCGGGGGGGGGCGGGGGGGAAATCGCTTGTTGGAAGCACCACAGTACAGAACAGTGTGTGTGTTCTTCACATTAAACCGTTCTTTCTACCCGTCGACATCCAGCACAACCAGTGTCCGCGCCGATTCTTCAATCCTAGAAGAGATACAAGTTCTGTGGTCACAAAGCTACCCCACAGAGATACTATTACGGGGGACCACAGTTAATAGGACCTACGGTAAACACAAAAACCTACATATTTCCCTCTTTTTCCTCACAATATTTGGTCCTATTTACTATGGTCCCCCGTAATACCGTACGTACAGTAATCCAAATGGTATACTTTGAAGTAATACAATAGTACCGTACGACAAGGGGGAAAATCGATTAAGACAAACAAAACCACCCGACGAGTAAATATGTATAGGCGGCTACGTAGTCTTGTTCGAAGCGGTGCCCTAGTGGTGAAATACAAAACGTACCTGGTATGCATAACACCTGCAGGATCAGGGGGGGGAAAGCGCGAGCCCTGCGCCAAACCAAGCACGAAACCTACCCACCTGGGCACACGGCAACTACCCGCAACTATCGTACCGCTGTAGCACACAAAAAGTGTTGCTAAACATCCCGCAAAACTGCTCAATACCCCGCATCCCTGCTCAACATCTCCGCGCGCTACTAAAATATCCCACATGCGGCCGAATACTCAGCATACACACCGCTAAATACTCCGCATACTACTACTACTATTACTGAACCGCTAAATACTCCGCATACTACTACTATTACTGAACCATAGTATTCAGGACCCATCATATACACACAAAAACCTATATATTCCAGTATTTTTACCAAGCAATGTTTGGTTCTGACTATGTTCCCCCGCAGTAATACCCCGCACACTTCCTCGAATTACTCCGCATACCCCTGAGTGCCCTACCCCACAACGTCCCCGCCGACCCGCCGACCCACCCACCCACCCACCCACCCACCCACCCACCCACCGACCCACCCACCTGGACGATTTTTCCGGCGTACTCTTCCACGCGAGCAGCGGCGATCCATCCCGGGCCGTGTTTGGGGTTGGTCGAGGTGACACTCTTCAAAAGGAGGCGTGCCTGCGACCGCACCAACACCACCAACAGCGGCAAGAGGGGGGGGAGAGGCGGAGATGACGCGGGGACCGAGGGTGAGGGGGGGGGAGGCGGAGGAGGCGGAGGATGCGGGGAGGAGGGGGGGAGGGGAGATGGAGGTGGGGGGGGGGGGAGGGGTGTACTCAAACCATGCATGGCCGTAGTCGCGTATGACCATAGACCCTTGCATCCCTATGTACAATCTGACCCCACGTCGGGTTTTGACCGAACAGGCAGACAATGCAGGGGGGGGGGAGCGAGCGCCCTCCCCTCCCTCCATCCCGCAGCGTCTCTTCGCCGCCCGCTTCTCTGCCATGCAATTCACCCAACCCCTGCATTGTACCCTGTACCCCTCCCCCCCCTCCCGTGTCCCCTGCGCGTCCTGCAAATAAACCGCCCTGCAAGTAATGCACTTCATCCAGCCCGTAACCTAAACCTCCCCCACCTCCCCCCCCTCCTCCCGCTCTTTTAGAAATCTGGTATGCAGTACATAGAGGCACTCACTTTTCTCGATGTCGCCGACCTCCAACCCCTACCCTAACGCCCCCCCCTCCCACTTGCCTCCTCTATTAGAAACCCATGCTGTATTGCAGCACAAAGGAAGGCACTGACTGACCTTCTCGATGTCGCCGACCTCGGCGTCGCTGTTGATCTTCAGGGAGTTCAGGTCCGTCAGGTACCTGGCGGAAGACATTGAAAAATAAAAACAAAAACAAAAAGCGACAGATCGGACAGACCACCCATCGTCACCCATCCTCCCTCCCCTCCCCTCTCCTTTTGGCGATCTAGATCGTTGGGCGCAGATTCGATTCCTGATTTTTTACGAGCTACAGCTGCAGCTCATGTTGCCAGTTGGGAGCCGTGCGAAACCTGAACGATCGAGTTACTTGGTGTATCTAATAACCTATATAACCTCGCCGCAAAAACATTCGCGATTCGAGACGCGGGGCGGGGGATACAAAATACATGGGAAAAAAACAAACAAAAAAGGTCATGGAAACCCCGAGATTCAAAATCAGCGGAGTTCACGCTCTCTCGCCATGACCGAACGCCCCGAGGATTTTTACAGCACCTCTCTTCTTCGTTTGCCATCCACGAGCAACAAACTCCCGGCACACGGGGGAAATAGGGGGGTGGGGGGGGGAAGGAACAAGCACAGGACCCAGAGAAGACAGAACACTAACATCAACAACAGCACAGCATCACTAGGGTGTTTCGCGAAATAATTTGGTTGGAGTTGGGTGGGTTTCTCGCAGTCTGTTACTTAGTGCCAAACCTGTCTGAAAACACAAGGAATGTTTACATTAAATTTTAATATACAAAAATATGCCAGGTACTTATATTTGGGTACAGAGTGATATTTGCATATGAATAGCGTTCACAACCCACGAAAAAAAGCAATTGCTGTGCGGGAAAAAGTGACCAAAATGACGTTTTGGTTGGGGTTGGATTTCTTGCAGTCTGTTCCTTAGCGCCAATCTGTCCGACAACATAAGGACTTCTTAGATCAAATATTGATATGCAAAATGTGCCTATATTTGGGTAAAGGGTGGTATTTGTATATAATAGCGATCACAACCCACGAAAAAATCAAGTGCTGCGGGGGGAAAAGCAACCAAATTGACGCATTTTAACCCACAGAAATTCTTGGGCTGGGTAACTCTGTGGGTTGGTTTAGCAAACGGAACAACTTCTGATTGGCTTGTATATACTAGCGCCATCGGATTCACTCGTTTTAAACTAATCAGCTCCTTGTGTTTGTCGGTTTTAGTTTTTTTTTTATAACCCCCATCCATATTGGACTTTATCACAAGCACCCTAACATCTAATATCAACATAAACAGCGGCGACTGACCACTCCGGTTTTCGAAAGGGGTTTCCGGGTAGGTTTGGGCCGGGAATCGAGGGTCGTCGGCCCTCTAAAGACCCCATTACCATTCTGTCCCGAATTATAGAACCTCTTGGAATACTAATTGATACACACAAAATCAGCAAATATTTGGGACATAGTGATAGATGTGAACTGTTGCACTGGTCCGCAGGCGTTTCACACACAAGCACAACACAAACAAAGTACCAGGTGTGTAAATAAGAATTTACCCGCGAGAAAAGCCGACCCATGAGGGAGAAAAAATAACTGGAGCCGCGTCGGAGAGCCACACCGTCAATACGCACGTCGGTCAACGACAAGCACCAACGGCGACAAGACCCACTCCCTTCATCCTTCACCCCCCGCCCCCCACCCCACCCCCCACCCCACCCCAACCTCCACACCCCCTCCCCAACCCCCCCCCCAAAAAAAAAACACACACACACACGTCCCGACAAAAAAAAAGCAAAACAAAAAACGTAGAACTCCCTCTGCCTCCAACACACATCCGATCTCTCTCTATTAATAGTAGCATCGCTCACCCCTTTGGGTTAACGGCGGTCTGGCCCGTAACGCTGTCGCTCATCTTGTCCAACTTCAACCCCAGCACCGTTCCTCGCGCGTGTCCCAGGCTGGAGATGTTGGTGGTCGAAGTGCCTGGAGTTGCCCCGCCTAGGGCCGGGTCCATCGTCCCGACCACCTGGTCGACGAACACACGAATCGGCAGCGGCCGAGCGGGGGGGGGGGGGGGAGTACGAAGGGGCAAAGGGCAGCATGAGGACACCCAGTCCGAGGCGTGAACTCACCTTTCTCTTCGCTGTGAGTGTGACTTTGCGGATAAATCGACGGCCGCATGCACGCACGCACGCACGCACGAACAAACACACATACGATACAAGAAAATACACACATACGATACGCTGATGATGAGGGGGCCGAAACGGAACCTTATCAGAACAAACTAATAATACAAAAGAACACCTATAAAATACTATATCATCAACACATCAATACATACACGTCTAGAGTAAACGGCTGTCTGCAGAATGAAACTATAGAATAGGTGGAAAATTACTACCAAGTACCATATTCGTAGCTGTCATGCTTTGTTCGCGAGCACGTGCGCGAGACCCGACATAGAGTAGTATACACACACCACTAGAAGCAGGACATACAGTAGTATACATACACCCTCTGGTAACTATTATTAATAGTAACTACTGCACGTGCTTCACCACCGCTAGCCCACCCTTGCGTTTTCAACCACGGCAAAGTTACAGCCCACTCTAAAACCAAGTCACAATGCAATTCCGAAGCGGCTGACAAAACGAAAAGGGTCAACCCCCTGCTTGTTCACGGGTCGGGTCGGGTAAGGGTGACTCGACCCGACCTGAGAGAAATCAGAAAGCCTCCTGACATGACCAGACCCGGCCCGACCCGACCCGACCCGTGATATTACAAAAAGTTCCTGACCCGACCCGCGGATGGAGGTCATGACCCGTGAAGAGCACTGACTATCGCAGGCGAGCGGCTGACTTAACAAAACATAGCGATTAGACTACGTAACAGTTCAAAGTTTACGCTGGCATCGGCTGACACCAACTATCCACACCTCGGACAAACCAGACAGACCATCGACGTTTCCTACTTCATCCTCATCATCATCATCATCTACTGTGCATCGTTCTGGGCAAATAGATACAGACATTAGATAGACATAGAGATTCCTGATCTGTACCCGCACGATCTATCCTACTGCTGCTGCTGCTGTAGCTTACGTTGGCGGGGTGGGGGGCGCATGACCAGCATCACCTGCATCCTCTACAGTACAGTAAGTAGGGCATGTTCTCCTGGGTTGGACCTGTTGCTATACAGATCCTTACCTGTTAGTACATATCATAACGGCAGGCAAGGATCTATCTGATCTATCTGTAGATGGCCTATCTGATCTATCTGATATCTCCGACGTGTGGAAGTTTCTATGCGTACCTCCTTCAGACTTGCACCCACGCTCGGGAGAAAAACTGCTTGGAAAATAGAGTTCAATACCGTTTACGGTATGAAAGTCACAGGGGTCAACCGTTCAAGAACTGCAGTCCCGTTTTTGGGACCAAATACTCCAATTCCAAGTACTTTGTCCCCAATGCCCCCCCAAAACGGGACTCTGCAGTCCTGATACGGATAGTAACACGGACTACCAGGTAGGTATCAACACGAACCAGAATTTACCAATAAAAAAAGATCACAAGAGCAGCAGAAAATATGATTAATCTTACTGCAAGCCATCTCTATAGCTCGTAGCTTTCCGCACACCTTCGTATCCATCCGCCCGGAGCGCAACTTTTTTTACCAAAAAAAAAGAGAAAAAAAACTGCGCCAACAAAATTTTCGAATAGAAAACCCCTTCTGGACATAAATGTAAAAGACCGCTTGGGTATTCATATTAATGTACAAGGCGCTTCGCTCCGCGGGCGGCCTACGCCGCCCGCTACGCTCGCTCAGGAAGGAAAAAAGTACATCAAATTATGCGAAGCGAACAGAGGTCCACGATTGAGTTTAGTTTTTTCAAGGATCGTAATTACAAACCGGCGACTTGATAATGCCAAGAGTCCCGCTGCCATGCTTCAGGAAAAAACGGCTCCAACGTCAGCTTGGATGCCACACATACGCTTCGCGTCGCGGATGTCGTACGTACGTACATACCCCAGGTGGGGTGCTACTGTCCGTACTTTTCTTTTTTCGATCTGCTCTATGTCTGTACTGTATGCACGAAGAAAGCGAAAGCACAGCACGGTACAGCAGCAAAAACAATGAAAATGAAACCGAAAACTCGGAAAGGAAAAAAATCCCCGTCCCCTCTCGTGTAATATTTTTCTGCCTGACTGGAACACCTTACACCCGGTCGAAAAGAAGAAAATAACCAAATCGCACAGAAGAGCTTCTCTCTCAGCCTCGTACGCCGCCCGCCCTTCTCGCGACCACCTCGCTACCGATTCGGTCCGGGTAAAGCTTTTATCACTCTTTGCCACAATCAGCCCCGTCGCCCGCCTCGCGTGAAGCCCAGTGCTCACCGTGGCCGTCGTTCGCCAGCTCGATAACGTTGGTGTTCAAACTGTACACCTCCCTCTTTCAACTTTAGCGTGGTCGCAAAAATAAGCACCGCTTGAATATTATCTTGCCCTCCCGAACGACCTTCATAACTCGTACATACTCTATCAACAATCATAAATCGAAGCCAGACAAAGCCCGTTTATGCATCCCTCGTGTCTCGAGGCACACGCGACGCCTAGGCACGAAAGCGGCGACCGCGCTCCTTGCAACCCCCCCTCTACCCGCCAGCACCCGCTGACACCCGCGACGGTGCCGGGTCCTCCCGCGATGCCGTGCTCGGAGAACACGCACGCACACGAAACGCAAGAAGAAAAAAGGATGAAAGGACCGAGAAAACAAATAACTGCTGGAAAGGTCCGGCAAGTAATGAAAGGAGGCGGTTTGGAAGTGGGAGCTCTGAGAGGCCAGGGATGCACCAACCGAGCACGCTCAGGGGTTGTGATCTAAGTATGTAGTTCTATAACCGGTCCTTATATTTTCGTCCACAAGGGGTTAAGAAAGTCAAAGAGCTTCTCACCGCCGTGTCATTTCGAGCGCCCTCGATGACGTGGTCCGGCATTGGCGTGAACACCTCCCGGCGCTTGCTCTGCTTGTACTTCAGGCTGTAGTCCCCGACGTCCGGAATCGCCTCCCACTCGCTCTGGGAAACCCCCGCCAAATGCCCCTGCAAAAATGAAGAGCGCCATGAAAGAAATAAAATATGATTCAAAACTATTTTTCACTTGTAAACGATGGCAATTATTTTTTGGCGTCGGCGCTTGATTCTATGTTTCCTTCTATTGCTATAGCGGAACACCAAAAACAAAACAAAAAAGCTCAATACCAAACACGGACACAGCACCGGGCGGGGGGGGGGGGGGTTGTACTCATCATCATGCACGGCCGAAGTCGTGTGGCCACAGACCCTCGCATCCGTACAATGCCGGGACGGAGCACGTCCGGTTTTCACCGACCAGGCAGACATTGTTTGCACTAAGCGCGAAGCGCCGTAAGGCGTTCGGCGTGTCGCGCGGCATATTGCCCCGGCCTGGGGGGTGCGATCGCAGCGCCCTTTCCCACCGCCCGCCGCGACTATTCTTGACACCCGCATGAGAAAGCGCGTTGTTGCCTTGGCATTCGGGTTCCAGTGGCAGGACAGGAAAAGCAGTCGCGAGGAAAGTTGCGACGTACGAAGATATATTCAAATCGAACCCCCGAAACAAGCAGAACACGCAAACAACATATACACAAAAGTATCAAATATTAAAAAAAAACGTACACACATACTCACCGTAGCAGTTGCGGCGTGCGCTCACCTTGAGGTCGGCGAACTGGTCACTGATTTTCGGCCGTTCCTCTCGCTCCTTCTTCATGGCCTCGATCTGCGCTTCCTCCCGGCGCCGCTTTCGCCGCGTGTCCACGTGCTCATCGATAGCCTGCGCAGAGCGCCCCGTAGCACCGCCGCACGAGACACAGGATAGCGAGAGGGGACAGGCGTGAGTGGCTTCAGCCTCTGGGGGGGGAACACACGGATATACTCCCAAAACGCCACGTGTAACCATATAGTATTCGTATCTGGGCATATTCTCAAAGCGCCATGTGCAATTATACAAAGTTCGCATACGGGTCTATACCTTCCTATACGGTGGATGTGCTACTCCACCACATTAGCCCACCCTGAACAGTCGTAGATGCAGATCATTCTTCCCGATTTTGGGATGATATGGTCATCATCCTTTTATCGTCGTTAATTTCCAAGCTTATTCTCTCGACAGGGGAGGGGGAGAGTGTAAACAAACGCCGAGCGATGTGAATGAGTGCTATGGAAAGAAAATCTCGACGAGATTTTTTGTGAAAAACAAAGCGGTAACTTTCGTTTGCGGGTGTCCCCCCGCTTGTTTCAGGAGAAAATCGGCTCGGGAAGTCACCCCAGGGGCTGCGGTGTTGTCTCGATCACCCGTGCGATACGGAATACGGCAAGGAAACAGGACATCGGTGGTACTTTGTATACCATCCCGTTATCACTTCCAAACCAAATAGTTGAAGGAAAAAATACCCATAAAACGATAGCCTGGTACGTGTTTTACACCCGAAATACCATAAAAGTATACCACAGCAGTACACAGCACTAGGGCTGCTCTTACAGGCGGCAGCAGCAGCAACCTAACTGCACCCATCCTCTACGTGAGGACAAACTGTCGGGGATGCCATGCCTCCCTCCCTAGACGGTGCCGCCTCATTACACTACACGCAGTCCTACCACCTGCTTAGAGTTGGACCGGAGCATATCTTTCATGGATAACCCCAAGAGTGCAGATACTCCACACACTATTATTTCTTGGAACCAGACCCGGGATATAGTAAGGGGTTGCTGACCACATATTCGAGAAAAAGGTCTTGAGACACAAAACCTGTGTACGAGACAAACACAAATACACCCTGACCCTAACCCTAAGCCAACCAGCAACCCTAACCCTAACTCTGAGCCAATCAGAACACACCTCCGTGAGTGGTAAGCTCTACTGAATATATTCGAAGTAAGCCTGTTTCCTACGCTGTCCGACTTCGAGCTGCAGAATTTTACTTTTCGATCCCAAAAAGTGAAAGAATCTGCTTATGCAGTCCGAACATGCAAAATCCGACCGGATATTTTTTTCGATTTGAGAATCCGATGGCCCAAGTCGTCTGATGTTGACCCAAACTCCGTCGACTTGGGCCATCATATTTTCAGAATGAAACATGGGGTGGTCTCATAATTCAAGATATTACCCACGACAGCACGCAGCAGCAGAACGATCGAGGAGTTGGATGGTGACACAGCTGTATGGCGACGTTGCTTCGCGCTTCGCGCCCGACGCGCAGGCGGGTGGGCGGCGCGTCTCCTCGTGGCCAGACTACAGTCGGCTGGCGCGGGCTCGGGCCTAGAGGCCGAGAGAAGCGCGCTCGGCGCGCACCTCTCCTTAGGTACGTACTCGTAGACTGCAGCAGCAGTCACAGTCACATTGTGTCAACATTAAACATACCAAGACTGGGAGACTCTAGCGCACTCGGCACTTCTCTTCGTCGCCAGAGCAGTGGCATTCAGCGTGGGTTCGGACGCTTGGGTCCTACGCGCAGTGTAGCGTACTCGGCGCGTCTCTGCCCGGCGCCATACCAGAACAACAGTTGTTCTCGGCGTTTGCTCGAATCTCTGCACACACATTAAATCCGTTTTGTTCGCATAGAAAGACTGTTTCGATTTGTGAACTTCACAGCTGAAAGCGCGATCGGCTCACAATCTGAAGTTCAAAATATGAACTGCACACATACCAGGGAGGAACCAGCCTAAGGACAACACTCGCAGTAGCACAGCAGCAGCAGCAGCAGCAGTAGCAACAGCGGCGGCGGCCGCAGCACAACAGCAGCACAGCTATGGCAGCAGCGCAACAGCAACGCAACAGCAGCACAACTATGGCTGCGGCGCACCATAAGAGAACCAGTGAAACAAAAAGAAAACGACTCACGCCGACCCCCCCCTGCCCTCCTCCCCCTAGAATAAAATAAAAACAAAAAAACATCACCTCGTAAATCCTATCCGCCTCCTCGTCGTCATTGTCGTAAGGAGTGTCTCCGAATAACCGCTCCTGGTACCCCGAGAACTCGTCGTAGTTGCTCTCCGACAAGTCCACCGCTCCCGCCCCCCCCGCGGCGCCCCCGCTACCCCCCCCCCCCCCTCCCACCGCCTCTTCCTCTACCGGCTCCGCCCTCGCTGTTGGACTTGGCGAGATCGCCCATGCCGCGACCACGACCAGCGACGTACCCCACCGGCGCGGGCCCAAAGTCTGGGTCTTTGGCGGCGCCGGAGGAAGGGGCGGCGCCAGGGGGAGGGGCGGCGCCCGGCTCCGGGAGAGGAGTGCGGGCGGGTCCGATGTCGGACCGGGTGGTGAAGCCAACGGCACCGCGGCCGAGACCGGCGACATAGTTGGAAGGCGCGCCTGGTGATATAATATGGAGGATGTGGGCGGCGTGGGGGGGAGGGGGTTATGGTGGTGGTGATGGTGGTGGTGGTGGTGGTGGAGGTTGTTGTCGTCGACGACGGGGGACAGACAGAAGGTGTTGTTTTTGTTGTCGACGGGTGCCCAGGGTGACAGGGGATGGAGGCAGAGGAGGGAGGCAGAGGAGGGAGGGAGAGGAGGGAGGCAGAGGAGGGAGGCAGAGGAGGGAGGCAGAGGAGGGAGAGAGGGGCGGAGGGTGGGGTGGAGCGAGGGAGCGAAGAACCGGAGGCGTCGTTGAACTCACAAGCAAACTCGTAGCTCTTGGTACACACATGGCGAGCAGCAAGGGGGTAGTTGCGCCATCACGATGACGAACGCTCTGGAGAATATGATTTCTACATGATGGCAATTCAAAAATTTACTCACAGCCGGATACGAACCGAACTCGTCGCTGGCAAGCTCACGATGCACCATGTGGCGCCCATCTGTTGATTGCTGTGTGTACGGGTACCTGCGGGCTGCGGGACGATCACTGCTGTTTTGTCTGTGTGTACAGGCGTCCAGGTTGACACTACAAGCAGTGTGCCTAAGACTCGCCGACCATGTCTCAAACACCTACGGCCCTGGAAATACCTCAGTCCACAGTGGGTACCTCAAGCGAGGGCTCAAGAGCAAACCAAAAGGCAACCAGCTCCTGCAGCAAGTGCATTCGCAAGCGGTTCTGCTGTAGGTCGTCCAGTGCTCAGTACTCGTCTGGCGGGGAGGGGAATTGTGTATTATGATCGATAAATCGTGTTGAGTTCAGATGAGCGTTTCGGTACGAATTCCGACTCACCAGCCTTGTAAGTTGCACGGGTCGCCTTTCCGACTCCCCGCATCGCCATGATTACTTCCTGTGAGGCAGTACCCACCTCACCGCTGTTCTGCTGTTGGTTCTCTCACGGCGCGCTCTTGTGGATTTGTTGTGAACTTTGACCATGATTTCGCCCCTAGAAACAAACGCCGCCAAAATGAAGAGAAACCCTTCGGCTGCCCTTGCTGTGACAGCATCCATGCATCCATAGCGTGCTGCCTCACATCAGCTTGCAGAGTGCCTCTTCCATCTCTTCTAGCTACGCGTTGCATAGTGCGCTCATGGTAGGCGATGGCACGGAAGCGAAAACGAACGCGAGCAGCGTCCGCAGCAGCAACGCTCAACCTCACAGCAGCAACTGCCTCCGACTCGGCAAACATGGGAATTACCAGCAGTGAATCCAAAACGACAACCAGAGGCAACAGCAGTAGGCCTGGAACCTCGGCGAAGGAACGCTTGCTTGACACGAAGGTCGTCGGGAATGGCGCCCCTCCCGGCGTCATTGCCGAGGTGGAGGTGCAGCCGCCGGAGGAAGACGAGGAAAGCTCGAGCAGCATGCCGGGGATTCCATGGGCCTTGCCTCCAGAACAAGGGCCTGTCGCTTGGGCAACAGCCGCAGACACTGACGACGACGACGACGAGGACGGCGACGAGGAAGAGGAGAGGGAAGAGATACAGGAAGACGAGAGCGATCTGAATACCATTGGTGGAAGAGCACCGACCTCGCTGTCGGCATTGTCGGCGCCAGCGTTGGACCCTGACAATCGATGGAAACAGCATCCGGACCGACGACGAAGTTTGGCCAGCGGCGGCGGCCGCGGCGGTGGCGGCGGCCGTGGCCGCTCGAGCAACAACAAGGGCAAGGTAGGCCGCGGGAAGCGGGGGGGTTGGGCAGGAAGACGCACCGCCGACAGGAAATCAGGACGAGGAGGGGCTACAGCGAACGAGGTGGCTCGCACGGGTCGGGACGGCGCTGCCAATCTGGAGGAGGATGATGAGGCGCCGGTCACCGACGGACACTACGGCCCACGGATAGACGCGCCGCCTTGCACGGTGTTCTCGCCTCGCGAGGGCAAGGTGCACCGCGTGAGCGCAGGCGCAGGTACAGGCACAAGCACTGACCCAGGTAATCCCGCCACCGCCGCGCTTGTCGTGGGCCTGGACCCGCACGAGCAGCTGTGCTTTGTCGGCGCGGCGCGCGTGCGGTGCGGCCGCGGCCAGGCGGACTTGTCGGGGTACACCCTGATGCCCGTCCCGTGGGGGCCGTACGTCGAAGCGCGCTCCCCGCGCTGGATGAGCCTGCTGGTAGTCCGGGCGCTGGAGGCGGGAGAGTACTCGAATGCTGGGGCTTGCGGCGCCGCCGCAAGCGGTAGCGGCGGCGAAGCGAGAGACGGCGAAGACGTCGCCGAGGAGGAAGAAGAGATCGAGGGGGCGGTCGACAGAATCTCTGAGGAATTCGCCGTCGTGGTGGTGCTGCGGCCGCTGTCGGACGGACCATTGAGCTTTCTCTCGGCGCAAGCGGACGCAGACGCCTTGTACTTCCCGGGTGTTTCGGAGGCCCGCGCTGCGGGGTACGCATCGGAAAAAAATAGGGGGAGCCAGGCGTCGCGTGACGCGGCGGCGGGCGGCGAAGACGAGGAGGCGGTGGGGAAGTCCGAAGGCTCCCAAGACTCCGAAGGTTCCGAAGGCAGCGAAAGTTCCGAAGAAGGTTCCGAAGAAGATTCTGAAGGTTCCGAATATTTCAAAGGAACGTGTGGTGCCCCTGACGACCAAGAGCGTGTTTCCCCAGCATTGCGGGTAGCGGCCGATCTTCGCCTGCCGGGGATGCAGGTTGTCGTGGCCGATGTCGCCGGGCTGCGCCCGTTCGTCGTGGCTCAAGACTGGGCAAAAGCTGCCGACGCCGTGCTGGCGGCGCCCCCTTCTACCGATGGCTCTGGTTTGGTACTCGTCTGCGGAGCTAAGGGGGTGGGAAAGAGCAGCATGTGTCGGTTCCTCGTCAACCGTATGCTCGGTCGGCACCCCACGGTGGCTTACATGGACTGCGATCTAGGGCAGCCGGAGCTCACCCCCCCCGGCCAGGTGTCTCTGCACCTTCTCGACGCGCCGGTGGTGGGTCCGCCCCATGCGAACCTTCGCCGGCCGGAACTCGCGTACTTCGTGGGAACCACGTCCTCCAAACCTGAGCCGCTTCTCTACTCGGCTGCTGTGCGCGCCCTCGCGGAGCACGCCGCGGCCGGGCAACAGCAGGCGGCGTCTTTCGCCGGGGACGGCCTCCCCTCACGCCCCCTGGTCGTGAACACTGATGGGTGGGTGAAGGGTATGGGGGAAGACCTCCTCGGAGCCGTGATCGACGCGGTTCGCCCGCGGCACATCGTGCAGATTCTGGGATCCTCGACGGCGAAAACGTTCGAGCTCGACCGCCTACCTCAGGGCTGCCAGCTCCACCGCGTCGGGGCGTGGTCACCGATCGCGCTCCCCGCGAGAGGCACGCCCGCCCCAGCCCGCCCCTCTCCGCAAGACTTGCGGACTCTCCGGCTGGTGGCGTATTTTCTCGGGCGGGGTTGTGCCGCCGCCGACGACGCGCGAGACGAAGGAGCAGGCGGTCCAGATAGAGCAGTAGGCGCTACTTATGATCTTGAGGGGGGATTCGCGGCTGCCGATGGTTCGCGGGATGGCGGTTCGATGGGCGCGACGAGGAATGGCGGTGCTGGTGAACTGGTGAGCGCTAGTTTGCGGGGAGGGGCGGTGTACGACCAGGAGCACGAAGTAGCCGCTCTGCTCGCCGCGAGAAGACCCCGGCGGGTGCCGTGGAGGGCGGTTCAGGTCAGGGTTATGAACGGCTCGGTGCCGCCGAGCCATGTCCCGCACGCGGTCAACGGCGCGCTTGTCGGGCTTGTCGCGGTGCCCGGGAAGCCTTGGGAGGGGGGGGGGGCGGCAGCGGCTGCGGGGGTGGCAGCGGGGGCGGCTAGTGGTAGTAGCAGTTGTGGCGCGGCGCCTCCGGCGGGACCGGGGCCGGCTTGCCTAGCGCAGACACCCTTATCGCCGTGTGTAGGTCTGGGGATCGTGCGATCCGTCGACACGGAGAAACGAGTATTTTATGTGCTAACCCCGGAACCTGTCGAGGTGTTGAAGGGGGTGAACGTGTTGGTGGTGGGCTCGATGCAGCTGCCGATGGTGATGTTGTACGACCCAAACTTGTGCTCGCACCCGTACTTTTCTTCCGAGACTGTCGGGGGCGAGGTCATCAAGAGCCGCAATTACTTGTTGCGTAGAGCAGGGCAGCAGCCAGGGTAGTGGCGATGTCTACTCTGCGTTTAGGTTTTAGTTTTTTTGTTTGCCACCCACACAACACTAGCCTCTGGATACAGCGGTTGAGTTTTTTTGGTGACAGTCGTGTGCTTGGAATGCGCGAAATGGGGTGATGGACTCCCTGGCTTAGCAATTACCGGGTCGTTGTTTGCGATAGATGTGGCGTTCCATGTGCTCCATGGCGTTGTTTTTAACAGCATGTGGTCTTGTGGGCGGGGGATGGATCGTGGTTTCAGCAACCCTGCAGGTAGACACTCCCAGCAATTTTATATGGTAAGGCTTCCAGCATATTGTCAGCCTCACGCAAGTTTGAGCGTTTTGAGCGATTTTTCATTGTATTATGAGTTGTCCTGGGTGAGCGAGAACTCTGCGCCGTCACAAGAGAAGACCAATTCAATACCCAAACTAATCCTCTTAACATCTCGCTCTCGCTACGGACTGCGCCAAGACTTGGTGTTTCTTTTCGAGCAAGAAAACAGGGCAGTTGCTCGTTTTTCGGGGCCCTTGTGTACATACTTCGAAGTGTGCAATGTTCGACAAATGCGCTTTCTCTTCCTCCCCGTCCCAGCTGGCAGTATACTCGTGTCTTGCGTTCATGCCTTTTGGGTTTTTTGTACGTTAAATCCGTGCCTTGCATCTGCCTATCTGTCGCCTGTCCCTTTGGATTGTATGTATGTTACCCGTAGTTTCCCTATTGGTCCATTCTTTGTTTTTAAGGACGTTTCTGACTGTTGGAAAACCAAATAGTGTATATTTCTCTGGTTGCGAGGACTACTTTTCCGCCGGGGGTTAATAATGTCTGGGTTTGATCGTGCACCTACTACATGTATAGTGCAGCGCACCCTCTCCGTTGTACAAGATAATTCAAACCTGTCACATTATTGGAAACAGTTCACACCTTTGACAGATCAGATAGATCATGACATATCTATCTATCTACAGTAGATGATCTAGTTCCTCACCTGCCGTTGTGATAAGTTGTGCAGAATCTGCCTTGAAGGACAGATCCAACCCAGGAAACATGTGTTTCTGCAGATCATGCAGACTATACGGGTCCCACCTGGCAACATGAGCTGCTGCAGATCATACCAAATCTGGGAGGGGTCTGCCTTGAAAGATCTAGATCATGAACTGTGGGAATCGATCTTCTGGAACAACAATTTACCGAAGTTTCATTGACGACACTAGAATGGGGTTTCCGCTGAAACTTGGTGACGCGCGCAGCTCGGAGCGCGATTTAAAGCGCCCGACGGCGCGAGGGTTGTTTCGAATTGGGCCAATTTTTTCGCCCCCTTACCGAAACAGTCGTCTCCGAAAAAAGGGTCGGAACGAAATCGCCGCGGACAAAGGCATCGCGGCGGGTAAAGACCTTTTTCTCGGCACACTTGATTAGTTGTTTTTTTGTTACCGGCACTACGCATCATTATACATACCAGCGGGAAATAGCCATGAGGTTAACGCCGGCCTTGGTTGACGCATGTACGTAGCAATATACGCTATGACACCATTTAAACGATCGACTGTACTTTTCGCCACTGGATGCCGGCAATATTGCTTGTGGTTACGCATGCCAGGTGCTGCTGTATACGACCACCCCGTACACCCGAAGACACCGCCCCAAATCGGGCAGTAGTATCTCGAAGTAGCAATAAGTTGTCATAGTCTGGTGTGAAGCACATCGGTCCACAGATTTACCATTCTATTCCATAAACAGAAATCATATAATTTGACGCTGAGTCCCGCTTCAGATCCTGTATTTGGTCATGCCACGAATCGCTGCCGTCGCGCAGTTATAACATGGGTGCCTAGCACAACCTGCAATCATAGCGGCACGCTTTACTCCGAGGATCCAAAGTATTTACGTACGGTATAGATCGTGATGTGTCCGAGGTGTAAACGTCTGAGGCAGCTGTGTCAACGACTCGATTTATCTCTCCTCTGTCTCTCCTCTCCGCTCAATTATTTCAGCTCAGTTCGCAAGAATAACCAAGCCTAATACTTGTTTTCTGAAATCGGCGAAACAAAATAAAGTCGTTGGCAAATCATAGCAGGCTTACGGTATACATCGGTGATGTTATCTGTTTATCTGTGGTACGGGATAGAAACCTCTGTCTCTTTGATACAGTTGTTGCGTGGATCATGCACCGCTGAGTTTTCCTATAGTTTCTCGTCTGGAATTTGGCAGGGGGAGGGGGGGGGGGGGGGAGGCGTACTCATTTGTTGCTTGCCTTAGTCATTTAACCATTTACCACGCATCCCTTTCGAGACGGAGCACCGTTCCTACTCCTAATAAAGACACCTCCAACAATTGGGCGCTCATTACGTCGTTTCCATATATTACATAGAAAGTTTTTGCTAATTTTATCCCCTTCCTGTTTGGCCGCCTGTGGTCACCATCTATCTCCAAGGATAGCGATCGTTTTCTCGCTGCTATCTAGTGTGTCAAACTCCTCCATGTCACTACGTATATTTCCCTCATCTCCTCTTCGAACACATCCCGTTCCTCCTTGTATAATTCACATTATCCTACTATGTGAGTTCTACTCTCGAGGAGGAGGGGGAGGGGCTTCATCGTTGTTCCCAGTGTGTTTCCCACGAGGACGCGTTCTACGATAGAGGCATTACGGGGGACTAGAGTCAATAGGACCAAATATTGTTAGTGAAAATGGTTAAATATGTAGGTATTCATCTATACCATAGGTCCTATTAACTATGGCCCCCCGTAATAGCACATTTCCGATTTTTTTCCCGAGTAACGGGGTTCCTTAATCCTTACCCCAAGCTCGTCGGAATGCCAATAATCTTGCTTCGAATAATGACGGTTTTGTATACTTGGGCCATGGGATTATTCATCGGAATGCAAATTGGTTTTTGCCGAAGTCACTTTTCGGGTGAGCTATGGAGATCCTTAAGTGAGGAGCCTCAGAATTTTTAGGGTGAATCTCTATAGTAGAACGCCTCCGAGGTTGATTGTGCTGTTCCCTTAACGCTTTGAAAGTCAGTTGCTAACTACGTACCGGTATAATAACCGCATCCTTCCTTATAATGCACTCCTGTTGAAAGTAATATACCGGGGATAGAAACGGTTCTAACTTCTGAAGATGGGATGGTACAAGCCTTGCACACCTCGAACAGTTCATGATCGACTGCTGTAGTTCGTTGCCTGCCGTTGTGTGAGGCTGTGCAGGGCCTACATGGTACATCTCCAACTCAGGAAACATGAGCTAGATCTCATGAAGATTATACGGCGGCTCCCGCTGAGCAACATTATAATACTGTGTAGATCATACAGCTGACAGGGATCTATCTGCCCTTGACCCTTTTAGAACCGCAGTCCCGTTTTGGGGACGAACCTGTCAAATTCTAAGTAATTCGTCCCCAAAACGAGACTGCGGTCCTAAAAGGGTTGCTTTTCTAGATCATCAAGTGGGAATCGAGTATCTGTCCTAGGTGTGAAACCTTGGTACCGGGAAGACCAAAGGGATCATACTCGTACGGGGGACAAATATCCCGCCCTCCCCTTTCCCAATCCATCGCCCAAGCCACTTAATTTCCACGCACCCGAAGGATTATGTCATCAAGACCCCTCAGTCGGCGATCGTGCGTGTCATGTTAGCCCCCCCGACTTTATTACAGAGTAGTAGGACCGCACCCCCTTTTCGATTACTCATCACTTGGAAGTCATACTGTTGTAGCGCTACTACTGTGAATATAATCGTAAATGTTTCTGCAAAGTGCAGCAGTACGTATACTCGAAGTATAGCGGAAAGGTTCACAGCATTAGCATTCTGATATATATGGTGGTATCCGGAAACCAAGTCCGTCCGTGAGCACCTTTGCTTGACCAACCCGAAACATGAAGCCTCTTATCCCCTGCCCCGTCCCGCCGCGGGCCATCTCCCACCAAATCACGTACGCCATGCACTCCTTTGCCCGGGGACGCGCGCGTCGTGCTACCGGTTGTTTCTTATCCTAGTTGACCCTACCATAGGCCGTTTCCGACCCGTCTTCCTCCGTTCGGGCCCACTCTGCCGACATTTGAAGCCATCATATACGTACCTACCGCCAATAGTCAATGTTACGGGGGACCACAGTAAATAGGACCCAAGGTACATACAAAAACCTGTATACCTGGTGTTTCTCTATTTTTATGAACAATATTTGGTCCTATTTACTATGGTCCCCCGTAATAGTAGAGACCATACCTGGTATATTTATTTGGGGCTGTGAATCGAAGCGAACAATGGCGATCGGATTTACATCGGGTTCGGCACAAAGCCGGCACTTTTTCAATACGTAATCAATCGGCCTGCTCGATTTTCAAGGGGAGTCGAACGAGCGAAGGACCCTGGACACCCCCCCTCCCCACACAAGCGGTTACTATTTACAGTAGGATGCATCTCAACATCCATGCGACTCGCCGAGCACACTTCATGACGCTCTGCGCTTGGTGCAAGCTGTGTCTGCCTGGTATGTGAAGGCTGTTTCAAAACGCGCTCGTACCAAATCCCACCGTCACGCCAAAATATCGTCGGGAGTGAGCGAGGCGCGCCATCAGGAACTGAAACACGTCTGCTTTACTGTCCGTGCAGCAGTATCAAAAGTAAATTGCCGTCTAAAACAGGCAACACTTGGATTTCGTTCAGCGGACATAACGGTACCGCTCGTGATTCGGCCAGATTTTTGTTTGGGTGCGGTTTCCATGATGAAACGAGAATAATTTTCCTCCGACCGTTGTAAAAAAATGTTCAAGGTTGATCTTGGGCTGATCGAGACTACAGCTCGTTGATTTCAGGAACCATTCGCCTGCAGTCACAGCATGCGACGGTATCTGACAGGTAGCGTACGAGGTATTCGTTTCATGATTACATGATGGTGTCTTTTCGACAGCTTGGCTGTGTTGTGAACTTGGCGTTCATGTGGGTTTGTTGACCTGACCTGTTTAACTCTGGCCAGAGATCAAATGGACGTGGGGCTTCAATCACTTGACACTCTGGGAAAGCTACGTAGGACCTACTGCTGTTGATCGTGGGTCCTTCGCCACCGAAACTTTGCGGCAGCTGATGTGTACGACCGCTGTAGCTTCGAAGAAACATGTGGCACGAGTGCATTGTATCTACCATCAGGTAAATTAACGAAAATTGGAAGCGACTGCATGTGTTGAGTCTAGAAAACGACGTGAATAGTTCACATTGATAGTGCCGTCTCGCGACTGCATGAGCAAAGGGGGGGGGGGGGGGGGAACGGTTACCGATGATACTCGTAGAGCTCGGAAGCCTACAGCACTGTCCAGTCAATTGGAGACCAGCAGTTAATAATAGTTAAGTAAAAGCTGACAGCCATAATGACAAGAGAAAAAATCAACCGAGAGCACAACCTCATTTGAGAGGGCCATGGGCGAGAAGCGCAAAGAAAAAATGCTCGACTCGCTGTGGCATGCGCGTCACCGGGGAAAAAAGACCGACATTATGAGGACGTTAGCATGTCAATTAAGTCTCCAACCGAAAAGCTTCGTTCGGACTAAACTAAACCAGCGCTCAACAATCCATTATAAGGGGGAACGTCCGCATACCATCTCCCCTCCCGCCACTCCGCAGACAAAACCGATCCCAACAAAAATCGGGAAAAGCTGCGCACGGAACCGGCCCCGAGCTGAACACCCAACGCACCTCCCACAAAAAAACACCGCACACCCCCTCCCCCGGCCTTTGGAAACCTCCCTTCCAGAAGGAAGAAAAATAGCAAAAAAACAAAAAAAGAGGGTAACGATATTTCTCAGCAAGAAAAAACGTCAAAGACAGCTATAGCTGACACGCCTATGACAAGGCAGCACCAGCAGCTGCTCAGCCCGGTCGCAAGCGATGGAACGCCTTTCTATTCGGAAAGGGCGCCACACAACCGCTCTAACGCGCGCGCTGGCGCATCTTGCGGCGCTTGCGCCTCAGGCGGCGCATGCGCTTCTTGCGCCACTTGGCGCGCATGCCGCCCTTGACCCCGAAGAGGAGGGTCAGGGTGTCGGCCTCCTCGATGCCCGCGTCGGCGAGGCACCCGGAGTTCAGCTGCACGCCTCCGTGGTTGAGGCGCATGAGGGCAGCCGGGAGGTACTCCTGGCTTTCCACCGCGGCCTTGACGGCAGCCACGGTGGTGGCGGGGGACACCTCCAGAGGGAGGCTGGCCCCGCCGAGGGTTTTCACGAAAATCTGCATGTTCGCCTCTGGATGCTCAAAGCCTGAAAAGAAAAAACCAAGGGCAAAGGGGGGGGGGGGGGGGGGGAATGATGCATGTTAGAAGGCGTGTAGATAGGAGGCAAAAATGGTGGCGCACTACGTTCCACGTTTTATCATGTCCCTGTGAAACGTGCAGTGCTGTTGAAGGGGGTATTTTGCGTTTGTAACACTTCCATATTCGAAGCTGGACCTTCATTTTCAGTGACGATTAGCTTGGAACTCAAGTGTTACGACGACCATTTTTTTGCAGTACAGTAGTGCCACTCCGTCCCTAAATATAACTGTCGTTTGTATACTATTAATAATGTTCAATACGAACGGCACGTACAGCGCCCGAAAAAACAGCGACAAGATGATACAGCCGGGTGCCACGACCTCATGCACCATCACTGTCGTACGGGAGTTTTACAGCAGTAGTTGCACGCGGTTTTCGCTGTCGTCGTACGTCATCGAACGCGGGGTACCCACGCGTCTATAGCAACACAGCAAAACCGCGAGGGTGGGGTGGTAGGCGGTGACTGGCCGGCGGCGGTCACATGTGTGAGCCGGTATGTAGATGTATCGCTCTGTCTGATGATTTTCAACGTGAGCCTACACGCAAGGACTGCAAAAAAAAAAAAAACTTCACCAATCTTCCCCCGAACCGTTCACTTCAGCTTCCCATCCTCATAGCAGTGATTTCTGTTATGATGTTGGTATTATGTTAGAACAGAGGTAAGTATTCGTAAACCAACTTCCTGCATCCTGCCCTGTTTTTTAACACGCATCGTTTCTTTGGAGCTGTTCAATCTCATCCATGCTCTCACTTTATCAAGCCGATCACGTCTCCCTCATAAAAAGACATCGCCCCACAAACCCCACATTTATTTCGTTCAATATTCCACATAAGAAACATGTCAATAATGAGGTTCCAACCATTTGCTGACACGTACCGACAGCATACATACCGAAATTCTCGGCTTGGCGGAGCATTGGAATCGTTTACAGACTACGAGCACATACCCCCTTTGAATAGACACGGGGTTAATCCGCACGTAACCGACAGGTCTGTATGGAGCTGTGCTGGGCGGTAACGGCAAACACAGCACACACCAGGTCATCTATCCCTTCCTTTTCAAGGTATCCCGACTGAGGGAAAACGTAATAAAAGGGGCTTCAAATTTCTGCCCACTACGTACTGACTGTAAGGGGCAGCTACCAACTATAATATGGGATGTTGATATGTATGGGGCATCCAACCCCGATTGCACTACGAGTGAGGTCTTTCAAGAGGGGCTACCTACTGTACCGCATGTATGGCACGTACAAGACGCAAAAGACAACACCCCCCCTCCGACGAATTTCAGAGAGTTTTTCCCAAAAAACTAGGGGGGGACACTATTAACATTAAAAGAAAAACGGCGGCGTTGGGAAGGTCTCGTCGAGAGCATCGCTCCGCGGTTTGCACCCTTCCGGTTATCACAGCATATATACCAGCGGGGGAATTAGTGTGAGGGGGTGTCCTATCTTGCGTGATACCAGGCATAAAGGTATACCGCAAGGCTCTGATCGGCGATACATACGTCCTGTACGCGGTGGGCGCATGTACCCGAAGGTGAAACCCGCATTCCTGACAGCATGTAGTATTGTCAAGGGAGCTCGCAGAGGGATGTGATCGTTTTTCAGATCTCGTTTTCTCGACAATGGAAATGGCGCTAAAGCTGAACATTGAACATGCCTAGTCGGAAGGCTTTCGACCAGCATTTTCCCTAAAACACGTTTTTTTTTCGGGATTGATCGTATGGAAACCTGAACCTTCCCGTTCCGGAAAAACCGAGGGCCGAAAAACGATCGCGCGCCTCTGTGCGAACTTAACGTTTTTTAAGCTAGTCCGTTGAGGGATTGATTCGAGAGACGTCCCATTCAGCCAGAGTTTGGTACATGACGCGTGTCAAGCTACTGTCAGGTAGATAGGCTTTCCCGGTTCATGAGGGCATGTCCTTTTTGCCCCGCGTGTGCAAGGCTCATATATACCCTGCACGTACGTAGCATCTCCAAGTTGAGGACATGGACGGTAGTTCACACTGCTTTGTCCGCTCTCCGAATACAGGTAAGTGAGGTAAGTGGGGACCCCAACAGACGCTTGCGGACATGACTGCTTTGCTGTTTAATTGTGGACACTTGGTAGACTTCTGGGCGAGACTATCTGGAGAGTTTTGGCCGAGAAAAGGTAGTCATACTCGCATAATTCGGTCGCCCCGGTGGTTCAAGTGGTCAACCTCGAATTCTACTTGTTTGAGTCCTGGGCTCGAGCCCTAGGAGGGTCGGACTTTGACTTTATTTGCAAAAATAAAAAAGGGATTCAATTGTTGAGAGCGCCTTGCAGCGTGGGTAGGCACAATTCGATGCGAGTCGACGAGGGAAGAAAAGGCTGAAATCTTCTCGCGATAAAAATGAAGGCACGTACCGTAGCGGGAAGGGGGGAGAAGAGCCTGCTATGTGACCCCGGATCTGAGTTACGAGTTGGAAGGAGAGAGAGAAGAAGATGTGCGAAGATAATGAATGGGATGGGAAAAAAAAAAAAAAAAAAAATCCCACCATTTCCTCACACGGATGTTTATTTCCGGCCAGAAAGCAAAGGAGGGGGAAAATGAAGGCACGTACCGTAGCGGGAAGGGGGGAGAAGAGCCTGCTATGTGACCCCGGATCTGAGTTACGAGTTGGAAGGAGAGAGAGAAGATGAGCGAAGATAATGAATGGGATGGGGAAAAAAAAAAAAAAAAAAAAAAAATCCCACCATTTCCTCACACGGATGTTTATTTCCGGCCAGAAAGCAAAGGAGGGGTTTGAGTGGTTATTTTTGCCTCTTATCAGTGACACGGAAAACCTCGGCATGATTCTATCGTTCAGCCGTTGCCCTTTGATCTCGCAAGACGCGGTGCTCCGCGCCTGCCCCGGCTTGGCGTGAAGTGCCGTATGACACCGAAACCATAAGAACTCTGCTAGCTTAGCGTCTGGGGGCACCCGCAGAGCCGCACAGAGCCAACGAGGGAGCGCAACAAATAGCGGTAGCCACAAGTAGCCACGAAAAAAAACGCGAACCCTCACTACGTAGTGAGCACAAACACGGATCGCGCAACAACGGAGACGAACCACCTCCGGACATGCAACGGGTGGGGGAAGCGCATCGTTCACTTGCATCACTTTCTCTCAACTAGGATGGACCAGGCCACTCTATGGCTGAAGCCAACGCCAACGCGGGTAGCATTTGGAGACGCACATTGCCAGATCTCGAGGGAAAGGATTGGAGGCAAAACACACCGAAACACTAAAGAAATGGACACATAAACCATGGCAACGGGTGGCCAATCCACGCCCGCGAGTCGGGAACACGACGCTAGACCTTGGTGCAGGCCAGAAGGGGCGGTTTGCAACTCACCGGTCTTCGCCAGCTGAGCAGTCAGCAGAGTGACCTTCCTCCCCCCCCTTCCGCGCCACAAAAAAATATTTACGGGGTTTCATAGTACATCGTCGACGTTGTTGTAAGGGGTTAGGTTTTACCGTAGAGGCGTTTCGGTTCTCTTCAACAGATATGGAGACCACCTTTCTGTGCTGGGCGAGGTTCCCACGCTTACGCTTATACCTTCGATCTCAGGTGCTCCGACTGCCATGTGGTGGAGAGAGAGCCGTGCTTTGGCAGTGTATGTGTTGCATCTGTCGACCACGTTAGTGCTGGCGTGGTCTCCTTCGATTGGGATTCGGAGCGGAACAGAGCCTGGTCGGGTAGGGTATGATGCCCGTGTCGGTCGTCGTGCACAACATGGAGGTTCCGGATCAAAACCCTCGAGGTTGTCAACAAGGAGGAGATTAACCTCTGCTCTCGCCAGCGCCGTCGATGCTAAGGTGCAGCCAGTACCTCGTGGAATGCTTCCTTGCTTTACCAGTCGATGTGAGCTAGGTTCGCAGTTGTTATACGACAGCGATTCAAATCAACATCGATCCTCGAGCATGATGACTCAAGCCTAGGCTGACACGGTAGAAGGAGGTCACAATGGCACAGGTTATACATATAATACTCATTTCATGAATTACGTACGACCCCATGTAGACTACCTGGTACCTGGTACGTATTATACCCGTGGTACTGCTGTTCTGGGATTTTGGAAACCTCAGGCGATGCACGAACCGCACCCCCCCCTCCCCCCCCCCCCCCGGCGTCGTGGATTCACTCTGGCCCCTCTTACCTTCCGCGTTGACTTCGCTTGGGACTCTCTCGTAGCGCTTGGACAGCAGTCAATTTGATTTTTTCGGAAACGAACTGAGTTGACTGGAGGTGGAGTTATTTTTCACTCTGCGAGAACCCACGAACCTGCATCTTTTTCCTCCACATGATTCGTCGGAACACATGATCCCCCATCCCTCAACCCGAACCGTGTCGTACCTGTGGTACACACAGGTACCCTTGAGGTACAGTCTTTCAGCGAGTACGCCAGCACAAGAGCAGCGACATTCTAACAACCTTTCTCTCGTGACCCCCCTCGCGTACTGTAGACAACGACTCTGTAACAGGCCCGTCGGTTGTCACCAGGCTTGAGTTCGTGCCGACAGACTCTGTGGTCCACCCTGTCATACGATCTCGCCCAGAGCTTGTAACGGCCGCTACTACTACTGCTGTTGTCCCTGACGTATCAGTCGTCTACGTAGCTGCAGTAGTAGGCTCCTGGTGTACGTACTGTAGTCGTCGGGGGGGCAGGCACGCGGTAGGGGTGCACTGTAAGCAGTACCGCCGCCGTTGAGAAGTGCGCTGTCTTCTTGCTTCGGGCTTGCTTGCCTGCCTGCCTGCCTGCCTGCCTGCCTGCCTGCCTGCCTGCCTGCCTGCCTGCCTGCCTGCCTGCCTGCCTGCCTGCCTGCCTGCCTGCCTGCCTGCCTGTCTGCCTGCCTGCCTGTCTGTCTGCCTGCCTGCCTGCCTGCCTGCCTGCCTGCCTGCCTGCCTGCCTGCCTGCCTGTCTGCCTGCCTCCCTGCCTCCCTGCCTCCCTGCCTGCCAGCCTGCCTCCCTGTCTGCCTGCCTGCCTGGGTCACGTACATGCCCGCGGAAAAACCTCCGTCTTTCTATTAATAATACGGCGGTTTAACTTGTGCTGACTCCACCCCCCCAGTTTCTCAAGTTCTACAGCTACAGCAGTACCAGGTACTGCTCGCTTACTGGAAAAACTCCGTACCCCGACATGGACGTAATTATACGTATATACAGCAGTAATTTTGTGCCTGCTATGTCTCTCATATAATATAGTATGTATCGAAACAATGGCATCACTTTCCGGCGGGGAGCGGTGGTGCCATCCCGTCGCGAGTAGGAAAGTGCTGAGTGTCGCCCTGTTCGACTGCGATGGCACTCAAAACTGGCCGATTACGACGGTGAGGAAGAATAAGGCTACAAGATAACTCTCTGTAGCTTTCGCTCTGTGACTGAGCTGGGCCGGCGGGCTGTATCTCAAGCGATGCCTCTCCTATTTCTGTAGTTCGCGGCGAGCTTGGGGTTAATTTTGAACGATCTCGCGGAGGGAAGAATCGCACCCAATAGTGCCTGTTGAGTGAACCAGGTGCTGCTTTACTCTGGGACAGTTCCTCCACCCTGTTTCGAATAACCCAGCAGTATCTGTGTTCCTGTTCTCCCTCTCATATAGTGTGGGTCGATCCAATGGCATCACCTCCCGCGGTCGGTGGCATCCACCCTCCCATACTCTCTACGGTATTTCCAGATGATGGGGCGTCCTGATGGCTTGAGATCTAGAATGTGGGAACAAGCGTGTCATCGTTTCTCCCATGCTGTCCTCGTCGATCGTTAGTGTGCGCTTCACGTTGTTCCCGAACCATCTGTTCGTCGGCTAAATACCATAGACGGCGCTTGACCTTTCCTGCCTGCCCCCGTAATTTATACTGCTGCTATATTCTTGGGAATCCGTAAGCCTAAGCCCCAGGTAAATGGGCATCTCCTTATAATGCTTCAGACATGACGCATCGGAATGCTCGGGTTCTTCCCATCCCACGCACAAGCTCGTCCCGTTGGACCCCGGGCTCGTCCACCACGCGGTCTGGGACCGCTGTGGGAGACAAATTAAATGCTCGCCTTGCGGTCCGACGGAGTGCTGCGAAACGTTTCGTGTTTGCCCCATGGGCTCTCGCTATATATCTGTCCTACATACCAGGTATCATACCTAGGCCAGCGCTTTGCTTCTACTAAACACCCTTCTACCGCTTGGCACCCTGACCCCACGCCGAGCCTGGACTTGAGCCCTGCGAGCTGAGCCTGGAACACGTAGTTAGCCGCCGGCAGGGGCCACCAAAAACTCTGGTCCTACAGAACCACTCAGATCGAGAACAACAAGCAACACAGACCCCGTTCGGCGCGGGATCAGGGGCCCTTGGTGGGCCCTGCCGGCGGCTTACTACGTTTCCAAGTTGATTTTGGAGGGCTCAGGTCGGGGTGAGATCAGGTCTGCGTGGGATCTGGGGGTGCTCAGCGGGAGCAGGTTGTTTAGAAGCAGAGTCCTGGCTGGTATAGTACGTATACCGCATGCGTGCAAGTAGTGGCCCCTGTATCGAGTTCGGGGCTCAGTAGCACTATTTCCGCTCTGTTTGTCGAACCGGTACTTTTGCCGAACGATCTACCGTTTTGTTTCTGCATTCGTCGGCAGCGGTACCGAGTAAGACCGTCGCACGCCCCCCCCCCCCCTCTCCCCCGCTTTTTTTTTTCGCCACTTTTTTGTCCTCTGCTGCGTGGCGTAGTCAGCTCCTCTCCACCTCGTCCCTGTTTCACCTCGCCATGAGGCAGTCCGCCGCTTCGACGACCCCCCGATAGCACCTCCCGCCCTTGTTGGCCGCCGTAGGCCACAACAACATCTCTACTCGGAAGGACAAAGGGGACATTTCCGTGGATCCCTATGTGGCTCGAAAGGCCTTGAGGTCGCCTGTGAGACATTGGGCCCGGTTTCTTCATATTCGGCCTGGCCCCGGACTCTCCCCACCATGCTGGGTAGAAATATCGAAACATACGTTGTACACTTTGTTTTTAGTCATATGTTCATAGAATATTATTCGTATTTCATGTGCTGCGAAAGGAACCGTAGGTCTGTCAGGTCTATTGCTGTCCCCCAGCTCAGCCCGTAGCCGTGCGTTAGTCCACGCCGTAACGTCGAGCAGCTGAGTGCCAGCACTGGGGGGCAAAGCTAAACAGCAAAATGTGTGGAAGGACACATGGCGAAGATCCCAATGCCTTCGTCGTTAGTGTGCGCCGGGACTGGGGCGAGTCGCGAAGAGCAAACAAGGCACAAGAGAAGAGAGGAGGGCATAACAGCAGTATGAGAAAAAAATTGATGGGTTAGCTGTTTGTAGTGTATGCCGCATCATAATATTTGCTGTTGTTTTGAGAAGATGTGGGAAATACGGTTATTTTCTATACATACCTGGTATATGTTATACGTATAGTAGAAGGCAATCACAGCCAGCAGTCGCTTTGCCGCTCTATATCCCCCTCGTTTCTCCTGGCGTCATGCCATCCCCGCATGGAGGCTTCCGCTCTGTCTTACGATCCGTCTGCACCACCTGCCGGCATTACGTGCTGCGTGCGCGCCGTGCTGCTGTCTCGCCCCCATTGTAGAAATGCGAGGGTATATGGTCATACTTCTACGATTACGGCCATACATGACGTGGATACACCCCCCCCCCCAGACACCTCACGGCGCTTCGCGCTTGGTGCAAGAAATGTCTGCCTGGTCGGTGAAGACCCGACATGCTCCGTCCCGGCATTGTAGGGATGCGAGGGTCTATGGTCATACGACTACGGTCATGCATGAGATCGAGTACATTTCTCCTATCGAGTACACCCCCCCCCCCCCCCCAAGAAGAATATGAAAAAACAACAGAATATGATCTTAAATTAGCAATGGATTCAGCAGCATATTGTGTGGATAGCTTGCAAGTCGTATGTACATATGGACGTCCTCATTCAATGAGCAAACGACGAAACCTAAACCAGGTCACGTGTATCAGGGATTTTCACGGGTCAATATTTTTAATCTTAAGGGTCGGGTCGGGTCGGGCCGGGCTGTAAATATTTCGCGAAGTATGAGTTCCTGATCTGTGTGATAACAGCAGTAACCCATGTTGCCGGAGTAGGAGCCGCATAATCTACGTGAGCTGTGATAGGGCATGCTTCCTGGGTTGGATCTGTACTCTACAGTTCCTTCGCATCATTTCACGGCGGCAGATTAGGATATCTGTTAGATGATATATCTGTAGATGATATATCCGTAGATGATCTATCCGTAGATGATATATCCGTAGATGATCTATCTGTAGATCATCTATCTGTAGATGATATATCTGTAGATGGTATATCTGTAGATGATATATCTGTAGATGGTATATCTGTAGATCATCTATCTGTAAATGATCTATCTGTCCCACGTGCTAAATGTTTGCAGTAATACGGCAGAATGAAGGGCCGTTTACTTGTTCATTTTCCAGCCTGACTTTTCTATTTTTCTCGAAAAAAAAAAACCCAGGAAAGTACAGAGAAAACAGCAATAAACATCTCCTCGAATCAAGAAATTAGCAGCAGAGGGCGAAAAAAAAATCCCGAACGCTTTTGCGTATGTACATACATATCATTCCTCTTTTAGGAAAAAAACAAACTAAAAAAACCAGGGAAACCAGGAAAGCCGAGAGAACCAAAAGCAGCAAAAACAAAACAAAACAAGATAATCAGGAAATTTAGGACAAGACGTTCTTGAATCTTGACGGCCCTCACCGCTTTGGGACCCCCTAGACAGCGGCCGAAACAATAGTTGATAATTTTGGGGTTTTTAGCCGTCCACGAGCGGCGTGAGGGCCGAGCAGTACCGGTTGGACCGTGTTGCACCCATGCCGCACGAGTCCTTGCGTTCAACCATTGTAACTCGGGCACCGGGCGCCGATCTGAATCACCCCCCCCCCCCCCCCAATCACGCAAGTGGCGGTTGCCGTTATCGTCAATTTTCCCCTGCGAGTATGGAGTCCCAAGAGGGTTGATATTGATATTTTACTATTTAGTACGGTGAGGGGAATGGATGTGGGAAATTCGGCCTGTTTCGTTGTTATTGAGGGTCCGGCTTCTCAAAGTTTAGCTTGCGTCGTACCAGGTACGTACGTACGGCTGCTGTATCGCATCTGTTAATAGTCATTATTAGCAATACTACAGCGGCACGAACTATTTAGGTTCGTGTGCATTGTCGTTGCGGTTACTCCCTGGTGGATCTGCGTACGTACGCGTACGTACGCGCGTACCCTCCACCCGCCCCAGAAGGGAACAACCCACAGAAAATCACAGATCACAGATAATCAGACATTTATGTTTTAGAACCGCAGTCCGCTTTTGGGGACAAACTACTCAAATTTCAAGTCGTTTGTCCACAAGACGGGACCGCGGTTCTATTGGGGGTTAATAGCATTTTTGTTCTGCACGTGGCATGGTTGGTAAGCTGTCCAAGTATAATACCACATCTGCCCGCAGCTGCTCGGGGCGGGTCCCAATGTTCCTTCGTGTTTTTTCTTACCACTACTCTGTGGGCCGCGCTGGGGGTATATTGGTTTGTCTGTGGTTGCCTTCCTTGTCGAACCTATGTACCAGGTTTCACGTTTTTATAATTTTTTAGACCACACACTCCTCACGTGTGAGATTGAAAAATAACAAAAAAAGGGTCGAATTTCTCATCTTGCAAGCTGCTGCGTGCGTGCGTGCGTGCGATCTGAACCATGTTATAGGAAAGGAACGAGCAGCAACCATCGTGTGTTTTTTTTTATAGTACTCATAGCGCAACATAAAACGAAACGCGAAAATGTCCACGGCGTCTCGGGCGTTCTTTGGAGAACAGCGTGAACGGATGAATCAACGGGTTGTTTAAACCCTACCAGGGTATTTAGCACCGCACTACTGTGTATACGCACAAAACCTACATTAAACCTTACCCTGATTCCAACTGTTAAGTCCCTACAACTTGAGTGCAGCCCTTAACGGGTTAATCATGGCCAAAACCGAAATACCGTTTTTCCACGGCGTCTCGGACAATCTTTGCAGACAGCAGCAACGGATAAACCAACGGTCATCTTTTTGTTGGGGTTTGTACGTTGAACAGGCGGACAGCGGAAGCGGAGCGAGCAACGGTCTCCATCCTGGCGGTGGCGGCAGCAACGGTGAGGGTGGTGGCAGCTCGCGGGCAGCCGGACGGACTGGCCGTCCCAGCGTCCTCAAGGACAGCATCCCCGCTATTGTCCAGCCCGCCGGGGACGATGTTTGCTTCGAGGGAGGGTGCCCCGCGGACGGTGAGAAGAGAAGGGACCCCCTGATTACAGCACCTTTTTTCGTCAACTCGCTGCTGCTGCTGCTGCTGTTGTTTCTGTTGGTAATGGTGGGAGGTGGTGGTGATGGTGGTGGTGGTGTTGGTGGTGGTGATGATTGTTGGTGGTGTTGGTGGTGTTGGTGGTGGTGGTTCTGCTGTTGTTTTCGTTGTTTGATTGCTGTTCTTGTTGTGGTGATCGTTGTTGAGTGACGATGTCGTTATCACATAAACACCCCTTTGTGGACTTGGGAGGCATGCCTCCGACGGAACACCATGTCGAAAAAAAAGTGGCCCATTACTGCACCAGCCGCACCGAGAAAGCAGCAGCAGCAGCAGCAGCAGCAGCAGCTTTCTATCTTAGCCCGAGCTGCTGGGGTCTAAGGCATATGCTGTGTCCGAACTGCAACCAAGGGAAGGAGACGCACGAGCAAAGAAGCGCGCACTCATGATGAGCACTTGCGCACTGCTGCACGCTTCTCCTATTAGTAGTAGGGTCGACAAGACCGCACTTGTTGTCTCTTTTGACGTCGCTGGCAATGAGTCCTGCTATAGTTAACCGTACCTGCTGACACCCACACGGGGGATAAGAGACTCTTTGGCCACATTTTTTGGAGGCAGTGATAACACATCGCAAGGTGTATGATATCATGACCGTAAGGATGCTCTTGCGGGGGACCACAGTATATAGGACCGAATACTGTTAGTATAAATAGGTAAATATATAGTTTTTTTTTTTGTGTGCGCCGTATGTCCTACCAGGGTATTTACTATGGTCCACCGTAAATAGGCAATGAAATGCCAAACGTGCTGGATGCGCAGAGAAGCAGACAGATATATACGTACCGCCAGCCACAAAACCGGACAGATCGCAGGAGAGAAGAAGGAGTATAGTACGTACCAGGTATGTATGAATAAATGCTTGTGAATAAAAGGAAATTAGAGTGTTTGCGATAGAGGTAAAAAAAAAAAAAACGTTACGTGCGCTAAAAAAAGTGAATTTCCTTCCCTTCCTGATTTCGGTGTGTTTGCGAGTGAGGTAAATCAAATCCTGCAGGCGACGCCTCCGAAAATAAGAAGGGAAGGGGGGAGGTGAGGCAAACGCGCCAAAAAAATGAACGAAAAACTAAAAAACAGCTTGGGAGTAGCAACGGCGGCCCAGCAACGTTTCGGCGGTAGAGTTGACAGCGGTGCCACCACTGCCAGCCCACGACTGCAAGCAGCAGCACAGCAAGCGGCAGCTAGCAAGCGCTAGCCGCAGCTAGAGGCAGCTTGAGCAACAAAAATAAACAGCGTCAGCACCAGCACCAGCAAGCACCAGCACCAGCACCAGCCAGCTTCCCTTTTTGGATTGCCTGCTGCTGCTGCTGCGCTCAGCCTACGCACGCCACAGCGCCGGCGGGCTCCGCTCCTCCGCCACTGTCGCGGCCACTGCTGCCGCCGCCGCTGCTGCTGCTGCTGCTGCAGTGTGGTGGAATCGAAATGATACACGAGCTGTCGCGCTCTGTACGAGCACGAGTACGAGTACGAGTGTGATGCGAGTCCTTTTTTGGAACGAAGCATCCTCCACGTCGTCACCAAGTAGGCGAAAGCGTGTACCCTACGTAGCAGCGGCGGCGGGCCGCTGGCACAATCCAACGCCGCTCGTGCGCACTATACTCAAGCTACACCTCTCGAGCCTCTGCGCTCCCAGCGGTTGTCCTGATCCGTACAGCAAGCAGCATGGTGGCATGGAAGATGCTCGGTGTTTTGGTCCTTCGAGAGTTGAGATGATGCGTTTTGCGTCGGGATGATGCTCGGTGCGTGTAGGCCAATGAGACAGAGAGCCAAAAGTTACCGTAACTTTTGATGAAATCCTGACTTCGCTGAAGTACTTTTTCGCGTTTTTTTCAGAAATTTACCTCAAAAAGTTACCTCGGGAGAATTTTTGGAGAAGTAAAAGTAAAAAAAAAAAAATCGCAAACACTCTATTAACTAAAAATGAACAGTACAAAGGAAATAGGAGAGGGAAGGGAAGGGAAGGGAAGGGAAAAACTCCGAGCATGGGTGAAAAATGGATAGGAGAGGAGGTACCTAGCCCCAATCAAAATCGACCCTATGCACCACCCCTTCGATGCTTCGCCGCTGTTTTCGGCCGGTTTTAACGAACAATAGGTTTCGCTTAAAAAAAATACAAAAGCAATGATACTCGGAATTGAATTGGATTCGATTTTCCCACCAGGACATGCATACAATTTTTCTGACAATAAGGCACGTCGTGCCTGGTATGTACCAGGGTATGTCTCTACGTAGACTTGAAACCACGCGCGAGAGGGCGAGTGTTTTGGACCTCCTGCCGGGGCCTGTGCAGTGTGTTCTGAACACAGACAACACGCAAAGGGCCCAACGAACTCCCGCTGACAGCCAACGAGGCGAGCGGTGATATGCGCCCTCCCCGGAACACTGGTGGTAGCGGCGGCGGTGGCGGTGGCGGTGGCTGTTTTTTCTGCCGGCATCGGTGAGGAGGCCTATCGCTCTTGGGGTATGACGGGGTGGGCTGACACCGCCTTCCAAGCCTCACGCGGGGAGGGAGGAACGACGGAAAAAGGCACTATCGATTAGATGAGGGGGCTCGTGATATGGTGGTTGCCAGCGTGTCTTTGTAGGTGCAGCGCGCGACAGCGCCACATAAAAAAACTGGGTGGATTTTGAGGAGGCGTTGTGGGTGTATGTGTGTTTCTTTTTTCGAGGCCCCGCAGGCGGTCCGGGCTGTGGTAGGCCTTCGGAGACCGCGCTGCGGCTGCTCCGGTGGTCCTGCCTCGCGATGGTGATGTATCGCGTCTGAGCCAGCCGACGACATGGCGCCATTTTGTCTTGGCCCGCTCCGGTTACGCTGAAAATGCCTGGTCCAGGTGGGCAAACCCCTCAAATTGAATTCGACTCGATTCAATTTTCTCCAGAATAAGTGTAACAGGGCCGGTCCTAACGCGGACAAAAAAAAAAACGAAACAAAAAAACGAAATAAAAGAGCAGGCTTTCGTTTTTCGTAAAGAACACAGCAGGTTGAGTTGGGGACCTCTTTGTCAAGTTCGATGAATCGAATTGAATCGAGTCCCCCCCCCCCCCCCCCCCCCTCCGAAATTGCAAATACGTTCTTGGTACTCAAAATTCGGTTTTTCGACCAATAAGAGAAGCAAACGCAGTTCGACTAAAACATAATACCAAAATGAACTCGATATGAAACTCGAAACTTTTCCTCGTCAAAGAACGGGGTCCTCGTTGCATACCGATTTCGCGCCTTTTTTTTCCAGTCGAGCCCCCGCACGGAGCGGACCCCGAAGAGTTCGAGCAGCCCGCGCTCATGGAGATCAAGTCTTCCAGCGCCGGACCGACTGTCTGGAGCGAGTTCAGCGCCCTAGCGGCCGAAACGGGGGCCATCAACTTGGGACAGGTGTGTGGGCTTGACCGTACCGTACAGCATCATTTTGTGCTACGTATGAAGTCGTTTTTCCTTGGTTGTCTTGTTTTTTTGTGTTTGATGCCCCCCCCCCCCCCCCCCTTGCCCCGGCGCCCTCTCGCCATCGTGCGCGTCTTTTTTTTGTTTTCGTATCGTGTCGCCGTGTCCGGCTTTGTGCTTTCCCCCCTAGCGTTTGCCACGCTTCCACGAAAATACGCCAGGAGGCGGCAGTTTGGGCCTGTGATGGACCACGGTCTAGGCTTACATTATTATATTATGGAGCACCGTAGTAAATACTCCGGAGTAGGACCTACGGTACACACTAAAACTATATATTTCGCTATTTTTACTAACAATTTTTGGTCCTGTTTACTGTGGCCCCCCGTAAATAGTAGTAGCACGTATATAGTATGGCACACCCTCGTCGGACTCGGACTATTTTTCCACGCTGATTTTTTCTCGGCAGGTGCAAAACACCGAGCGGTGAGTCTTGTCTTGGTCACGATCTGGACGAGACTTTTCCCAACGTCACCATTTTCGTTGTGTGTGCGTGCCCCCCCCCCCCCCCCCACCCCCCCCCCCCCCCCCCCCTATGATGGTCTCGTGGAACTCTCGTCCCGGAAATTGGTCCCAGCGGGTGTGTTGTCTTGCGTATTATATAGGAGGCTGGTATACAACTCTGGCCGTAAATATATATACCATTTGGTATTCATATTAATGTATGAACGTTCCTTATATTTACGGCCAGAGTGGCATGGTACCATTACGGGGGGCTATAAGTAAATAGGACCAAATATTACTAGTAAAAATAGCGAAATATATAGGCTTTTGTGTATACCGTAGGTCCTATTAACTATGGCCCCCCGTAATACAGCAGTGGTTTTAGTGCGGGAGATTCCACTAAAGGTATTGATGGGTGTGACTGATGACACTCGGACTGAGCTGCCGTCGTCTCATCTCCCCGGACATTTTGTTTTTTGATGCCCCCGTCTTGCAGGGCTTCCCCAACTGGGACCCGCCAGAGTTTGTCGTCGCCGCCGCGCAAAAGGCGCTCTCGGAGGGGTTCCACCAGTACACGCGCACGGCGGGGCACCCGCGGTTGGTGCAGCTCTTGTCGAAGCGGTACAGCAAGCACTTCGGCCGGGAGGTGGATGCCTTTTCGCAGGTGGAAGTGATTGGGAGAGAAAACTTCACGCCCGTTTTTTTTGTTTGTTTTATGCCTTTGTGACGGAGCTCTCGCCCGCTCGCTCGTTTTTTATCCCTTTTTGCTCGCTCGTTTTTTTATCCCTTTTTGTTTCGTTTTTTGTTGCGCGACAGAATACGCTCGGTCATCTGATACATATAATATATATATGTGTATATATAATATATATAATATATCCCTGTTTGGTTTGCTTTTTTTGCGACAGAGTTCACTCGTCTGATACATACCTGTCTTCCCTCTTGTTTTGGCGGGAGGGGGGGGGGGGGCGTGGAAAGAGAGAGACAATCGGCGAGCTATATGACGAGTACAGGCAGCGTCATCGGCCACACTGAGGAGTAGCCTGGGCTACTGGATCGTTCGTCCTTTCGGCCTACAGTAGAGCCCGTCTATAATTAGTAGGCTTCATTGTTCTTATTTTTCTGGACTTGCTTGTGTTGTTGTGTTATCGCCCCCCGGCACGCTGGCATTTCACTTGCTTGACACTTGAACTTGCGATTTTTTTGTTTTTGGTTTTTGAGTCTTCCTCTGTCTCAGTCTGTGACCACAGAATCAGTACCGTATCCCTCTAGGATAAGGAACCAGGACGGACACTGGGTGTGCTGATGAAGCTGAGTAGAAAGGGCGATTTGATGTGAAGACAACAACATTGCCGCAAAGCTCGTCTCCCTACGTACAGCAGTACGTCTACGTCTACGAGAGCCCCTCGCTCTGAGCGGGTGACACTTCCACCCCTCCCGTTCGGCCGGGCGAAAACCCTCGTCTTGTCGTGCAACAACGACTTGTCTTCGCTTGAAAGAGCGGGACGCGTTCCGTCTCAGGGCGACTGTCGGTGGCGCCGGACGGCAGACCGACCCGTATGCGATCGAAGGATCATACAGCACCGCTCGGGGCTGGGCGTAAGCAGAAGGATCGCCTACAGATCAGTAGGAATACCAATTTGGCCCTTGTATTCGCGCTTAGAGTGGTGCGCAGCTTGCAAAGATGACCTTCGTGTGTTCGTGTGTGTGTTTCTTGTTTTTCAAGTATTTTGGTATATCTGGTACGAGGCACGGGTGCATGCGTCCGTGTGTGTCGTTCACTGGGAATTAGTGTGAAACAACGCGCGGCCGGCGTATCACGCAGCTTTTACCCCATGTTGATTTTCTACTGTTAATACATGTACCTTTGTTTTCAAGTACACATTCAATCTGCCGTGTATCACGCAGCTTTCCTAAAATGGATGTTTAAATATATACTGGTATATATATATATATATATATATATATATGAATTGGTCGAGCTCGCAGTGCCGGCCGTACGCACGTGTACATGTTTCACACGTCGGACACCGATCAGATAGGTCATTCCCACTTGGCGGTCTATATCTTTGAGGGGATACTGATCTGTACGATCTGTACGATCTGTATAATCTGTATGATCTGTATGATCTGTATGATCTAGCTCATGTTGCCGGGTGTGAGTAATGTCATCTGCATGATCTATTACGGGGGACCATGGTTAATAGGACCTACGGTACACACAAACCCATATATTTCCCTTCTTTTATTTGACAATATTTTGGTCCAGATTTACTATGGTCCCCCGTAAGAGGTGATCTGTCCTACGTGTGAACTGTTTTCTTTTTCTTGGTGAAAATGGCTCCCCTCGATCTGCAGCCTTCCTGCCGGCCGGCCGTCGTCAGAACCTAAGAGGGCTATTCATGAGAAACATAGGGGGGGTGGGGGGGGTACTCATTATCGTGCACGGGGGGGGGGGGGGGGGGGGTATTTAGGGGGATGTACGGTTTTGGGCGCCCTCGGGGGTTCTGATTACCATTTTGCAGAGAGTGTAGTATTTTGTTTTTTTGCAAAAAGCGGTTTCCATGTCCCTCTGGACTCCTTGCCCACCTCTGCAGCCTTCCCGTCCGCCCGCGCTGCCCGCCTGCGCTGCGTGTGTGCGTGCGTGCTCGGGTGCGTGCTCGCGTGCGTGCGTGCGTGCGTGGTTTTTCGTTGCGGCCCTTTGTGTTGCGCTCCACAAAAGGTGGCCATCACCATCGGTGCGTCGCAAGCGCTCTACGTGAGCTTCCAGGCTATCCTGTCCCCCGGCGACGAGGTGGTGCTGCTGGAGCCTTACTTCGATCTGTACCTGGGGCAAATTAAGATGGCGGGCGGCGTGCCGCGACAGGTGCCCATGCTCGTCGAGGACGGGGAGTGGAGGTTGGACGCGGCTACCCTCCGGAGGTGAGAGAGAGGGAGATTGAGTGTGTGTCTGTTTTGTTTTTTTCGGGGGGGGGGGGAGGTAAGGGTTGTCCTCCGGATGTGGATACACAGAAAAAAACAACTGCACAGCTGCATCAATATTGTTTGGGACAAACTACGTGGAATTTTTGCGAGCTGGGCTAGATAGCTAAGAAGCGGTCCGAAAACTTGAGTGCCACCGCTTGATCGCGGCAGGTGCAAGGAGCACGAGGAGTAGACGTAGCCCAGCTGCAAGCGCTTGTGGTTGCTACTGTGGTGTATAGAATGCTGGTGATTGTGAGGTTGGACTTTTGCAGCTTGCCTTGGTACCGCTCTCTATCTCTCTCTCTCGCTGTATATATATATATATATATATATACAAGGCGCTTCGCTCCGCGGGCGGCCTACGCCGCCCGCTACGCTCGCTCAGGAAGGAAAAAAGTACATCAAATTATTATGCGAAGCGAACAGAGGTCCACGATTGAGTTTAGTGTTTTCAAGGATCGTAATTGCAAACCGGCGACTTGATAATGCCAAGAGTCCCGCCGCCATGCTTCAGGAAAAAACAGCTCCGACGTCAGCTTGGATGCCACATATACGCTTCGCGTAGCGGATGTCGTACGTACGTACATACACCCCAGGTAGGGTACTACTGTCTGTACTTATTTTCTTATTTCGATATGCTCTATGTCTGTACTGTATGTACGAACAAAGCGAAAGCACAGCACGGCACAGCAGCAAAAACAATGAAAATGAAACCGAACACTCGGAAAGGAAAAAAAATCCCCGTCCCCTCTCGTGTAATATTTTTCTGCCTGATTGAACATCAAATTTTGCGAAGTGACAGAGGTCCACGATTGAGTTTAGGTCGTAATTGCAAACCGGCGACTTGATAATGCCAAGAGTCCCGCCGCCATGCTTCAGGAACAAACAGCTCCGACGCCAGCTCGAATGCCACATATGCGCTTTGCGTCGCGGATGTCATACGTACGTACATACCCCAGGTAGGATACTGCTGTCTGTACTTATTTCTTTTTTTCGATATACTCTCATGTCTGTACTCGTATGTAGGAAGAAGGCGAAAGCACAGTACGACACAGCAGCAAAAAAAATGAAAATGAAACCGAAAACTCGGAAAGGGAAAAAAATCCCCGTCCCCTCTTGTGTAATAATTTTCTGCCTGATTGGAACACCTTGCACCCGGTCAAAAAGAAGAAAAGGAAAAAAACGCACAGAAGAGCTTCTCTCTCAGCCTCGTACGCCGTCTGCCCCTCTCGCGACCACCTCGCTACCGATTCGGTCCGGGTAAAGCTTTTATCACTCTCTGCCACAAGCAGCCCCGTCGTCCGCCTCGCGTGAAGCCCGGTGCTCACCGTGGCCGTCGTTCGCCAGCTCGATAACGTTGGTGTTCAAACTGCACACCTCCTTCTTTCAACTTCAGCGTGGTCGCAAAAATAAGCACCGCTTGAATAGTATCTTGCTATCCTGAACGACCTCTATAAACTCGTACATACTCTATCAACAATCATAAATCGAAGCCAGATAAAGCCCGTTCATGCATCCCTCGTGTCTCGAGGCACACGCGACGCCTAGGCACGAAAGCGGCGACCGCGCTCCTTGCAACCTCCCCTCTACCCGCCAGCACCCGCTGACACCCGCGACGGCGCCGGGCTCTCCCGCCGTGCCGTACTCGGAGTACACGCACGCACACGAAACGAAGACGAAACAAAAAAGAAAGGACGTGCCAAGAGAAATGGAGAAAACCAAGAACTGCTGGAAAGGTCCGGCAAGTAGTAATGAAAAGCTGCCTGATTGGAGCACCTTGCACCCGGTCGAAAAAAAAGAAAGAAAAAATCGCACAGAAGAGCTTCTCTCTCAGCCTCGTACGCCGCCCGCCCCTCTCGCGACCACCTCGCTACCGATTCGGTCCGGGTAAAGCTTATATCACTCTCTGCCACAATCAGCCCCGTCGCCCGCCCCGCGTGAAGCCCGGTGCTCACCGTGGCCTTCGTTCGCCAGCTCGATAACGTTGGTGTTCAAACTGCACATCTCCCTCTTTCAACTTCAGCGTGGTCGCAAAAATAAGCACCGCTTGTATATTATCTTGCCCTGCCGAACGAACTTTATTAACTCGTACATACTCTATCAACAATCATAAATGGAAGCCAGACAAAGCCCGTTCATGCATCCCTCGTGTCTCGAGGCACACGCGACGCCTAGGCACGAAAGCGGCGACCGCGCTCCTTGCAACCCCCCCTCTACCCGCCAGCACCCGCTGGCACCCGCGACGGTGCCGGGTCCTCCCGCGATGCTGTGCTCGGAGAACACGCACGCACACGAAATGAAAGAAGAAAAAAGGAAGAAATGACCGAGAAAACAAAGAACTGCTGGAAAGGTCCGGCAAGTAATGAAAGGAGGCGGTTTGGAAGTGGGAGCTCTGAGAGGCCAGGGATGCACCAACCAAGCACGCTCAGGGGTTGTGATCTAAGTATGTAGTTCTATATATCTCTCTCTCTCTCGTTGGAAGCCCGGCGTGCGATTTGCATGATATAACAGCGGTGCGTTTTTTTTTTCTGCCGGCGTCGCTCGCGGTCACGTGCTGGTATCTGCTCTCGCGTTCCCGCGACGCGGCAAGGTCGATCGAGCAGAGAAAGGAAAGCTTTTTTTTCTGGAGGGGAAGAGCGAGTACCATATATATATATAGCACTCCCACCCACCCCCACCCGCCCGCCCGCCCATCCGCCCACCCACTCACCCACGCACTCACCCTTTCACCGACCCAACAACCCACGCACCCATCCACCCACCCACCCATCCACCCACCCACCCACCCACGCACCCCACCCCACCTAACCCGCCCACCTGCGAGCACACGGCACACTGCACCCTTTCAGAGCAAATACCTGAGGAGACGGCAGTTTGTTTTTTGGCGTCGTTGGTCACCACTTTAGAAGCTCCCGCGGTATAGCTGGTGTGCTTGAGCTAGACCGCCGTCCATCGCAGACAATCCTCAACTGCCGTCTCCTGACGTTTTTGCTCTCAAAAATAATACGGGCTCGCGCTCTCATTCCGGATGCGGGTGGGGGGCATCGTCGTCGCCGTCGTCGTCCCCCCCTTGGTATTCTTTTCCGACCCGAAGTTGTTTTTTGAATCGTCATCACACCCACCGCCTACCGCTCACCGCCCACCGCCCCTCCCTTTTGTTGTTGTTGTTGTTGTTGTTGTTGTTGTTGCTCTTCTGCGCTGTCAGTGCGGTGTCTCAGCGGACGAGGATCATCGTCGTCAACACTCCGCACAACCCCACGGGGAAGGTCTTCTCCAGGCAGGAACTCGAAATAATCGCGGAGGTCGTGCGAGAGAATCCGAGGGTGAGAAAGGATACTCCCGCGCGCGCACGCACGCTTCCGCACGCCCTTCCGCGCGCCCTCCCCCCCCCCTCCCCGACCCCACCGTATCCCACCCCACCCCACCCCACGACTCTTCGCCCATCATGGTGCAAGCAATGTCTGTCTGCCTGGTTGGTGAAAACCCGATGTGCTCTTCGTCCGGGCATTACTCTTGGGATCCGAGGGTCTATGGCCATACGACTACGGCCATGCATGACATGAGCACACCCCTCCCACCCCACCCCACCCCCCCTCACCCCACCCCCCTTCACGCCACCTCTTCGCTCACGTGTTCCTTATTTTTCTTCTCGCAGATCCTCGTCATCAGCGACGAAGTTTACAAGTACATGGTCTACTCGGGGCTGGGCTCCGAAAACAACGGCCGAAGCGGCGGCGAAGGGACGACAGCGGCAGGGGTAGAGGCAGCACACGCGCCGACGGGGTTAGAGGCGGGGACGGCAGGGAGGGGCGGCGGCGGCGGCGCTGGGGGGGAGGAGGTGAAGGACGACTACACGGTGCGCGATGTGCGCGATGTGTCGGACGTAGTGGAGCCCGCGGCGACCGGCCCCGTGGAGCCGCTTCCGGCCCTACGGCACGTCCATTTCGCCACGCTACCCGGCATGTGGGACAGGACGGTTACTATCTCGAGCGCCGGGAAGACGTTCTCGGTTACGGGGTGGCAGGTGCGTTTTTTTTTTTGTTGTGTTATTTACGACTCCCCCTACCCCCCCCCCCCCCCTTCCTGGTCATACGACTACGGCCATGCATGAGACCGGGTACATCTCTCCTATCGAGTACCCCCTCCCCCTCTTCCAAGATGTGTTTTCGGAGGCGTGTTTGTAGTTAATACTTGGTATCACGTGTTGACGCGTTTAGGCCTGCAGTCTCCTTGTGGGGACAAAACACTTGGGTTCAAAGTAGATTCAGAGTCGGGTTTTATGTGTGGAGTGCGGTACGTCAAGGGGGCTGTAAGGGTAGGGGTGGCTATTTCGCTGGGAACTCGCGTGGGTGTGTATTACGGGGGACCATAGTAAATAGGACCTACGGTACACACAAAAACCTATATATTTCACTATTTTTACTGACAATATTTGATCCTATTTACTATGGTCCCCGATCCCCCATGCAGGGATCTAGATAGCTCGGGGGCGGAGATGTTCATTCCCGATCTGCATGATCTACAGATGGTGGTGTTGGCGGAGGCGTCGGAGTCGTACAAAAGCTGCACGATCGTCTGTTGATAGCACATGTTCTGTGGGTTAGGTCTGTGCTATGCAAACCCCGCGCAGCATCTCGTAGTGGGAGGTTAGGGCCTACAGGTGATCTGCCTTACAAGGCAGATAGATTGTGATCTGTACGAGGGTGGGGATGCTCAATATTTTGTATATGGCTGTCCGTCAACTGGTGTGTGGCGGCGCTGGTGGAAGAAGCATAGAGAAGAAAACGAATCTCGCAGATTTTTTTGGGTCGAAAGGCGCAGATCTCCGGCTGCACCCGGCGAAGACGAGTATCAGCATCATGCACTATATTTAGGGCGGCCAACATCTCTTCATCGCGCTGCTTGCGGTACAACTTGATCATTTTGAAAAACTGTCGGGGGTTCTTGTCCGGGGGGAGGGGGAGGGGGTGGGGGGGTGTACTCGATATCATGCATGACCGTAGTCGTATGACGGAAGGTTTTCTCGGGGACTCCGGTCTCTCTCACCGAATATGCCCGTCCGCATTCCCGCACCCCTCCCACCTCCTTGCCCATCCACCCACTCCCACCCCTGCCCCATCTATCGTCACCCTTACCCCGTCCACCCTCACCCTTATCGCGTCCCCCCCACCATTACCCCATCCACCCCGATCCTCGCCTCATCCGCGCCCACGCTTACCCCATCGACGCCCACCCTTGTCTTGCCTCATCGACGCCCATCCACCCCCACCCTCAACCCATCCACCCCGACGCCTCCCCCCCCCCCCCTGCGTTTGACGTATTCTCCGCTATTGGCCCAGGTGGGCTGGGCCCTCGGCCCGGCGCGAGTGATCCAAGAGATCCACACGATGCTGCCGTACATGCAATTCTGCGCGGCCACGCCTCTGCAGGAGGCCATGTGCACGGCGCTCGTCGAGGCGGAGCGGTCCTACGAGGGCAGCCCCAGCTACTACGACTGGCTCAGGGAGCAGTACGCGGGGAAGAGGCAGCGGCTGGAGCTGTCGCTGGCGGCGGCCGGGATCAAGTCGCTGAAGGGCGAGGGGGGATTTTTTCTCATCGGAGACGTTAGCGGAATCGAGGTACGTACGTAGGGGGGGAGGGAGGGAGGAGGGAGAGGGAGGGGGGGGGGGGAGGGGGGAGGGGGAGGGGGAGGGGGAGGGGGAGGGGAGCGGGCGTGCTCGTTTGTTGTTTGCCCTAAACATATAACCATTGAACACGCATCTCCCTCGAGACAAAGCACCGTTCCTACTAAGCACCGTTTCTACTCCTAGTAGAGATGCCTCCGATATCTGGGCGTGGAGAGGCGGGAGGAGGAGGGGGAGGGGGAGGGGGAGGGGGGGGGGGGAGGGGGAGGGGGAGGGGAAGGGGGAGGGGGGGGGGGAGGGGGAGGGGGAGGGGAAGGGGGAGGGGGAGGGGGAGGGGGGGGGAGCGCGCTGGATGAAGCTTTGTTTTTTTGTTCGTTTTTCGACGCGCTTTCGTGTTTTGGTGTTTTTTGTTGTTGCTTTCGGCAGTAAGGGCAGACCGAACACCAGCGGCTGTTCGTGACGGCGTCCGCTCTCTTTCGATCAAGCGTGTTGATACGGCTTGAAAAAAGGCATTGTTGTACGGCTTTCTTGCATCCCGTTTATGCGTGGAGGGTGGGTGGGTAGACGGGAGTGGGTGGGTGGGCGGTCGACGCTTCGAAAAGAAACGAGATTAAAAGCTGGTGCCTTCCTTTTTTGCCGACCCACCTTTTTTGTTGAACTGCTCAAAAGTCTTCGCTTGCTCACGCAACTTTTCCACAACTTGAATGGGCGAAGCATTTGTTGGTTGTATTTGTTGTAGGTTCAAGACTATGCTTACTCCTGACCAACGCTCCGTACCCTTTCTCCCTCCCCTGCGCACGTTATTTTTGCTCGCGGACCCCGTGTACGCGCTGTGTGCTTTGTATGCGCCTCATGCGCTGTGTGTGATGTATGCGCTGTATGCGTCGTATGCGTTGTATGCACTGCATGCGCTGTACGTGCTGCATGCGCTGTATGCGCTGCACGCGCTGCGTGCTTTTGAATGCTCTGTTTGCATGAGCAGATCCCTGAAAAGTACTTGCGGGATAGCACCCCCGCCATGCCGGTCATGACCCACGACTGGGCGTTCTGCCGCTGGCTCGCCCTGGAGCACGGCCTGGTCGCCATTCCCACCAGCCCCTTCTTCTCCGCCGCTTCCCGGGCCAAGGGCCTCGGCAACGGCCTCGTGCGGTTCTGCTTCTGCAAGACGGACGAGACACTTGAAGCGGCGGACAAGGTCTTGAGGAAGATGGCCAGTGAGCAGCCGGGGGGGGTGGCGCGGGCGCGGGCGGTGAACGGGAGACGAGCTGGAGGCGGGGCAGGGGGGCTCGGGGGTAGTGTCGAGAACGAGAGCAACGTGGTTGAGAAGATGGCATTATAACCCCTTCGTACGTAGCCAAATCGTGGACCGGCTGGTGAGATGGGAAAACCGTGAGTAGGGAATCGGCTGGTGGGGATGGGAAAAAACCGTGCGTAGGGGATCGACCGGTGGGATCGGAAAAACCACGAGTAGGAAACCGGCCGGTGGGATCGGAATTACCGTCAGTAGGGAATCGGCTGGTGGGATGGGAATAACCGTCAGTAAGGAATCGGCTGGTGGAACGGGAATATCGTGAATAGACAATTGCCCGGTGGGATGGGAAAACCGTGAGTAGGGGATCGGCTGGTGGGACGGGAAAACCGTGAGTAGGGGATCGGCCGGTGGGATGGGAAAACCGTTAGTAGGGAATCGGCCGGTGGGGTGGGAACACCCCTGAGTAGGCATGACTACTGATAGGGGATTGTTAGAGAGTAGGCAGGCGTAGCACAAGAAAACACCGCTTGGGAATTTGACTGACTGACTAACGGATTGTGCTGTGGTCGATGTTCAGTAGCACAAAAATCATACCTGGTGTGTATTATTTGATGCGTCCGTAACTGTTTCGTGTTTTTGAATCAATACTGTGTACGCCACGTATACGCACGTGTATACTGATGTTGCGTGATCTCTCGAGTTTTCTGCTGCCCCAGCGCTAGCAGCCAGACTTGACGTTTCGTGAACCTCGTCCGAACCACGCGTGTCTTTTTGAAGGCGAGCAGTTCAGTTCGGTGGCAGATTGTTTTGTTGTTTCTACGCACGTCAGTATGTACGCTTGAAACGGCGAGCCTTTCCACGACCAAATTTGTGTTCTTCCCACGGTAGCCTTATATGCTATGCTACGTGCGTACCTGTGTGTAGCAAGCTTATACATGCCGTGCCACGAACAACCCCGGGCGTGCTATTAGTGAGCGTCATACACAAAAATGCGGGCACTCGTTTGAAGGCCAGCAGACATGGGCGAGAGGGCAGCATTCGTGGTGGATACGTTGTTGGTGAGCGCCCAACAAGTGAACACACTTGTAAAACCATTTTTTTTTGTTTTTTAAACCGTTATTTCATCCTGGGGGGGGAACAGGTTGGGTTTTCGTCATTTTTTCGTACGAGACGTGTTTTCGTACGAGACGTGTCTTGTTGATTGATTTTTCGTAGCAAACGTCTAGACTTGTCCCATGACGTGCAGAACAAACACCAGCTCCGTGTTTTACATAGAGATCAGTAACAAAAAATGAAGAAGGTGGAGAAATTGCGTCTGTCCCACATGTATTTCTCACTGGATTTTAGTTGTCGGCGTGTATGTAGGACGTTTTTTGCTTTTGTACGTAGTAAAAATAGTGGCGCTGTTTTAGCGCTAATTTTGTCTTTGTGCCTTGTGACGCGCAGCGACTGCTCTTGTCTACGAACCCCTCCTGAAATTTCGACGGCTACATATCAATCTGGCCGTACATATTATAATTCCGTTTGCACTCTTATGTGAATATAAAACGTACCTTACATTTCCGACCAGAGTGACACATACCTGGTACGTCTTGTTTTTTGTCACCCATGCCTGACGGCCGACAGAAGGTGGCTTTTTCATCGAGCAAGCGACTCAAGTGTGTTTATCCTGGTGCAAAAGGAGGCAAAGCGCTTGTTTCTACATTATTTCGAAGAATAATTTCTGAGAATTTTCGTCTTTCCGGTTTGCCAGGTAGGTACGGTGTGTAAGAGCATGGGGGCAGTATACGTACGGGTGTTGTATCCCAGTTTGAATCCTGCAAGACGCTCTGTATGTACCTGGCATGTATATATATATATATATATATCGGTGCCTTTCTTGGGTTGCTGCTATTAACATTCATAATTAGGAGTGCGAAAGCTCACGCGAGTACTATGAAAAAAAACAACTCGATAACTACTCGTATGACTGCTGTTGCAACGCTTTTTCTTCTTCCGCCCCTTTTTTCGGGGATAAACTGCTTACCAGGTATTATACAAGCATGTACTACTGCTGTAACTGCTGTATGTAGGTAACACATTTCCTTGCAGTACGTGCGTACGTACGTGCAGGGGTAAGATCGACGGACGGACTGTTCAAATGCCGAAAACCGTGTGCGCGTTACAAATCACGGCAGCTGTTACAGACAGGGGGTGGCAAAAATTGGTAGATATCTGTCACTGCGGCCTGTCTGTTCAGGAGATCGCTGTGAGTGAGAGTGGAAAAGCTCCTCCCCAGCGACTGGGGGCTGGAATGTAAGGAAGGCGATAGGTGATAATTTCAATATGACAGAAATGATACGTAAATAAACCACGAGTGCAAGTAGTGACATGCTATTCTCTCTTGTTGGCCTCCACTACCGCCTCTCTCTCCACCTCGGCTACGCCCTGGAATGTCGGATCCAGTCATTTGCTCACGATTCAAGCGCCGCCTCTCTCTCTCCAGACTTTCCAGGTGGGTGCTTGTCGTTCGTGGTTGGCTTTCGGTGCCGGTAAGTGTTGATCTGTCTCCACTCAACGCTGCCATCCGTATGCAAGAAAGCACGCACAATAAGGTGCCGAAACCCGCACAGTACAGCAGTAGGAGCTCATAACTTCTTGCGACTCGCCGACCACCTTGTTGATACAAGCAAGGTCTCCCTGGTCGGTGAAAACCCGGTATGCTTCATCCCGACACTGCTGTAGGGATGCGAGGGTCTGTATGGCCTTAGAAATATGGCCATGCAGGACCCCCCTCCCCTCGCGCATACACCGCATACACCGCATACACGTGTTTCATACCACCTGGACGTAAATATAAGGATTGCTTGGTCTGCATATTAGTGCTGAAACGGATTTTATATTTCCGCTCAGAGTGGTACCTGGTACATCGGACAGATGGCCTAACCCCACTCCGTGATCTTCGTACGTACCTACATAGCTCTTTTTGGGCAGATACATTATTCCTGACTTGTGTGATCTACGGTAGTTCCAGGTACTACTGTTGCTGTAGCCTAGCGGTATGTTGGCGGGTGGGACCCGTACAATCTGCATCAAGTAGGCTCTGCACACGAGACGCGCAGAGGACTTCAAGCGCTCTGCGGCGAGAACTATGCCGGTGCCGACTGCCCAGACAGAGTCAAGAAGTAGGGTTTGCACACGAGACGCGCAGAGGACTTCAAGCGGTCTGCGGCGAGAACTATGCCGGTGCCGACTGCCCGGACAGGGTGAAGAAAAGCCTACAACAACAGCAGCAGTAGAAACAGGAGTAATGAGCAGCATACACTTTGCTATGGTCATAACAGCAGCAGTAGCTCCAGGTACAGTAGGTATCATTTTGCCGTTTTGTCCGTAAATATAAAGAACATTTAAACATGAATCTTGATGATATAATGATCCTTACATTTACGGACAAAGTGGTACCAGGTACTAGCTATACTTTTTTTTTTATTGGTTAATATCAGTCTCTGATTTACATAATCAAATTGGTGGTGGTCATTCGCAGTAGATGTGGGCCAGTTACTATGCGCTGCAGGCCTGTGCTTTGATGCCTCAAAGAGCGATGCCATCTTCCACTGCTCGTTCGGAAAAGAGGCGCTCCGGCTATGCAAACTGGCTGATGCGAACTCAACCGCGATCGAGCCCGTCAACCGTCAATCGTCAACCGGTTGTACGATACCATGCGGCGCAATATCGTCGCCCGAACCGACACAACTTTCAACGAAACGCCAAAAACCGACAAGCTGACAGGCTGACTAGATCGACCGCGTCCGACGAGCAGGAACACGTACCGCACGCACGATGCACGGGTGTACGACACGCGGCCGCACGGCCCTGAGTCTGCTACGAGCATCGCCTACGCACGCATGCGTGTACGTACACACGTGCGTGCAAGGAGGGTGGCTGGCTTGTCGGGCGAATGAACTGCAAACTCTGCCAAGTTTGAAATTTAGACGTGGTGGGTTGGGGGGCCAGGATGAATTGAAATTCAAAAAAAAAAACGAAACACCATCGCACCGCTCGCGCAGATGGACTGAACAACAGCAATAAGCCACGCCAGGTCGACCTCTGAAGAGAGCACCATGATACCCAATCGGTACCTTTCTCGTCCAAGGCGACGACGCGACGGACACAAAATCTATCACGACGACGCACACGGAGCCGTTTCCGAGCAGCCGCGCCCCGAGGGCTGCGCGTCATCACGTGGGCCTCGCGAACTGCCTCCACGAGAAAAAGGAACAGGGCTCGACGAGGACGTTGGTTCGGTTGCTGCAGCGGGTTCTTGCAACGAAGCAGGTGCACGAGCGAAGGACCGCATCATCATTGGCCATCAGCATCATACGACGAGTGGAGCTATTCCCGGTACCGTCGGGCCCGGGGCAGAGCCTCCTGTGGCGGTAGCCTCCCGCGCCTTCGCCCACGAGGGGCACACGGCGGCGATGAACGATCGCCGTCGAAGCGTCGACCACGAAAGCGTCAAGGACCAAAGCGTCGAGAGCGCCCGTATGGGACCATCTTCGACCTGCTGTCAGTCGAGCGCCACCGATACAGCAGCAGTGGGGGGTGCCAATCTTTCGCATAGGGGAGAGGAGGAGGAAGAGGAGGAGGAGGAGGTGGGGGCGGCGACCTGGGCAAGAAGCGATGTTGCAGGAGTCGAAAGCCCCGAGGGACATTGCTCTGAGCTCCGGGGGAGGAGGAGGAGGAGGAGGAGGAGGAGGAGGAGGAGCAGTAGCAGGGAGGATGGAGACGATGCCTGCTGCTCGGAGTCCGACAACAGCACCGTCAACAAAGAGGACGTCGAGACGCTGCCCGATTCCTTCAACCTGACGGACGAGTGCGGACCGGAAGGAGCCCCTACCGGACGCCGCGGCGGTCACCACCACCATGAGTATACGAATTGCGTTGGGTCACCACAGCAGCAGTTTATATACCCGCCAGTGGCGAGAAGAAGGAGGAGAAAGCAGGTCGACGGTAGTCAAACAGCAGCAGCAGCTACTACTACTACGCGGTGTGCAAGAAGTAGCAGCTGGAGCAGCAGCAGCAGAAAAGAAGACGCTACCGACGGTCAACTCGAAGAGGGGGCGGAGGGGGAGGAAGAGGACGAGGAGGAGGAGGAGGAGAGGGAGGAGGTGTCTAGCGTAAGCGAGCCTTCGGAATGTTGGTCTCCCACGTCCCCCCGGCGGCAGAGGAAGCCGCAGCACTTCGGGCGGGGCATTCGTCGGCCTTCTCGCCGGCCTCTCGCACTGTTGCCCACGACGACAAAAAAGAACACCCGAATTGCGCCGTCGGAGGGTTTGCTCGCGCAGCCAACCGCGTTGGGGGGCGCGGCAGAGGCGGGAGGGGACGGAAGGCGAAGGCAGCGACGCAAGAGTAGCTCGGGGGGCGCAAGGTACCGTGCGCCGCCGCAGCCGCAGCCGCAGCAGCAGCAACTCATGTCTTGGGGTTCAAGGGGCAGCAGGCGCCCTCGTAATCGAAGTCAATGTGGTTCGTTGGCGGGGACAGAATCGGAGTCTGTTCGCACGACCTCTACTGAGGATCGTAGGTTCGAGACGGAGATGACCAGACTGCGGAAGGAGAACCACGCTCTTAAACAACAGCAGCAGCAGCAGCAAGAGCGAGCGAGAAGGTGAACTGAAGCGTGAAAGTGCTTTCAAGGGCGTTTAGATAAATCGGCCGCGACTTGCGGGCATGTCGCGTATCGAGGCGTTTAAAAAAAATGACCACTGTTCGTACTGTATTCATACTTGAGTACGTACCAATCTGTCCAAAAATATAAGGATCGCTTAGAAATTAATACGTACCAGGTATCAATACCAAAACGATCATTATGTAAACGTAACACCAAAAAAACTTTCCATTTTCTAGAATTGTTTTCGTATTGCGTACGTAGTCGTGACGTCCTATTAATGTAAGTATCAATAGCAGCGATAGAACATACCACTACTGTACGTACGGCTGTAAGTGCAGGACTTCAAACAGGGTACGCTCGGGGTACGTAGGATGATTGAATTCGGATGGACACATGGTCGTATTGGAGTGATATCTGCGGAGATGCGCGTCCTGCTTTGCGACGAGAACTCGCTTGGCTATATAAGGGGAATCTAGTCCTGCCCAAGGCATCCCCTACTCGTGGGGGGAGTTGGACGGAACATATTCGGCGCCGCATCGCTGTAAACTATCACGGCAGTATTAACCAAAAAGGGAGATTAACGCGGCAGGCACTACACTAGCTCGGCAAAGCGTGATTATAGTGATGGGACCTTTACCACACAAAAAAATACATGGGGGATTAACGATGATAAAAATGGGGGAAGTAGTGATGCGTGAGCTCGATCCCTTTTTTCAATAACGTTCGTTCATATCACAATCACAGGCCGGGGCATCAGCAGGATGTATCACCGACGACCTGTCCATAAAACAAACAACTCTAATAGGAAATCGCAGTACGCGGTCACCATACTATCACCCCGCGCACAATATTTTTAATCCGATTTGTTTGCCGTTTTTTTTCGGAACAAAGTTCCAATGAGTTGGGCAGGGATCGGGGTTGGAGTTTAGAGGTAGGGTTTAGGGTTTAGGGTACTTTTTCGGCGTTCCTTCCATTGACTCATTCTTCTGAGGAGGGGGGGAACCACAGACGGGCCACAAGGCTCCCATTCTCTACATTTTTTTCCTACACGGATATATGCGATTTAGCTCTACGAAGGTCGGCAGTATTTTACGACTAGTAACTAATCGGTAGGTGCCGTGAGGCAATTGACTGATTTTATTCGGCAAGTCAGCTGGCGAAACAGCAGATGGCTAGCCACCTTACCGCCCTAACCCTTTTAGGAATGCAGTCCGGTTTGGGGGACAACCTACGTAGATTTTGAGTGGTTTGTCCCCAACACGGGACTGCAGTCCTAAAAGGGTCACGTCAAGCGAGCCAAATCAGCCCTTCGCGACGGAGGGGGGCCCGCCCAAAAAAGAAAATGTACATCGCGCATTCAACAATCCCTCCTCCAAGTGTACAAACCCAATAAGTCGGATAGTCGGCACCACCGGCAAGCGACTATTAAAAATATAAGCCCAACTGTAACTATTGAATACCTGTAGTTCGTGTCTTAAGTCGTGCCGACTGGCAGCTCCATTAATTTGGAGTTGCCGTACGAGTACGTATTGCGATAAAAAAATAATCCCGAGAGTACAACACGAACCAGAAGCACAAGTTGACGCCTGTTGTTTGTTGTTGGTTGATTATACCTGTGTCCCCTGCTTCAAAGCTGGTACGCAACACTGTCAATACGTACTTATGTTGGCAACACTCTTCTTCTTTACAGTCGTCTTGCCGCCTTTCTTTCCGTTTGTAAAGGCTGAGCAGAGACGCCTCAGAGACAAGCCTCTGGAATGGATTCGAGGATGATCTCGACTCCCGAGTGTCACGATCAGGCAGCCGGAGCGGCCAGCAGCGAGAAGAGCTCTTCCTCACAAACGTGAGACAGCAGGAGATGTTTGCTCTACTGCAGCGGCAGCAGCAGCAACAGCAGCAGCAACAGCAGCAGCAACAGCAGCAGCAGCGCCATCGACTACCGCGCGGCCACAGTTGCGCCTCCGGTCTACGCGTAGCCGACGTATCGTCGTCGCTGCTCTCCCTCACCGCGAGAGGGCACGGTCATTCGCCGCACAGCACGCGGTCGAGCTGGACAGATTTTGTGTCGAACAGCCACCTATCGCCGCGGCCGTCGGCGCAAGGGCCGGCTCGGGGCAGCATGGACTCGGAGGATGCCGGAAGCGGTGTTGATCTCTGGTTACCCCGGGTGCTCGTCGAGGGAGGATTCCTATGGAAAATCCCGTACCACAACGCGGGCACGCCGAAGCGCCGCTGGTTTCAGATCAAGTCGGTGGAGGGGCTGCTTGTCACAGCAGACGGTCGCCTGGTCGTGCCGCCGACGGCAGGAGGCGGTAGTAGTAGTGCCGGGGAGGTGGGATTACATCGGGGGCTCTCGTTTGGCGACGAACGCAGCGAGGACGACGGAGAAGACGGCCGCAACGCCTCCTCTTCGACGTCTATGATGAGCGTCCGAGCCGTCTGGCCCCTCACTATCGTCTGGGTCGACCCGGAAAGAAACCTCAACAGGTACCCTCCGAGGGAGATGGAAATCGGCGAAATCGTGGACATAGCGAGGGGGCACAAGACGCCGGCCTTCTGGCAGCAGGCGGCGCACCGCGGAATCCACACCTTGCCGGCCCCGGAGCTGTGCTTCAGCCTGATGGGGCATCAGAGAACTCTCGATCTCGCGGCCGAAAGCATGCTCGAGGCTAGGACGTGGGTGCGCTCGCTCGCGGACGTAGCCCTCACGGTAAAGCGCGGAGGGCTCACCGCCGGCGGTGCTGCTTTCGACGACGTTTCGTCTCCTCGCTCTCAGAAGGAGTCCATTGCCCCGCGGCCGCCTGGGTACACGTATCAGGACGATGCCACGTCCAGGTCTCCCCCGCGACCACCATGGGGAGAGCTCGAACGGGAGAGCACTACAAGTGCACGAGGTCCGCTACGAAACAAGACGCAAGCGGGCGAGGGAAAACCGGTTGACGAAGTGTCTACCGGTGGAAATCCGTCTGTAAATAGTCGCGTGTCAAGCTTCAAGCCCGATAAAATCGTGACCGCGGAAGGCGAGACGTGGTCGGTCGATACCGTTCGTTCCTGGCGGTGTAGATTGTTTCCGGCGGTTTCACGTGGAGATGCTGGAACCGTGTCTGCCCTCTTCAACCAAGGCTGCCCGGTCGATCTCGCTCAGGTGGGGACGGGAGAAACTCCACTGCTTCTGGCGTGCCGCCTCGGAAACATCGACGTGGTGGAGGAGTGTCTCCGCCGCGGCTCGCGGAACGACCCGCACCCGGAGTTTGGGCAGACGGCGCTGCAGGCGGCGGTTGCTTCGGGACAGGAGGCGTGCGCGCGGCTCCTCCTCGAGACGGCTTCCCCCAGTCGATCGGACTCCGTGGTGTCCAATCACAAAGACCCCAACGAGGAAACGCCTCTCCACATCGCGTGCCGTCGCGGGTACGGTGGTATCGTCGAGGCGCTGCTCCATCACGGGGCGGACCTGGCTCTGGTCGACCGAGAGGGAAGCACCCCTATGCACGGAGCGGCGGGGGCAGGACACGCCGGCGCGCTCGCCTCTCTTCTCGACGCCGGCGGTGACGCGGTTTTGGAGCAGACGAACCGCAGGGGGGACAGGGCTTTGCATTCGGCCTCTGCCTCCGGACACATCGCCTGTGTAAAACTTCTGCTGGGAACGGCGGCCGAACCAGAGTGAGCATCTATCTGCCGGTGGCATTATCTCTGGTTTCCTTTTTTTCTCGTGCTACTTTCTAAGCTGTTTGTTTGTACGCACCCTGAGCTGTTATTGTGTGCGCCACAGACGCGAATCGTTGTCGAAAACACGAGGGGTGTTCTTAGATGGCGGCCTAAATTCAAGGGTTTCTACCATCGACGCGTGCAACGGGTAGGGGTGTATATATACGAAGTAGCACCTTACTTTTTGAGGTCACACCTCACTCACTCGAGGAGCCATTTACTATGCAATCACCCCAAAAGCTGCTTGCTGTGATAAAAAAACGTTCAGGCTTAGCCCGCATCAACAACTTTCCATGGTTCACGTATACAACGAAAATATGTTTTAAACGGCATGAATGGGGAGGGTTCCAACCTAATGCGTTGCTTCTCGCATTCATCCCACTGCTGTAGGGGTTGATGTTTTTTCGCTATTTTTTTTCTGACCGGTTGAGTTCCTCACATGTGCAAATGTTTTTCTTAAGTTTTTGCGAGTATTTTCTTCTGCGACTATTAGTAGCGCATACAAATGTTGGTCGGGTGGCGCGAACAAAACTTCTTCAAAGGCTTGGTTTCGAGTGAGGTAATGAGCTCCTCGTGCGACGATTTCAGAGAGTAAGCCACCGCCCCAACAAGTAGTGGAATTCCGTAGTAGTGGCATTCCTCCTGGGTTGAGGATCCCTGTCGGTCACAAACGTTTCGGCCTAAAAGTGACCCTCGTACGTAGCCCTTATCGTAGCCCTACGGTAGCTGTCCCTCTGCGTTTATTAGGAGCTTTTGAAGGGGTTCGGAAACAAACAGTGCTATCCGTAACATCTTGACCCCCACTGACTGTTGTGCCTGTATACATGTATGTATCTTCTTCTCAAGCAGTGCCCCATCTCTCCCGCAAGCGCGCATTGACACAGCAGTGCACAACGCTTCCTTGCTGCCGACCTCGCTTGTTTCCCTCTTTTGTTTTTTGCCGTATCGTTCGACCGCACGACTTCAGTACCCCAAACGCGGACGGGAAAACCCCGTTTGCTCTGGCGTCCATCGGTGGTCATCTCGCGGTAACACGTCTGATCCGACAGTACGCTCCGGCTGCGGGGACGCCGTCGGGGGGCGATGCCCTCATTCGTGGCGATCGAAAGGGGAATAGTGGGGGTGGGGGTAGCGCGAATACTGACGCGCTGCCGCGACCGCACGCGAGCGGCTCTTCGCCAAATCGGTGAGCGCCACTGCAACATATACATACTGGTAGTCATCGAAAAAGTATCGCGCCTCGACGGTATCGGTACTAAGCAGGCCGTGCTCCCAGTAGGTGGCGCTCCGTACGTCTGTTGTGGACTCAAGCGACCCCCTCCCTCCTCCTCCTCCTCGTCTATGGGTTGCGGCGGAAGGCAACACACTTTTAGCTCTCTGTAATAAAAAAAAATGTGCGTCCGCGTCACGAGTCTCTTGAATTTGCAGATACCTGAAATACTTCGTATACGAAAGTCGTTAACGTGGCGCCCGAGGATATCGTCAAAACGTGCTACGTACAAATAATGTACCGATTTTTTTTATCGTCGCACCCACGTTCTTGGGGACAAAACACTTGGAATTAGTATGGGGCAATTTCAGAGTACTAGAAGGGTTAACGCCGCCCTTTTCTCGCTCTCTCTCGGCACGTTGCAATATTTTCAATGACAGCCCTGGCACTCCTGAACCCCGAAGCCAGAACCTTGAGGATCGGTGCTATTCGGCAGCTCGCCTAGGCCATAGACGATTCGGAGTGTCCGGAGAATCACTCGTCACGCCCAGCGCTCCTAACTCTGGCGTCGGCGGTTCTTCAGCAGGCAATAAAAGGTTCGAGCTAGTGAGCGATTCACAAGGTTCCGCGCGGCACTGAGCAAGTCAAAACTCGAGCGTACTTACACCATGGTGATCGTGGTGGACAGACGGCCTGTGGTATTCTAAGAGAGTATTCATATTTGTTACAGCAAGATCAATCGTTTTTAGTAAGAAATCATGTCCAGCACGTTTTATTTACGTCCAAAAGTTAAGTTTACATCCAAACATTTATTCTCGAACCTAAAGCTCGAATTTGGGGTGCTGGGGTCGTCGAAATTGGTCGAAATTCACAAAATAGCAAGCGTATGTTCGGCAGGGAACGAACCAAGTACACCGAGTTTTTTTTGTGGGCGACTTTGGCAAGTTCGGCACGCCCACCAAAAATACCTCGGGTACCGGTATACTCTACGTACGCACAGCCCCTCACAAGCAACCATAGCCCGCGAATTTGAGGAATACTCCTTATGAGGTGTATGAAGGCGTCGGGCGCGCCCGGCAGCAGGTCTTGGCCAGCCAAAAAGGACCCACGAGGTGTTTTCGCGAACTCGAAGTTGCGAGCCAGCGGCACAAGAATGTCTCGAAATCGGAGAATCGAATCGCTTGGGCCGCCGAAGCCTGTTGATAATACAATGGTTATACATCGTACTTTCTTGGTTTACTGGCGGCCCTTTGGAACCATTAACAATAAGCTGAAGTACCCGAATTAAGTGCAGAACATAAATTTATGTTCCTGTGAGAGGTAGTATGTTACTGGGACAAAATAAAACAAAAAAAGGGCTAAAAAGTTTTGTATTCTTGTCTATTTGCAGCAGTTTTCTGAAATTTAGAGGAACAAAAACAAGCAATATGTTTTATTCTCAAAGCCCTTTCCAAATTGGTTGTACATTTTGGCCAAACAGCTACGCCCGCCTACTCGACAACAGACCCCTGACGGTTCCGCCGAGGCCTTAAAACTTGCTAGTCACACTACTTGCTTTGATGTTAGGAATGAAACGTGTTTAGTCGTTTGTGAGGAGAAATTCACTATTTTCCGATCGACTCGTGCACGGTATATGCTCGGTCCTTGGCTCCCGAAATGACCGGCCGCCCAGTGTCAGCGCCACCGACACAGGTGGCCGGGACCCCCCGCTGGCACAATGTGGGCAAATAAAAGCATTCTGGTGACACTGAACGACGCAGCACACCACTAGGTGTGCCAATTTGAGACATTGTCGACACGTTATGGGGTTTGCTTTAAATTGTTCAGCGTTTCCACAAGGGTGTTTTTCATGCCCACATTGTGCAGGGGGGGGGGGGTCCCGGCCACCTGTGGACACTTTGCCTTGCCAAAGCAAGCTGTAGATACGCGACACGCCTACCGTGCCTTCCCCATGCCGTCGTTCCCCGGCTTCAACTCGTCAGTCCAATAAGCGACAACTATTTACGGGGGGCCATAGTTAACAGGACCAAATATTGTTAGTAAAAAGGGTTAAACATATAGGTTTTTATGTGTACCATAGGTCCTGTTAACTATGGTCCCCCGTAATAGGCGACCGTTCAGTAACGCGCCGACCTTTTTCTGATATCTCACGTGTATTGCTGAAACCTTGCCGTCGCAAGCGATTGATGGATGCCACCGCTCGCTGCTTCTCTCTCTCTCTCTCTCTCTCTCTCTCTCTCTCTCTCTCTCTCTCTCTCTTTCTCTCCCTGTCTCTCTCTTCCGTTTCGCCCTATGGCTAGTCTCTTCGACGGCTTACAAGTCTACGTAGTCGGGGGGAGGCAGCCGCTCGGGTCACAGCAAGGCTTGTCATCGACGGCGGGAACGCTGTTCCCGACGGCCAGGACCACAAGCGGGAGCGACAGCGTCGCCCGAGGATTATCACACCAGTTTCAGCCGCACCAAACGCTGCCGCACCAAGGGTACGGCTCTTCTCAACCAGAATTGCTGTCACCTTTGACTCGGCCATTTCCGGTAGAGACAATGACGACGCCAAACGCGGGCGGGGCGGAGTTTTTAAGCGCGCCGTTAACGTTGGCCCCTGCCCCTCCAACCCACAGAGATCGTACAGAGTCATCGTCAACATCGGCCTACTTCGTTGGAGACCGCGAGGGGAACAGCTGTTCAATCGGCTTGCCGCCCCCATCCACGGCGGCATCGACCGCACTGAGCAAGCATATAGGCAAACTCCCGACAGGAAGTCCTCCGCCGTCGACTGCCGCCGTTCCCGGGGGTGCTCGGGCTCTGGCGAGGATGATATATTTCAGCAACCGCTCGAGCAGTGCTAAAGTTGGTGGCCATGCTCTTGGAGCTGAAAGAAAAAAAAGCTTTTCGGAGTCGTTGCAGGCGGTGGAGGATGAGGAGGTTCTTCGGGCGGGTGGCGGCTGTGCGGAGATGGGCTACGTAGGTGGCGGCGGCGGCGGCGGTAGAGAGGCGCACGGCGAAGCGGTAGGGTCTTGGATGACTTCCCAGGACCAAGAGGGAAGCCCTTCAACAGCAACAGGTGTCCATGACTATACCGGGCACAGGGGTGATGGCGGTAGAGTTGCGGATATCAAGGCGCCGGAACCACGCGATTCTGCTGCTGTTGCTGCTTCTGCTGCTGCTACCAAGGCGTTGCCGGAAGGACACGATGACATCAGCAGCAGCATGCCGATGGTGATGGAGTGCGTAGCAGCGAGCGAAGAGGCGCAAGAAGAAGAAGAAACCGCCGAGGAGGGTGATGGTGATGACAGTAGAAGAGGAGATTCCTTTGTGATCACGTCCTCAGCTGTAGGGTCGCTAGAAGGAGGCGCAGCGTCGGCGTTGGAGGGCTCCTGGCGGGTGTTTCACTCCCAGGGCTTTCCTTACTATCTGCACGAAGCGTCGGGACATTCACAGTGGGATGACCCTCGCTATCAGCAAGGAGGGTTGTCGCTGGTGGCAGGCGACCAGCGTTACACTTCCGTGGTCGAAGAGGATACGGCGGCGGCATCAGTCGAGGCCCTCTCGCCTGAAGATGCGGAGCGACGACCCGCGTCGCCCATCAAACCAGTCGGGGTATCGGTCGCCGTGGAAGTGTCGCCGTTTGCAGATGCCACAGTTTCTGTTTTCGGTGCTTCAAGGCAGGATGCGGACGATAATGCTAGTAGTAACCGTAGAGCCGCCGCCGCAGCAGCAGCTGCAGACAGGGGAGGGGGAGAGCACTTGTACACTTGTACCAGACAAACGCCAGTGAAAGGATGTTTTGATGACGGCGGTGTCCTTCCCAAAAGGGTCGGCGGCAGGCTCAACGACAGCGTCGAGACGTGTGATAACAGCAGCAGTAGTAGCGGTAGGCCCAGAAGTAGAAGCAGTTATAGAAGCAGTAGTAGAAGCAGTAGGAGCAGAGGGAAGGGCAGTAGGAGGAACAGCAGCAGCAGCAGCAGCAGTAGCAGCAGTAGCAGCAGAAGTAGCGACAGCAGCACCGACACCGAGAGCATAGTTGGTATTAATAGTAGTAGTAGTGGCAACAACGTCACCGGCTCGACAGGCGACAAAGAAGGCAAAAAAAGCGGACGGACAGCCAACCACCGCCGCCACCGCCGCCGCACAAGGGTTGAGGGAATATAAGGACGTTTTTTTGTACGTTACGGTCCTTGCATTTCGGGGCAGAGATAGGTACGAATCATGCCAATATGAACCAAATTATAAGAAACGTTTGCATAGTAATATTGGATCAAAATGGTCGTGATATTCCGATACAGAGTGCTCTGCCCCAAATTATAAGGAAGGTTTGTATAGTATTTTATCAAAGCGGTCCTATAAATATTCCGACACAGAGTGCTCTGTCCCAAATTACAAGGAGCTTTTGTATAGTAATATTCAATCAAAGCGAACCTTGTGTTCCGAAACAGATTGGTGTCAGCTACTATTAATAGACGATATGTAGCGTTGGTGGGGCAACGTCATATACAGAAGAGCTGTGGCGCCGCCGCCAGGAGCAGCGGGGAGGGCGAACGAGAGCATTTTGTTTTTTTCACGATAACCGCTGGTCGCGATGCAAGAAGAAGAAGAAGAAGAAGAAGAAGAAGAAGAATGATCGACCGAACACGTCTATTAATAGAAGGGGAAGGAGGAATCGCCAGCAACGCACATCACAAACACTTAACTTTCGGATCAACCATGCCATATTCATAGCCGATGGTTGGCGAGGGCCAGCGAACGCCCAAATGACGGAAGCAGCAGCAGCAGCAGCGGAAAAAAGAAACTTGTGCAGAACATAAATGTGGTGGCCAGGAGATAGATGGACGACGAGAGCCGAATGCCGAGGACGGTGGGGGGGGTAAAGAAGGGAGGCGTGCCGTTGGTTGTTGTGTAGAAAATGTCAGGACCTAGGGGTAGACTGCTAAATCCTGTTTTTTTGTTTCCGGTGGGGGTTTCGGTGCGACCTATAACGCCGGCCGTGCCGGCGTTCCGTCATAATTGCTCTTGTCACCACAGGTGTCCCCCTGTTCTCCAAACAAGAGCGCTAACTACGTTGTTGTTGTGGATTGCTCAGTACACGGTGGGCTTCGTACGAGAGCGTGAGACCATATGTGGAGCAGACATAATCTATCATATGCCTGTATGGCTACCCAGGACCCCCCCCCCCCCCCTCGCTGGATGGTCAAGGATAAAAAAAAAGCTTGCTTGAACACCGATGATTAGGGCCTGACGCGTTACACAGAGCAAGGGACGACACAAAGGCAGGACCAAATGAATAATGGATGTTTTTTCCCTATCTCCTTTCGTGTTCAGTAGGTCCTTTGCCGTGGTTTGCTTACCTGCAAGCTGTTGGTTTGCTCTCGAGGCAGAATTGTACAACAATCTGAAAAAGAAGAAAAACACGCCCCAATGAACTTGATTTGGAGTCTACAGGAATCCATATTGGCGTTTGAATTGTAAACGCATTTGTTGGTTTGTTCTGTGCTCTGACGCTACGAACGAAAGTCGCGTGGCGGGTTCCTCTGGTTGTGCTACTTAGCACCCGGTGTGATAAATAGTACCACTCTGGCCGAGAATACAAGGTACGTTCGATATTCATATCAGAGTCCAAACGAGGATTATGTTCCCCAACAGGGTCCAAGCGAGACCCTATTGACCGATTGTCCGGTAGGATCTTCCAAAGGTCGACCTGTTCGTTGTTTTACGCGGGGGCTAGAGAGCACTTCCTGGTGGGATCAAGGCACGGGCGTAGACTCAACCCAGCCCCCAACCCTGACCGTAACCCTGACCCCTAGACCCCGACCCTGGCCGCAAAATCGGACCCAAAATGGTCCAAAGACAGGCGAGAAACGCGCTACCCCCGCGTTTGTTTGCAACAGTTTCTTTTTCCCGAATCCGCAGACCACGATTTCCCGCCGCACACTGTAAAAAACCCGGAAACTTCCCCGTAAGACCCTCCCGGATGAACGGTAAATACTGATACAACCCAAGCGGGAATTCTATTCACATCAGAGTCCAAACCGGGGATTAGTTTCTCATCAGAATTCGAATGGGGAATATATTCGCGTCAGAGTTTAAACGGGAATGATATTGCTACTATTTTTTCCTTCGTCTGACAATGTGCAGCTCTTCGTCCCATCGTAACATTAACATGTAAAAGGGTAACTCGAATCCTAAGACTCGAAACATGGAAAGTGCCATCAATCAAACCTGAATACTCGACAAAATTATACCAATAATGCAGTCCTTTGAACGACTCTGCTTACGCCTAGCCGGCGTTTCACCAAATCAAAGGCGAAAGGGTGACGTTTACTCACGCCTTACCAGTCAAACCTAACCTAGTTGAGAAGTCCATCCGAATAGTGTTCCCCTAATGAAAGTATCAATACACTCATAACACGGCGAAAATGCTTACATTCTTCCATATAGCAGAGTCCGAACAACGATTATATTCCTTGATATCAGAGTCTGCTTCTGAGCGTGAAGTTTTTGGCTTTGGTAAATGGTGTGCCGAAGACGAACGATTGGTGTCTTCTTGTTTTAAAAAAAGACAAAAATCGAGCTCGGTGTCCTTGTACTCGACGTTGCGACACCAGTCCACTAAATCGGGGGACCATAGTTATTAGGACCTATGGTATACATGAAAACCTATCTGTTGAACCATTTTTACTAATAATATTTGGTCCTATTAACTATGGCCCCCCGCAATAGTGCACATCGCGCGCAATCAAGAGTGAGTGTCGAAACAGCGCGTACTGTATGTACACGGAGTATACGTGAAAGCTGTCTGCCGGGCCGGGGGGAGCGGGGGACTCGACGACATGTTCAGGCGGCCACCCTTTTTGGTATATCCGCCGGTGGATGCCTGTCTCGTGTGCCGTCAGTGTGTGTCCATGATGTGCTGTAGGCCTTAGCGAGAAGGAGACGTACGAGCAGTGCCCATGCACAGCTATTCGGGTCGCAGAAAGCGCAGAAAGAGCTGGAGCCTCCGGGGGCGGGCGGGCGGGCGGGCGGGCGAGGGGGCGGGCGGATAGGCAGGATATCTCCGTGGCCGCTGTGCGACAGGCGTGGCATTCCGTGTGCTTTACCCTACGTTAACGTTTCCCAAAACGAGTGCCTCCACGCGACAAATTGACGCTTTTCGTGCTCGTTCATCACGGAAAGAGAGCCATAAGTCGGTGGGCTGAGAATCCAGGTTCAGGAGTATAGTGCGATACACCCTCTACCATCACCGAGCGAAGCGCTTCTTGTCTCTGGACGTGTACACGGACAGAAAAACAAGCGTGTGGACCCCGGAAAGGCCCGGTGCTATTGATGGAGGGCCGGTCTGTTCAACACTTCGGGTGCGCCACCAACGAGAGAGGCGTCGTTTTTTCAACGGGGCAATATCCTCCCGCCAGTTGTCATCCCGGGCACCCGGCTGCAACCGTACCTTTTTTTAGTTCCTAAGAGTACACTTTTCTGTTGGTTTTGCCCTCTCCGGCCAAGCAGGACGTGCGCGCTTTTGCCATTGTATATATACACCGGGTGTGTATCGACAAAAAAACTCCAGCTATTTTAGGAGACAGCGTGCGGCTTCAATCATGCGCGGCTTCTATCACGCCGCGCACAATCTATCAATCGTACGTACGCAATACTTTATTTTTGGCCGGCCGCCCCACCGCTTGTATTGTGTACCAGTCTAACGGTAATTATTATGGGACTTATTACACCCGCCTAAAACGTCCCATTATCTACAGTCCCATTGTCTACAGTAGGTGTATTTCACCCATTCTGCTCTTTTTTGTCGAAAAAAACTGTTTTTTCCCAAATCTAGCTTCGTGCCTTCTTCGTCAATGTTCGCCCAGTTATTATGTCTATTAATAGTATGCTCCTACAACAATCCAATTATGCTACTTATACGCAGGCAAAATCATTTATGCTACTTCAATGCCCTTCGTTAAACAAAGGGCAGAATGCTATGCCAGCATAATGAATCTAGCTTACCAGTATTCCTTACGTACCGGAAAAATTACGAGCAGGTCGCAGCACGGAGTATGCATGGATTTGGATGATTTCCTTCTCCACTTTCTCTAGGTGCGGGGGCTCATGAAGTTGACGCCATCATTTCAAGGGGTTTCTATGAAATAAGGGAGGCGTTCGCTATGTAGCACAGTACGGACAATAATGGGAGTGCTTCCCGTATTTACCAGTAGCTTGCCTTGCCCCGGGGGGTTGCATGAAGTAGACGTCATCATTTCAAGGGGGGGCTCCATGAAAGAAGGGACGCGTTCACCTACACGTAGCACAATGTTGCGAACAAACATTACATGGGAAGTGCTGACTGTACTTACAAGTATACGAAGTATATAGTTTGTCTTATCATGTTACTCATTTTTTCGCGTACACCCACGCGCGCACGTGGAGTTACACAGCTTATCTGCAGCAGCTCGTACCATCATCACGATCACCACGCGCATCACACAGACGAACGTCACTACGATAATCACCACAAGCATCACAAACGTCGTCGGCATCATCACCTCGAACAGGGTAAATGCCTTCACCGTCGCGGTCGGCCAAAGAGGCTGCCGACAAACGGACACGAGAAAAAAACACCAAAAACCGGGATTTGATTTGTTTGCGGCCGTTCTTGTAGTAACGATACGTATAGATACTCTGCATGTAAAGCACCCAGCGCGTTGCCTTATGTATGTATTTACCATGCACACAACAAAAGAATGGTCGCAGACAGCCCCTCGATTACTCGCCTGTCTCGCCGATGCCACAGCACTCCACAAAACATATGCGCCGTGCTCTCTCGCAGTTCACCTGGTGTGTGTTAGTGGAACACAGAAGACGATGTTGTGCTCACTTTCGTCTACCAGAACTGTCGCCTTTCCCAGTCCCCCCTCTCCCTCCCCGCCCTCGACCACTACCACTACCGCCTCTGCTACTAGAAACTCCAGCGCGACCCTCCCGGGCTTTGGTAACCTTGGCGGTAGTAGGCGCTACCGCTGACGCTGCCGCCGCCGCCGCCGCTGCTGCCGCTGATTTCCTACCTCTTCCTGACCTACCCCCCTTCAAGAGTTTCTGTAGCTCCTGGTCTTCTTCTTCGTCTTGGTCTTCGTCTCGTTCCTTTGATTCGTCGGCTTTTTTCGTGCGGGTGTCGTTTTTTTTAGATGATGATGCTGCAGCTGCTGCGTCTTTTTTCAGCGACGATGATGCAACCACTGTCGGGGGCTGGTTCTGCCGCTGCTGCTGCTGCTGCTGCTGCTGCTTCCCAGACGTGTTGGCATCGGGCGCTTCGGTGGCCACGATCTGATCGTCCGAGATAGGGGAAAGGATGGCGGCATTGGCCTTTCAACCCAGAGGGGAACGTTGGGAGAGGGGAGGTGGGGACGGGGGAGGGGGAGGGGTGGGGGGTAGTCAAAACCCGTCATCGATGGATACGGTTAGCCTTTCAAATCAGAGGTGGAACGATGATATAGAGGAGGAACCGGGGCGCGCGGGGGGGGGGGAGTACTCATGCCATGCATGGCCGTAGACGTAAGACCATAGATCCTGGCATCCCTACATATACCGGGGCGGACCACATCGGGTTTTCACCGGCCAGGCAGACGTTGCTTGTACTCAGCACGAAGCGCGGGAGAAGGAGGGGCGCGGGGGGGGGGCGGGGTCGAGACCTGTCTTCGATGGTTGTGATGTATTGCCCAAAAATCGTCGAACAGGATGGAAGATGTGTTGTGCTACACGCAGGCAGAGGAGCACCGAGCGCCAGTGTTTACAGGTACAAACCAATATCGAGCGACGTTCTCAGATGTTCATGGCACAGGTAGGTACAAAAAACAGTTGCGCTGGTATATCTCTTGCGTACAGAAGACGCTGCACACAAGCGACGCTGGACACGAGCGCACCCTGTACATTCAACAAGCTTCATAAACCAGAGCAGCCCATCGAAGCACGCACCCACGTGCCCAATCAGCGTGGCTGCACGTCTGGCTCTCTACGGAGGGAACCTTTCATTTCATCCCGGTGTATACGCAGGGCCTAGAAATTCAGCCGAAATTTACCGTAGTACGCTTGAGGTTCTTACCCGGGCTTCGCGTTCGACTTCTTTCTTGGCCGCGTTGATGCGTTTTGTCGTCGCTATTTCTTCCTGCTTGCGTTCCCATTCCTCCTCCACCTCTCGATACGTTGCCAGGGCGGCCGCTTTCCTGCATCGGCGGGCGACCGAACGTGCGTGCAGGGAGTGCGGTGGTGGTGTCGTGTAGACGGTCCAAATGCCACACACACATACTAGTCGTCACGTTTTTACTTTCAAGTCATACGAATATTTTTTTCCACTCAAGGCACTTCTTGAGGTCACAACGTATCGGCCCTTCTTTTTCGTATCATCACCCGGGCGGGTCCATGCCTTCCTTTTTTGTATCGCGCATACGAGGGGGTGCATGCATCATTGCCACCGCTCGTCGATTTCCCGCCGAACTTTTGCCGACTCACACACACGCGTCTTTCATAGTATCAATTTTGAAGTGGAACGGTCGGAACTGGACGTCCACACCCGCAGCGTTACGGACAGATAGGACACCACCGATCCTCAATTTTACCATGATGTAGATATTTCAGGAATGATGTGGTACATCCATAATTTTGTATGATCTACAGTAGCAGTAGTTCATGTTGCATGCTAGGTGGGAGCCGTATCTGGTCAGCATTGATTTACCCAGTAAGTAGCACCTGTTTCCTTGGGTTATATCTGTACTGCACCGATATACAGATCCTCCTGCTGGTAAGGATCTGTAGGTGATCTACTACAGTGGATCGTGGTCTATCTGTTGACCGTGTTAAACATCCCGAATGCTACTGTATCCGAAGACGTGCACAAGTGGACGCCGAAGCACAGCAGCGATGTGCTTTTACCGAAAGCACATACGCCCGACTTCTCCAAAGGTCACGCGGCCGTCGATATCCCCTTACGGGTGCCGAAATAAACCGTCAAGGCCGATTCTCATGCAGTCGGATTCCCCTGAAAATGTCTTTTTCTGCACGTTCGCACGATCTTTTTGCACCAAAAATGAGAAACATTGGTCGTTCTCGCCTCAGAATGAGTTGTACCTTTCTCGAAGCTCAGTCTGGAGCCGTTTCTTGTTTCTCCGTGAACCCAGTCTACAGGAAATCACCGTCAGCACTTTTTCCATCCAACTGGGTCAAATACGAAGAAAATCAAGACTCATTCTGCGGCGAGAAATATTAATTTCGCGCATTTTTCAGGGCAAAAAAGCTCGCGCGATTATGCGTGGTGAAAGGGTCCTTCTTTTGAAATTACTGCAAAATCCCACTGCATAATATGTGGATCAAAAGGAGCTGTTTCGCTCCTGGTCAATAAAGTGCCTTATCAACCTTGTGCGTCGAACGCCCCACAGTCCTGCAGTACTACCGTACGTCAAAACTTGTTGCCTCGCTTAGCGCCAAGTGCCCTATATCGACATGCCGTGCGTCGCACAGCCCTCTTACTGTGCATCCTGACGATGTAAGTGGCCGAATATGTTATACAGATAGTAGTCGAAGAATAGGCGCTTGAAGTATTGCACTTGGGCAAGTCCGGTTGCGCGCTTCACCCCGAAGAATTATGCTGTTGATGATGACGACGATGTTGCAAAGGTGCCCTCAGGCCGGCTAAGAGAAGGGGAAAAATAATGTAGATCAACGTACAGCACCACCGTACGTCAGAGGTGATCCACGAGCCGCATACCTGGCCTTGACCAGCCGACTGGCCCTCTGCCGGGCGGTGACCTGCCTGAAAGCCCTCTCCATCAGCGCCACGTCCCTCTTTCTGGCCCGGTTCTTGCCCGCCTCCACGGCCATCAAGCGGCGATGTCTTTTTATGAACCAAGCAGACCGGCGATCACGACGTAAACAAAAGGACACTTGCTGTAAATTTTCGAGCTAATTGGTACACGCTGATTTTGATTGAACGAAAAGTCACTTGCTATATAATAGATAGGGTGTTAGATTCTAAAGGTTAAACCATTGAGCCTTTGTTCGATTATGAAGGATAGACCACTGAGCTACTCACTCAGCGCTGACTGGGCAGCTCAGTGCTTCAACCTGAATATTTCAAATATAGGATAGGGAAGGGCAGGATAAAGTAAGCAAAGGTTAGTTAAGGTATGGCATACCCGGAGCATACACGCCGATTGGTTCTGGCAGTAGGGTCGTTGCTGTTGTTTCGATCGAACCCAGAAAACTGTTGCGTGATTGGATCACTCGAGAGAGAAAAAACCCCAATGCACGTAGAGGTAGCGACTCATTCGGCAAGGACCGCCCACCCACGTGATGAAACTGTCATCGATCGGACATTTCGTGTCAGAACAACCGGGGAGCACAACATTTACTCCACGCTGGGTTCGCGATCCGTGCTATCGTTCCACAAAATAACCGATCGATACCCCTTAAGAAGGAACTGTATTGCCCCCATCCGATGCAAATGACACACTGAAAGCTACCTGCATCAGCATGTACGCGGCCGGCGAATATCAGGGCTGCTCTGCGTGGCAGGAGCGGCGGCAGACTTGTTCAGCAAGACACCGGCCGGGATAAACTAAGGGCCGTGTTTAACGATTAACGAGACAGGGAAAACCTGCCTAAATTGACAAGTTTTGGGAAGATGAATTATTTTCAACTCTCACCAATTTGTTCCCTCCTGTTTAGGAGAAGGTACATTCATGTTCGTTCAGCAAACGGTGGCATCGGCATGTCACTGCGTTGTGGCGTGTGGGCGCCTCTTGTTTCTATGTAATACATGGAAACAAGGCAATAGACACCCAACTGTTGGAGGTATCTGTCTCTAGCAGGAGTAGAAAATGTGCTCCGTCTTGAGAGGGATGCGTGGTTGATGGTCGAATGACTAAGGCAAGCAACAAAAATGACCCCCCCGCGCGCGCGTGCTCCCTACACCGCGCTGACCATACAAACCTGTCGCGGTAAGCGCTCCTTCCCTGCAGCAGCAGTTCTCTGTCCACATCTCTGACGGGCACTCCATGCCGAGTAATGACAAACCCCCTCAAGATGTCGGCCATGTCAATGGACTGCTTGACAAAGGCAAGCCCTTCCTCGCCTTGCGCTACGAGAGCGGCAACATCTTGTCGCTGTTTCGCGAGCTCCGTTCGCTCCTGGCTGATCCTGCTCCTCTTCTTCTTCTCCTCCTTTCCTTCTACCTTTGCACCCTCGAACGCTCCCTCCCCGCCACCCGCAGCTTCAGCCCAACCCCGACCTTCGCTCGCCGCACTCTCAACACTACCTCCTCCGGGTGTTACCTCTTCCTCCCCCTCAACTATTTGTTGGGACAACGCTCGCCGCACATTATCGCTAGAGTTGGAGTCCGGAGTCCCGGCTGAACCACTGCTGTTGGCTTTTTCCTTTCCTTTGTTTGGTGTGCGAGAGTCTGCACCGTTGTTTTTGTCCATACTGCTAGTGGTAGCATCGGTAGTTTGTTGTGGTTTGTGTGTTTCTTCTTTGGTGGCTGTCGCACCGACGCCTGGTGGTGGTGGTGGTGATGCTGATTCCTCTCCTTCTTCTACTACAACTACTTCTGTTGACGTCGCTGTAGCCGCCGCCGCTGCTGCTTGTGCTGCTGACGCGTTTGCTCCTGCTTCCGCTCCATCTTCTGCTTCTGCTCCCGCTCCTGCTCCTGCTCCTGCTCCTGCTTCTGCTCCTGCTGCAGCTTCTGTTTCTGCTCCTGCTTCTGCTGCTTCTGCTGCTTCTGCTGCTTCTGCTGCTTCTGCTGCCGCTACTTCTGCTGCTGCTCGCTTTCTTGTTGCCAATCTCTCCTCCGCCCTACGCTTAGACGCCGCGGATGCTGCCGCCGCCGCCGCCTCCGCCGCCGCTTCCTTTTCATGACGTTCCTTCATACATTCAGTAGTGTAAAACAAACGAGACCAGAGAGGTGGTGGGAGTTGTGAGCAGGCGCGAATGAGGCGGACGGGGGGCGAGCGAGCGAGCGAGCGAGCGAGGCCAGCTGGTAGACCAGAGGGCGGGGGGCAAGCAATTTGTTAGAGTACCTGGTAGTACGCAGTATAATACTGCGAGCACCATACTCACGACAGAAAGGTGGATGGAACAGCTATACGAGGGTCGGGCGGTGAATGCTAGTTATGCGAGGGTCGGGTGGGAAGAGGGGCAAGTGGGGGGCATGTGTCAACCTGTAGCATTATCCCGCTCAGGCCCGTGATTACCGTTTCCTGACTTTCGTGGGGTTCCCCCCTGGAAGAGACTTGCTACTCATATCATACTTTAAGCGTTGTTTTTTTTGTTTCCTTTTTTTTCACCCTCTCTCTGTTCAATTTCCTGATTCAAGAGAACACGCATCACGTCTTTACTGATTTTCCTGGGTTTTCTGTTTTTCAAGAAAAAGAGGCAACTCATGGGGAAAGCTATTCGATCATAAATAAAGGCCCTCAGTTAGCGTATAGTCTGGTGGCGAGAAGGGGCTGACAAAAGCTACCAGCCTACTCGGACAGCTAGTGCTGACTGGGTGCTGGTACTTTAGGCTGGTTAGGCTATCCCTTCAGCCCCGCATCGTGTCTTCGACACAACTACTCGCGGCTCCCGCTAAAACTGCTGTCGTGCCTGGGAGCCCGGTTCGCACGTTGTATCCGGCGCGGTCGCTGTCCTGCCCGCATTTTCGCGCCCTGAGTATCCGTAATAACTATGGTGGGAAATATGCGTTACCGTGCGTCAATGCGTATGAAGAGGACATCCCTGCGAAAAACTTTTGCAGGTTACTTTTCTTTCTAAACAGTAGATTAACGACAACACGAAGCACAAACTGGGCCAACACAAAATCGTAAACTGCGGCAGCACAAATCCTAACCTGTCTACCTCAGCACAACCACGCGAGACAACGCCAACACGGCCGCGAAACCATGCCAACACAAATCGGCAAGACGACAAAACTTAGAAGTGCCAACGCAAATGACCACCTGTATGCCTGTACTCGTAGGAGAGTAACAGCGGTGCTTACCTGCATGGCCTCCCTCTCCCCCAGCAGGCGTTCCTCCTGTTTCAACAACCGCAAGACCACCCGGCAATCTGTCAGCCCGCGTTCGTACTGCCCCAGCTCCATCCTCGACTTCGCCAGCAGGGAACGAACCTGTTGCGTTGTTTTGCGTTTGGTTGGGCGACGTTTGCGGGGGGGGAACCTTCAAGGGAGATGACACGTTTCATAGGGCAGGAGAGAAAGGGGCCACTAAGATAGCAGGTGCGCACTCCAGTTCAGCTTTGAGCAAACACGGCTGAATTTTTGTTGTTATTGTCGTTGTTGTCCCGAAGCCAGAAAAAAAAGTTCCCGCTAAAGAACAAAAACAACTTGGACACTAAAAAAAATTGCCACACCCGGTCGAGTCAATCAAGCCAAACACAATCCAGTCCGTTACAGCAACTACAGCTGAAATGAACCCGTTCGAGACTCCCTCCCCGCACACGAAAAGCGCGACCCCTGAAACTCACCAGGCCACGGCTGTTGGGCCACCGTATTTTTTTTAATGCCTCACCATCTCCTTCCCATGCGCGCCTTCCCCACTCGATAAACTCTAACCACACTCTCTGGCCGGAAATATACTACACGTGTGGACTCCGCGTTGAAACCAGAACGGAGCCTGATTTTTTCGGCACCTATTACGGGGGACCATAGTTAATAGGACCTACGGTATACATAAGAACCTACCAGGTATATATTTAACCATTTTTACTAACAATATTTGGTCCTATTAACTATGGTCCTCCGTAATAGTGGTGCATGTAGGCGCATCATATAGATAGGTGTCCTGAGGTCACCCACCGCCTCTGGCCGGAAATAAAATACACGATTGGACTATGAATTCAACGTGAAACGGTTCCTATGTTTTTCGGCCAGTGCTACCGTAGGGGTTGGGTTGCACCTTGGAGGGCAAACCATCTCACAGCGTCGGGCACAGATGGCCCATTGACAGGTGTTGATCTAGGTCATTCCAAGGGCAGATCAATTCCCGCCGATCTCTTGTGTGATCCACTGCTGTATATCATCGTGCTTCCGGGTGGGAGCCGAACAATAATCTGCGTGATCTGTGGCACATGCTGCCCGCGTGGGCTGGATCTGTACTGTGGTTATGGGGATCCCTACACAACACAGCAAACCTCCTCACAAACGCCTCCTCACAAACGGCAAATGAGGAACTACTGTAGATGATCTATCCCGGGTACACTCGATAGCCGATGTGCGCCTTGGGATGATATTCGGCACCCCTTTTAGCAAAAACCTGGCCCAGGAGACCGTACCCGTACAACACGCGTGATTACGATGACATCCCATATCACACAACCCGTATCACACGTGTGATAATATAACACACCCCGTATCACATGCGTGATAATATATCACACCCCGCATCACACGTGTGATAAGATAACACACCCCGTATCACACATATGATAATAAACACACCCGGTACCACACGTTTCATAATATAACACACCCCGTACCACACGTGTGATAGGATAAGACACCCCGTATCACACGCGTGATAAGATGACACATCCCAATAACACTCGTGGGATAAGATATCACACGCCCTACAACACCGGTATGAAAGATAACACACCCCGTATCACCCGTGTGATAATATAACACCCCCCCTACCCCCTATCACACGTGTGATAGGACAACACCCCCCCCCCTCCCCCTGATACGAGGGTCTATGGTCATACGACTACGGCCATGCATGAGATCGAGTACATCTCTCCTATCGAGTACACCCCCCCTCCCCCTCCGACGAATTTCCTAGCCAATTTTCTCTACAACAGGAGAAAGAAGAACGAGCTGATGCATTTATGGAGAAACGTGTCGATGAGATATTTCTAAAATCCCACCGTTTTTCGTTGTGTGAGTGTCGCCCCCCCTCCCCTCCCCTCTTGTTTCGGAGAGAATCGGCTCGGAAAGTCAGACCAGGGGGGTGCGTAATCGCTAGCGTATTACATCAAAAACGGTAATATAAGGGTCTGCGAGTACTTTTTTTTTTGTTATATTTGGTATATATATATATATATGCTACTGATATACACACGCGTGAGCTAGCTACATTCGATGAAAATTGAGGAGCAGTGGGAATGCTGAACCCTATGCGCGATAAAAAAAAAAGACACGTAACGCGGGGGAGAAGGGGCGACACCCGTGACCACGGCTTGTGTAGAAGATCGCTGAGGGTAAAATCTCCTACGAGTTAAGGCTGGAAATAAAAGTGATGAATAAAAAAACAGGCAAACAAATAAACAAACAACGAACTAAACATAAAGTGTCCCTTCGTACTATTACGGGGGACCAAAGCTAATAGGACCCATGGTATACATAAAAACCTACCAGGTATATATTTAACCATTTTTACTAACAATATTTGGTCCTATTAACTATGGTCACCCGTAATAATACTTCTTTATCATTACATGTGCCTCTCTTTTGTTATCTCTAAACTTCCGGGTCGTGCGCTCCTTTCCCTGGACTGAATTTTTGCCTTCACCCTCGCTACCTCTCCTTCCACCCCCCCCCCTCCGCCTCCCCCTGCCCTGCCTCTGGCAGTAGCAACATCATAAAATAAACCAATGAATTCGACGCTGTCATCCATATTTTGGTAGTAAAGCCAGCCTCACAAGCTCTTCTTAGTAGAAGGATGAAACTCAATCTTCATGCGACTCGCTGGACACCTCGTGGCGCTTCGCGCCTGGTACTATTAATAGAAAACAATTGCGCGGTCGAGGAATTGCCCGACGTTGCCGCTCCGTCCCTCGGGCATTGTACGACATGACATGACATGACTTGACATGACTACACCCCCTCCCCCCCTCTCCCGTTTTCGCCTTTTTTATCCCTTTCACCTACCTTCGCACTGCCTCGCAGCTGTACCGACGCGCGTTCCAAGTCATGCAACGCGGCGGCGGGATTCTTCATCTCGGCCAAAACAGCCGCCCTGCCCAGCCACACCTCCGCCGTACGCCCCACCGGCCGAGACAGCTGCTCCAGACGGTCAGCGTAAGAGAAGGCCGTGTTCGCGGCCTGGAGGTGATGGTCCCTGGTCTCCCGCGTAGACATAAGTTCCAGCTCCTTGATATTTGTTTTTTGGGGGGGAAGAGAGTTTTTTTTTGTCGTGCGTGAAGGGGGGGGGGGGCGCACGCGAACGAACGAACGAACGAACGAACGAACGAACGAACGAACGAACGAACGAACGAACGAACGAACGAACGAACGAGGGGGGGGGAATGTTCCCATGAGTTTGGAGGTTTTGTTTGCTGTGTGTGTCCCTCCCTCCCCCCTCCCTCCCTCCCTCCCTCCCTTCCTCCCTCCCTCCCTCCCTCCCTCCCTCCCCCCTTCCCCTCCTACGTACGTACGAATAAACGATGTACGCGGAGGGGGTGTTCCTAGGAGTTTTGAGACATTTTGTGGTGTGATGCCATGTTGAGGGTCGGAGCAATGGGGGGGGGAAACACGTGCCCGATTAAATATCGGGTGGCGATTCTGCGTCGTGCGCGCATGTTTATTTTGTTAACGTGGAGCGCGAACTCGCCAGTTAAGTATGCCTACATTTTAGCTATAATTGGGGTGCGTATAAAGCGTGTAGGTAGAATATATTGACCAGCTTCAGACGGAAAAGTTCGCCTCTCTGAAAAACAATCCTCTGCACATCTCTTTGTAAAGAGTCGCGGGATCATGCGCGGCACGGCTGTGAGAGGACCAGAAAAACTGAGGCAGATCATGCGTCATGCGAGTCCTCCATCATTTCTCGTTGCTTTGCGGAACTGTGTCCAAAACCTCTGTTATCTTTTGCAATTATGGTGCAGCAGAAAAGCGCTGTACGGTACTACACATACACAGTTCAGGACGCCCCGCAAAAGTGCTGTTCCAATGGGGTCAGGCAGAACTGATGAGCAGGCTTTACACAAAAGTTGACCAATCGAGCAATAAAAGTTTGCGCGGGAGGAGGAAGAGGCGTCGCGATTCGTACATCTCTCCAGACCTGAAACAATCGGCTCTAGCCATGGGCTAGGACTCTAGAGCTAGGGGGCTTCAATATCACTGCAAGGTTTTTGTTGCTGTCATGACATACACGTTGGTGTCATTTCACACCAGCAATATCAGGAGGTTCCAGTACATCGGAAAGACACCTGTAAATCAGGAGGTACCAGCATATCGGGAAGACACCTGTAAATCAGGAGGTACCAGCATATCGGGAAATACACGAGTATTTCAGGAGGTACAAGCATATAGGGAGATACCAGAATACATCGGAGAGGATAGGTTTTGCTCACTAACCTTTTGACGGATTTCTTCGCGCCGCGTGGTGCCTATGGATAGCGTCGACGAGTCCTCCGTCGCGCTTCCGCCGCCGCCCACGCTCAGACCCACGCTTTCGCTCCCTCCCGAGCTCTCCTGACTCGATTGACTTCGTCAAACGAGGGACACAGGGGGCGGGGGTGGGGGTGGGGGGGGCGAACTCATTGTCAGGGAATGGCGGTGGTCTTCAGAACCATAGACCCTCGGATCCCCACGTACAATTCCGGGATGGAGGCGCACGTCGGGGTTTCACCGACCAGGAAGACGTTTGCTTGCACCAAGCGCGTAGTACCGTGAGGTGTTCGGCGAGACACAGACAGGGGCAGGGTGATGGGCGAAAAAATGAAGAGAAAACCCGACGCACAATGTGACGATGTTTAGCACAATGGATGATTGTTCCCATTGAGGACAATCGAAAACGCTGAAATATTCAGACGGGAAGAAGATTATCTGCGGGGCACATACCCAACCAGAAGGCGGTCATTTGTTACATTTCCAGGCACAAGAGCGTTGTTATAGCGTGTGTCTCGGAGGGGCGGAAAACGAATGAATCGTCTTTTTTAATTTCGATACGAATGAACGAATCTCACACTAAACTCAGGTCATTGCGTAGTGAAAACCACTGTGGGCGGCATCAATATAAGGATCGTTTCTACATGAATATCAATACCCAATGGTTTTTATGTTTCCACCCAGACCAATCCCACGACAGAGGTACCTGTTTTAGGCTACGTAGTCTGCGACCGGTTGGTCACCTCGGGTGAGAAACTACCGTCAGCAAATGATGCAACTACCCAATATCACTGGGATATTTTCTGCTGTAGTATAGTTGGGTTAGACCCAATAATAGTGCGTAGAAACGTCGGTCGGGAAGCGCGAAACCAAAATTCTTCGAAGCCAATATTTTTCGGATGGGCTATTGAACTCTCCCCTCATGTGAAGGAGCTCCGAAAATAATATGGCGCCACCCCCCTGTAGTGCCGTGGGATTGCTCTAAACCCAACCCATTGGTAGACACGATATATTCTATATATGAACGACCTTTTTCCACGAAATAAAAATACGTCCTGCTCACGTCGACATGGCAGCACGAGTCGTAGCCTCCATTTTGTCGACCTCCGCGGCCGCCTCTCTGGCTCTTTCGAGATGCGCTACCCCGAGGTTGGAGTGGTGGAAAGCGCTCATGTCGTGCGGCCGCGTCTGCGCCAGGGGCGGACCGCGACCCCCCGCGTCCGGAAAGTCCGGCACGATGTGGATCACGTCGTCGTAAGCGTCCGCAGCCACGTTGAGGTGCCTCACCGCCTCTTCCCACGACTTTTTTTCGTTCAGGGAAAACATTAGCAGAGGGGGATGCGCGTGGGGGTGGAGGTGGGGGTGGGGATGGGGGTGGAAATGGGGGGGGGGGGGGGGGGGGGAGGGCTGGTTGCACTTAATATGGATGGACCGCCGAAACGTCACCGATTTCGCACCCCCCCCTCCGCTACAAATCGGAAGTTAAGACTGTACTGGGATGCCCGACGGATCTCGGGGAGAAGGGGGCGAGGGTAAATTCTACGTAGCAACTGTTGCTGGACAGACCTACAATAAGTCCGTTGGTAGAGACTGGGCTGTCGACGTAGATGACTCAGCCAGGGGTGACTGAGCGGGCGCTCTATCGATTACGCCCACTGTACTTTTCGGAACAAAGCGCGTCACGGGCTCGACCCCACGCTCAAGAGAACGCTGTGCGCGCCAGAACGAGTGACCTTAGTATTGAATTATGTATTGTGTGGTACGCCCATAATACTACGAACAGGACGGGTCTAAGGCAGAAGGCCTTGCGTCTCAAAAAATCTCCGCGTGGGAGGAAAAATTCAATCAGATGGGACAGAAAGGAAAGAGAACTACCCACAACGGCCGTAGAGAAATTGTTCAATGCAGGTCGAAATAGCCAAAAAAACAAAAACAAAAAAAACTTCAGTCATCGCGTTGTCGTGCGTGGGCCCCTGAGCCAGGAGTTCCATTGTTTTCAGCGTCCACAGCAGTGCGAGTAGTATCAGCTATATTTACTGCCTAACAGTAGTACTACCGCTGCTGTGTTGGCTTTCCGACACCAGTGCAATGGACAACACGTATTCTTGCTTCGACACACGCGTAGTGTGCACTACCTTTACGATGGTTGTACGCGGTTTGTACAACTCGGTGGTAGGGCCAGCAGCGGGAAAACTTTGTCGAGGCGGATACCGCGGGGTCTGCGATCACACCCTAGGGGTTTCCAAATCGTGTGTTGACTCTGTTGCCCTCACTACGCAGTATGTGATAGTTTGTGACCACGGGCTAAGATTTCCGGGAAACGAGCTGATGTGATAACATTATCATCATCATCATCATCATCATCATCATCAGCATCATCAGTATCACCACTATCATCATCGACATCACCATCATATCCCCTTACCATCATATTTGTTATCACCATCATCATCATCATCATCATCATCATCAGCATCATCAGTATCACCACTATCATCATCGCCATCACCATCAGATACCATCACCATCATATTTGTTATCCCCACCATCACCATCATCATCATCATCATTCTCAGTCATCCTCATCATCAGCAGCATCATCAATATCACCGCTATCATCGTCATTATCACCCTCATCATCATCATCATCATCATGATCATCATCCTTCTCAGTCATCATCATCACCATCTCCATCATCATCGTCATCATGACCGTCATCATGAGTTTGAAAGCGAAAGACATCATTGGCCTCGATCAAAGGGTTTTCAACCGTTAGCCGTGCGGGACCTACAGAACGAACGCACGGCATGACTCACCCCGCGGTGCATGGCCGCGTGTCCCAGCTGAGCTGCCTGAAGCAAGCGGCACGACTCGCGGTGCCTCCCCCTCAAAGGGTTTCTAGAGAGCACCAGATGCGTCAACAGAGGCCACCGGCGCGTCACCGCCGGCACCGAGTCTATCCGGTTTCGAGAAAGGTCTGCGTACCGCATCTGACGTCGATTCCAAGTGGGGGAAAATGCGTGTGTTGGTTTTACAGTCACGTGACATATTAATAGTAGGCAGGCCAGTGGGTGGTGCTATATGTGCTGCATAGGAGACTAAATTAACCAAACACGAAAAAAAATAATAATACCTCACTTTTTTTTTTAGTCCGAGACAGGGGTAGAGGGGAGGAGAGGGGGGGGGGGGGAGGGGGTACTCACGGGGGGGGGGGCTACTCTAAAGTCAAGTAAAAAACACCCGAAGCAAACAAAATCTGACAAAACATCTCAACGCGCTACTACTGTAGTTTGTTTTCAATTCCGACATTGGAGCGAGTGCGACTCCCTTTTCTCTTTTTTCGTGGACGCCTGCGAGCACTGTTGTTGCTGTTGTTGTTGTTTTTGTGGAATAAAATGCTCTGCTTCGTTCGCGATAAAAAAGGCAGCAGGCATGCACCGTAGCGGGGAGAGGGGAAGGGGAGAGCGCCCGCTACGTAACCCCGAACAAGGGAGGGAGCTCGTACGTAGAGAAAGTATTACAATATGTATACATATATACATACTTCGAAGTATACAACGCACGTCTTGGACAAGTAATCGACTCCCAGTTCACGATCTAGATTTTTCCAGACCTCGTAGATTCCTGATCTGTGTGTATGATCTATAGTGCGTAGCGGTAGCTCGTGTTTATGTGGGGGGGGAGCCGTTATACAGTATCAGGTATATCCTAATCTGCCTGATCCATACGAGGGCATTCGTTTCCTGGGTTGGATCTTGCACTATAAAGATCCTGCACTACATATCTAGGATCTACATGATATATCTGTGGGTGATCTATCTGTAGATGATATATCTGTAGATGATATATCTATACATGATCTATCTGTAGATGGTCTATCTTTAGATGATCTATCTGTATACGATTTATATGTAGATGATCTACAGTAGCTTTAGAATCTAGCTGTAGATGATCCGGTTGATATATCCGACGTGTGACAGATAATAAGTACACGAGATTCAACGCTGATCACCCACGAACAAACAGTCCCCGGCACGAGAAAGAAGGAACCATACTTCGGAGTATGTACCCAGTGCATACATACGGCGGACCCGACGCAGTACATGCTACAGTTGCAGCAGGCAGAGGAGTTCGAGGCAAAGAAGACGTGAGCGAAGCAGGTCGACACGAGTGTCAAATTGGAAGGGAGCATGCACGAAACATTGTCGGGGGGCAAAGTTAGTATAATAATAATGATAGTAATTAGCAATAATAATGTTAACAGTGTACGTACGGCGGCAGCAAAGGTTCAAAGAGGTACATATATGTATATATATACGGGATTTTTTTGTTGTTGCCGTGCTTCAAGCCGTCCGCCCGTTCTAATTATCGTTAGACCAACACGATACACGACCACGCCTACTTTACTGGTAGGTATATATTCCGTCCACCTTGGTGAGGCCCCGCAGCGCATCCGGGAGGCAGGTGAGCTGGTTTCCATCCAGACGCAGCTCCTCGAGCGCGGTCAAACTCGCAAGCGCGGGGGAGACCTGCCCCAGGCGATTGTCGTTGGCACGGAGATACCTGCGACGCAATGGTTGATGGCGATAGGCGAATGTTACGGGGTGTATACATGGAGCACAGGCAAAGGCGGCAACGACGTTGGTGACTTACAGGGGGGGGGGAGGCATGGTAAATATTATTTTTACGAATATTGTTATTGTTGCTAATAACATTATTATTATCATTATTGTTAGTATTGTTATCAGTATTGCGTTCACCATCCGACAATGTGCAGCATGATTGAGATTCAACGCTGATTACCGACAAACAATCATGCTCCGAAACAAGGAGGAATAAAACGAAGTAGGGAAACCAATCAGAACTCACCATGCGCTATGAAAACAGGTACACCCCCCCTATAAAACAGGTACACCACCCCTATAAAACAGGTAGACCCCCCCTATATGTGTACGGGTACACAACATATTTTTAGTTTGATCAAAAACATCCCCGAAAGAGTGAAACAACTCTCTCAAGGTTTTCGCTCGCTCCTCGAGCTTCAATCGTGTTTTTTTTTGCTCATGAGCTTCGCAGCTGCGTCCTCCTGCAACGAGTGATTGTGCGCTTCGATAGAATTATCCTCTACAATAAGAATAAAACATTGTGAAACGCTTCGGTTTCCAACCCCCTTCGTTTAAAAAACATAAAATCGATCTGCCCATCTGATTGGATCGCGCATTTCCGTGAAACAGCGGCGTAAAAGGCTGCCTAATGCCCTGCCTACTATTCTGCCGTGTACTTATTGTCGTACGCTAGGGGTCGAAATATTGCATCGCACCCCCGAGGGAGGAAACGCTGCACTGCCCTCAATTACCGCGCGACGCATTTTTTTTTTGTGCTTCTTCACGTGTTGTTGCTTTTGCGACGTATGGTCACGAATCAAAAACGAAATGTACGTGAAAAAAAGGCTGAAAGAAAACACACACACACACACGCACACGCACACAAGAGGGCGTACAGAGCGAAAGGGCTGCTTGCCCCAATACGACTCGTAGCTTTTGCTCACTTTGTTTTACGGAACCGTAACCGCGCGTGCCTTTCCATACCCGCGGCGCCTGGGATCGAAATATGTACCCGGTGAATTTCTAAACCTTGTCGTCTACTTGCTTGCTGGTTTAACCTCTTGAGGCCTAAAGGACTGCACTCCGGTTCCGGAGATTTGTTTTTTTGAAGTTATAGGCTTAGATATTTGTTTGTGTACAGCGCGGTACTGGCACCGTTTTAGAGTCACTTGACCCTCCCTCTGACCCTGATTTCCGGTAACGCGTGCGTGAGCAACAACAAAACACACCAGCGACAGTTTAGGGACATGCTTAGAGATAATTTACGGTATGTGTTCGCCATCTGACAACGTGCAGCATGACCCTCAACATTGATCACTCGTAAACATCCCCAAAAACAAGGAAGAAGAAAACCAAGGATAACAGGAAAAGAAAACAAAATTAGGCACGAAGTTCAGTTCTATTATGTACCCATGTACATTGAAAGGACCCCGCCCCTCTCAATCGGGCACCAACCTGAGCCCGGTGAGCTTTGAAAAAGCCTCTGGCAGGGTTTCCACCTTTCCACCGCTCAAGTCAAGGCATTCAAGAGCAGTGCAGCGGGAGAGCTCTGGAGGAATCGTCTCCAGGCCGTTGCCGCCCGCGTCAAGAGAAATCAGCGACATCATGTTGCCTACGTGAGATCCAAGATCCTTGGGGGTTTGATAACCGGTGGGCGGGAGGGGAGGGGGGGGGGAGAGGGAGGGGGTCGATGGACGGCTTATGACATTTGCTACTCAAGGGAGAGCGGGAAGAATAATACTGCTGCGCATGGGAGAATGTGCATAAGGTCCCATACGTGTGTGGTGTTAGCATATTACTTTTCTTACTGTTGTTGCGTTGATCAGTTTCATCCACATTCCTCGAAAAGAAGAACACCAAGAGCAACCGAACAAGGAAGTCTATAAAACTACAGTGGACTATTGGTCTACAGTAGATTATTGGAATACAGTACGTAGTCTATTGAAAAACACTAGCTTTAAGTTGATCAGTCGCAAATATTCCCCCAAAAGAAGGACACCAAGGGCAACCAGCACAAGACATCTATCGGATTACAGTAGACTATTGACCTACAGTAGCCTATTGAAATACAGTAGCTTCAACGGTGATCACTCACGAACATTCCCCGAAAGGAAAATCCAGGGAAACCAAGCCAAAAGTGCAATTTTTATGTTGCCATCCCACAATGTGCAGCGTATGTCAAATCGCGAAAAAAAAATGACGAAATCAAGAGAAGTCGAAGCCCGCTACGTACGTACTGCTCACAAAAAGTGTAAAAAAAAAAGACATGCGAAACCAGTTTTGACTCATAAAAAATGCCATCTAAAGAACGAAACGCCCCGTGCATCTGATCCGACAAGCAGCGACTGAGCCCCCCCCCTCCCCCGTCTAAACATTTCCAACGAAGCACCGACCTGAAACCCCCAATGTTGTTTTATTTTCGTTTTTCTAATCCTCCAGCGGAGAGTGGGTAAAAAATACACTGAAAAAATATGTCCCATTCTAAGCCCAAGTAGTCTGCCCGTTTCACACGGTTGCAGTTTTTGGGGGGATAAGCGCGCCGCAATTCCTCAATTCTACGTGGAAGTGGGAGTGTGTCGATTCAGATCAGTTGTAGTGTACACCGGCTGTTGTACAGTAGTACACGGCGGTGCTTGCTTAGATTAGCACAAAGTTGCTGTTCCTCGTCACGCAAAAATGACCGCGAACCGGTGCAGTGCGGTGCGGTGCGGTGCGGTGCGGTGCGGTGCGGTGCGGTGTGGTGCGGTGCGGTGCGGTGCGGTGCGGTGCGGTGCGGTGCGGTGCGGTGCGGTGCGGTGCGGTGCGGTGCGGTGCGGTGCGGTGCGGTGCGGTGCGGTGCGGTGCGGTGCGGTGCGGTGCGGTGCGGTGCGGTGTGGTGTGGTACGATGCGATGCGATGCGGTGCGATGCGGTGCGATGCGGTGCGATGCGATGCGGTGCGGTGCGATGCGGTGCGATGCGGTGCGACGCGGTGCGATGCGGTGCGATGCGATACGATGCGTTAAAAAAAGCGGAAGAAGGAAATCAGAGGGAAGAGAAAAAGAGAAACCTATGTGCCAGGTATGTATGCACTACCTGTACAGTACGCCCAACCCCCTTCTATATATACAACCACAAGAAAAGCACTATTGACAAGGCCAAACTATTTCTATTTTTATATCGTACCTTGATCGAATTCCCCCTAAGGTCGAGTTTTTTCAGCTTGAAGAGCTTGGCCGTTCCGGGGTGGAGCGCGTCGATGCTGTTTCCCGACAAGTCCAAGGCTTCCAGCTTGTCCAGTTGGCCAAGTCCTTCGGGGCATTGGTCCAGGCCGACCCCCTTTAGCCGTAGGTGCTTCATTTTTCGGAAGCCGGACGCGTTGACCGTCCAGTTGGTGATAGGATTGTGAGACACGCTTTGTTTCAGGGAGGGAGGGAGGGAGGGAGGGAGAGAGAGGGGAAGGCGTCCGTCGAGAACGTTCGGGGTCCGGTGAATTTAGTACCTGGTATTTGTTTTGCCCGGAGAAAAAAAAACAAGAACGTTTCGCTTTTTTCCAGGTCGCCCTGGTCACCCGAAACCAAGACCGCCATCGATCCGCAAGGGGGGGGGGGGAGACTCGAACTACCCCCCCGGGAAAAGAGCCCATGTCGTGATCTCGGCACGACACCACGATTACCAACGGGTTATAGCCGTTTTTTTGTCTTCGTATTTCCGTTAGGTCTTCACATGTGTGCGCAAACGGTCCTTGCGTTTGCGTCCGTGCATATAGCCACCAGCGACCAAACATGGATTTGCTAGTGGGCCTTAATCTTGGCGATCGGGAGAGTGCCAAAAAAGGCCACGAGATCGACGACGCGTCTGATGGAAATATGTGTATCGCCGAGGTAATTCCAAAGCCCTTCTTTGTTGTGTGTAGTCTACTCTAGGTAGGGGGTGTGCTTTGTATGTTATCACGCGCGATACGGTATAGACAGCAGCGCGGTATTGTCACCGAATGTCTCACGCTGTCGTCCGCCGAAAACAAATCTTACAAATATTTGGGAAACAATTCGGTACCGCTGGGCGGCGGTGGTGCCGCTTTAGCGCCTTTCTCTTTCTCTCTCTGTCTTTCTGTCTCTCTGTCTCGTGTATTCCACTTCGGTTACTACGTCGTTTTGTTTAGCCCCTGCCGTCAACAAAGTCGGTGAATACTCTCGATTCACAGAAAAAAGTACTCACCCTCGCTTTCGCCCTACCCCCGGACTCTCCCCCCCCCCCCCAAGATATCAGGGAAACGAAGCCATGTGATATCATCATCATCATCACCATCGTCATGGTCATCACCGCCACCCCTCCCTTCTCGCGCAAAAAAACAAAGCGATAATACGATATCTATATAAACTCCTCTGCCTTGTCCTCAAACGTGTCCACTCACTCCCCCTCCCCGTCAAGCGCAACAAACGAAACAACTCTACCTATATAACTCCTCCTCTGCCTCGCCCTCAAAGTTGTCTACTCACTCTAGTTCCACGAGCGTCTTGAGCGTTTCCAAGGCAGACGGTCCCACCCCCAAACGGTTGTTATCCAGACGCAACACTTGGAGGGACACGAGGCGCGGACCCTGCTCCTTCCTCCCCACCGGGAGAATAGGGCTGGCTTCGAGCTCGTTGTGGGAAAGGTCGAGAAATGTGAGCGACGACAGCGAGTTGATGGTACCCGGAAGGCGCTTGATGGCGTTACCGCTGAGGTCTAGCGCAGTCAGCGCGGTGTTGTCTCCGATGACCTCCGGCACCTGTTATATTTATGTGTGTACAGTTTGTTTTATTTTCCGAACCGTGGAAGTGATGAAAAAAAATGATAATTATTATTCGTTGTTGTGGGGTTTAGCTGTTTCCGTTTGTCACTCCCCCGACTTTATTTTTTTAGCGCGCATGATACGCATGATACCATGATTCGCCAGTCACCCCCGCCGTCCCAACGAATCTCTCTTATCAGGAGAACCGCGGCTATTTTTTTCAAATAACCAAAATCCTATGATACACTTGATAATCCAGGGCATTCTTTTGGTTTTTACTTAGATACGACGCACACGATATGCAGGCAGCGCAATGAACGCGCATCAACGTCCATCACTCAAAACCGCCCCCCGGACGATGTGCGGACGGACGGATGGACGGATGGAATGGGTGTGCATGGAAGCCTACGTACATGCACGAAGTACAACCGTATGTATATATACTGAGGCGTTTTGCTTGAGGGGGGCAGAATCATGTTTATTTTCTTGGAAGATCTGCGGGGCGTACGAAAATCTCCCATTCAAGGTACTGTATCTTGCACCAACTATGTTGTCAGGTCTGCTGCCCGCCCCTCGTGAACATGTGGCGTCTCGTCCGTTGTCGCCCGATTCTCCTGTACGGACAGCAGCGTGCCGCGTCGTCTACGTCGAACATCTCCCATAGGGGCGCTGTATCCTGTACCAGACACAAGGCTGTGGGTATATATCGTCCCCCCCAGATGTGGGAAATACCTGGTAGCTATTAATAATGACTAGACTTTTCATTTTTTGGGCGGTTCACCAATTCAATACCTCTTCAACCCGCCTTACTTCGTGTATAAACTGCTCTGGACGGTCACGCCATAATTAAACCGAGATTAAATCAACGCAGCAGTAGGCCAGACCGGCATAGGTTATATAAAGGGATTACATAATTGATGATGATGATGATATATAATGTTTTTTTTTCCGCTTTGGGTTGATTTCTGGTGATGCATGAATTCCGCCAAGCGACAAAGGTTGGTGAAGAAGCCTCACTACCTTCTAAGACTGTACTAGTAGTAGAGTTCTCTCTTCACCCTTCATTGGGATCGCAGTCCCGTTTTGGGGGGGGACAAACCGCTCCAAAATCCTCAGTAGATTGTCCCCAAAATGGGGCTGTTTGCAGTACCAAAATGGATAACGCCTGCATATCTTCTCAAAATACATTTGTTTTTAGGGTGAGGCACACTGCACTCCTCAACCATTTTAGGACAAAAAACTGCAGTCAGTCCCGTTTTGGGGACAAACCACTCTAATTCTACGTAATTTTTCCCGCCCCCAAAACGAGACTGACTGCAGTTTTTTGTCCTAAATGTGTTGAGTTTACTATGGTGTGTTACACAGAGGGGGGATGCTTTCATGATTTGAAGTAGTGATTAACTCTGAGGATGGTTTGGCCAAGGAACGAAGATGGTGCTTTCAATTTTCAAGCAGCGGTTGACAAAACGGTAAAAAAGTGTTGTTGTCATTGTTGTTGTTGTCGTTGTTGTTGTTGTTGTTGTTGTTGTTGTTGTTGTTGTTGTTGTTGTTGTTGTTGTTTTTTGTTGTTGTTTTTTTTTGCGCGTGCATAGAAGAGCTCTCGCCTCTTGAAGCCTGTTGTAGCCCAGATGCAAGCTCTGCAGCTTTGCGCATTCTTCGACTTGCGCGGGCCATTTCTCCAGGAGGTTGTAGCTTACGTCGAGCGTAACGAGTTCCTTGAGGAGGCGGAGACCAATCTTCCGCGAGTGGAGTAGGGGAAGAAGAACGTCGGGAGCGGGTGAGGGGGCGAAGGGGGGCGGTGAGACTGACGTGTCGCTCTATGAAATAGCCAACCGGACATGGGGGGGGGGGTGTACTCGATAGGAGATATGTACTCGATCTCATGCATGGCCGTAGTCGTATGACCATGGGGAAGGACGGGGGGAGGGGGTCTACTGTAGGGACAAAACCCTCTTCCCGTCGGCGCTAATGCTGACGAAAGAACAATACGTATATATGTGTACACCGTCAAAAAACCGTGTACGATCAATCAGTTCAGATATCGGGCAGATCATCACCAGTTCCCACTTCACGATCTACGGTAGATCTGTTAGGGGAAGATAGGCTCCCGATCTGTACCAGCTACCAGCTACTATATAAGCCCGCGTTGCCGGGTGGGAGCCGCCGTAACAAATCTGCGTGATCTACAGCAGTAGGACACATTTTCCCTGGTTGGATCTATACTTACACAGATCCCGCATGACAATCTCGTAACGACAGCTTAGGATCTAAATGGTATATCTGTGGGTGATCTACCTGTAGATGATCTGTGTGCCGGACGCGTGAAATGACTCGCTCTTCTCTTGCCGACGTAGAAGAAAGGTGTTTTTTTCATCGGCAAATCGCGGCTTTCTCACGTCGACCCCGAAGAGATAGATAATACCTGGTATATAATACGTAGCGAAATTCGCACCGCCTCAATCAAGGTTTCTTTTCTGTCTGCCGAGGTTTTTGTTCGAGACGCGATTTTTCACACCTCCCACTCGCGCGTCCTCTTTAGCAGCTGCAGGTCGCCGACTTGGAGCGGCACCTCCTTTAATCTGTGGCAGGAATCACGAAGAAGAAGAAGAAGAAGAAGAAGAAGAAAAAGAAGAAGAAGTAGAAGAAGAAGAAGAAGAAGAAGAAGAAGTAGAAGAAGAAGAAGAAAAAGAACATTTGCATTTGGTATACCAAATGGTGAGTGAGGTCAGCGGACAAGCAGTACGTCGTAGTGAAGCACAATCTGTGCGGGATTCAGACCAACCATGGGGAAAAAAAAACCTGCGTTTGGTTGTAGCAAAACGGCGAATGAAGTCAATAGACGGCGGAGCCTGCTTTTTTGTCGCAGCGTTAGTTGCTCCATACAAGTGCATAGCACGGCGGTGAAGTCAGCAGGCAGCACTATTACGGGAGACCATATTAAATAGGACCTATGGTGTACACAAAAACCTACCTATTTAGCTATTTTTACTAACAATATTTGGTGCTATTTACTACCAGGTATGCCCCCCCGTAATGGCAGCGACAGTAAAAAGTTGACTTAAAAGGGAATTTTGGCCAACCCTTTCCGGTACTGTTAGCCTACTATATCAAAACCTTGGTACACTTTTCGACTCTGGTTCTACAGAGGCGTTCTACGATAGAGGTTCACCCTAAGTTTTCTGATGCTCCGCACTTAAGGGGCTCCATACCTCACCCGAAAACTGACTGCAGCAAAAATCGAAATGCACCGTGGCGAATAATCCCATGGCCCAACTCTACAAAAAGCCTTTTTCAAAATCAAGATTGACATTCCGACGAATTGGGGTCGAGGAACCCCGTCTTTCAGAAACAAAATAGCGGAAATGTGCTACCTCTATCGTAGAACGCCCCTAATCAATTCACTCGTCTCTTGTAATAAGAATTAGAAAAACGTTCCGGTCTGGTTCGAGATACATACAAATCATTTCTGGGCTGTTTCGTACGGAGCTTGAGTGGGGTTCGAGCTTCGAGGAGCTCGTCCTCGTTGAACAAAATGCTGCTGAATATGAAGTTACATATAGTACTGCTGCTGGTGAAGTAACATAGCCGACAGAGAGAGAGCGCGGACCCAGGCGCACGAGGCACCGGAAGGGTACACACGCTGCCTACAACAGCATACCTCCTGCCTGAGCCTTACCTGTTGTGGCCGAGATCAAGCGTCTGGAGCGAGCTCATGAGGTAGATGTTGCCCCGAAAGCCGCTGATCCGGTTGTGTCCCAATCGCAGGTGCTTGAGTTTCGTCAGCGCTTCCAGCTCGTTGGGGATGGTTCGGACCCTGCTTGCACAGAGCGCCCCCCCCCCCCCCCCCCCCCCCAGCAATCCCAAAAAAGGTTTCGACCGCGCGAAGTCCACCACTTTTTTTGAGTTCACCGCAATTCGGAAAACCTCACTCGTAGAAGCGCGTTGCAAACATATCGCAGGGAACTTGAACCGCTACTGTGCGGGAGGTTTTCTTCTTCTTCTTCTTCCTCCTCTGGTACCACGTATTGTTTCGGAGTGATCAACGTTGAAGCTCATACTATTAGTAACACGTTGTCTGATGGCAAGCGCAGCGATAACTATAGTATTACATATATGTTGTATGGAGGCGTGTTGGGGTAGGGGTTGATGTTTCGAACCCGAACGTTTCTGACTGGCGGGGCTCTTCAGGATTTAGGAAATGTGTACGGGATAACGTCTCCCATGAAGAAACACACGTAAGTTTTCGTTTTGGCTCCCCTTGGCCCCCTTGGTTCTCATTTTACTCCGGGAGGTTACGTTTTTTTAGTGATCAACGTTGAAGTCCATACGGCACATTGTCGAACGGCGAAGACGTATAGATAATCGTAGTCATATCTATTGATCCAGCGTGAAAGAAGAGAGACTACCTGTAGGCAGTACTACAGTATTCTTTCACGCTGCCAACGATCATTCAATGTAAGTATTGGATTGGATGAGGCCTCCTGCTCCGGAGCAAGAGGGCCTCGCCCGGGATAAGCCCCGCGGTGGATGCGCTCTCAGCGCGGCGCCCATCCCTGGGATTGAAATGATCGTGTGAACTAAAAATACTACAGTATTCTTTCACGCTGCCAACGATAATTCAATGTAAGTATTGGATTGGATGAGGCCTCCTGCCCCGGTTGGTGGTCCTACCCGAACTTCCTTGTGTTTTTTGTTCATGATTAGCCACCTACCGGGCGCCGTGTTGTCTCACCCAAACTTGCTTCATATGATACTGATACACATTCAGCCGTGCGTGGGCGCGCCTGTTGAACCACCACAGGTTACTCACGAATCAGACTGGTGTTACATTCGAAAATGCGATGTGAATTTTACAATGGTATACCAGGGGCATACGTTAGGTAGCTATATACAAGGTATGGCCCATGGGAATACGTACTGTAGCTGTACGTTCTCGTCATCAAAGTCTTTTGCTGGGGAGTGAGGGATACAAGGCTCTGTAAGGCAGGGAAGGGGGGGGGCAGACGCATCATGCACCAAAAAAACGATATTCTACCCCTCGCTTCCGAGCAACTCTCTTATCTATCTCACGCGACAACGGCTGACAAAAACAAAATAAAATATATCAAGACAATCGAATCCACCCATGGCCTAGCTTCTGTAGGTATGTAACGAAGAATATTGTGGAAAAAAGTATGATCTGTATTCCAACCATAAGACATGTCTTAAAGCATGCGTTATAGGGTAGTTCTTCGGTGCCCTGAACCCTTTTAGGGCTGCAGTTCCGTTTTTGGGACAAATTACTCAGTATTTAACTGGTTTGTCCCCAAAACGGGACTGCAGTCTTAAAAAGGTGAATGAACCCCGTCTCAGTCACAAAATATTTTTGACTCAAAGGGGCCACGCCTATCGTAGCACGGGTCCTCAGAAATGCCAGGTAGTGCCGTAGGTCCCACCCCTACCCTTAACGTTACCATGCGTCTATCTATCCACGTAGGTGCGGCGCTGACTTTTCAAGAGCGCAGGCCACGCGACGGGCGGTAGACTGCGTGAGGTCAAGGCATAGAGATCGTGTGCGTTTACACACGTACATACGGGGTACGTACCTGCACATCGTCAGGGTGTCGAATACACGGGGTGGGAGGGGTGTAACTCGTGGATAATGACACCGAGCGCACCACACAAGTCTGAGCAAGCCCCCGTCACGCCTTCGCACGCATGTGCAAACCCTTCATACTGTTTGTTTTTAGCGTCAAAAGTACCCCTTCGCGACATAAAATAGTCTACAGAAGAACCAAACCTGTTGTGCCGCAGATCAAGGTCGACCAGGTTATCCATGCCCGCTAGGTCCGGCGACACCCTCATGAGCCGGTTGCCGGACAGGTCTAGACCTTCCAGCCAATCGAGATCGTACACCCTTGACGTCACCCTGACCATGCCAAGCTCGCTGAGGTCCAACAGCGCCGGCCGCGCCCCGGCAACGCTGTCCTCCGCTTCGTCGACTAATCGTTGGGCCTTCGACCGGGGGTAGTTCCTGGGCGCCGGCCCACGACGCCGGCGGTTTCGCCGCCGCTTGTTGGCCCCTCCTCCTTCTCCGGCACCAACCGCACCACTATCATCCCCGCTACTGCTGCTGCCACTGCTACCGCTGTCGCTGCCAGTGTCGCTCTCTCCGTTTTTCTCGCCGCTTTCAGCAATACTGGCGTGAGACCCAACGGTCTTGTCAACGGTCATATTGACGAGTCCGGTATCGGCACCGGAACCAGCAAGCTGCGCTGCGGCGACTTCTTCGTCGTAATACCAACCCGAAGAATCGTCCCACACCCATCCTTCGTAACCAGGATTAATCGTCGTGCTTGCTTCCTCCTGTCCCCCCCACCCGCCGGCGCCGGCGCCATCTTCTGCGTACGGTAGTTCTTGCTGCTGGTATTGCTTTGTCCAGGCTTCTTGTCCTTGCTGACCCGTCATTTTTGTGGGGGGGGTAGACAATTAAGCAAGAGAAAAGTGGGCATTCCGTGCGGTTTCTCGATTTTGCGTCGCACAGGTCGGCACCACCTGAAGCATATAGATCCATGCGGCGCACCTCTTGGTACAATGGGCACACATCACGGGCTGCGTACGGGTTGCGGGTGTAATTTCGTTGCCTTATGCTACTAGGATGCAGATGTGCGGTTTAGAGAACGAAGATGTTTCTACGGTGGGTGCAAGGTGAGAATATTTTTTTGTGCCAACCATCGAACGCCCCCAACTATTTTGCGGCTACGACAATTTATGACAAGAAAGAATGACAAATTGTTCGGGATTTTGTACAGTAGTAGTGCGGACTATTTGATGTTCGGCATATATCTGAAGTATAGGCGCGTCGCACGCCGGAGTGAATAGGTTGGGTGCGGCGTCGCCACCAAAAAGATGCATGACAGCTGGTGCCCGAACAAGAAGAAAAACACACACACATTTTTTTCCCTGGCCGCGTGCCACCACTTTTAAGGCAGTATCATAACACGCGCGCAATAAAAATACACGATATCTACATATGGATACATGTATACATGTATACATATATATACACACGTCTAGCACGACCATAGCGACTGCAGTGTTGGCCTGAGGATGAATCCTTTTGGGACTTCACTCGATCATATTGTAGAATAGGGAGCATACGACGAAATAATATACGCCGACTTCGGCATCATCGGTCACACGAAGCGAACGTGGGCTGATATCACAGGTTTCATACAGGGGATGGAGGCGTGCTAATAGTGCGTACGTACTTTTGTAGGGGGTAACCCCATTTTTTTATGATGCTCATCATTCCCTACGTGTGATGATGATACCATGGCCCGAAGGCATAACAGAAAGCGGACACTACTATTATGGGGGACGATAGTAAATAGGACCAAATAGCGTTATTAATAGTAAAAAAGGTGAATATATAGGTTTTTGTGTGCACCGTAGGTCCTATTTACTATGATCCCCCGTACTAATATTTTTTGTTTTCCATTCGCCATCTGACAATGTATACAGAGTAGCGCTTATGCCAACCATGCCACCCGCATATGAAAGGGTAGTGCGATGGGTATAACCTACTGAGCTATCGAGGTGAAACATCGATCGATTACCCAGCCCAGGGTAATTAATCCTTATAACAGTAACTACCGTATAATCCAATTGACTCAAACGAGGAAGGTGCTATCCGTCAGACCTAAGTACTTGACAAAATTATACCAATAATGCAAAAGTTGAAAAAAAATAGGATTATAATGGTGCTGCTGTTTGTAACATTCCTCTGGGTCGCTCTTATTCTCTGGTACCCTGGTTTATGGTTTCGGGATCCAAGGAGGTCTCTTTCTGCGATCGGCCGGAGACTCTCCCCCAGGGCTAAAACGTACCCCCCGCGTTGATTCGCCTGTAAATCAACGCGGCAACCTCGTCTCGCAGAAATAGCTGTAGATGACCCCTGGTAAATGGTCTTTACAGCCAATGAAAAAAACGGATACTGTTCGTATTAATAATGTGAAGCACGAAACAATGGGATTGCCAGTGACGTTGGGGAACTGTATTCCTTGTTCAGAAAAAAAGGGCCAAAAAATAGCCCCCCCTGTCATCGTGTCGGATTCTTATGCAACAGAGAAGAGGTGTGTTGTTGCTCTCATATTAACTCTCAAACCAAGGAATCCGTGGTCACCCAAAGGTGCTGGCACGCTAGGAAGATAATGAAAACCGTAAAAAACAAACTTCGGCTTATATACATACTATGGTACCGTGTGGGTGTAGAAAACACTATTGGAATGTACGTACGGCAAGACCGTGTTGAAATATACCGAAACGTACGGTAGAACCGGGGAATGTTCAAGAGAATGTTCCGGAGAACGTTTCAAAAACATCGCTCACCGCAGACTGCTCGTATCCATAGCTCCCGGTGTCAAAAGGGTAATCTGTTTCACTCTCGCCCCCCGTGACGGGTGGCAGATAATCCTCGACATCCTGCATGTGGCGATCACAAAGAAACAGTAGGTAGGTTATGTACACACCGTGTATGTATAGCGGTTTAACTCCTATGATGGGACCCGACGGAGTATGAGATGTTTTGCTGCTACTGTAGGCTTCAAAGGCTTTGCTTAGTGCTCCAAGCCGTTACGTAGTGTTTTCGACGGGCCAGCAGACCGAGACCGGCTCTTCTAGGCGCCTGAAACAAACCCCGAAGCATCTGCCAACTACCACTCCGCCGTTGAGCACAAATACAGGTTATACTGAACAGTTACAAAAGTTTACGTATGTTTCGGTTCAGGGCAGCATTATGTACCACAGCGAGCGTGGCAATAGTAGCACAGACACTTGGCGATATCCTCACCTCACAACTCACTCGTGCTTTGCAACAATATTTTCAGATTGTTTACTCAGATCGACAGATAATCTATAGATGATCTATAGATAGATCATGATCTAGATCTTTCAACGCAGATAAATCACTTGTCCTGATATGTATGATCTAGCTCATGCTGCCGGGTGGGGGCCGTAGACTGTAATATTGCCAGTAAACGCCCCCTCCCCCTCCCCCTCCCCCCCCCCCCTCCCCCTCCCCCCCGGGTCGACTTTCCGAGCTCGATGTCTCCTCAGCAAGGAGAATGTCAGCGCCGACAAGGGTGGCCCCAGCCAGATGTCGTCAAGGGCTGTCCTAAAACGTGTCGTTTGGTAGTGGTACAGTAGCAAACATCTGGTGGTACAGTAGCGTAACTTATTCATGGCGACAAAAAGGTGTCCTTGAATTTTTGGCTAGTCACCTCGGATCCGAAAAGGGCAGGCCTCGACCAAGACGTTTCCCCCGACAGACTGTTGAAGTAGTAGTACGCGCCGCTAGACTCGTCGAGCACCTTGGTCACCACGGAGGCCAGCAGGGACCGGAGGGTGCGGATGGCCCGGCGGCGTCGCCAAGCCGCCTGGGTGAGAGAGCGAGAGAGGAGAAAGATATAGAGAGAGGTAGTATGGCGGAGTTTGATCGTACTGTAGCGTGAGATGTCTGTATGTATTACATCGAGGGGCAGAGATAGAAAAGATCAGGGAGTACCGCGGAAGGGTACGATACGGTACGATATGAAAATTTGATGCAGTGTTTTACACCTTTGAGTGGAGGTGTTATTGTACCCGAGGCAAAGACGCCGATCACCTACCTGCCCAACCCATCAGCCCAGGAAAATACGCCTCAAAACACTTGCAACACCGAGTACGTACTGCACCATCCCGTCTCCCTTATTTTTTTGGATGCCATCTCCTGACAAAGTCTATTTCAAGATTAAGAGTTATTCTCGGGCTGTTGTCCGAGTAGCGGCTCCGCAGTATATTACACGGCACGTGTGTTTGCCTCTCTGCATATTTAGGAGAATATATTTGCCGCAGCACGTGAGGCATTCCTACATTTTTCGTGGGTGACGTACCTGGCACCCTTTTATCTACTCGTAGGGTAATACTACTGTATGTCTATAGTACCTGGTATGCTCATTGTGCATGGTTGGATGGTTGGGGCGTTGTGGTGTCACAGTCTACCCGAGTTCGATGATTGGATTGGACACCAAGTCACAATCTCGTGGCGTGCATTTATCAGTTCTGGGAGAGCAGTCACAATGCCTGCATGAGGGGCGCTTCTGATAGGAGCTACCGCTCTAGGGTCCCTTCGGCACCCTGGACCAAGCGCCTGTTTTCACGCCATGGTTTGCATTATTTTTCAGAATTCTAGCCCGCTTTATGCGGGGCGTACAGGCCACATTCACACTCTGCCCAAGTTCATGCACAGATTGACCATTGTACCACGCAGCCTGCGGTCCTTGTTGGTGATCCATCGTAAGCGCTGTCCTGACCGGTACTTTTTTGGAGTAGTTTTGCGCCGAGGGTATGAGACAAGGCTACGTAGGGAGCTACGAGAGGTAGTGAGTTGCATCGGTCGCACATCCTTTCGTGCAGGCAGGCGTTTATCTCCGGGTTTTAGTCACATCACGCTCCTTCCACTACTACGCCCATCCACTTCTCTGGAAACCCTCGGATCCTTGGAAAAGCCGCTGTAACAGTGGTGTCTGGGTGCTAGCGGGTGCTACAGCGATGCCGGCCCCGGGCTCCTACTGAGTTCAGGGGTGTGGAAATGGTGCTGTGGATGGTTATTTTCCTCTCGAAGATGTCATAGCGTGCATGCTGTAGGATACATACTCTTTGCAGAAAAACGGAGAAAACCGAGCTGTGCACCCACCTGAATTATAACGGCAGCCTCATCCTCAACGTAGGTGGGCGCTACAGTGTCCAGATCTCCCAGCTCGCCCAAGATGCGGATCAATACTGCCGGGGGCTGGGGAGAAAAATTGGTCCTTTTCGACTGACGCCGGATTATGTGTTGCGTGTGTCTGCACCCTAAAACGTACCTGGTAGGCTATAGCGTTCTATCGAGGCCAGGGACTACAGTACACTCGGTCTATCGTACGCTAAACTAACAGCTAACATCGACAAACTCGACGGCGTTAAATGGATATAGCACGTAGTAACAGTTAGTACTTTACGGTCGAGAAAAAGCGCAACAACAGTAGTAGTACTGTGCTCAAGTATACCTGCTTGTAAGTATTGGTACTGTAATAATACTTCATATCTATACTATTACCAATAACATGTGACAATACTGTTAATATTAGTATGTTATGAGGCTTAGATTCGGTAGGCGATTGGTTAACCTTTTACCTTTAGCCCAACGGACTGAGACCTTCACAAATGGCGTCGTCGGCAGGACATGGGTTGTTGGTCGTGAGTTCGAATCTCACGTCCACCATGAAATCGCTTTTTCAAAGATCAAGTGAGTTTCCTCATGTATGTCAAGAACCCGAAAAATGCCTCTGGATCCCCAGAAATTGGACCCGCGTGTGGTGGCGCGTCGACCCGTTAAAATCCGGTCCGTTCCAGGGGGGGAGAGTGTTATGAGGCTTAGATTGGGTAGGCGATTGGTTAACCTTTTACCTTTAGCCCAACGGACTAAGACCTTCACAAGTACAGTATAGTGGTAGTAGTGTTGTGGGTATCGTAATTATATACTGGTATATAATATCCTTACGTTTCCGTTTAGAGTGGTACGTCACAGCACACTAAGAGTGCTACTACTATCACTATGCTACGTACCGTCCCAGGTATTTACATACTACTATTACTAGGAGAAACGCAGGGCTAGTGCCACGGGCGAAGCCATGGTCGTACCGCTACAGCAATAGTTCTATCGGAAAAAAACACTACTCATATTAATAGGTGGCTGCCTGTGTTGTACCAAACCATTGTCTGCTATCGTGCAGGACCACACGTGGAAGATGTGCAGCGTGAGGGCAGCCCGAGCAATTGCCGCCCCCGAGCTACAATATGGATGGTCGTCTAAGCCTGCAGACATCGCACGTAGAGACATTTTGACACAGATAACAACAGATAGATGACAGATGCTGGTACCTGGTAGTAGATCGAGGGTAAGTATCGCACACCTGGTAATACGAAGTACATGTATGTTCGTGTTACTATACTGCTGTAGTAGTATTACTAGATCTTTGATGCGTATCCTCTTACATTCCATGTGGTTTCAAACGTCTTGGTGTTGTAGTAGTAGTACCCCTGAGTCCTCGGGTCGAAGATTTTTTCGTAGATCAGGTTCGCCTGCCGTACGGCCGCCAGCCGCCCGAGAAAGCCGCGCACAACTCTTTGCGCGTGCACAGCGGCCCTGTCCTCGTCGCTACTAGGATCTGCAGCAGCTGTAGTAACAGGCGTGGCGGCAGCAAGCGTCATCTTTCGAAGACACCGAGGAAATCTAGAGGATGTATGTATGTGTGATCCAGATAGTACGCAGCGTGCGACTACTATGATACCTGGTGGTATAGTGCCAACACTGCTGCCGCTGCTGCTAAGGATCTATTTGCCGTGAGACTTCAGTCGCAGATCCTGTCTGTATGTACTAGTACAAGTGTTTCGTTCTATATTCCATTGTGTGTCGTCGAGATTCAATTCGGAACATTCATTCAAAAACCTTCAAACGTGGTTCGTCGAACGCTCAAAAACGACAGCCGTTTTTTCCCGTTTGGCCAATCAATGATGGATCGCGTGTATTTCCGCTAAAAAAAAGTAGTCTCGCCGCATTTCGGATAGATCTGGATCCGGGCGTGCAGGCACAACACTCTGCATCCATCCACTTCCAGCCTCCCCCACCCCCCCCTTCTCCCACCCCAGCTGATTAAGCTCGACTCAAGGCAACCCGCTGAAGAAGCACGACTTCACAATCAATGTTGGGCGAAGGAAGCATATATATGATAACATGATGACAGTACTCGTACGCGTACGTGAGTGTGCAAACGCAAACACCTCGAGCATTATTACGACAAAAAAACGGTACTACTTTGGGCGGAAATATAATGAACGTTTGAACATTAATATAAATATCAAGTGGTCTTTATATTTACATCCGTAGTGGTATAAGAAATACCGCTCTCGACTATGGACGGTCGTCTGGTCGTCGTAATAACTTTTGAACGATCTTCATACGTATTTCCGCCCAGACTGTGATACTCGTACCAGTATGATGCCAGCTGTCAGGGGTCCCAGCTGTGAGTTCGACCGACTGATACTCGATTTTCGGCGTTGCTTTGCGTACTGCTGCGCTTGTACATTCCTCGTGGAGGAGATAGATAGGTCGGCCGCTCCCCTGGCCACTTTTTATTATTCATCGTAGTGCCGGCAGGGGGGTCGTTTCAGCAGGACGGTTGCACCACACGGTGTGGTGATATCGATCTACACAGCAGTAGTAGTCCTTTCACGTACGAGGCTCGTAATGTTTTTTTTTTTAATATCTATAGAGCAGAGCCAACGTTATTAATAGTGCCAGCAGGGTCGTCAGCAGGACGGTTGCACCACACGGCGTGGTGATATCGATCTACACAGCAGTAGTAGTAGTTCTTTCACGTACGAGGTCATGCTTTTTAAAATCTGTATAGAGCAGAGCCAACGTTATTAATAGTGCCAGCAGGGCCGTTAGCAGGACGGTTGCACCACACGTCTTGGTCATGTCGATCTATACAGCAGTAGTCCTTTCACGTACGAGGTTGTATGCTTGTTTAAAAATCTGTGTAGAGCAAAGCCAGCGTTATGCGTTGCTGTGCGGTTCCCCAGGTGTTACCTTAATACGAAGTACGTGCGCATGTTTTTTTTCAATCCTGCGGCGGATAGGTACGTACATACAGCGTATTATATGTACGTGTATGTCTCAATTGAGCAAAAAAGTACGCTCTGCTGCGGTGAAAACAGTGGCAAGCGCCAGCTGCCGTGGACTCGGACACGTGAGTGTCTATGTCGACCCGACTTGATCCCGGGGAAGGATAAAGTGCGGGGGAATTAGCCACCCACAGGAAATCATATCTCCAGGTATATTAGGTAGTGTGCGAAAACAGGCAAACGAAAACAAAGCTGAGAACTCTCACTCCGTGTTTTATCGTGTGTCACTTACTTTCGTATTTGTATCATCCGCGTACAATCGTAGCTTGCGGGCGGGCAACCAAGAAGACGCTAGGGAGCACGCCTGCTTCGAATAATAATCCCTTCTTGTCACCAGCACAGTACGCGTTGCACACCATTATACCGTACGAAGAGAGCAAGGCTCCTCCTTACTTTCCTCCACCAAGTATCTTTGGAACCTTTTTGGCTGACTATCCCAGCTTAATAATTCAGACCTTTACGTACTATTAACAGCTTTTTCGGATGTATTTTTACGGTCGCGGACACATGCAATGTTGGTGGTGAGCAACCCCACTACTACTGCTGCTGCTGGATGGATTACATTGTACCTGGTATACCGGTACCTGGTATCGGCACAGCATAACAAATATGCTCTCCATGCACTCTTCCCTAGCGACGACAACTACCAGGTGATTTCTTCGCAAATTCCGATTTTTTCCCCGTGTCATACTGGCTCTCTGTGAGGGAAATTCGGAGGCCTCCTGTCTGCCCCCCTTTGCTTTCAGTCCTCTCCCAACCAAGCATGGCCCTCGATCTTGTTTGTTCTACTCGTATATACAGTACGTAGCAGCGCTATAGGAGCCGTCCCGAACGACATCATCGCTCCGCGAGCCCACGAAACAAACGAACGAAGCAGCAGCAGCAGGCACTCTTCTCGCTCATCGGTGAGCACCAATACCAAGCAATAAAATAGGCGCGTCAGAATGTCACGTCTCGCGAAAAAAGCCAACAAAAAAACAAAATGATCGCAACACCAAAAACGGCAAGATGGGACAGAAGCCAGTACAAGCATCCAACGTATACATGTACGTACGTGCGCACCAGGTACTGGCATGACAACCAGTTTGGCTAAAGGAAGTGACCAGTTTTGACCAAAAAAACATGTAAGGAGGAACCGGTGATTGACATACCAACGGGCGAGGACAGCGACCACGTCAGTCACGAAACAGCGCGCAAGAAAAGGCGCTTCGAAGTGGTGATTGGCTACTGGGTGCGGAGTCAAGAATAAAAAGTGTTACACTTCGCTGTGCTCGTTAATGGACAGCGCTTACGCCAAGCAGGGTGGTCCTAAAAAACATCCAGCTCTAATGAAGCAAAAAGGTAAACCCGCATCATTCCCCACGCTACCGCTGTGTTGCACAGCCAACCTTGCCCCCACCGCTAGATACTTGCAACCTCCAGTCAGAAAACTGTGTGCCACGAATCTCTTTCTCAACATACTACAGAACGTGGCCTCCCAGGCATGAACGCACCATTGGATGCTTCTCACGCCTCGAAGGACGGTACAAATAGTTGTCACCTTGTGCGCGCTGTACCACATACGCACGTTCACTTTGTGGTGGCGGTGTTGTGTGGCAACGAAACTCTGCCCCCCCTCCCCCCCCCCCCCCCCCCAACCCCCCCTATGCTTTTCTTACAGGTTAATAAACAGCTATGCGGCGTACGCAATGGCGCCGTGATAACTTACACTCCTATCATGGCCGTTCGTCGTGTTTGCAAGAACCGAACACAAAACGCAATTGCTTCGATGCCCACCGGCCCCGGTCAAAACTCTCTTTGGTAAATCAAAGAGAGGAATCAAATGGTAATTTTTTACGTACCCACCACCGCCCCCAGATGCAACTCGTGCCGCACACGCAGCACGCAGCGCTTGCAGGAAAATGCAAAAAATCATATTTGACACAGCCATCGCTTTGCAAAACACTAAATAAAGCCCAAGTCGGCAACTCTCGCAGCTCTTACGCCACGGCCACAACGACCACCACGACCACCACCACGACCACCACCAAAAACGGGCGAAGGTTGCGAAGGAGAGGCCGACCGCAGCAAAATCGGAAGACCACCGTTTGGCCCACCAGCGGCTCCCGTCACAACCCAACCCACCCACCGACCCAACCCCCGCCCCGGTCAACGCCAACAACATCAAGTGCGCAAAAACAGGGGCACCAGCCTATATAGCCTTGCAAGTCTTGATCCTGGTCTCGAGCGCATACCCCCAATAAACGCAGTGCTCTGACCTCCGTAATGGCCTCGACTCCCACTCGGGTTCCATATAAAATGCAGTGTTTCAAGCAAAGTAATCGTTGCCGGATGACCTTCCCGCGTCTCCGAAGACAATGTTGTCGTCCTTCAGATTGATCTGGGAACAAAAAAAAAGCGCAAAAAAACAGGAGAGAAGAAACGACGACATTAGTATTAGTAGGATGAAAAGGCTGCAACAGCGGGAGAGCTGCGAATTGAATATATTTTGTATTCATTATGTGTGACACAAAAAAACAGAAGAAAATTATCCCGAGCGGAATAGAAGCACCAGCACCGCGCAGTGCAGTGCAGGCGGAAAGGGATCGCCGTCAGACAAGAGCACAGGTCAACCAAGCGCTAATTCTACAATAGAACGGGGGCACATAAGTAACCAGAACCATATGTGATGTGTACACATATGCCGGAATAATGTTTTCTCGGGTCCAACGCGGGCTCCGATTCTTATTACATATGCCCACCCGGGAAAGTACGACGAGCATCCGCTGTCCACAGAAACTACGACATCCGGTCTGCTCCCGCTCGGTCGGTTCTCGCGGACAGAGCCGCTGGGATAGTTGGCCGAGTCCGTTGCGGAAAATCGCGGACCACCAAAAAAACAAAAAAACAGCGAGACAATTGAAAAAAAAGGCGCACCTTCCAGTAGTTGAAGAGAAGGAGGATGGACTCCAGGATCTGATGGCAAAACGGACCGGTCGCGATGACAGCAACGAAGACGTAATGGTGGGGAGATGCGGTTGGGTGGGTGGGTGGGTGGGTGAGTACGTCAATCCCACGAAACGGTAAAAAAAGGCATACCCATGCATTCCATGGCGCGAAGTGACCGTTACATAGCAAGAAACGCACACAAACGCGTGCGTTCCCATTAAGCGTTTACTGTACGCATAAATCACACGAATCACGCTTTGCAGGTCACGTGGGTCTTCTGTAGACTCATCTGCCCACGGTAGCACGTTAACGAAGGTTCTCGCATTGGTTGTTGACTCAACTAAAAAAAGTTACGTTTTTCTTTCAAAGAGCAAAATTAGCGTCCTGCCGCGAAAAAAAAAAAGGTAGGCAGCACGCCAGGAATAAAACGCAAAAGAGAAAAATTAGTGCGCGCGGTGAACGCAGCCACCAGGCGGCAGTCGCTACCTCATACTTCGACTTTCATGACAAGCAAAACGAAAGCTTTGGCCACCACGAACCCATATCTACCGCCAATAAAAGTGTAAGTGCAACAGCACACAATGCACGTTCGTCGAAATAGTCGCACTAAGGCCTATGCCGACGAGGCCGACACAAGACACTTCCTGACAAAAAAATACAGCAGAATGCTAGACAGCGAATACGCGATTTTTTTACGATTACTCGTACCATGGTACGGAATACCCACACACACCGACAGCACCACAGAAGCCACTAACTGAGCACACCGAGAATCTCACCTGTTCCCAACTCCGGCCCATTTGTAAGTAGGCGTTGGACTCCTGCGGGGGCAGAGCATGGCACACGAGGACGCTCGGACGCTGAGTTACTACGAAGCTCGGACGCTGAGTTACTACGAAGCTCCAACGTACCAGCGCAGAGTTGTCATGCCCTCACATATGTGCAGAATCGCAGGCGTACAGCAGTTATTTGCGTTTCTGCGACTTCTCTCGGTGTGTCCTTCTTCATACTGATCCAGTTTTCATACTGATCCAGATCGTCACGCCATACAGTACGTAAAACGTACATACCCCGCATGCTTACAACGACTTTTTATTAATATACTTGCTCATATCGCGGTGTCCGTCCCGCTCTAGGCTTCATACTCGTACCATTGTCATATTTCTATGTACAAAATCGCGCGTGTACGACAACTTTGACTGTCTACCCCCTATATCCGTCTTTCTCGTGTGTGTCTGTCCCTTAAGTATATATGCCCGTCCGTACGCTACAATGGAGCCTGCGATCGGGATCAACGGTGGGCGTACATACCTGCAACGTAAGCAAATCGTGGTGAGCCTTCTCCCACGCCTCTAGGTTGTTCCCGTTCACCTCCTGTAGCCAGCAAACGGTAACCGTTGAACACAAACAGCAATTGGCGCACGGGAGAACGCCAGAACGACGCAGCATCCTCAAGTCACGAGCAAATCTGTTGCTGCTGTGTGGCTCGTGTGCGCCACAAGCACCGCTCCCTCTGCTGTTCTTGGGGGCGCTAAATTGCCACGGCTGGCGATTTGAATAAAAATCACGCACACCCCGCTGCAGGTTGACAACGGCGGTGATGATGATGATGATAATATGATGAAAATGATGATGATGATGATGATGATGACTCAAATGAGCTTATTCCTACGGGTCTATAGCCAGCGGTCACAAAATCAGGCCGCTCAGCGCCCCGTTAGGGGGGGGAAAAAACAGAGCAAACCGCAACAGGGATAGTACACAAACATATATACAGACGCCACTCTGTCCGGAAAAGTAAAGTTCAGTCGGATATTCGAATGAACCATCAAACGTTCATTATATTTCCGGACAGACTGGTCTTCACAAGATTAAAACGAAACGGAACGGTTCCACCCCGTACTGCACACGTACAAAATACACTTTCGCAAGTGCGCTCAACATAGAAATGTGCGTGACGCACTTAATAAGAGCCCGCGATAACCTACTGTACGAAGCACCAGACGGGGCCGAGGACCTCAAATCAGTTCCTTCTGCGCACAGCGTGGTGGTCCTTGCCAATCTTACCATATCACAGTTGCCACCTCAACACGCGGTCCGGCCAAACATTTCCGGGTTTTTAGTTTCTTGATAATTTATTTCGCCAGCGCACACATTTGCCCAAGGCGAGTTGCTAGCGAGAGATACGTACCCACTCTACATCCATGCACCAGGAGAAAGAAATTACTTGCCCCACAAAGCAATAACAAATACACACCCCAGAAAAAACAACAAAAACAAGAAACTCCCCACAAAACGAGAACAGAATAAAAAAATAAAAAGTCTCGTGAGCGTGCAAGCATCAAAAACACGGTTGAAAGGGAAACGCATCGACCGACGCGCAGCTGCTGCTGCCGCCGCCACACTCCGGAGAGTCTTACCTTGGTGGAGAACATGTGCCTTAGTGTTTCCACCCTAACGGATAAATGGGAGTTTACCTATAAAAAAAGGCGTGACGGAGCAGAGGGGTATAAGAGCCGGGGGGGGGGGGGGGGGGGGGGTGCACTCGATAGGAGAGATGTACTCGATCTCATGCATGGCCGTAGTCGTATGACCATAGACCCTCGCATCCCTACAATACCGGGACGGAGCATGTCGGGTTTTCACCGACCAGGCAGACATTGCTTGCATCAAGAGCGAAGCGCCGTGAGGTGTTGGGCGAGTCGCATGTAGGGTGAGCCGCATCCTACTGAGAACCCCTTGTGAGGCGGAATTTCTTGCATATCCATGACAGCGTTGAATTCCTTAACTTGCACTACTCTAGTCGGGGGATGGAAAATTGGGAAGTGAGAAATTTTGGAGAAATTTCTGACGTGACGATGGGCGTTTTTTTTTTTTTCTTTTCCCTAGAGGTGCAGACTGCAGGTCGCTTCGCTTAGGCATTTAATATTCAGCCCCGAAGGTCAACAAGAGTGGGTATACTACAGAAAACAATACCACGCGCGAGAGGCGGAACTGCACGACGCGGTTCAAAGGTCGCTCTGTAGAGAGTGAGACGCGTTGTAGTGGCGGGCGAGTGGGTGGGTGGGTGTATGTTGTTCGTCCGTTGGTCGCAGGTATGAATCTCTTGCGCATAGCGCCGACGGGGCAGGCAGGGAGGTTTTTGGCAGGCCACAACCTCGCAGAAATGATGGTGCCGGTAGGTCCGAGAACAACTACGATATGGTAAAAGCAACCTTTTGTAACCCGTGTACGAGTCATATATACTCTGGTGTACCTGCAGTTCAACGCAAACCGCGAGTAAGCTCGAAGCTGGGCCCCTACTGCAAACGGGATGCGACTACTGCAGTATGAGTACGTACTGGAAAGTATTGCCGACAGCGCACCACAGCGCGCACCCAATATCTAAAAGACAACAACATAAACAACAAATGCACTACTTCGTGAGAGTTCGCCCGCAGCATCCATTGTAGTCAACCAAATTTGTTGTCTCGAAAGCACCACAATACCATAACTGCTTCGTGCAAGCGCTCGCTCAGCAACTCACCATAATTAAAAAAAACGAAACAAAAACTGCTGTCTTATAGACAAGGCCCCTCCCTACCTACCTGCGAGCGAGCGCTGTTGGATCGCTTCATCTCCTGCACGATCTGAACCTGAAACTTCTGGATTTTTTGCCGGTGAGACTCCGCAAACGCCTGCTCGTTGGCCGGTAAGCACAGGTCGCACCACGAGAACAGCCGGTCCAGCAACTCGCGGAACTCTTTTCTCAGCACGATATAACAAAAACACAAAACGCAAAACGCAAAAACATCGGACAAAAACGCCGCGAGAAACCCAGGGAGAATAGAAACCCGGGGAGGGGGGGGGGGGGAGGGTGGATGCACAGTTGTCCTTTTAGCGCAGGCGGGCGAGTGGCGTGTTCGAGGCCTCCACACACAGAACAACAGAAAAATAACAAGTGAAACCAAGAAACACCGAGTAATCCTTGGAGAGTTGAGACGCGAGGACGATGGACGGAAATGTAAGGACCGTTTGTTCTTCACATCTGTGTATAAACGGCACTTTATCTTTCCGTTCGGAGCGGCTACGATCGAAGTTTCCACACGTCGCGCACGCACATCATCGATTTATTCGCTTGACGGTCTATTTTATAGACCTCTCAGTGCAGAGAAGATACATCCCGCAGGTGCCTTATGACCTACAGTGGCTAGCTAGTATTGCTGGGTGGTGAGCCGTGCACATACCTGGTACTCTGCAACGGAAGTCTACTGTCGGACATGTATCCTGGGTCACAAACATTTCACAATAACGACAGCTCACAGGGTCTTTACGTAGATCTACGTAGATCTGTGTAAATCTAGATACGTGGGTCTATCCGGCGTGTGGGAGAAGCGTCCTTCAGCTTCCTTCAGCTTCCACACACACAAGAAAGCAACAACAACAACAACAACAACAACAAACAAAGCTGGTGTCATAGAAAGGGTACGGCCACCAAACGGGAGCGCTGCTTGCTCGCCCTTCACCTACAACCCCCACAGAAAACCGCAAAGAAAGACGAGGTAGGATACTGAGCTGCACTACTTGAGTCTCTCCGGCGGCGGCGGCCGCCGGGGCCACCAGAGCACAGGCGTGCAGGGGGGGGGGGGGATGGGGCCCACGAATAAAGAGCCGACTGATCCACAATGAGACATAATAATCGCTCGTGGGTTGTTGCGTTACTCACCGTCCACCAGAACGAGTAGTTCGTGGGAAATCTCGTAGATTTCTCCGGTTTGGAAGCTGGCGATTGCAAAACCCCCGTGCCGACGCAGGTGACATCATACGCGTCGCAATAGTCGCAAGAGGTGGAGGCGTATATATAAGGGGTGCGGGTCAGCAATGCAACTATAAAAGAAAAAGCACGCCGAACGAGCGAACGACCGAAAAAATTATACCACCATCGGCCGCCAATACGAGACAAAGTTGAGCTCTGATAACGAACACTAAGCGAGGGACTACATTATCACGCGGGACCATAGTAAATAGGATCAAATATTGATGGTAAAAATAGCTAAATATACAGGTTTTTGTGACTACCGTAGGTCCCCTATTTAATATGGTCCCCTGTAATAGCAGGCGAATGAATACATGTTTTATGGGACAGAGTGGTACCCGTGGTTTGACATTTTTCGTGGCATCTCTTGGAATATTTTTTGGGTGTTTCAGTCCTCTTGAGAAATGAAAAAAAAAGAAGAGTTTATCTGAAGAGGGGGGAAAACGACACTCTGCAACACATAAATACGTAAGGCTTGTCGTCCGATACGAGGTGCAGGAGTTCCAAGGCGCAAAAACGACCGCGAAATTTCCGCGGTGCTCTTCCCTTTAGAGGCGGAAACTAAACAATCCAGGGAGGCGGAAACAATACGTGCGTCCACGATCTATCTCAGGGCGCGGAAATATGATGCCCATCAAACACCACTATCGCGAGGGGCCACAAAAATCAAATCCCACTCTGGGCCCAAAGAACATACTGGTATCGGTAGGGCTGGGCACTGGCACAACATATAATATTATCTATATTATCTATATTATATTCATATATATAATATATATATATTATATTTATATATATATGCTGGCAGTAGTAAACTACTGATTAGCCTAAAAGAATGTTTTCATTCGCCTACTATTAGTAACCACGTTCGGTTGTGCAGTGCATACATGCCCTATCCCTGGTGGCGCGCGCGCTCGACGAGAAGCATTTGCAAACAATCAGGGGACATACCAATCACCCACCACCACCACCACAACGACCACCACCAAGCCACGAGCGATCATCAACACAGACACCAAAGCAGACCAAGAAAAAAAGCAACAATTATCTGTTATATTTCATATATCGTAAAAACAAAAAACAAAAAACAATTATTTGTTGGATATCGTATCGGCAGTTTCGATATACAGCAGCACTGGTATCAAAACAGTCCATGTATCGTACATGTATCGCACGTGTTTCGCCCTCCATTTCCTGTGTGGCATCCCCGCGTGTTTTTTTTATAAGCTGACACGGAACGAAAGCTTCAATAAACATATACCTATCAAAATATTAAAATCACAGTCGATTCCTTTTTTTGGTTGACCGGTACATACCGTACCGAACCCGATTCTCGTTTTCGATAATCCCAACACCACGCACGATGCTCGAATTATCTTAGTAACCCCCCCCCCCCCCCCCCCCCTTGCCAATGGTCATTCGACTACGGCCATGCATGAGATCGAGTACATCTCTCCTATCGAGTACACCCCCCCCCCCCCCATTACAACAAGAACAAGAAGAAAAAAACAGTGAAACGGATATCGCCCATTCATTCATGCACGGGATCAAGAACTAAAACAGAGAAGAGAGCGATGCCGTCCCATGGTTGGCTCACTCACTCGTTTTGTCGGTTGATCGTGTTGTTGAAGAACTCGAACACCTGCCAAACGTAACCCATCGTGCCGCGTCCGCCAAGCGGGCCAAACGGGGCAAAAGGCAGTCTTAGTCCGGGATCGGATATCGATAGTAGAATGCCCCCCAAAAAAAAGCAGCGGCGTATCGGATTCATTTTGCATACAGAACGGCACGCCGTGCAGTAGCAGTGTATGATACGGTGAAAAACAAAGCACCACGGACTTAAGGGCATGGCGTAAAACAGGCTAATAAAATACGGAAAAACGCCGACGGGAACGTGCCAGCTCGAGCGAGCTCGCTCATGGTACCATCTATACGAGTATGCATCATGTACTGGTGCAAGAATAGATTACTCGGTCGGTCATACCACACACACTAACCGATGGCAAACCTGTAATGACTTGACGTTTAGAGCGGCGAACGCGAGGCAACCTATCCCACCCCGGACACAGGAGCATCGATGTGCGAGAATCTATAAGTAGCAGACCTTTTAGGGCAGATACATTCCCAATCTGTACTCGTACTCGTGGGATCTGTAGCATATGCTGGCGGGTGGGAGCCGAAAAACCTGCACCATCGAGTCCTGTACAAAACCTCATAGCGGCAGGTTAACATCTACAGTAGTATCTGTAGATGATCTATCTGATATATCTGATATATCTGGTATATCTGATATATCCGTTGTGTGCAACCTTTTAGGAGGCACAGCAGCAGCGTCCACAGTCCACAGGCTGCTCACATTGCACCGCACCAACCGACCGACCGACTGACCGACCGTCCGACCGACCAACTCACCTTCCTGCGACGCTCCCTTGCGTTGTCGTTCTCGTGCATGAGCTTGAACACTCTGTTGAAGAAAAAAAAGACGATTATGCGGTCCACGGCACGACACGGGAGGGGGTGGAGGGGCGTTCCAGCGGCGATTGTGTTCATTCAGCACACACGACACAAAAAAAAGCAAGAAAAAAAAAACTTGATTTTAGTTGCACGCACGTATCGACCGGACACATCAGATCAGATCGGATCAGATCTGATAGATCCCCGTTTTTTCGTGATCAGGATCGTTCATGATATACACATGACTTGCATGATCTCTACGTACAATATATCATGCTGGCGTGTTCTACGTAGATCACGTTGCCGTTTGGAAGCCGAAAAATGAGTTGCATGATTCGGCACCATGCTTCCCAGAGTTGGCTCCGTTCGACACACGTCCTGTCCAACATAACACAAAATGCAGCTCCAAAAGCTCGACATGATCTATTGTACGCACAGCAGTACGTCTGTCCGATGTGTCGATACTTGACTCTTGACTACGATAACCTGAGGAGAGCCTTGTCTATCTACGACAGGCAATAAGTGTAAGCCCGCACGTTTTTCTCGGGCGTTGTTTCGACACGCGTTTCATGGAAAAAACAGCTAGCGACAAACGCGACCGCTGCGGGCGGTGCCGGCAAAACTGATGAAAAAAAAAAAAAAAAAAGCATCGCAAATTCGTCCGGGAATACAGAGACCACTTGGACACCGTACCCGAGCATCCGAACGAACACATGCTGCTAATATTCCGAACAAAAGCGGTTGTACACATGCATGCGCCTGGCAGTACGAGGCGGCGCCGATCATGAGTCGACATCGCTACGATACGTACGGAGTGCAAAAAAGGCAGCGGACCTAAACCGCGAACGAGCACATGCAGCCCCCCCCCCCCGCGGCAGGAGGGCCGTTCGGGGTTGTTCTTATCTTCCCCTGGAAGCACGAAAACGCGCACACGACAGAGGGTGACGGAGGTCATGAACTGTCTTCAACCTTATCTCGTAACGTGCCTGAATTGTACTCCCGTGACTGGAGCTCTCGAAACTTCACGGCAAGCTCGTACAAAGCACCACACTTAGGGTAGGCAATAGACGGATAGAAATATAGATAGATAGACAGATGGATGGATGGATGGGTGGATGGATAGACAGGTAGATAAATAGATAAATAGATAGATGTATAGATAGACAGATAGATAAATAGATGTAGATATATACCTGGTAGATAGATAGATAGATAGATAGACAGACAAACAGACAGGCAGATAGATCGAAAGCGGAGAAAAGAGACAACCTCTCAAGCTCTAACAGTCCAGCTCGCCAAAGTACAGAGATAGATAGATAGATAGATAGATAGATAGACAGATAGATATATAGACAAATATATAGATGGACAGACAGAGAGATAGACAGACAGATCGAAAGCGGGGAAAAGAGACACCCTCTCAAGCTCTAACAATCCAGCTCGCACGGGGGTGACGCGCACAAGCTACGCATGTACCAGTATAGTACGTGCAATGCGACTCCTCTCGCGAATTTGTCCGAGAAATCCGACGCATACAATATCTTGCGACACGCGCGCTCCATGACGATACCTGTACAGCAAAGTACACACATATATAGACACATATACTAATACCCCTTTTTTCTTAATAATATGATAGATGATAGACGGCTGACAAAATACCGTATTTCTCGGGGGGGGGAAAGGTTGATACCACCCTGCCCGAAAATATAAGCACCAATATTATTGGAAAATAAAATTCAAAATGTCGTTATATTTGTGGACAGAGGTCGCTTTACGTCGCACCCATAAGCGTTACTGATAGTGTACGCTAACGAAGTAGGTACTACTGTAGCTGTCAGGTGTATGCACGTACGGATGTCGTCATCTACTTGAAAACAAAATATTTGCCAAAACAAAAAATCTACAGTAAGCTGTGAGATCAAAAAAATTGAAAAAAACCCTTAAAACTCATCTTTGCCACGAGCTTGGGAGTGATACTTCGATCAAAGAGTGCTTGCTATCATGGGCTATACATATATATGGTGTGCTAGATTTTAGATTGTGGGAAACTGCATGGTCCACTCAATCGTGACTACGGTGCTGGTTCATGTCTGGTATACGGTGGTATTATAATATGCCATCGACAGAGACGCAGGCACAGCTGTTTTGTCCCAAACCGCTGTAGTGTCGTACTCGTGTTTACGTACTCAAACCGGCAGTATTGCACCAAAAGCATCAAGAAGTGGGGGGGGGGGGTGTACTCGATAGGAGAGATGTACTCGATCTCATGCATGGCCGTAGTCGTATGACCATAGACCCTCGCATCCCTACGATGCCGGGACGGAGCATGTCGGGTTTTCACCGACCAGGCAGACATTGCTTGCACCAAGCGCGAAGCGCCGTGAGGCGTCTGGCGAGTCGCATGAAGGGTGAGCTGCATCCTACTAAGAACCGCTTATTGAGGCGGACTTGCACATGGATGACAGCTTCAATGAGTTAATTTAGTTTCCGGTGTAGGCACTTCCAGAGACGGGTGGGTGCACTCATTATCACGCATAGCGTGGTCGTCTGACCATGGACCCTCGCATCCCTACAATGCCGGAAATTTCACCGACCAGGCAGAAATCGCAACGTAGCACCAAGCGCGATCACGCGCCGTGGGAGGGGTATTCGGCGAGTCGCACGAAGGGTGGGCTGCATCCTTCGAAGGACCGCTTGTGAGGCAGGCGGACTTTCTTGCACATGGACGACCGCGTCGAATGGAGGGTGAGGGGAAAGGGCCGAGAAGCCCGGAGAGCTTGTTACGAGCACCGTGTCAAAGGCGGAAGATACTATTAGGTTCATTCTTATCGAAGAGCGGTTTTTCCATAATTTCCAAACTTTGGATGGAAATAATTGGAGATATGTATCAATATGCGGAGGCGTTCTGTCACTATTCGTGAAATTCTCCAGTTCCAAAAATATCAAGTTCGTTAATATTCCAATAGAGTGTTCGCTATAGAGGTCGAAAAAAAAAAAAAAAACTTTACTTGCGCTAAAAAAAAGTGAATTTCCTTCCCTTCCTGATTTCGGTGTGTTTGCGAGTGAGGTAAATCAAATCCTGCAGGCGACGCCTCCGAAAATAAGAAGGGAAGGGGGGAGGTGAGGCAAACGCGCCAAAAAAAAAAACAAAAAACTAAAAAACAGCTTGGGAGTAGCAACGGCGGCCCAGCAACGTTTCGGCGGCAGAGTTGACAGCGGTGCCACCACTGCCAGCCCACGACTGCAAGCAGCAGCACAGCAAGCGGCAGCTAGCAAGCGCTAGCCGCAGCTAGAGGCAGCTTGAGCAACAAAAATAAACAGCGTCAGCACCAGCACCAGCAAGCACCAGCACCAGCCAGCTTCCCTTTTTGGGTTGCCTGCTGCTGCTGCTGCTTCTGCTGCTGCTGCTGCTGCTCCTGCTGCGCTCAGCCTACGCACGCCACAGCGCCGGCGGGCTTCGCTCCGCCGCCACTATCGCGGCCACTGCTGCCGCCGCTGCTGCTGCTGCTGCTGCTCCAGTGTGGTGGAATCGAAATAATACACGAGCTGTCGCACTCTGTGCGAGCACGAGTACGAGCACGAGTGTGATTGCGAGTCCCTTTTTTGGACCGAAGCATCCTCCACGTCGTCACCAAGCAGGCGAAAGCGTGTACCCTACGTAGCAGCGGCGGCGGCCCGCTGGCACAATCCAACGCCGGTCGTGCGCGCGGTACTCAAGCTACACCTCTCGAGCCTCTGTGCTCCCAGCGGTTGTCGTGATGCGTACAGCAAGCAGCATGGTGGCATGGAAGATGCTCAGTGTTTTGATCCTTCGAGATTTGAGATGATGCGTTCTGCGTCGGGATAATGCTCGGTGCGTGTAGGCCAATGGGACAGAGAGCCAAAGTTACCGCAACTTTTGATGAAATCCTGACTTCGCTGAAGTACTTTTTCGCGTTTTTTTCAGAAATTTACCTCAAAAAGTTACCTCGGGAGAATTTTTGGAGAAGCAAAAGTTGAAAAAAAAAAACCCAAACACCCCAATATTTGGGAAAAAAAACAGGAAAAGATGGAAGATTGAAACATTGTGCGAAAAAAATGTCGAAAATTTGGGAAAAAACTCTCCGATAAGAATTATCCTTAGTAGTCCCGTTGTATACACCAGGTAGATTACGACAGTACGTAAAACAGCGGTAGAGGATAGGTCCTGACCTGTAGTAATCGAGCCTGCGCTGCTTCCTCAGCTCGGGAAACTCTGCCATGGTATCGTGCAGGTTCTTTTCGTAGACCTGCGGAGCACTCAGACCCAATCGAAAGTAGAGGGTAACAACCACAGAAAAAAACGGGGGGGGGGGGCAACATTCGTTAGCGGAGGGAGGGCGGTTGAGGGTTGGATCAGCTTGCTACCTGGTATTATTTAATAATATCTATTCTCGCAACCAGCGTATCTACTATACTACAAGGGTACTACAGCATGCTGAACTACAGCTAGTCGTAGCTGGTGACGATGTGACGATACGTATCAGATACCTGGTACCTGCTACCAGGTTGTATGATACTTCGGATGTATGGTACACAGATACCGAACACTGGCCCTCTGAACATTCAACACTGTAGCGCCTTTTAGTACTGCGGTTCCGTTTGGGGGGCAAACTACTTGGAATTCAAGTAGTTTGTGCCGACCACGGGACTGGACTCCTAAAAAAGGGACGACACGCAGATGACAACCCTTGAGGCAACACACACCCTCAGACAAAATCGAACGCTGATTTCTCTCGACAAACTGGGGGGGGGGGGATGATGGAACCGCCGGGCGATGCATGCGTCTACTATACATGGAAAAATCTCTTGAACGAGTCGAGTTATTTCGTTATTTCCAATGTTTGGAGTGGTCAACGTTGAAGCTCACGCTGCACATTGTCGGATGGCAAGCATAATAATAAGAACAACAACACTAATAATAATAATAATAATAATAATAATAATAATAATAATAATAACAACAACGTAAATAGCCAGTCGTTTTCGTAGAGTTAGTGTGCCCCCCCCCATTTGCTTTCGAGAAACTCCGCTCGCTAAACTCATCCCCCTCAGCGGGGTGCCCTATGCATCTGCCGTCTTACGCGGTACCTGGTATATATTATTACGGGGGACCATATTAAATAGGACCTGCGGTAACACTAACACCTATATATTCCCCATTTTGACTAACAATATTTGGTCCTATTTACTATAAGGTCCCCCGTAATATTAATAGTAAAAAATTATTAAAAAAACACTAACAAGAGCTGTAAGGTCGAGGATCTCTGCAAGGTGTGTGTGATACAACCATCGTGGGTGCTACTGCTGTGCGGGTTTGACCCTTTTAGGAACCCAGTCCCGTTTTGGGGACAAACTACTTATAATTGGAGTGCTTTGCCCCCACATGCGGGACTGCGGTGCCAAAACGTTTAACCCTTTTAGAACCGCAGTCCCGATTTGGGGGCAAACTACTTGAAATTTGAGTGGATTGTCCCCAAAATGAGACTGCAGTTCTGAAAGGGTGAACACGGTCCCGTGCAGGAAGTACAGACAGTAGTAGTCCGTACACGAGCAACAAAAACCTGAAGCTGCAGCATTTCAACTGGAGTGTATTGCCACCCTGGCCGGAAATTTGATCAACGTCTACTAATAATATTGACATCAGAGTATACCACCCCTGGCCGGAAATACAATCAACGTCTGATATTGGCATCAGAGTCCAAACAGTCCTTACATTTACGGCCAGAATGATACCTCTCTGGCCGTAAACACAAGGACATCTTGGTCTTCATATTAATGTCTAAGAGTTCCTTATATTTACGACCAAGAGATCGTTTTGTTTTTTTTTGTTTCGTTTTCCCTCGACAATGGTAACAAGGGAGCTATAAAATTCGACCATCTTTTTTTTTCCCCGGAAGACAGGCTAAGGTAAGACTCTCTCTCTCTCGACCAGGATCTTCTCCGAAAACGCCCTCGTTTGTTCCGTATGGTTGGCATAACCTTTAACGTTATGGAAAGCAATCGCTTCGTATATACATACCCCTCTGTCCTCTTCTCACGGTAGCCCGGAAAAAAAATGGGGGGGGGGGGTACTCGATAGGAGAGATGTACTCGATCTCATGCATGGCCGTAGCCGTATGACCATAGACCCTCGCATCCCTACAATGCCGGGACGGAGCATGTCGGGTTTTCACCGACCAGGCGGACATTGCTTGCACCAAGCGCGAAGCGCCGTGAGGTGTCTGGCGAGTCGCATGGAGGGTGAGCTGCATCCTCTACTAAGAACCGCTTATTGAGGCGGACTTGCCTATCGACGACAGCTTCAATGAGTGGATCTTCTCCGAAAACACCCTAGTTTGTTCCGTATTGTTGGCATAACCTTTAACGTTATGGAAAGCAATCGCTTCGTATATACATACCCCTCTGTCCTCTTCTCACGGTAGCCCGGAAAAAAAATGGGGGGGGGGGGTACTCGATAGGAGAGATGTACTCGATCTCATGCATGGCCGTAGCCGTATGACCATAGACCCTCGCATCCCTACAATGCCGGGACGGAGCATGTCGGGTTTTCACCGACCAGGCGGACATTGCTTGCACCAAGCGCGAAGCGCCGTGAGGTGTCTGGCGAGTCGCATGGAGGGTGAGCTGCATCCTCTACTAAGAACCGCTTATTGAGGCGGACTTGCCTATCGACGACAGCTTCAATGAGTGGATCTTCTCCGAAAACACCCTAGTTTGTTCCGTATTGTTGGCATAACCTTTAACGTTATGGAAAGCAATCGCTTCGTATATACATACCCCTCTGTCCTCTTCTCACGGTAGCCCGGAAAAAAAGGGGGGGGGGGAAGCTCACAAGAAGCTCATGCTTGCTATAGGATTCCTGGAGAACTTCGAGGAGCGGTCATACTAAATTCGGTGTCGAAACACAACCCCTTTCCAAAAAAGAAATGCGTGAAAAGCCTGTGCTATTTTCACAAAGAAGGGCGGAGGGGGGGGGGGGCAGGGGAGGGGGGCTTTTACAAAAAGCTCATGCTTACCATAGATTCCTGAGCGAACCAGAAATCCGAGGAGCGGTCAGACTAAACTCGGTGTCAAAACACATTTTTTTTTTCAATAAGAAATGTGTGAAAAGCCTGGGCTGCGAATACTGCTGTAGTAGTACGGGGGGGGCATAGTTAACAGGACCAAATATTGTTAGTAAAAATGGTTAAACATATAGGTTTTTATGTATACCATAGGTCCTGTTAACTATGGTCCCCCGCACTCGAGGGCGGTGCCCCGACACAGTACAGTCCGTACCGTAGCAGGGGTCCCTCTATAACGATGCCAGTTTAGAAAATTCCGGGTGCCCATTTTCAAATAAGAAATCTGAGATAACCCTGGGCTACGTAACATATCTCGGTTTTCTCTGGAGAGGGCCGGTACTCTACGGCGGCACCCTGCTATACGTATAGCACGCCACGGCAGCAGCAAGGGTCCCTCCAGAATGCCAGTTTGATGATGCCGGGTGCACGATATAACAGCGCCTGTGACATCGCTCGGCACAGGCGGGATTCACCATCGTGGCGGTGTGCGGAGCAACGCCGGAGCTCGCTATCAATATACAACAGTGACGGTATATCACACGTAGTGCGTTCTTTTTCTTTGTTTTTCGAGTGTACACACCAGGTTTGTTCGTCATACCATGGATGTGTTTCCTCGTGTTATTTTGGTTGCATTGCAAGTGGTGCGGGATGGTACATCACAGCTCGTTGCGCACCGTTTCCCTTCCGGACTGGTATGGCACCGCAGTTTATGGTGTTGTGGTCCTAGTTGGTATCACAGATTTTACCCATGCCCGTGGTCCATAGACTACCGTTCTTCCCAGTGACTCTATCTAGTCACTGGGCTCCGCCACGGATTTTTTTTTAAACCACAAATCCCCTGCTCTTCAACTCTATCCTGAGATCTAATTGCATAGCCATCCCCTGTCAACTATTCCCAGATTATTCAAGTTCAAGCCAAAGATGGATCTGCTGCCAAATCAACCACAATCAATTCGATCTTTCCTCTGATATATACCGGGTACCAGGTTAAGAATTTGCCTCCGAAGTTCCAACCGGCACCTTGAACAATCTGGCCCTAATATCACGCACAAGTTCAACGTTTCATCTGCGTTGTTTCATCGGGATCTCTTGTCTTTTCGATGGGCATCAGTCTGCTCTATAAATGGTCTGCTCCAGCACCTCTTTCTTGTCGCTACATGTCACGTTTCGTTTCTAATAGGAGTAATGATCGACGGTGCGCTCACGACTTCTTATTACGTAGCCGTCTCTCGACATTACGATAGTAACTATATCTCTCCAGCTATCGCGACCGACACGAGGCCCAAGGCAGCAGCGGCTACGAGGCCCGAGCATTTGTCCTGCTGTCGTACATAGCTGGCAAGGTACACAGCAGCAGCAGCAGCAGCAGCAGCAGCAGCAGCGTTGGCTGCAGCAGGGCGAGGCTTGCGACGGTACTATTTGGTCGGGATGAGGATGTCACGTCTCTTGCACCTTCTCTCTAGAATTTTTCTTCCCCCTCGAGAAGAAAAGAAGGAGTTGGCCCGAGCTTGCAGCTACGTACGAGGCAAGAGCGTGCGCTCCGTTCAGTCGTCTAGAATAAGGCTCGAGGAATACAGCAACAGCAGCAGCAGCAGCAGCAGCAGCAGCAGCGGCTACGAGGCCCGAGCGTGTGCTAGGTCGTCGTGAATGACTGGCAATACACGCAGTAGTAGCAACAGCAAGCTCGGGGCAGCCCTTTTCTCTTCTCTGCAAGCAAAAATAGCTGATGCGGAAAATCCGCATCCCGACCGAACCATGCGCTCCAGCCTCGCACTGCTTTCGTGTACCTAGCCAGATATTTATGACGACCGAATACATGGCTCGGGGCTCGTAGCGGCTGCTGCCGTGTACCTTGCCGTTGATTACTCGGGACGACCGAACACACGCTCGGGACTTCGCAGGCGAGGCGGCGGGGAGCGGGTCGGGCCCAGCTTGCAAAAACCCCGTGTGCGTGCCAAGGATGGCCTCTCGAGACTCCGTGGATCATTGGTTTGAATGGAACCGTCAGGTCAGCGGAGTCAGCCGGTCGTTCGTCGATCTGTCTGATGTGAAGTGTGACGAAATCAACACGAAACGATACAGGTTACGCCGCTCGACATTGCTCCGGATTGGATGAAAAAATGCACGGAGACGACAAAGCAGCGCAACGAACAGTACAACAACAGTACTCGCAAGTACAGTACTTCTTGTCTTCGAGCATCCACTGCAAATTGCAGCAGGATCAAGAGGTAGACACGCATTACACTAATACTACTACTGTACACACCACTCAGCAGCAGCAGCAGCAGCCGTAGAATTCTACGATTGTCCGCCAATTGAATGCACTACGAACGAGTATCTACTGCTGTATTTCCAAACTTCACAGGCGGGGCGGCGGGGGGAGCGGGTCGGGGCAGTAGTACTACAGAACAAAAGTAGTTCCTGTTCTTCTATTAATAGTATCCAGAGCAAATTGCAGCAGGATGAAGGGGTAGACACACTTTACAGTACAGTACACTGCTGTGATACTCCAGCACACACAACACAGCAGCAGCAACAGCAGCAGCAGCAGCAGCAGCAGCAGCAGCAGCAGCAGCAGCAGAAAATTACAACATTACGATCGATAGCGAATTGGATGCACTACGAACGAGTATCTACCACCAAACTTCAAATTTCACAGGCGGGTCGGGGTTGTCGCCCCGCCCATCCCCGCAACCCCCGTGTGTGAGTCAAGGATGGCCTCTCCATGTATTATTGGTTAGATGGAATCGCCAAGAAGCGGAGAGTGTCAGCCACCCTCGAAGAAGTGTCACTCGGACCCGCGTGCAGAGGCAACCCCTCCGCGTGCTATGCTATACGCACAGCAGCAACAGCCGGCAGGCAGGCAGGCAGCAGGCAGCAGGCAGCAGGCAGCAGGGAGCAAACAGCTGCTGATACGTACTGCTGGTAAATGATACGGGTCGAATTCCAACCAGAACACCATATTATTCGGTGATCAATACGAAAATAGAGCTGAAAACGGAGCACTTCGTACGTGCGCTCGTACCCGCACCAACATACTACGGTATAAGACGGATCACACCGTATACTGGTACGATATACTGCTATACCAGGTACATAGACGGATCAACAGATGAACCCGCCGCTAATAATTTTGCTTTCCCTATGGCGGATGCAAACGGTGCACAGCACGCACCTTCGAGTCCGCCTCGGTGACCAGCGAGCGCTGGAGCATGCGTAGAGACAATGAGTCCACCTTAGACACAGTGGCGGCGGGAGCCAACGTTGCCGAGGCACCTACCGAAGACGGCGTTGGGGATACACTTGCTGGCGATACCACGGCGTCCTCCATGTTTGCCGTGCCCGGGGAGAGACAGCAAGATCAATCGAGTCCCGGAGTTTCCGGCGTGGGATAAGAGGTGGCCTGCCCTTTTGGGGTCTCCTCTATGTCTGCCGCGCTGCAAACTTTAACTCCCCCCTCTCCGCTGCTGGTTCTCGGTTCACCAGCGTCTAGCGGCTGTAAAATGTCGCCGCGTGGGTTTCCAGCATATATATTTGGCGCATGTGGAGGGGATGCATTCCGGTAGTTTTTTTTCTGATTTTTTTTCGGTTCGTATCCATATCCATCTGGCACAGTCTGGTCCATGTGAGCGAGCTGTGGATCGTGTCCTTGTTGACCTTATATAGTTTGGGATACGAAGCACAGAACTGCTACAGTTTCCCAGCCGCGTTCCACACATCGAACATACCAGGTATAGCCGATCTCCACTCAATGATCTAATTCGTTCTGTGCGGGTAGATCCCTGGTCCGTACAGCAGTACCAGGTATGATCTACCAGGTACTCATCATATTGCCGGGTCACAGCAGCAGCCGTGCAACTTGATCTGCATGAAAAATGAAGGAAATCTGCACTACAAAATAACACGCGCAAAAATAACTTCCCCACTTACAACCAGCAGTACGTATGACTGTACACAGATCCTCCTTCCTGCACAACCCACCCTCCTACTGTACAGTAAATTATAACGGCAGGTTAGGATTCAAAGGATCTAAATCGCGATCTATCTGCCCGATATGTACACACCGTTCATACATTATACTCGCTCACACCATGCATGCGCTCACATAATATATATATACCTTCGACCTACTGTATCTATTCATACACGATGGCGTGAATACACCCCTCCCTTGTCGCTGATGATTACGCGTTGTGCTGCTCAAATCCGGCGTTGCTTACGTACGGTATACATCGCAGGGCTCGCCCCCCCCCCCCCCCTATCATTCTAGAGTATACACCCACTACTATTAATATCAATACTACTACTCTTGCATATCTGTGGTACAACAACAGTTATTCATAGCTGGCATGTATGGGTTGTCGCGGGATGGGGTCGGCACTGACACCGTTTACGTGTATGAATTGTGTGTGCGCAAATCACCCCTCACCGCGTCTATAATGTACCAGGTATAGAATAGCTTGAGAGTTGAATACCTGGTAAGAGCAAAGGTTGGAGCAAAAGGGGCAACATGTGCATTGTGAGTATATAGATCGATGTTACGCCGGTGTTATCCTGGGTGATGTAACGAAAGGAGCTACGGGTAGACCTGTACGCAAAATGTCGGCTGGTGTCCCTGCGAGTAACAATTTACTGGTGACGATGACGGATACGAACGGCAGGAAAAACATGTCCGCCGCTTTGCTCCATTCATTCAATCACTGCTTGCTTCCAGGACCTGAAAACAAATACAAGGTAGACAATATAGATATCAGCATTCCTCCTAACTTGATCATGGTCACATTTCGCTGCACAACGTCGCCGGTGCCTCATGACGGAAGAGAAAGGTAGAGGTAGGTATCGGCTGCACTTGGCCGTGAATATAGTAAGCATTCAGCATGCATACCAGATTCCAATGGGGATTATATTTTACGGTCAGAGTGATGTATATATACGAAGTATATATACACCTGGTACATTGATGGAGAGCTTTTGGTGTGAGAAGCAAGAAAAAGTCGGGCAGGAAGTGCTCCATTACGTACGGCGAGAAAAGGGGTCGGCCATACAACGGCACCTAGTTGCGGAAGAAAGTCCAGCGACGTCTCCTATGCCTTGATATATACCCTGGTATGGTATACTTACGTGAACATATTTTCTTTTACGCATATATTCAGACCAGTATTCAAGTTGGGCGGGTTCCACTATCCGGGCGGGTCAGACTCGACGCGCAAGAAGCGATCGCTGGGCTACGTGTCAATCTGGCGCGGTCACCAATTTTAATGGTTGCTGCTCGAAAATTGGCGTTGGGCAGCAGACAGACCAGACCAACGACTGATCCCACGTGTTTTGCTTGATTGGCCAACAGACCACCAGTCATCGATCTCAAGGGCAACTTTTGATCAACAAGTTGTCTGTTGCCATCTGGACGGATCCGTCAAACACAAAGTACAAACTCAAATGTATCCAAGGTGTCGAGAATGTTTGGTCGGGCGGGGGCACCTTTGGGACGCGCGTATTGTATCCCGGCGCAAACCAATCGCGGGCGACGGAGCTTACCACCGCTGCTGCTGCTGCTGCTGCTGCTGCTGCTGCTGTTGCTGTGATCGTGCCATTTGGAGAGCGGCCGGCGAATATCTATCGAGTATGCATCACGTACTGGTGGTGCGTACGTTCCAGGCAGTCCCATACCAGGTATGTATGTAGACCCAGATCGGCGTCTCCGCTGTTGTAGTGGTAGACCCTCAAAAGGGTACCACGTAGCCACTAAAAAGGTCGATTTCTTGAGTTCGAATCCCCCCCCCCCACCCAAGGGGCCTTTTCTTGTGCAAAAATGGGTGCGCAGGAAGCGCTTATTGATATTTATAGCGTGTGTATGCAAAATTCGACGCGAGTGATGAATGATGAGGAGAAAATGCTGGACTCTTGCTTGACGCGATCAAAACGAACGCGCGCGCCGTACGGGGGGCGAGGGGTGGGGTTGAGGAGGGCCTGTTATGTGAGACCCTCCCGGATGTGAGGCACGAAAAACAGAAGGAGGGAGGGAGGGAGGGAGGCGGAGGAGTTAGCACTAATAGTGCCAAAGATAACAGATGCTGGGATGGCAAAAAAAGAAGACAAGAAGGACAAGGAGAGAAAACACGTTTCGTGCGCACCATTTCAGTTTGTTTGGACTCTTCAGCGCTAATCTCAGCTCGCAGGGACTTTTTTTTGTTGACGCTCGGCAGCACTCTCTGGACAAGTTGTGTGTGTTGTCGCAGATGGCGAACCCCTTTACCGCCCGGTACTGCCGTAGAACATGCTATACTTCTGCCACGCTTCGGTTGTTCCTGGCACATAGGTGCTTCGAAGTATGTATGTACTGATGACACGAAATGTTTAGAGCAATTATTGTCACGCACGTGTTCAAGCTGAAGGTCCACAATCAACCACATCGTGCTGACTGACACCACCAAACCATCGTATCGACTTGATTCATCGACGGATTGATCCGCCAAACATTCGGTGTGCTCACAGATCACACCTGTATGTAGCTGTCACGTTTGTCGCCGACGACCATCATCCACGGTGACATTCTCATCAAGCAGCCAGCTTGCGGATCTCAACATCGGCGACGTTGTTTGTTGCTGTCGAGGCATTTTCGGGACGCGCCGCAAGCACACAGAACACGTATTTTGGGTTCCCCTTCGGATGTTCCTTATTTTTTTCTGGCACTAAGGTTTACGACTGATAAACGTTATGAAATTCACCAGTTGCTGCTCGTTGTCGAATGGCAAGCAATAATACCAACACCACGACAATGAATACCACTCTGCTGTCCGTGAGTGTAAGATTCGTTTGATGTTCATATCAGAGTCCAAACGGCTGTTGTAAAATGTCAGGATCCGAGCGGGGATTCCATTCGCATCAGAGCCCACACGGATATTTTACTCCCATTCGGATTAAGAAGTGGTACACCCAACTCGATTATTATTCCGTTCGCCGTCTGGCACTGTGCAGCGCGTGTTTCATCTCATGCGATCCACACACACGTATAAAGGGGAACCCATGATCCAATGACTTATACAGACATTGGAGATTTGCGGCACAAGCTCGGGATTTAGATAACCAAGTCAGTTGGAAACGTGGAGTGTGGAATGGAGGACACAAACGAGCATTCAGAGGATGCGGTAAAACCACTGAAAAACCGCTCGCTGCATACGGAGGGCCTGCGACAGGTGTTGCGGCGTTGGTCTGGAACACAGCCTGCCTGCAAAGGTCGAGCGTTCGAAATTCGCCCTCTGTGCCATTATACTTCACACGTACCAGCCGTTCATCGTACATAGCCCTGCCGACGCTCGCCCCCCCCCCCCCCCCCCCCACCCCCGCCGCTTCCTTTGAGAGCGTCGATCTGGTTCCCTCGTCATGCCGTGGAAGATTGCGGGGTTTGATCGAGCCTTTTTTACAAGATACGTTTTCGTTCCCACCCACCCCCACCCACTGTTCTGTGCAGGATGTGGCGATACGACAGCCACGGTGTTTGTATATCTTTGGGCCCCTTTTACGGATACGTGCGTAGGCTTTTATTTCCACGCCTACCCTTTCGGACACTAGTCCGAGAGACTTTGTGCAGTCCCGAAGGTTAAGAGGAGCCGCATCTTCTATTCAGGTTCTATGGAGTTCGTGGGACCGGTGTTTTCCCGAATCTTTCATGTGTCGGCTCCTCGTACGGTTCATCAGGGTGGGCTTACATTTCTTATCTGACCAGGTACGAGTAAGTGTTGTGCAATTTTATTGCCCTACAAGGCCTGTGAAAGTCGAAGTGAAAGGATACGAGTGACCGCAAACAAGGACGCCTTTTGAATGGAAACACCTAGAATATTGGTATACGTACGCTACAGAGGGGCCGATTTTCAGGACAAGGCATAACCGAGGGCCCTTGGATTAGATTCATCGAGAGCGTAGATTGGAAACATGGGGCTGCCTCGACTAGGAGAAAAAAGTCTGGCATACGTGAATTTAGGCAGCGGGACCTGCTTGATTTGGAAAACCTGGAGAACGATGGTTACCAATAACAATGTATTGACATCAGCACATATAGAACAAAAAGAAGAAGCATATTTTGTGAGATCGGGGATTTCGTCAATTGCCAACTATCGCTCTCCAGGTTTGCCAAATCAAGCGGGTCCCGCTGCCTAACTTCATGTATGCCATGTTTTTCTCGTAACAGAGGCAGCCTCATGTATCCAAGATGAACCTCTTCCTAGGGCCCTCGTTTATGCCTCGTCCTGAACTCTACCCCTCTGTAGTGTACATACACCAATATCCTAGGTGTTCCCATTTAAAAGGCTGCCTTGTTTGTGGTCACCCGTATCCCTTCATTTGGACCTTCACAGGACTTACGGGTTCATGGGATTTTGTCGAGACTCAAAATTTGCAAACTGCGTACGCTACGTCTGATACTTCGATGGCGCGTCAAACTGCGTACGCTACGTCTGATATGTCGATGGCGCGAACTACGGGTTTTATATTACCCCATGAAGAGTGTATATACACCAGGCATATATACCAGGTATATATGTTATATGTATATATCCATTTATGAGGAGAACAATATCTGACAGCTGTGAACATCAGAGGTGTGAGTATGCCCCCTCTGCACTCGTATGTACGTACATACGCATTTTTCATGATACCACGATTCTTCGCGACGGGCGTGCTGTTGCTGGAAATATCTTCAACACCAGGATATACCGTATATATATCCGTTGAGGTCATTCCCACCGGGGTGCGGCCGGTTTTTTTTTCTCCCTCTCTCGACAACGGTGCTTGCTGAAAGAAAAAGTCGAACATTGTGTGTCTCGAAGGCTCTCTCTCGACCAGATATTTCCTACTGTGAAAACACTTTTTTTTCGTTACGGTAGTGGCATGGCAAAACTTTCAGCCTTCCGGTTCTGGGCGGAAAAAGAACAACACAATATACGGTAACCCTAACCCTCTATTCAGTCTAGCTACCCATCGCGGCGCCATACGCATGGGAGCGCAAGGAGGAGGAGGAGGAGGAGGAGGAGGAGGGGGATGCTACGCTTGACAGCCTTCTCTATGCTAAAGTATCCTCGCTCCATCAAGTTGGCACCGAAGCCCGAAGGTAAACGCCAAGCGTAACAACGAGAGGTATTGCTGCCATCACCGCGTTTGAAGAAGAGGCGTCACGTGTTCACCACGTTGTCCCCCCCCGGGTTGAAAATTGCGCATTCTGCGCAGTCTGATGGTTTCCCACGAAGACCCCCCCCCCCCCTCCCACCCTATCTATAGTTTCGCTCCGTCTCAAAAGGCATGCGTGGTCAATGGTAAAATGACTAAGGCAAGCAGAAAATGAGTACCCCCCCCCCCCAACGCCCCCCCCCCCTACATATCTACATATTTATCTTACATCTTGCTGAAACGTACAACAGCATCGTGTTGGCAGCTTGTAACTTTAGTCCCGACACAATAGCTTTTCCCTTCGTGCCAAATATCTTACATTCAACAGAGTGTGGGTGCTTCGGAGTGAAAACTAAATTTGTACCGGTATACAAGTAGTACCGAGCTGTGCGCAAAAACCGGTATACCAACACCAGTAGCGCCACGTGTTGTGCGTATGGCAGACACGACGATGGCATCTACTCGTTGCCGGCATACCGCACGTATTTCCGAGGAACCAACAAATCGACTCACCCACCCATCCATGCCCACATCACAAGCTCTCCTCGTCGTATTAAACAGTAGCATCGACAACACAACACCGCACAGCACAGCCAGTGTGAGAAGATAAACCTCCTGGAACGACTGCGCAAGACTATTTTATTTTCTTCTCTATGGTCATCTTTACGAGTGTGATTCGAGGATGAAAGCCCATGCCACAAAAAATATTGTCCGATGGCGCAAGAATATACCTGGTACGTGGTAAAAATGCACCACACGTGGCTCACTACGGATTCATATATTTCCCGTTTTTCTTTTTCGCCGCGCCACCATTTGCTTGCCGCTGCTGCTTTCATCTTCGAAAATGTCCGCTAGCTGGCTGCCCTCCTCGCCGTTCTCACTGTTGTTTGCGACACCGCCGTCGCCGCCGCCGCCCTCGCGGCTATCCCCTTCTCCTCCTCCTCCTCCTCCTCCTCCGTCGTGGTCTTTGCTTTCGTCTGATTCACTGGTGATGATGGTGGTGGCGGTGGTGCCCTCCTCTCCTTCGTCTTCGTAGGCGGCCGCGCTGAGGTCTTTCCCGGCCAACACCCTGGCGGCGCGCTTTTCCTTCCACTCCACCAGGCGGGGCACCAGGAACGCTTCCATATTGTCCGTCCCTTCCCAGCTAATAAGGAAAGTAGACAGACAAGTGTCGACCACACAACAAGCGAGACAAATGCATCCCAGTGTTATTATCATAGGGAGGGTAGGTAGAACTGTCGGACTGGTGTCGTAGACAAAAAAGCGGTCGCGAAAGGCTGACTTGCGGGGCACGAATGTGGATTTTGTGGTACAACAAAGAAGCGGCGGGGGGGGGGGGGAGGGGAGGGGGGAGGGGGGGCGAGGAATGCCTTTGCCGTCCATGCTGTCCGTCGGTGCCGATCAGCAATATGGACATTGTACACGTGTAGAGCAATTTCTGGAGGCAGTGAGGGTTTTGGCGCCTGTGGGGAGAGCTGTCCGTCCGGTGTCGTTGTAGGCAAGCTATCACATAGTATGCATGGTACCCGGTTTGAACCTGGCGCGATCGAAGTATCAACATCAAGCTTGTAATATGAGTTTTGAGGGGAAAAACGATCTCCCAGCAGACGCGTTTAAAAAACAAAACAAAAAAAAACATGAAGGTACATAACTCTGTAAATACAAAAGAAAAAAAAGTTAGATCTGTGAAGTCTCCTCGACTTGTCGGAGCATGACGGGTGTGGGGGGTGTGCGGTACAACCCAGAGAGAGAGAGGTGTTCTAGAGGTGTGCCGCATCTCTACGTTTCAAGTACACGAGCCGGGCTGCGGTAGGTATCGGGGCTGCACTTATGAGCCCAACCGTTGATCCTCTCTCACTGAGGGAGCTCGTCTACCATTTCAACTGAGGAGTTGTGTGCTCATTGGAGCAGTGTTTTGTAAAGTTTTGTCCAAGTTTTATTTTCGTTTCTGGATAATTTCGAATAATTTCCAGAAAAACGAATAATATGGGAAAATAAGCTGCGCTACGGCAGGTGTGGGCTACACTTTTCACTCCAACCATTGACCACATTGCGCTGACGGGGCTTCTTAACCATTCAACTGGCTGAGGGCCGTGCTTATCCAGAAAAGTTAAAATTTTGTCGATTTTTCCACTTTTTTCCCCACTTGTTTTCCAGCTCAATTCCAGAAAAAAAAATGAAACGATTGGAACGTCAAGCTTTCTAGCTTTTCGGGGCATCCCGCAAAAAAACATCCAGATTTTCCGAAAACGAGAGTGCATTCAAATGGAAATCAAGAAGAATAAAAAGGAGTGAAAAAAGTTTGACAAAAGTTGCTTCGATAACCACACGACCCCAAGAAGCTAGCTAGCTTCCCACCATCATCATTGGATCCGAGGTGTATTGGTTGTCTTTACAATGGTTTTGCGTTAGATACCAGGTACCTATATGCGATAGCCCCGTGTGGGGTTGTGTGTCGGGACTGAGCCTGCACTTTTCGACGAAGTCGGTTGTCTTGCCGAGGTACACTGGTCTGCAGAGCTTCTCAAGTGAAGGTTCTCGGAAGAAAATGGCGCCACGTACGTACGTACGGTGAAAAATAAAAAAATAAACATCGTGGAAAGCGCGTCACAGGGTGAAAAAGATGCATCGTAAGCCTGGGAGGCGCGGACTCAGAAGGGGGCTGGATGGACGGACGGGTTTGTATGCGTATTCGTGCTGCGGTATACTGCTATGGACACATGTAAACTTTGCGTCAAAACATGTATAACATCAATTCACATTAGCCCAAGACGCAGGCCGATTCCCCTTCGTCGTTTCCGAGGCCTGCTTGTGCCTACAGCCTACGACAAGCAGTAGCCCCCCCCTCGATCAGTGATATGAGCTATTACTAACGTATGTAGTGTGGGTTAATCACAAAACATCATCTCCTGAAACGAAACAGTTAGGTTGACACATCACTGCTTTAGCTCAATACATTGACTGACTACTGTCACCCACCCCCTCCAGTGCATTTACACCTACGCCATCAGCCGCAGTGCACCAATCAATCGCTGAGCTTTTGCCATCTGCAGCTTCTTCAACAATTTTGTTCCTTGCCTTAGCCTCGACTCCAGGTCCGCTGGTGTTTCGTCTGCGTTGGAATCGCTGACCGGCTCCTTCATCATTTTGTACTCGGACTTTATTGACGACAAATCGTTCGCCCGTGTGATACGCATGTATGACACGCACGCCACGTGTTTCAAACAGTAATACGTGCACAGGGCAGCGAGAGACAAACAAACACGTTCGAACATCGAAAGAGGGATAAGTCTTTTACCAAACAGGAGGTCGAAAGAACGCACAACTTGTCACGCCGTCCCGCCAAGATTCCAAGAAAAAACCCGCTCGATAGGAAGATATAGTGGAGGGTTTCAGTGAACGGAGGCTATTTACTTGGAGAATATGTCACTTTCCTTTCCCTCCCCATTCACGGCGCTTCGCGCTTGGTGCAAGCAATGCCTTCCTGGTCAGTGAAAACCCGACATGCTCCATCCCGGCATCGTAGAGATGCGAGGGTCTACAATCATACGACTACGCCCATGCATGAGATCGAGTACATCTTTCTTATCGAGTACATCCCCCCATCGATACTGACTGAACGACTCGCCCAGGTAGCTCTAGAGTCATGACACCAAAGGGGGAAACTGTTAGTTTTGTTGCGTTTGCCATCCAAGAACGCGCAAGTGATATGATCCTAGTCTGTTGGGCTACTGGTGAAAGGTTTACCTATCGCCTACCCAATCTAAGCCTTATAACACTCTCCCCCCCCGTTCGGAACAGCGAGGTCCTTGGTCTTCTTATGGGGCCGTACGTGCCTAGTCCGCAGTTCTCAACAACCTCTCGGGGTCCAGCAAGAGTGTTTGATCAGATTCTTGACGAGAGGAAATTCTGTTTTTTATAAAAGCGTTTTCATAGTGGACGTGAGATTCGAACTCACGGCCAACGGCCCATGTCCTGTCGACAGACGCCATGTGTTAAGGGCATCGGTTCGTTGGGCTAGTAGTAAAAGGTCAACCAGTTACCTACCCAATCGAAGCCTTACAACAGCAGCATGAGCGTCAACATCGATGACTCATGAGCATCCCCTGAAAGAAGAAACTTCAATTCTTGAAGCGAGGGACACAACCATTGCACATCATACGAGATTTGTGCAGTGCAGGCGCGTTGTATACTACGCTCTGCTGCTGCTGCTGCGTGGCCCATAGCCAAACGAGCAGTCGGTAGAGTTGCCCTTGCTCTCTTCCTCTGCATATAGAGATTTAACTACTCTGTACCGGTACGTACGTAGGCAACTCCTACGGGCTGGGCATGAGGGAAGAACGAACGTGTGACAGTGTACCCCAGGTGCCATCTTACCACGTTCTCAGGCCTCTCGTGACGGTCTGCCGCGATGCAGTCTATCGACCTGGCCCACTCCGTGAAGTCTTCCCCGTCCATGCCATCCCAAGGCCGCCTCCACCCGCGCTGTGGATGACGGCCAATGTACATATAAATATGCGAGGGAGGGGGGGGGGGGGAAGGGGCGTCAGCACTTTTGTTTTTCGAGTCCATTCCGTGGTGGTTTATGCGACAAATGCGAGGAGCGTACCCTGCGCCCATTGCACTTCACGTCGCGACGGTGGTAATCTGATGCACTGAGCGATGTGGATGATACTTGATCTCTTTTCTGGTCAAGTTGCGACTGCCTGTCCGCCGCACGAAACTGTAGCAGTGAACCGTACGGGACAACGTTTCCTGGTGTTGGTGTGCGTGTTTGTTTGTGCTGGCATGCTTTTGCAGGTAGGTAGATTCCTCGCTCTGTTGGCTCAATCAACTCGTGCGCGCGGTTGGCTGGTCAGGAGGATGGGACGACGGGCAGCCACGTACGTACGGGGCGATGGAAATTATGTGTGTAGAGGGAAAAAGTTAGCATCTCATCAGATTTTCTCTCGCACCATGCTTTCTTGACGGCAGAGCAGGCTAATCTATACGATACAGTAGGCGACAGCAGTTGACGTCTCCTACTTTCGCTGAGAACGCTCGAGGCTTGTTGTGATGTCACGGTTGATTGAGCATAGACTCTTAAGGGCTGTTACATAGTATTTAGAGTGGCGTTCCTCGCTGAGCACGATCGGTTCGCAGTGAGTTCTTATTAAAAATAAATGAAAAAGGTCGGCCTGAGAAATCTAACACATGTCGCGTGCTGTACGAGTCGTACTTTTGGTACTTTCACGGTCGACATCACGCAAAGAGCCCCAGAGCAGAACTATTCACCTGGTGGATGGTGGCTTGTGAATGGTGAACGGTGGATAATGGATGGTGAATGGTGCATGACGTATTACAGGATGCATGCGCCACAATGTCAACAGGAAAAATGGTTGATGCTGTCCCCAAATACACACCGGTAATGATTACGCGCGCCAAAAAAATAACATACCTGGTACCCCCCCTTATCACGCATCTGGAACTGATAAGGACAGCAGTAGCGTGCGCAGGACAAGATACATAAATACTCAGTACCGCGTAACACGTACCTACTATACGGTATAACACTATCACACTGGGTGATAAGATAGCGCACCCCCTGGGACAAAATTGCAGACCCGGTTTCTTCCCAAACATGGTGGGGGGGCTCACACAACAAAAATGGTGGCCTTCGAAATATTTCGTCGAGGGGGTTGCACAGACGCATCGGTCGTCGTATTCAGTACACCCTCTGCCCTCCCCGTTGTCGAGAAACCCAGCATTGAAAATCGTCCGAGTGGGGTGTGTTATCTTATCACCCTGGTGTGATAGTGTTATGCGGTACCAGGGTATATAATTAGGGTAACAAGGGGTGAGACAATGAAACCGTCGTATGTTATTATTCCGCTTGCCATCCGGCAATGGTTGACGCTTGCTCCAATCGTACCATCCACATTAAAGTGGGAATCCATCATCTAACGACTTCGGACACGGAAGACCTTAGTATCAATCAGACCGGAATACTCGTGTTCTAAACGGTATGCGGCCGAGCCTATCCGAAAAGGTTTTTGTGTCGAAGCTAAAAATGGCGATGAAAGAAAGCGGGCAGGGGGAGGAATGGGATCCCGTCCGCCGGGTAGGAAATCCGTGCTCGAGCCCGTTGGTAGATTCGTACCTTACCTTCGTATCTGAGGAACAGAAGCAGGTCGGGGTTCAGGTCAATCAGGCCGCGCCGTTACTGGAGCACACACTCATAGAGCTGCTCAGCGACATGCGGTTACGCGCTCAGGTGGCCAACTCTCTGGCTGAGCGGATTTCACTGACCCGAGATATCGCTTTGTATTCTTTGGCTTTCTATTCGATGCGTAGGGGTTACGATCTTTCCTCTACCATGGGTTCGCACATCTTGAGGTTCCTAGCGTCTAAGGGTTAGATATTTCAGTTTGGCAAGACGCTGCGGGCCTCTAGTGAGGCAGTGGTAGTGTTAGCGGACCGGGACTGCCCGACGATTTGCGCCTTTCGGGCGGTTACGGCGTACATCGCGACCGCACAGCGGATTGGGTGGGATTTAAGCACTGGGCACCTCTTCCCCGTTGCGACGGCAGAAGGTGGCCGGGGCCGTCTCTCTCTATCCGCGGCCCGTATGACGGCGAACTTGCAGAGCTATCTGCGAATGGAAGATCTGCCGGACCACTTCGCGATGCACTCCTTTCGAGTGGGAGGCTCGCTCAGCAAATCCCTCGCAGGGACGGCTGTGGGCGAGATCATGAAAATTGGCGGCTGGAAGACAGAGTCAGTTGCGAAGTACTACATACGGGCTACCTCGAGCGGACAAGTGCGGGGTAGCAAGAAGAAACGGGGCCAGAGCTATGCGGACGCTAGCGAGCTACCGTTGTCGCCGGAGTTCAGAAAGGACTTTGCAGCGTGTGCGGGTAAGGACTGAGTTCAGGTGATATAAGTTTGGGTGAGACAGTTCTGCTCCGGACCAGCGATCAACAAAACAAAGGCAATCTGAAAGGAGGCGTAACGAAGTATGGGCGGGACCACAGGCCGGCGCAGGAGGCCTCATCCAATCCAATACTTGCATTAAATTATCCACGGTAGAGAGCCAGAATACTACAGTAAAATGGATATCCAATCCATGGACTCATATTTGGCACAATTAATGGAACGATTGATTATATCGAAATGTCTCGGAATTTGTATCGAAGCGAGGTCACTTCTTCCTTTCGCTCCCGAAACCTCGGGAGTAGAGTTGGTCGCGCCATTTCTTGAGACCATCCCACCCACCCGGCAGTAGGGTGAGTATTCTTGGGCTTGTATACCCAGATCATTTACAGGTACTAACCCCGCGCAGAGTTTTGTGATTCGCCACTTTACTCAGCGCGGGGGGAAATACCGGACGGGACCTCCTGCCCGGCGCAGGAGGCCTCATCCAATCCAATACTTATATTAAATGATCCACGGTAGAGAGCCAGAATACTACAGGAATACTTGACGAGAAAATATCAATAATAGTTTGGATGCGAAATAAGATTTAGAGTAGAAAGTAAGAGTACGCGAGGGGAAGCAAGGAGCAAGGACAGCAAATGGCGTAGATAGAGCTCAATCTTGAAGAAGGTACAGGAGGGAGTTAGGCTTTGTGCAAAGGATTCTTTTTTTTGGTTCCGTGTTTTTTTTTTCCTTTCGGAGTGCTTCTGAGTGATCAACGTCGAAGCTCATGCTAGACATTGCCGGGTCGCGAAAATGATAATCTTGTACTGTAAGACCCCCTCGTGTATATCCTTCCTTTTGTTTGTGTTTCCCTTGGGTCTTCTGCTTCTCTGGGAATGTTCATGAAGGACCAACGGTGAAGCTCATGCTGCACACTGTCGGACATCAAACACAATACTATCACGGGGGACCATAGTTAATAGGACCAAATATTGTCTGTAAAAATAGGTAAATATATGGGGTTTTGTCTGTGCCGTTGGTCCTACTTACTATGCCCCCCCGTAATAATGATACCTGTAACTGGCTTCTAACCGGTGCTTCACCAATTTAATCGGAAAGAGTGACCGGCGATTGTTGGTTTGTTTCAGGGAGCAGCATACCAACTGAATACCGCACGTATATATGTGTACAGCGGCTATACCTTCAACGCCCTGACCCTATTCCCCTTGAAGACTTTGGCGAACGAGAGGTAGCAGTACTTGTCCAGGAGGTTGGCTTCCAGTTGCACCAACGTCTCCAACACTTTCTCCTTCAGTTGGTGCAGCAGCTGCGTCTTCTCTAGCTCCAGCCTAGCGACCTGGGATTCACTCGTGGCGCCGCGCAAAGCCAAACAAACTGCATGAGTTCATCGCCGCTGAGAAATCGGCTGTCAAAGCGCAGCATGCAACGCTGCGCAATCGACATCGCTGCACGTGAGTAGCCTTTTTGAAGCGCAGCGGCATGATAGTCCAATTTACGTTGTTTCTCGTTCAAGCGATCAAGAGCGCTCGGCCGAATCAAATGCTGACGAAAAACATCTTACGTGGGTACCGAACCTCACTGTCCTTGCCCCCGGCAACAAGTTCCAAGGATGACGTCCGAACACTTATACATACGCATATACGGGCGTGAAATGCCAAGCATACACATAGTAGTGCATGCGTAGGTATATGCCCAGCAGTATGTCATTCGTCCCCCCATCTACCCCAGTTGGGGGAGTGTACCAGCTTTATTTTGCCCTTTCCCCCCTGCCCTCCTGCCTAACATTAACAGGGCTGTTCACCGGTGGGGTCAAAGCTCCCGGGTCAAGTCGGGTCGGGTCGGGAAAGGGTGACCCTACCCGATACGTGAGAGATTGAAAACTCCTGACCTGACCCGACTCAACCCGACCCGTGAGATTTTAAAAACTTCCTGACCGAACCCACGGGTCGGGTCGTGACCCGAAAAAGAGTCCTGCTTACTGGGGGGGGCTCACTAGGAGGCCCTAACTATGGAGTCATTTGCTTTGCCGACTCTCTCACTTTTATGCGGGCATCTCAGGGGAACCTGTACGTACCTTACCGGCTCTCTCATTTTGGCGCGGACATCTACTACCCATTATAGGAAGGCGTTATTAGGGGGAGGGGGGGGGGGGGGGGGGTGTACTCGATAGGAGAGATGTACTCGATCTCATGCATGGCCGTAGTCGTCTGACCATAGAACCTCGCATCCCTACAATGCCGGGACGGGAGGGGGGGTATACTCGATAGGATAGATGTAGTCGATTTCATGCATGGCCGTAGTCGTACATAGATCCTTGCATCCCTACGATGCCGGGACGGAGCATATCCGGTTTTCACCGACCAGGAAGACATTGCTTGCACCTAGCGCGAAGCGCCGTGAGGGGGGGGGGGGGTCCTTTTACATTGGCCGGCTCTCTCATTCTTATTTAGCGTATGTATGGGATACCTTGGTGGGGGTGCTTCTTTTTTTCATGTACGTTTCCTGCCGGCTCTCTCTCTCTCTCACCTCTTCACGGATATCGTCGACCTCCCTTCCCGCCTCCGTGACGAGCACTATCGCCTCCTCGGCGCTTGCCAGGGAGTGGAAGTGAAACGGCTCGCCCTCCTCGAACTGGATCTTGCGTTGCTGGGCGAATACCAGCAGCTCCTCCTTCAGCTTTAAGGTTACCTATATATATCAAATGTATGTATATATATTTCTTAATCGCATGTAATCGTAAATATAAGTTGTACCACCACCTACAAAAATACAAGGTGAATCGGTTGGTTGCCTTCCAGCGACGTGAAAAAAAAGCGGCGGCACCAGTGGAGGCGTGTTTGGTGACCTAGAGCCGAGGGGACGCGCTTGTTGAGAGGGAGCGCGCAGCCCAAAGCAGCGGGAGAAACTTCCGCGCACTCACAGCCCTGACCCTAAGCTATTGTAGTCCGCACCCTCACCTTAAGCGTGGCTGTGGATGAGTCGATCGTGCCTATCCTGAACTTTTTGGCTGCCTTGCGCCTCTTGTTTTCCTCCATTACCCTCCCTTGCCCTTGTTTGGTGTTGAGCCAGGCCCGCACCTTCGTATTCGAAGGAAAAAAAGAAAAAAAAAAATCGAGCAAAACAAAAACCGCGTTATTCATGCAAACAAGAAAAAACACCCACCCACGCCCTCACTCAAAATAAACGACCATGTGTGGGAGCGCCGCGAGACAGCATGGCCCCAGAGAGGCAACTTGAGGTTGGTCACGGCAAGCACGACTACTGATCACGTATCATTGCCCCGTTGACAACGTAAAACACAAAAAAAAAACTTTTAGGGATCGGGAACCGACATAATAATCATCTGCAGTTTGTTTCAGTAGAGAAAATTACAGCAGGCGTTACGGTCCTTTTATCGATCACGAACTTCATCGCAGGTGGAACACATACCAATACATAGCATGCCGATGATAGCGACCAATAGTGCGTGGATGATGACCTTTTTTTTTTTGGGAAACTGCCACAGGAATATTTACGTCGGAACTTGTAGATAACGACCCAATAGCTACGCGGTACCCCACCCCTCCCCCCGGCCCCCTCTCTCGCTCCCTCCCTCCCTCCCTCCCATCTCGCACATGCTTCAGGGTCTTCTCGAAAGCCACGATCACTTCTCGATCTTCTATCTTCCGCCTCTCTGCCTCTTCCGGCGTGTAGATAATCTTGACCACAACCAGGCCCGGGACGACGCACATCCCCTTGGGGTGCCTAACCTCCTCGCCGGTCTTGGCGTCGACACACTCGCACAGCTCAAACGTGACATCTTCAAACTTTGCGATCTGGTGAGATATATATATACATATATATATAAAAAACAGAACAAACGAAATATATACAACTCGATGAGAGGTGGTGAAAGGTGACGTTTTCTCCTGTTCGACGAAAACAAGATGTCGCATGCGTATTCCTGCAGTATAGGTTCGTCGACCGCTTAGGAACTCGTGTTAGGTCTCCTATAGTTTGAGATTAATGAGTCCTCTCTGCTTGAGATCAGCCGGAGAATCAGGGCTACGAGCACTGCCCCCCGCGTTGATTTGATGGCCATCAACGCGGCCCCTCGTCGCAGAGAGTAGTTAGCTCCGGTAAAGCAAACACTTTTTTCTTTCCTTTTCTTCTTTTCTGCTGCCAATGTTTCTGAGCGGTCGACGTTGAAGCTCATGCTGTTAACAGCTCACTTGTTGGATGGTAAACGCAGTGGGACTAACATCAATAGTACCGAAAACATGTCGGCAAATCGGGTTCAAACAAAAAAGTGACACATTCTGCGGTAATTCTGTAGAAGTTGCGCCTTCCGGCAGGCCGTTGAACGAATGCTGCCAGCTTCTTTTTGCCTTTTGGGTCATCCCCAGCTCACCCACCTCGCATGGTCTTCTACCCTCGACGACCTTTAGGACGAAAGCAGTGTGGTCAGTCTAAGTCTACCCGTCTTCCTCCCCCGGCACACGTCCTTGGCATACGCATATAAATCACGCATGGATAGGGTGCAGCATTGCAGCAGCACGTCGGGTTGCGATGGATATATATTCTGCGGTCATTCTGTAGAAGTTGCGCCTTCCGGCAGGCCGTTGAACGAATGCTGCCAGCTTCTTTTTGCCTTTTGGGTCATCCCCAGCTCACCCACCTCGCATGGCCTTCTACCCTCGACGACCTTTTGGACGAAAGCAGTGTGGTCAATCTAAGTCTACCCGTCTTCCCCCCCCGGCACACGTCCTTGGCATACGCATATAAATCACGCATGGATAGGGTGCAGCATTGCAGCAGCACGTCGGGTTGCGATGGATATATATATATATATATATATATATATATATATATATATATATATATATATATATATATATATATTGTCGTCGTCCTTGTCTATCGTTTTCGACTACTCGCATTATATACTTTCCCCCTGACTTGAAGCGTTCATGTATACTTGCGAGCGTCGTGTATAGCATATATACATAGCGCACACACCGGTCCGTAGGCGCTCTTAAGGAACACAAGACCGCTCTTGAGGGCCTTGTGCGAGTACTCAAACACGCTCCTCGGCAGCGTCTTCTGCGCTTCCGTCCACAGGGCCGGTCGGAAGTCCTCGACGAAGGCGTTCCGCGGCGTGTCTTCGAACAAGGCGCTCAGAGCAATCTCGAAGCACCCGACCTTCCTCCCCCGCCATAATTCCACGAGTAAGTGTTTTGAGGGACAAGGGGGGGGGGGGGGGGGGATAGAGGCAAGTGTTGACATCAGTACATCGTTCCCTAAAAACAACCCATTAATAAATTCATACTATTACGGGGGGCCATATTAAATAGGACTAATTTTTACTCGAAATAATACTTGAACATATAGCTTTTTGTGTGTATGGTGGGTCCTGATTACAATGGTCTCCCGTTACACCGAGAACACAAAGTCATGAATTGATTTAATTTGACTCATCCATTCTCCGTCCAATGATAAGTTCATGCCTGCCTATATATAGCGTGTTATATACGAAAAATACGAATAAACACGGAAGGGAAAGGCATCCTAAAAACATGGAACACCCCCCCCCCTGGGGATGCAGCTCGCCCTTCATGCGACTCGCCGAACACCTCACGGGCGCTTGGCGCTTGGTGCAAGCAATGTCTGCCTGGTCGGTGAAAACCCGCCATGCTCCGTCCCGGCATTGTAGGGATGCGCGGGTCTATGGGCATACAACTATGGCCATGCATGAAATCAAGTACACCTCCCCTATCGAGTACCCCCCCCCCCCCCCGCCCCCTGACATCCTGGGGGTCTCCTATGTAGGGCTGTGAATTCCGGTCTTCTTTGTGGGGGGGGTTGTGTGAGCATTCAATGTTGAATCGCATGCATGATGATGTACATATTAAAGCACGTTCACGTGGTCGAAAAGAAAAAACGCAAGGAGTAGCCTCGGTGCAAACAGGGCTCTGTTTTTGTTCCCGTGGTTTCTTCTCTCTGAGTGCTTGTGAGTATCAACGTCGAAGCTCATGCTACACGTATTACGGGGGACGATAGTAAATAGGGCCAAATATTGTTAGTAAAAATAGCAATATATATATATAGGGTTTTTGTATGTACCGTAGGTCCTATTTAATGTCGACCCCCGTAATCATCGTGTGGCAAGAATAAAGCTACCACTAATGTTTTTTCACACTATTGACCAGAATAGCAAAAACAGTAAGAATAACAATAACAACGATAATAATATTACTAATGATACTGATGATATCAACAATAAACAAAGGTACGTAGAGTTTCGTATTGAGTGGCCCGTATGATATTTGCCGGTATCTTGCCCGAAGGTTTGTTGCTTTTTATTTTTATGTTTGAGCCTCGTAAACTTCAGCGCTTTCGAAGCTTTCCTGCTTTTGTCTTCTTCGAAAAATGTTTTGGCTCTTATAGCGTATTATTACCCCGCTTTCGAAGCTTTCCCGTTTTCCTTCTCTTCGAAAATGTTAAAGTTTAGGCGTGATATCCCTGTGTACTGTGCTTTTGATGCAAGTAGATACGAGTGTAGACATAAATACTAACCTCACGCGTAAAAAGCTGCGAGTTCGACCGAAAGTGGGTTGATACTCGCAGTCTTGCAAGCTGCGTCCATGCGTCGGTCGCGCGTGTTCTGCAGTGGTGTAGTAGCAGCAGCAGCAGCAGCAGCAGCAGCAGTAGTATTAATAGTAGTAGTAGTAGTAGTAGTAGTAGTAGTAGTAGTAGTAGTAGTAGTAGGAGTAATAGTAGAAGAAGTAGTAGTAGTAGTAGTAGTAGTAGTAGTAGTAGTGGTAGTAGTAGTAGTAGTAGTAGTAGTAGTAGTAGCAGTAGTAGCAGTAGCAGTAGCAGTAGCAGCAGCAGTAGAAGTACTAGTAGTAGCAGCAGTAGTAGTAGTAGTAGTAGTAGTAGTAGTAGTAGTAGTAGTAGTAGTAGTAGTAGTAGTAGTGGTAGTAGTGGTAGTAGTGGTAGTAGTAGTAGTAGTAGTAGTAGTAGTAGTAGTAGTGGTAGTAGTAGTAGTAGTAGTAGTAGTAGCAATGGTGGTAGTAGTAGTGGTAGTAGTAGTAGCAATGGTGGTAGTAGTAGTAGTAGTAGTAGTAGTAGTAGTAGTAGCAGTAGTAGCAGTAGTAGCAGCAGTAGTAGTAGTAGTAGTAGCTTCCTTGTCAAGGACAACAGGACATGCATGGCCAAGGACATAGAGCAGGTAGGCATGTGACCCCCCCCCCCCGGATGCGGCACCACTGCTGTACCGGTTAAAATCATTTCCAATACTCGGCACGCGCACCGCATGGCCGGGAGGGGAAGGACGGGGGGCATCTTCGCTGTAAACAAAAAAGACGCGACGGCGCGACACTCGTGGTGCTGCGCGGTGCGTGGTACGGGAGAGCGGCGTTCGGCGCGCCTACTCTCGTGCCGAGGCAGAGGGGAGCGGCGTGTAACCCTTTTAGAACCGCAGTCCCGTTTTGGGGACAAACCTCTCAAATTTCAAGCAGTTTGTCCCCAAAGCGGGACTGCGGTTCTAAAGGGGTTAAGACATCGGGCTCCCGGCGCCGGGGGAGAGCCTGGGGGCTCCCCGGCGAAACAAGTGTGGCTGGGTCGCAGCGTCGGTCCGAAGTGCACCCTGTCTGTTTGGGGGGTGTTTTGAGTATGGTGTCTTTGGTTTTTTGCGAACGTTAGTTGCATCTTGCGTCCGGTGTGGTGGGGGGGGAAGGGGCTCTTGACCCTCGTGCCTTTTAGGTATTATAGACTGTATACTTGTGTGTCTTGTGGCAATCACAATGTCTTCCTTTTCACTTCCTGCTGTATGAATTTAAATACCATTACGTTCCCAGAAAAGTGAGGTGGGTGCTACTTGCAGCTATTCCTAACGGCCCCTTCCCTTACCGGACAGATCCGGAGCCGTTCTTCCACCAGTGCTTTTGCGATTTTTTTTTCTCCCCTTTAGCTTCTGGCCACCAATTGTCAGGCTTCCCCATGGGCTTCGATCGGTAGCCGACAAAACAAATGTAATCCGGACTTTTGGTTTTGCCAACCGGCACGTAAAACAGACAAGAACGAGCCCGCACCGCGTCAGCACAACAAGCAAAGACCGCATGATTTTGCCGTATGCGGCACGTCCGCCACAACTTTTGGTGAGCGCGCGTGTGGCAAGACTTCAGCCAGTAGTACGTCCCTCTGGCCCCCACTACCATCTTGCGCCTATATAGTGCAACCACTCGGCAGTACGGGCGTGAGTGAGGCGAGTGTGCGTATAATACGCCAGCTCGAGTCGACTGCAATAAATAGCTGCTACTCGTAGGCATGATGATAGGTATGATTTCTTCTCAACCCCGACGAGAGGCTAGGTTTTTGCCTATATACGTATGTGTACCATGCATACCAGGTGCTATTATTACGGGGGACCATACATAGTAAAATAGGACCAAATCTTGTTAGTAAACATGGCGAAATGTATAGTGTTTTTTTATCATGTACCGTCGGTCCTATTTACTATGGTCACCCGTTATAGCTGTACATGTCATTATTATTATTAGGCTTGCCATCCGACAATGCGTAGCATGGGCTTTCACGTTGATCAAATAAAAAAATGCCTGAAAGAAGAAATCTCCGTGCACGAAGGAAACCTATACACCAAGTCTATCTACTTTCTACGGCTACTTCTTTTATGGTTTATCTACGATACTCTATATGTTGTCTTTGCTCTCTATTACATCTGAATATGTACTCGTTTCTTCTACTCTTGAATCCTAACCCGCATCCAAGCTCCATTCCCGCGCCATCGGTGTGGGTCTGTCATCTCCCCCCCCCCCTGCTCCTTCTCGATTCCTGACGACCCCTAAGCTGGAGTCTAAATCGTGATACCTCCCTCGAAGTGGCGACCTATCTATGTAGTAACGTGACGATTTGGAGTAGGCGTTCCTACACCAATCCTTTCCTTCCCATCGACCCACCGCATCCCTCCCCCCCACTACGCTAGCAGCCAGCTGGTCGATGAACGTTTTGCCCTCTACCCCGAGACGCCCAAAGCTTTCCACTGCTAAAGTGGCAAGTTTGTGACTCCGTTCGTCAAAGGACACATGCCCCGGACGAGCGTAGTGTTGGCGCTTGCGCGCCTCGGAGGTAGAGGCAGCTGATCTATCTTGATCGGCACTACCTCCTCGCAGGTGTATCTGCGCTTGAGGGTCCGCATGGGTGACGTCAAGCAGGATGGACTTCTCCCTATACTCCCTAATAGGAGCATCCCATAGCCCTCCTCTCCTGACGACAATGTCCTTCCGCAGGTTTCCGTCTGCGGTGAACGGTTCGCCGCTTTCCACTTGGGGTGGAATTCCCAGCTGCTTCAAGGTTCAGGACATCGCGTGAACGAGCGGTTGGTGTTGATTTACCTGCGACCCAGCTCTGGGACAGATGCGCCCGTGGCGAGTGTCCACGTCCACTTCATCGCAGCAGGGGCACCTCACTGCCACGTGTTCCTCTATCCCAATGGACCGCCTTCCCATGCCCACAAGCCCTTCTGCGGGTATGACCCGGAGTGAGTCCGTTGGTCTCGCCCGGAGGGATGCCGTAGCTCCCGCCCCCTGTAGGCTCCTATAGCGAGCCTTGGCGAGGGCTTTGCTTTCGGTCCCACCCATCGGGTCGCCCGGTCCGGGGGGGGGCGTGCTATCTCCGGTAGCTCCTCCAGCGAGGCAGTGTGGGCTGCGTGCCGAAGGTTGGTTTACCAACTTGCCCAACTTCTGTTGGACTTTGCGTGACTTCGTGGTTATGACGTCGTGTGCAGCCAGTATGTCGGTCTCTGGGGGTCTTGGGGCCCAGTCCCCCTCTGCGCCTAGACCCCGTTCTAACAAAGATTCGGGAACGATGCCCGCCATCGCTTCCTGTGACACCCCCCATGTATCTCTAATCTCCCGCAAGCTGTCTCCCAGCTGAGCAATGATGCTCGATTCTGGGAGCCCCCTCCTCAACTTATCGCCTAACGGGCCTGTGAGGTCTGCTAGGACCTCCGGCAAGGTCCCCATCCTGCCCCAGATGGATGTCGACATTCTCCTTGCTTCTGTCGACGGCAGGCCTAACCCTCCCGCTCCCGTAGAAAGGCGTGCTTGGGCTTGCTGGTAAGGTTTAAGAGTCAGCCGACTATCCGGGCATCCCTCCTGGAAAAACGGTGGTGCCTCCGCCTCTCCCGGTAGTTCGAGGATTTTCTCGTACGCCTGCTGGGCCCCGTTGTCTGCTCTTTTACATGCTTCGTGTCATTACCAGTACTAATAACAATGCAGCGAACATGCCAATTCAACATCAAAAACAAAATAAAAAACGAACACTGGAGTGAAGGTACACCAGACTTCGCGCGATGCGTAACCCACAGCATGGGCAGCAGCAATACCACTGTAGTGACATTATCCCGTGACAAGTAATCACTCCAGGTTGGAATGCAAGGCCCGTGCCTCGCACACACACACTCTTCCTCTCCATCATCGTTGATGGTCGTTTCGTGGGATTGTCCGGGCCGATCCTATACCAAAACCTGGCGTGTCCTACGTACGTACACGCTACCCTCTACGAAAGGGAAAGCGCCACAGATGTCGAGTGGAACCGGGGGTCCTCCCCACAATAATACTCAACAATAATAAGAATAATAAGAATAATGATAATAGTGATGATAATAATAATAATAATAATAATAATAATAATAATAACAATAATAATAATAATAATAATAATAATAATGATAATAATAATAATAATAATAATAATAATAATGATAATAATGATAATAAGAATAATAATAATAATAATAATAATAATAATCATGGAAAAAATTATTAGGGATCGGAAACCGATGTTGTAATTATCTGCAGTTTGTTGTTGTAGAGAGAATTAGGTGTTATGGTTCACATTTCTTTGGCTGAGTACGTATCAGTAGTACGTAGCTTACTTCGACAGCAGCAGCGGGCACTGCTTGGTTGATCGCGCTGTGGGACTACCAAGCAAGTGGATACCGCACGGAACGGTGCTGGCAGACTGGGAGAACACGCGAACAGACAGGGCCCGTGACTTGCACCTGGACAGTGAAATACCTGGTAGTAATATAACAATGACCGCCCTGAGAAGGAAGAAGGAACAGGAGGGGGAGGGACGACAGACCCACACCGATGGCGTGGGGATGGAGCTTGGATGCAGCTTAGGATATAAGAATAGCACGTAATGAGAAGGAAGGAGCAAAGACAGCAAATAGAGTAGCCAAGCCTAAAGTTGGCACAGAAGGGAGATAGACTTGGTGCGTGGGTTTCCTTTTGTTTCCGAAGTTTTTTTCTTTCGGGAAAGTTATGCGTGATCCATGTTGAAGATCATGCTACATTGTCGGATGGCAAGAGAAATAATAATAATAATAATAATAATAATAATAATAATAATAATAATAATAATAATAATAATCATAATAATAATCATAATAATATACTAATAAAAGTGATGATAACAATAAAGTAATCGAGGTAATAATAATAATTATAATATTACTAATAAATGAAGAATAACAACAAAAATAATAGACATGGGCTCAAACGGGTTAGGTACTGAGGACCTGTCAAAGAAGAGACGAGTCTGTATATATGTCTATCTCGATCATCCTCACCGGGCCCTGGCTCCTTCCCCACGGTCGAACGGTGTGTCTGCAGAAAACGTGCTTGCTGAACACCTCCAGAGTCTCTTGAAACATCACCTGCTCCATCAGGTGTTCTACCATGCACTCGTAAAACTCTTTCTTCCGAGTATCCTTTGTGAAAACAAAACGAAACAGACAAAAAATACAAAACACGTTTTAGGTTCGCACATTAGGGGCAAAGTAGAGGGGAAGGGAGAGGGCGTGTTGGAGTTATTTTACGTACGGAATCGTGCACCGAATAGGTACGAGGCCGAGGGTGCGTCAGCGTAACTCCATAAAGTTCGCCATCTTCGGTTATCCTAGATAGCTACACTAAATCGATAGATAGGTATTACGGGGGACCATAGTTAACAGGACCTATGGGACACATAAAAACCTATATGTTTAACCATTTTTACTAACAATATTTGGTCCTGTTAACTATGGCCCCCCGTAATAGATAGATAGATAGACATATATATAGATAGATATATAGATAAACAGATAGATAGATAGATACTATTAGATAGATAGATAGATAGATAGATAGATAGATAGATAGATAAATAGATAGATAGATAGATAGATAGATAGACACATATATATATATATATATATAGATAGATAGGTAGAGAGATACTGTAGATAAATGGATGGATAGATAGACAGATAGGCCTCTGCTTTCTCCCGTGTTCGTTTCTCTTTTTCGTCGTTCTTCATGCTACTACTCCTTAATTGTCCTTTTTTTCCAAGGTGGGGTAAATGTTTTCGGCATGAAATTGCTAATATTTATCCTTCTACTCGGTAGTCTACACGCGTTGGAAACGCCGGGCTGACGAACACGAAACAAAACTTTTGGTTTTCATAATATGCCAACCAATCAATGATGGCTGACCGTACATGGCATGTTCTTCACATTTCATGTTTAACCACCCGCGTTCAAACCGTACAAAGTAATTGTGGTTGTATGCGGATATAAAGTAACTGATCGACCCAAACACCTTTTACTTTTATCCCTCTACATAGTGGTGCTGTGTGTACCTCTACGTAATGGTACTGCACCAAAATGTGCACTCGACAGGGGGGGGCACTTTTTTCTATTTTAGGTCCTTTGTTTCTAGCAGGGCTCTTTACGGGTGAAAACCTGGCCCGCGAGTCGGGTGGGGCCGGGTCGGGTCGGGTCGAGTCGGTTATGTGTTTCGGTTTCGCGATACGTGTGCGCCACCAGCGGATTGTTTGTTCGTTCACGTTGCGCCAACAAAAAAAACTAATCGAGTCCATTTTGTTTCCAAGTGAGGTACAGCAAGACCACTCGTCGGAGTTGCCTGAAATCGGCAGTAGTAGAAATAAATGGAGGTAGCCCCCGCTACCTTAACGCCAGTGTCTACAGCAGCAGTAGCTCATGTGCAGCCGGTTGGGAGTCGTACAAACCTGCATGGTCTACGTCTGTAGGACACACGTTTTTTCGGGGTTGAGTCTGTACTGTCCAGATCCTACCCAACATACCATCACGGCAGGTTAGGCTCTAGATGATCTATCTGATCTGTGGATAGATATATCGTGATCCGTCCGATGTGCCCAAATCGCCATCATCAGCTACAATCGAATCGTCTCACCGTCATCACTCATCACTGTACTTGTTTTTTTCATTTTTTTCTCTTGTGTTGGGGGGTAGCGCCCCAGTCCCCTCCCCTCCCCCTACGGCGGTGCCGTACGTGACACCAGTCAGTCCGCCGGAGGTTGATATGTATTTATAATCCCCATATACGGCTTACCCTCAACTCGAGCACAATTCCCAGAATATCTTCCGCGGAGAGAGGGTGCCGGTAGAAATCTCCGTTCACGAACCGGTTGGTCGCCTGCCGAAAACAATCCACCATGTACACATGTTATGTGCCGAGCGAGCCAATTAGAGGTTGGTTGACTACCGTAAACGATAGCACGCAAGACGAAACACACCCCCTATAGGCCGAACTCCGCAGCCGGTTTTCTCGACAAAAAGGGAAGAGTGCAGAAACGCCAAGCTATTGGCGGCGTCTACGGGAAGACACAGACGGCATGTTTCCGAAGCCACCATCTTTGCTGTGTGTGCGTCCTCCCCCTTCAGACATGTGTTGGAGGATCGGCTCCTAAAATCGTCGCAGGGGGCGTGTTATCTTATCACCCGTGTGACAAACGGTGTATATAATATATACGGCATACAAATTATATATATACGGTATATAATATATATACTTGTCGTACACTTCGACCCCAAAATGTACCGAGCTTTTCTTGAACCATCAGCAGCAACAAAGCGGGGCTTGGAATGAGGCGTGGTCGTGTGCTCGCAATAAATACATACCTGGTACTAGGAAGGTGTGCACCTGGTACATACGTAGACGACGTGTGTATGTTTTCCGTTTTTTTACATTAGAGAATGTTTATGAGTGATCAACGTTGACGCTACTGTAGTCCAACTGACCATTGTACCTGGTAGTCCAGTAGTCTACTGTAGGTCGATAGGTTTGCTTTTTCGTTGTCGTTTCCCTTGGTTTTCTTCTATCGGTTCATGCTTCTGAGTGATCAAGGCCGAAGCTACTGTGTGTGGTTTACTAGACTACTGTAATACAAGTGATCAAGGCTGAAGCTACTGCAGTCTTATAGGCTATATACAGCAATCCGATAATCCGAAAATCTGCTGTAGGCCAATAAAATTTGCTTCTTTCGGGGAATGTTTCTGAGTGATCTGCATTGAAGCTCATTCATGCAACACGTTGTCGGACGTCAACATAATCACCAGCCAACACGCTATAAAAAACAAACCTACACATACCCACCCCTCACCGGTACGTACGCGAGAAGACCGCATCGACCGTTATTCTCAATATCGTCTGACTCGAACGCGGAAAGGAATTGTACTGACAATGCCTTGGAATCTATCAAAAGTATGGCTTCAATAATTTTCACCACGATCTACATCTCCACCCTTGTTTATATATATCATAACAAATCTCCTTTGCTCCCTAAGAAAATGTCGGCAGATTCATTGTTGCCCACCGGTAGTCCACAGCATTTTTACCAAATTGTTGACGATTGTAAACACGTCAGCTATGAGTTCGGCCGGTGGGGTGATTGATACTCAACTTTGCGAGCTCCGTGATGCATCCGGCGCGCTTGTTTCTATATTCCTTTTTTTTAACAAGGTGTTTGTGCTCTCGTGCAGCCTTTTGTATTTCTCGGTTCCGTACAGACCTTGTCAAAGTCGTCGAGGTCGGCAGGGGTCAGGTACCCCGTGTTGCTCCTCAGAACCCCGTGAGCCTCGGGCAGCAAGGCCTCCACACGCGTATCGAACCCCCTGAGTCAAATCAATCAACATCACGAACGAGGGGACAAAATTAACAGCCGCCCTGACCGTAAAGGTAAGGACAATTTACGTACTCATATTCCACACCCCGGACAGATCGATTCCCACTCGATGACGATCTACTGTAGATGTTTCAAGGGCAGATCTAATTATATTTTGGTATCTAGTCAAACTCATGTTGCCGGCTTGAACCCGCATACTCAGCTTCATCTACGGTAGGTAGCACATTTTTTCTTGGATGACTTTATTCTATGCAGATCCCTGCGCAATCTGTCACAACTGCGGGTGAGGACCTACTAGATGGCCTATCTGTGGATGGATAGATAGATAGATCATGAACTGCCCGCGGTGTTCAATATTTTAGTCGAAAATATCATTTCATTTAGGGACATATCGGCACCAGGAACGCGCGTGAAAAAGCCGGAAGCACCGAGCGAAGGTGATGGGACGGCAGTTCTCGGCCGCCCTTTTTACACGTACTACGCTCTCTCTCTAGCAAGAGTACAGCCAAACTCAGGATGTCAAAGATCAGTCAATGGTTGTCGCCAAGATAGGCACTCGCGCCGTATAATGAAAAAATGAATAATGATGTGTGTAACTGTCGTTGGTGGATCCCGGTCGATCGATCGATCGATCGGTCGGTCGGTCGGTCGGTCGGTTCAGCCTTGTCAAACGAGGCCCCCATGTCCCTATTCGTAGTTTTTCATTTTCCTTCCCACAAGGTGTAACGGTTGTTCCAGTCATATTGTTCACACTTGAAAAGAAAACCAGAATATAGTGACTTCTTCAGACATAATCGTACGTAGAAGATGGTACCAATGACTACTTGATGAAAACGGACCAAAAATCATAAGTCCCTTCCTTACGAATATGTCCACTGCAATCGCTTGAGGTCTCTTTTCTCCGCGAACGGGATCACTTAGAGTTTCGTACTAGCCAAGGACTTGAGCCTTTACTGTTGACCACAAGCTGCTCGGGTTCTCTTAGATCAAGAACCGGCAACATACCCTATCGGGCTTCATTACAGCAGCATGTACCTGGATGTGACACAACCAGCCGTGACCGCGAAGTCCGTGTGTATCATACCTCTTCAACATGAGACCATGCATGGAATCGGTGGGCTGATTTTGTCCGCTATTTATATTCATAGAGTTACTACTGCATCAACACTGCCCGCCCTCTAACACAATACGCTTTGCGATTTTTTCCTGGGAAAATTAAACGCAAATACGAAAAATGGGCGAAACATCGGCGAGTGAATAATCACTGCTACTTGCAGCCGACAAAGCAACAGCGTACCTGGTACGTATCATTCATTCATTCATCACCTTTTCCGGATGAGACCGTGCATGGCGTCGGTGCGCTGGATTCGCACCCGGAGGTACTGCATCACCGTGGCGAGCCCCTCGGCGAGCAGCTCGGGAGGTGGAGACTTGAAGGGATTTGAGTCCATCTGCACTTCCTTCACCTTCGACAACTGCTTGCGCGGCAAGAGGGCGACTACCCCTGTCAGGCGGTCAACGAAATACGAAGGGGAGTGCGCAGACACAAGACGGCTTCCACTACTTCCATGGGAGCTTCCGTTCTTTCCAAAGAAGCTGACATTACTTCTCACACGGAAGCTTCCATTGCTCCCGTGGAAGGTCCCACTTCTTCCATCGGGTCTTCCATTGCTCCCATGGAAACTCCCATTGCTTCCATGGAAGCAATAGAAGACCCCATGGAAATTTCCAATGCGTATTGCTTTTATGGAAGAATCCATTACTTCCACGGACGCATCCACAACTTCCATGAACTTCCATGGAAGCTTTCACCACCCCCACCTCCTTCCATGGATGCTTCCACGTACGTATACACTTTCCATCTACTTCCACAAAAATATACGACAATGTGGTAGACCAAGAAGACGATACGAAACGTGCACCTTGGTATATACGCGCCATGTTTCACAACGTGGTGACGTTCTCACAGGGCTGCCGCCGCACCAGTTTCTGCTCGGTCAGCCGAACTATTACGGGGGACCATGGTAAATAGAGGCGTTCTACGTTAGAGGTTCACCCTTATTTTTTCGAGGCTCCTCACTTAAGGAGCCCCATACCTCGCCCGAAAACTGACTTTAGCAAAAATCAAATTGCATCTCGATGAACAGTCCCATATGTCCCAAGTATACAAACAACGTCAGTTTTCGAAACAAGCTTGGCATTCCGACGATTTTGGGTTAAGGAGCCCTGTCATTCGGAAAATATTTCAGCGAAAAGGTGCTACTTCTATCGCAGAACGCGTCAATAGGACCAAATGTTAGTGAAAACAGCGAAGTATATAGGTTTTGTGTTTGCCGTAGGTCCTATTGAATAGGTCCCCCGTAATAGTCAGGAAGGACTCATATCACGGTAGGTAGTGGACTGTTTGTCCCAATACCTCGCCGTTGTCTGACCGGTTGAGCTTCCTTGAACGAGCAGCCAAGGGTCAGCATGCTATTTTGTTTTGCTAATGCTTCTTATACTTGATGTACAACCGTATTTGTTTCAGGGCTGACGCGAAGAAATGTTGTTGGTCGGACTACGCGCGAAAATAAACTTCCAGGTAGTCATGGTTCGGGTGATGAGAGACCTTGAGCTCCTCGCGTGAGGAGGTCAGTAAGGCACCACCCCTAGATGCCGTGAGATTCGCTCGAAGGTGGTAGCCATTGCCCACAACATGCGGGAGTGAGCAGAGTGAGTGCCCATCCAACCAGCCACACGCAATAAGTGGGAGTGAGCAAAGCGAGTACACATGACGCAGGTAGCAGGGAACAGGCCGTGATATTTGCTTGAAGGTGGTAGCCATTGGTCACAACATGCGGGAGTGAGCAGAGTGAGTGCCCACCCAACCAGCCACGCGCAATAAGTGGGAGGGAGCAAAGCGAGTACGCATGACGCAGGCGACAGGGAACAGGGGAGTGTCCCCCCGGGGGCCCATAAATATGCACAGCAGCAGCACCACCACCATTGATTGTTATCCGTTGCCCCGTTCGGATCACCGTCGACACGCAGCCGAAACGGGTTACTATGTCGAGATCGCGAGGAAAGACAACCCTCCCCTCCTCCCCTACTCCTGAGCTGGTCGAGCTGTTGATAGTATACCTTGGTTTTGTTTTTTCATAATTCGCGTCAGAGTCTTGATTATCTGTGGACAACACGGGGGGCTTAAATTGCGACGGCAACACAAAACTGACCTCAATGAGGGAGTCCGGCAGCTGCAAAAGGTTATTGTTGGACAGCCACAGCTGCGTCAGCGTGCCCTTGAGCGCGGGCCGGAACACCCCAGGCCTCAGAGTCTCGAGCCGGTTATAGGATAACTTCAGACTCCGAAGCCGGAGGGAGCCGAACCCCGCGGGAAGGTGGGTCAGCATGTTACCGTTGACGTCGAGCATCTGCAATAACAAACGATTCAACCAGTCAGATTGTAAGCCGCGCGGACACGAGCATGCGGGAGGTGTTGCGTACCTTTGAATGTCGAGCTACGCATGATCGGGGGTGTACTTTCTGTTTGGGGGAGTTACGTTTTGCCCACAAGTTGAGACATACGAACAGTACAACGGTTGTCCGATTAACCCGATTTGGGAAGAGGTCGTATCTATGTGGTATTCTACTGCTGATAACATATGAGTAGGGAACAAAGGGGTAACCATTGAAGAGCATCATAATAGTATCTGTAGGATTTTTCTCTAGGCGTACGTAGGAGGCCTGGCGTTTGTGGCACGAGGAATGAATGATACGAGGATCATAGCCGAAATATTGCCGATTACTTTTTATGTACACGAGTTGTTTTTGCTGTGCTACCATCAACTCTCACACCAAGGAGTCCGTGGTCGAGTAATAACCCTAGGCATGTTCTGGTGCCTTGGGAGGCAATAAGGAAACTGTGACGGTCCAGGAAACCAATGGAATGGTGTGCTTCGGGAGAGGAGCAATGACCCACATCGGTCAGGCTACGGTCTGTGTTGTGTTTTTTTTACACTTCCTTTTTTTCCTCTTCTCTTCCAGCTCGTCGATATCATAGATATGTACCTTTGCTCCACGTCTTCTTCTTTTTTCTACATCGTTCTGCCCCAAGGCGTCATTGCCCCCTCCCGCGAGGCGAGCGGAACCCGAGGCACGATATTTGCTTGAAACCGCATGAATCGGAAAAAGTGGTGGTTCCTCAGGTACAAGAAAGAGTGACACTGTCTGTCTGTGCTGCTGTGAGCATCCACGGTAAACTCGCACGCTTGTTAGTGTCGCGTATCGTATCGAACGTTTCGATATAGCGGAATATCGAACGTTCGCTAAATCGTATCGCGCGTATTTTGCCCTCCATCCCCAGGCGTCCCTGGTTGCTTGTGCTGGATGCCAACGGGTAGAAATAACGGTCAATGCGGAGAAAACACGGCACGCACACACGTCCCTGTTTTTGTATGCTGGCACTGCGAATGAAAGTTTCGATGAATTCAAATATCGAAATCGTATCGATTATTGTTTTGGTTTCTCGGTATCGTATTGAACTGTGGCATGTATTATAAACATATGCTGCATGCCCCTCACTGCGGTCCACGTGCACGATCGACATGTGTCCTATTTACTATTTACGCAGCTTGCTTGTAAAGCTGGGTAGTGATCGATTGATTGACCAACTCTTTCGAACTCGCACAGCTGACTGACGTATTTTAGAAAAAAAAATATTGAGAATATAAATAAAATTATATAAAAAACGCTCCCGTGCGTCACGTTTGTCGCAAGAAGCGTCTCCTTGGGCGGCCTGGTTCGTCACGATCTGCTGAAGCACGATGTCCAGGTAGGCGCACTGCGCCGCGCAAGTCGACACCGAGTCTTGAATGCCCGCGATGGAAGCGTCGGCTTTTGCCGAGGCTGCCTGCATCTCGTCACGAACAAACCCACATTGGCTTTCCACTCGCCCCAGCCACTGGACCATGTCGACGGAACGCACGAATTCCGATCCAGCGCCCGCGGGGCGAGCTTCGGCCGCCGCGCCTGCAGAGTTAGTGGCCGTGCTCCGGGGAACGGCCGCTGGGACATCAGCAGCGGCCGCGGTGGCCTCGCCCGGTTCCGGTGTCGGGAACTCACTCATCGCAGTAAACACGGCAAACAGCAGCACGAATGGAACCCGAAAGAAAAGCAGAAAAACCAGCGCCACGCCGAGCGGCGATGAAGCCAGCAGCTCCCACCAGTCCACAGCTATACGCGGCAGCTAGAAGCTAGACCAGTTTTTATCGCACCTTGGATCTGTCTTGACGACCCTGGCCTCGTTGTGCCCTCTCGATCGCGAGTCAACTCCTACAATACTCCGCTTCCCCTTGGTTTTCTTCTTCCGAAAATCTTTACGAATGGTCAACGTCGAGGCTCATACTTCACATGTCGGGTGGCGAAACCGTAAATATAGTTACCATTTTAATATTGACCCTAGAGTCCAAACGGGGGGTACATTTACTTTCGGTCAGAGCGGTATCACTGTTTGACCTAAAGAGGCGGTCACGTGCTCCCACCTTCAGTTTGTCCATCCCTACCATTTCTTCAGGCAAACGGTAGACGTGGTTGGAGGACAGAGTGAGCACCTCTAGCTTCGTAAGCTGAGACAGCGACGGCGGAAGAAGCTCCAGCCGATTGCCTGCGTCGATGACCACAAGGATCATTTTCGGACGATGTGTTTCGTCAGCAATCCCCAGGACATAACTTAATCAGCATTACCGTTGGGAACATAGTATGACGGGGGATCACAGTAAATAGGACCAAATATAGTTGGTAAAAATAGGGAAATAAATAGGTTTTTGTGTGCACCGTAGGTCCTATTTACTATGGTCTCTCGTGACAGTCGTACCCTAATACGGCGTTTAAACATAGGGAGATAATCCGCTTGTCGGGCCCATCGTCGAGTTTTGTCTGGTATGGCCCGCCCTCCGCGATATATAGAGGTGCTGCTATTTTGTGCCAGCAAAGTATGCTGGCCAAGTCGTTGTCGGCAAGAAAAACTAGTCGTATGCCACGTACGGTAGATAGGGGTCGCACTTTGAGGCCCTGTCAGGACTGACATCCCGTTGTGAGGACAAAACACTTGGAGTTACAGTCAGGTTTAGGTTTCTGTATAGTGCGCCATTAATACAACGGCTGTACGTACGAAATGGGTTAAGGCGCGAACACTTGCCGCTGACGGGATCCGATTCTCAAGCGAGGAGCTACGCGCCCAACCATTGTATGTTTCGCTTCCGATGCGTGTTGCATGTTGTTATCATTTCATTTACCGTCTGACAATATATAGCGTGTGTTCCAATCGTACTAGAATACCAACTGCACACACAAAAGGGGGCCCATGACTCAGCGATTTCGGACGCAGAAGATGCACCAATCAGACCTGAATACTAGTCGAAAATTTACCAAAAACGTATATTTGTACAGGACGCCTACGGGAAGAAATGCTACCTACAATTAATACGACCCCTCGATGGAAGTAGATAAATTCAAAATTACGGTCAGTCATATTTTGCAGCCCTGCACCAAGGAGTTGCAGGCCTACTTAGTTTCATTGCTTGTCCAGCTTTTGCTTTACAATACTTATCAAAGGTCGGCTGTTGATACTGAAAGAAAATGTGCCGCACTGATTTCAAGTAGTAGCTCGCGAAAAACCGGTTGCGGTTTCTTAAGGGTTCCATAGAGCTCCTCACCGGTGGATTCTCATACATTGATTGGGGTGGTACAACTTAGACCTCTATCGTAGCACATGTCATTTTTTTCAGCCAATCAGTGTACTCGGTCAAGTTATGCATACCTGGTATGTTTCAACCAGGGACAAAAATGAGTCGTAAAGGTCAAACCAAAACGACGCAGCGAAGAGAGAAAAAAAAAAGACCCCTGTCGCTTGCACTTATAAGATACGGACAATAAAACTGTGCAGACCTCCCACGGACCTCCTGTATACCTCAGGCCGCGTAGTGCAGATAGATTTTTGCCCGATATATAGAGGATCACTTCTCTTGCGAACGCATGTATATATGCCTTCCTCTAATATGCTCGTCGTGTATAAATCAAAACTTGGACCCAAACGTTTTTGGGTTGGCCGGCCGGCCGGTGATGTTTCACGCCACCCTTCAATCAGAACAGATTAAATCAGAACAGAGCCCCCAACACAAAATCTATCTGGATTTGGCCGGCGGGTATTTTTTTTTGTTTTTCACCCGTCAATAAATACATGGTCAAGATTTTTCTTTCTTAAAATCTCCCACCGTCTGTTGGCATGAAACGACTTTCCTGCTCAGGCTACTTGATCGTCGCAGGAGATGTAATGGTTGGAGAATTCCACACCTCAGACAGTAGAGCCTCGATGTATCTACTAGTAGTGGACCTTTCAGGGCAGATAGATCCCTGATCTGAAGGATCTAGCTCATGTTGCTGCGTGGGTAACGTACAATCTGCATGATCTAGGACAAGTTTTCTGGTTGACAGGTAAAAACGTCAGAACACGTTCGTTGCAGCCGGTAGCGTATACAGTTACCCGCTGGCCAAATCGCAACATGTACGTATCTATTTGTTTGTGTTGGGGGCTTTTGATTTATCTACGCATGAGTGAAGGGGGAGGGCGTGAATTTTTACCGGCTCGATTATGTATGTACCTGGTATGTTTTTTCAACATATGTACTTCGGCGGATCCTGCGCAACATCTCATAGCGGCAGGCTAGGATGTAGATGATCTAAATGATCTACTAGATGATCTATATATATGGAAAAAATTATCTACAATATTCTGATGATCAAGATGAATCTGGATGATCTACTAGATGATCTAGATGAATTAGACGATCTACTATTATATAATAGATGATCTAGATGATCTGAATGATATATATCTAGATGATTTACGTGATCTGATCAAGATGACCTATTAATAGGTGATCTGATCAAGATAATCTAGGTGATCTGGTCTAGATGATCTAGATGATCTACCAGATGATCTACCGTAGGTCGTGCTCTTTCCGACTGTGTGGCGTATTCTCGGCGATGTGCTACCTTGTCCTCCTCGGCGGATCTCACCGTCCAACTCCAAGCGCTTCAAGCGAGAAAGCGTGCCCACCCGGTCGGGGCAGTCCTGCAGGCGATTCTTCTTCATGTCCAAGATCTTGTTGTTTTGACCGAGAAGACGCAAATATTAATCAATGCGCAACATACGAACGAAAAATTGCAGTTTCAGTGCGAACAGCGGAATTAGTCACGGACAAAAGTATCTCGTCTACGACCTGATCTCATGCAATATTTGGACCGAAAAACGTTATCATAGAACGGGCGCAGAGGTGAGCGAGAACAAAAACGATAGATGGTCTCATCATGTATGTCCAAGAATCTTCGTACCCGTAACACACACCTCCAAGGTCCGCAGTCGCGTGAACGCTTCGGGCAGGTTCAAGATGAGGTTGCTCTCCAGATACAGCTCCCTCAGGCATCCCAGGTCCGCGACGTCGTCACTCAACCGCCGCAACTTGCACGCTTTGAGTGACAGAACCAGCAGGTTGCAGAGAGACACCTGGACGAGACAAGGCATCACAGGGCGCCAGGTCTCAGTATTTACAGCAGGGGTCCCCCCGGAAGGTGGTGGTGGTGTGGTGTGCCAGAGCAAATATGACCGCCTTATAGAGGAAAGCCGCCTTATTCGTTCCAGGTTATGAGTGCAATGCACCAGTCGCGCCAAGCGTTTTCGACCGCCTTGTATCGGGATACCGCCTTGCTCAGACCGCCTAATGGGGGGGACCTCTACTGTGTAGAATGGTAGACGAGCAGCTATAGGTGTGAACGATGCTGACCACAGCGCCAACCGCAGGTGGGCACCTGGAGGGAAATATCAGTCACGCAAACCTCGTGCTAGGTATAGCAGGCGAATACACCAGGTGTCATTATCGCTGACGACGCAGCAACTGCTGCGGGGCGGAAGGGACACTCTCCGAGGAACAATGCGGCTTTCGCCCAGCACGATTAATTGCCGGCATGTTGTTCGTCGTGCGTGGACTCCAAGATTTCGAACAAGATAAACAAAAAACCCTATACAGGGGTTTCATCGATCTCTAGAAGGCAGATGACCCCGTCGACCAAGAGCTGTGTCGGTGGTGCTCGCCCGCTCCGGCATACCAGAGAAGGTGTCAACCGTTATCCGCCAGTTTCACGAGAGCATGCGAGGAGCTGGAGTGCGTACGAATGACGATGAGCACTCGGAACGGTTTGACGTCACTCAGGGGCTGCGGCAAGGATGTATGCTGTCATCGTTTCTTTTCGTTGTCTTCTTTGCCGCTGGGGTCCACGACATGCTGGTACGCTTCAGTGAGAAGCCAGACATTTTGAGGGGTTTCGTTCACCCCGAAGAAGACCTCGGGGAGGACGGAATAAAGACTGAGCCACAAGCATGTGTACGGAGGGCAGTATGAGGCACGCTGTACGCCGACGATGTACGCACACGCATTGTGCCTAAGTCGGCGAAAGGCCTTGGGAATGTGATGATCGACACTGTGACCCTTTTCCGAGCAGCGCCTCACCGTGTCCGAAAATAAGACGGAGATTGTTGATAATATAGAACTACCTGCTGGACCACTCAGTCAGCGCTGTATTTGTTACAGAGTTCGTGGGATCTCGTCGGCTTAGTAACAGTGATCTCCGTGGTCCTCCCCTCACCCAATTCCACTGGTGTCTAGAGGCACACTAGAATAATCATTCGCATTGTCTCCAGCGCGCACGATCGAAAAGATCAAATTGTAATTTTCGGCGAGGTTTGAAGCCCCGGCCCACCCTTGTGAATTATACAGCACTAGCTGTTAGACCACTTAATCAGCAGACTCAGTTTGCTGACCAAGTGGTTTAGCAGCTAGTGCTATATAATTCACACGGGTGGGCCGGGGGTTCAATTCTCGCCGAATTCGAAATTTGATATTTTCGAGCATGCGCGCTGGAGACAATGCGAATGACTATGATAGTGTGCTTCTACAGTAGACACTAGTAGCGAGAGGATTTAGCCAACGCCCGGGAGTTGATTTTTCATGAGACTTTCGCCCCCACCCCCGCCGCGCGTTGTATCCGCTTGATGGCTTCATTTCGTCCTGAGCAGTTCGTGTTCCGGATGGGCCACTCTGTCATCCTCTCTCAACCCGCCGTCCTCTGGCGGGGGCAGGCTCTGCGCTCTTGCGCTGTGAGCCAGTGCAGCGGCTCCTGCCTAAGCATTGTCTGCCGCCATTCCTGTGACGGCGCTGTTCGTGCCATCGGCCTGGGCCGTGTCGACCCTCGGGTCCTGTCCCGAGCCGAGTAGGGTTTGCAATCTGGGAGAAAAGGTCTGCAGGGGTGTTTCTGACTTGAAAATTGAGTAGCACGGTCTACACTTCGGAATCGTCGTCCGCAATTGAGAAATTTCCTGATTCGATGCAAACGCGGCGCAGCCGGTTTGGGGTCAGGGTCTGGGTTAAGGTTAGGATTAGGGTTAGGGTTAGAGTCAGGGGTTGGGCTGGGTCTTCGCCCGTACCTTGATCCCAACTGGAACCAAAACACCTGAACAGCCTACCAACCCAAAGATCCTTTCTCCAAGATTGTAATGGGACCTCCCCAAGGGACCCATAAAACCAGAATCGCGGCCTTCCAATATTTGTGCTTGGGTTTTAGCGATGCTGTTGCCGGGCCGCCCAATTTTGAGCATGAGAGCAGGGGTGTGTGTTTAGGGTGCTCTCGTACTTGATTGTCGGTTGCGTCTATGCCACGATATTTGTATATATACGTAGAGACCACAGGCATGTTCCTCCGGGGGGGCATTTCATATGGACCACGTAGCATTCCCGGTTATTCAATCACATGATCCTCCTTATGTGAAGCCTTCCCTCTGCCGCCACCAGTTCGACCACCCTTCCTTCTACGGAACGACTACAATATATACGATACCCTTCTATCTTTCTTCTCTATCAGTTCATGGCCTGGAGAACACCCCTGACCAGCACCCGGTTGGCACGGCAGGAGACAGAGATCATGCTGCTGCGGACACCGAACCAGGCACTCCGGACCTTACCGTTCGTCATCGAACCAGCGGGTCAGAGGTAAAGACAGCCGATGCAGTATTTGTACCAGAGCGCGATCTTGTCGACGCAAGCGCCGGCATTATGTCAGATATCAAACGATGGATCCGAATCGCAAGGGCATGCTACAACCGGGGAAAGCGGGAGCTGTACGATATGGAGGCTGCCCCCTTCACTCCAAAGGTGCGGATGCTGGAGGCCGAGATGATAGAGACCCTGCGGTACGAGTGTGTGACGTGGACCCTTGGCCAGGACCACTTTGCTGAGCTCCGAACTGCACACGATAACCTACTCCCACGGATTATAGGTTTCCAGCGCCGACAACGCACCGAACCCCCCATGTCGTACGCCAAGACCCTCAAGAAATCACTATGGGATGACCCGTGGGGTGATGTTCGGGACAACATCTGGTGGGGAGAACCCGAAGCAGGCCGAACAGAAACTAATTGGGCCCAATGTCTAGCAGACGACCTCAGGGTGTTTCAAGCTAAAAGGGTTCACGGAAAAGCTCCCCTTTGCTGTCCGGAGTAGAGACGTTGTTATGGCGGAGGGTGGCGCTACATTTATGAGGTATTTCCCAAATATACTATTAATATTTCTACCACAGGTACGCCTAGTAGTAGTAGTAGTAGTAGTAGTAGCAGTAAAATCTGCTTGATATGAAGGAGAAAAACCTGGTATATACGCAGTGTCTGTTTTACGCCGCAATACGCTCGCTGGGCCTATGGGCGGCGGAAATCTTAGCTTAAACAATGTCGCGATATTTCTACCGGGGAAGAGCAGGGCGGGGACAGGGAGGGTTGTATTCGATACCATGCATGGCCGTAGTCGAATGACCATAGACCTTCGATTCCCTACAATGCCGGGACGGAGCACGTAGGGTTTTCACCCACCAGGCAGACATTGCTTGCGCCAAGCGCGAAGCACCGTGAGGTGTTGGGCGAGTCGCATGAAGGGGGAGCTGCATCCTACTAAGAACCGCTTGTGAGGAGGGGGGACTCGATATCATGCATGGCCGTAGTCGCATGACTATAAACCTTCGCATCCCTACAATGCCGAGAGGGAGCATGTCGGGTATTTACCGAGGGGGCAACGGGGCAGTTCCTTACCGAGTGGGTCATCTTTCCCAGATCTTGCCAGGTACGCCTGAAAGCAACGGTGGCGTTGCTGAAGTCGTTGCTGTCAAGCCGCAAGCTCTTCAGCTTCCTCCCGATCTGATGACAGACGCGCACGGTGGGATGGATGTATACATAAGCGCCACGGCAAAAGCAACGCTGTTTGTTGGTTTTGTTGTTGTTGCTATTGTTTTTAGTTGTCACCAGCTTATTTCTGCAGCGTGGGTGGGTGCCCATTCACATCAAAAAAACTTTGACGTTGTTGTCGTTGACGGTATTCCTGGCCCCGCTGTTGTGTGAACGTTACCGTTTAGCTTGCGGAGTCATGCCGCGCCCTTCGCCACACCACAGGAAGACATTTTAATAGTAGTGCCATTGAAAAAACAAAATCCGTCGGTCTACTAGACTATACGAGTGCCTGATCTTCTTCTTAAAAGTGATGCCGTACGTGTGGACGTGTATAAAAAAAGCATCTCCTGTTTCTTATCTTGAAGCTTCCGACTAGTTCTACTATTCATCGTACACGCTCGTGGTCATCAGACACGAATAACAAAATCGCGGCACCTTCACTTTCGCACGAAATGTTCACTTTGAAGGGAGGGCTACAATGTGCAGAGTCGAAGAAACCCATCGGCCAATGAAGGTCGTGATTGATGGCGATCAACCCCCCCCCCCGCCGCCGCCGCCCGCGCCGCCCATCCCCCCTTCTGTCCTGCAGTGCCTTCAAAAAATAAAAAATAAAACGAGAAAAAAAAAGGTGAGTGTGTCTCCTGAGGCCAAACGTGCTGGAGGATAAACAAACAAAAAAGTAGCTTGGGCGCTGTCAACGCGTCTTCTGTGCGAAGGCTACATAAAAAAAGCCGCCCACCGCCTGAATAGTCTAAGCTGGTCGTATGGCGTTTTCAGGTTTTCGTGCCCATTTTCAGCCCTTTTCGCCTCACACGAAAAAAAAAACCGATCGAAACATGCACCACGCTTTAACCCCGTTTCAGAAGGACTGCACCCACACTCGACGATTTTTGAGAAAAACAAAAAACTGCTTGAAAATCGTGTGGGATCATTTTCGGATTATTGGTGATAAAAGAGAAGCACGCGTCTCGGGTCGGGTCCTGTTTTCATGCTCTTCTCATTTTCCAATGTACTGTGTGTGGTCTTGATATAATGTGGCTGCCGCCCTTGAAGAGTGTTCTTTTCTTTGATTCAAAATTTGTTAACTGGTTCGGCAGAGCCAACACAAACGGATACATCTACCAGTATTACAAGGTTCTCCTTCGGGATTGTGGTTGACTTGAAATCCCGGGGAGTGCCGCGACCTGGAGTGGGAGAACACAGCAGGCGTTCGTTCCTCGTACCAACTACTCGTACGTAAGCCACAGGGCAAGAACAAAAGAACACGAAAACACTCTTGAAAGCTAAAGGGAAAATAATAAGCCACCGGCCACACAAGGCATAGCCGAGCAAGCAATGCCGACCAACCAGCCCGAACGCATTTATAGCTAGTTGTATGTGATAAAGAAGCCGCAGGCTGTTGATTTTGTGAGTTGTGAAACTTTATGGCTCGATCACCCGCGCATCAAAAAACTTTGAGGACATCGACAGTAGGGGTTGGGTGCAACCGAGCCGACCCGTCGCCCGATCTCTTCACGCACCGATATGCTGGCGACTTAAGGTGTGTCTGCTTGCCGCCTCAGGCCGTCAAAGGTATGCCAGTTGTTAAGGTATTTGATAGCCGGCTATTGGTAAAAAGTTTGACCTATTACCTACCTGAACCAAGCCATACGAACGAAACCTCGCCAAAGGCAAGTGGAAGCATACCGCCCGTCAAGTGTCCCTCTTGCACGCGTGGGCTGGAACGTTTTTTCCTGCCCCCCCCCCCCCTTCCGACTTCCACCAACTCCCGCCGCCTCTCTCCTTCTTACCTCCTCCTGGAACACCCCCATCGGAAATTGTGTGAGCCCTTCCATCATGAAATTTAGCTCTCCCGTTTTCGCGGCGATTTTGATGCATCTCGCCAGCTTGCGGTCGAACTCCGGCTGAAGTTCCAGCTTTTCCTCCTGCCGTGCGGTTAGTCGATTTTGTTATTTTTCGCACCCCCCCCGGTCCAAAACCGAAACCAAAATCAAAACGAAAAACAAACGCACACAACCGCAGAAACAAAGAGCCCGGAGGTAACGAAAAAAAAGGACGTCACGAGCTTCCTTCATCGTACGGCAGCCAATCACGATAAGAGGCATTTTCGTGGGCGGGGTGTTGGTCATATCGCCGTGCGATACATGCGTAGATGCAGCGTAACAGCCGGGGTTCGTGTATTTTGAACAAATGCCCGGCGTATTAATGCTACATGTATGTATCGACGAAATAGCCAGCATGCTTGTTTATGCAAAAATACGTCGGAAAACACACAAAAAAAATGGAGCTTGTTTGCGTGCCATGGCGTAGAGGCGCCGCGAAGGGAGCCACCAGGTAGATTGTATCGGGAGCTTTTGGTTATATCGGGGGCTTGACTCTCCCTGTGTGGTCTCTGCGCTGGAAGCTAAGTAAGCCCCACACTGACACCAGTATATTCAGTGCTCTTCATGGGTCGTGACCCCCCGACTCAAAAGTAGGGGTCAGGAGGTCTTCAAACTATCACGGGTCGGGCCGGGCCAAGTCGGGTTGGGTCGGGTCGGGTCGGGCCAGGCCACCCTAACCCGACCCGACCCGACCCGACCCGAGTCGCGAGTTTTGACCTGACTCGTCGAAAACACAGCGACCAAAACGAAATCCCTCCGAAACAAAAACCCTGTGTTTTCTTCCGACGTAAAAAGAGCACCCATTGCAGCTCACGGGTATTCACATACACGTATTAGTAGATCGGCCCGCGCAGGCACGGAAGTTCTTCGCGCCCCGCACAAGCGACCTTCGTAAGCTATTTCCATGCAAACGAAGACCCCCCACACAACACAGTACCATCCAGCCAGAGGCCTCTTTCCAGTTTTCCTGATATACAGGAGTTAGGGCGCGAGAGAAAAACCGATCGTGCCATACGCCAGAGCCCGCTGACAGATGTGAATCTACCGCGCTGGCTGATTTTTACTTTTGCAGCGTTGGCCACAGGCGGGAGGGAATATACGTAGATATGGAGGAGCCGCTTTTTTTTAATACCTGTATCCCGAAACCGTGCACCCGGACAGCGGGCGGAGGGCCTCTAATTTGGGCCCAGTGCCTCCGGCGACACTCCCACAACATGGTCTCCATGCCCATCAGCAGAAGCTCGGCGGGGGGGTCCGCCAGAGGGTTGTTGTATAGCTGCGGCGGGGACAGCAAAACCCGGGGATGGCAATTGCCGGGGGGAGGGGGGGAAGGGGTGTAAAAAAGTGGTCAAGAAGGACCAAGGGGAGATTCGGACCCTGGGTTGTGCTTTTGTTTAGATATACACCATAACACTGGGCGATCAAATATGTTTGTCAGATGTGCATCGTAAGCACTGAGCTATCAGTAAGCCGCTGACTGATAGATAACTCAGTGATTATGGTGTACATCGAGCAGGGGGGAGGGGGGGGGGGCGTTCCGCATGTTTTCGTTGTTCTGTGTACCACAATTTATATATTGCGCTTTCGGACGAAAACATCGAGATGTTTTGTGACCCCTTCCTCCTATTAATAGTATTATACATTGGTTGGGATGGCGTCGGTTGGCAACGGCACTGAAAACATGCCGCTCACTACTTGAGCTACAGTAGACAACCCGGGTACCGTTTTTTTTCAGGCGATCGATCACAGTTGGTGGTCGAGTTAGGTCATTTGTGTGGGGTGGGGAATCTCTACTCCGCACAAGGGCAATGATCGTATCACGTGGTGCTCATGGTAAGGCACCCAAGAGGCAGTTACATAGTACTCCCATTGCAGTCTTTGGAAGTGGCCAAGAAGTGACCACACCGGAAAACAAATGAACTCATTGACGCTGTCCTCCATATACAAGGAGATCCGCCGCACAAGCGGTTGTTAGTAGGATGCAGCTCTCACCCTTCATGCGACTCGCCGGACACCTCACGGCGCTTAGCGCTAGGTGCAAACAATGTCTGCTTGGTCGGTGAAAACCCGACGTGCCCCGTCCCGGCATTGTAGGGATGCGAGGGTGTCTATGATCACACGACTACGGCCATGCATGATATCGAGTACACCCCCGCCCCCCCGCTGGGGCTGGCTAGAGGCCAGACCATTCCAGTCTTTCTTGAGAAATCGTCCAGATGGATTTGTTTTTTTCAGTTTGCCCTTTGTTTTCACACAGATGGCCGGGACCCCACCCCCTTGCACAACGTGGACTTAAAAAACCCCATAAGGTGCCGACAACGTCTCAATTCGGCACGGCTTTATTTGTGTGCTACAACGGTTCAACGTCTCCACAAGGCTGTTGTTTACGCCCGCACTGTCCCGGCCACCCGTGTACGCAGTCATCGCTAAGAGACGTCTGGATATTCCCTTCCCTTCCTGTGGTTACTCGTATGTTTTTTCTTTCTGCGCGCGTTCAGTTTATTTACCCGGGCAAGCTCTCGTATTCAACGGGGCCGTATATCGTGTGCCTCGAAGGCAAAATTAGTCTGAGTTAACCAAATATGACGATACTGAAGCTTAATTCAACGCCAAGTCGACGAGGGAAGAAATTAGTGAAGTTTTCTCGCGATCAAAATGCCTTCCAAGGCAAGATCCGTAGCGGGGAGGGGGTAGAGAAGAGCCTAGCCTGCTTTGTGACCCCGGATCTGAGGTCCGACTGCTGTAGGGAGGAGAGAAAAGAAGGGCGTAGATAATAAACGGGATGGGAGATTTTGTTTTTTAAACTCAACTCAGCTCATTTTTCCCACCCATGCCAAGTTAATATTACTATGTGTCACTCTTATGAGATCCGAGCGGTTTCCGGTGGTGGTGGATGGCCAACGAAAGGAGGGCTCAGAAAAGGCCACCGTTATCGGAGGGAAGATCTGACTGTGAGGTACACACCGGTCTGTGGTCAAGCCGGGGCAATTGGGGCTGTTGAGTTATCGCTGTGGATATCTTGACGGCTACCGCTCTGGGCGTGAAATCAAGGAAAATATAAGGACCGCTTGGTCTCCATGTTAGTGTTTCAACGGCTCTTGCATTTCCGCCCAGAGTACCTGGTAACCGATCTGGCCGGATTTGCAAGGGCCTTTCGGATAGTAAATATGAAGGCCAGTAGGTCGTTACATTCTGGCCCGGACAGCCAACTGGCCCGGTTCTTTTTATCAAATTGACGAACACGCCTCGAGCCACAGACTAAACTAAACTCGCCGGTCGAAATATTAAAAACAACAAAACGAGGCATAACTCCAATAAATACCGGACGCAGAACTAGCTATGCAGTTCCTCTTCTACGTGTCAACTGCAGAGCCAGTCGCCGACTAAAATTGTCAACAACACTACTAGTCATCGCTGTCGTTCGCACGCGGCAGGTTAGCTGGATCTCTAGAGTAAAACGTGGCAGGGTTGATTTGTTTGAAAGCCTGCAGCAGGGGTCTCCATGAGGTGCGACTGACTGCTCCAAACGACCCATTTCTTTTGAAGAAATGCTCCGCATTGAACCCATCACGTTGGCGCCGGTAGCTTTGTAAAACTGCCGGATGTACTGCACAACACGTTTGCGACGGACAACACGAAGCGTGCTGCCGAATCGCCTTCAATGTGAAATTGAGGTGCGCCGCACGCCCCCCCCCCCCCCCCCCCCTCCCGACGGTCAAAAGGTCAAGAGTTTTCTTGGATTTCGATTGTTTCGATGAAGGGAGAAAAACACATGTCAAAAAGTAAAAAGAAACAACCCCTTCAACTAGAAGTAGCGTAGATGACCGTTCCGCACCTGGAGCGTCTCCAGGCTAGACAGAAAGCCAACGCTGTAGGGAAGCTTCTTCAACTGATTGTTCCCGAGGAGAAGCTGCGACGGCAGTAGTGGAGAGAGGAGTAACGGTGGTGAATATAAAAAATGGATTTCGAGATAGTTGATCGTGCAGCAGACTGGCCGGCTTTTTTTTTTCTCGGGTCCCCAAAAACACGTGGCGATTGGGGTTCGACGGGCTAATGATGCGCGCGGCGACGAAATACATCAGTATCCATACGAGAAAAAGTCGACAACAGCCGACGGCAAAAAGCGCAGTAACCGTATCCGCAGAACTGCGACGGTAATTTTACCCACGAGATACCGTTTGGACATGAGGGGCCAAACGCCGGCGAGGCCTACGCCAACGCCAACGCCAACACCAAAGCAAAGAAAAGACATGATCACGCGCCTGTGGTAACCATGCTCACGCGCCCGTGGTACTCGTAACCCGTGGCAACGGTAGTGACGGGTTCAGCTGACACACGCACACACGACACGAATCTCGAACGTGGAAGTGTGGTGAGCTCGATCAGTAGCCTTACTTCAAACCTAACCTATCCCTCGGAGGATTAAAAACAAAAACAAAAAAACAAGGCAAACGCCAATGCCAACGCGAACGCAAAACCGGTAAAGTGCGGCAGAAAGCATGAATCGAACCCTGAAGGGTCACAGGTTCAACTTGGCATTGCAGTGACCGAAACTCTGAATTTTTAAGGTACTGTGTCTCTTATTTGCGTAAAAGAAAGGCACCAATCTGAGACGTAAATGTGATGACCGTTCTGTATTCATATGGATGCCTAAAAGCGCTCCTTACGTATTTCCGTCGAGGGTGGTAAGGAATTCGATGGGTGGGGGGGGGTGTACTCATTATCGTGCATGGCCGTAGTCGCATGATCATTGATCCTCGCATCCCTACATTGCCGGGACGGATCACGTCGGGTTTTCACCGACCAGGCAGACATTGCTTGCACCAAGTGCGATGGGGGGGGGGGGGGGCGCAAGGCCGGCGGCACCTTCTTAAGGCCGGACATTTTCATGGCGAACTCCGGGAAGTGGGCGAAGAAGTTGCTCGTAAGGCACAGCTCTTCCAGACGCTCCAGGTGCACCATCGACGCCGGAAGGTCTGAGAGACAGTTGACATCCAACCTGTGGCGTGTTGCCGCATTCAACGAGCACGCACACACGGGCGTCTGTAACGAAAGGGTTGACAGTGTTCTAGGAGGGAGGGCAGTGTAAGCCACCACAATATACATATATATATATATATTATATATATAGGGTTACATATACATAGATAGGGCTATATATACATATATAGGGTTACATATACTTGACCCTACATAAATCTGGTACAAAATATAGATATATTCCAAAAGGTTATGCATGGGTATGAGTTGGGTGGCGAGGACTTGAAGGCTTATAGGAATATTGGCGGCTTATTTTAGTAGTTTGGTGGCGAGGGCTCGACGGCTTGTTTTTAGTCGGGTGGCGAAGTAAGCCAACTAACCGCCCTACCAGATACTCTCCAGTCTCTATAAATACTGTCCACAACAACCACACGTCGATTTATCATACAGATGAGTGAAAAAAACGCAGAACTCTCCTAAATTGCCCCCATGCAACTAACTGGAGAGACGCACAAACTCCGCCAATATGCCCCTTGAAACTGACTGGCTGTAGTACCTAGCCAACTGATGACTATAGTCGGCGACTTCGAATAGCTAGGCAACTCACAGCGGTAGCAAGAGAGGGCTCGTACGTAGCCGGTCCGACGCGAATCAGACGCAAAAAGAAGCGTACCAATCGTACACCGTTATGCAGAGTGACTCTTGTTGTTTTCCATCCCGTTTATTGTCTTCGCTCTTCTTCTCCTGTTCCCCCTCACGTCGTAACTCAGATCCGGGGTCACATATTACGGGGGAACATATTAAAGAGAACCTACGATACACTCAAACCCACATAAACTTCGCTATTTTTTCTGTCAATCTTTGGACATATTTACTATGGTTGCCCGTCATAGTGAACTCTCCTCCTTTCCCCCCCCCCCCGACACTTCGGCACGAGCCTTGCATTTTGTTTATTCACGAGAAGAGATCAGTATTTTTCTCCTTCGTCGACCCGCGCTGAATTGTGGCTCTCAAAGCTCACTTATTCGGCCCGTTTTCAGGGTGCTTCTACTACGTTCGAGCCGGGGTATTTTGTTTTCACCAGTCCATGGCGATACTTGTGGCTACGTTGGGCTATATTGCGAGGAATGTCCAGATACGATGTCATAGCCCAAACGCTGCCGCACCCACCCTTGTGCCCGACAAGGCCCTTCCAAACAGGTGGATGGTCCTGAGAGGGCAAACGTCGGGGGGCGTGAGGAGGGTGGAGATCGATAGAATGCTGCGACAAAGGGAGCTGTGTGATCTCGTAGACGCCAACAGCAAGGGAGCATCTGTGGCTCTGTCCTGCTGTGAATTTCAGCAAAAGTAGCCATCGTTCATCGCCTCGAGTTTCCTTCTTTTTGTCGCCATGCCATGCATGACGATACCCTACACCCCGCGCGTCGAAATTCAGCTGAAAAAAGGCACTCGAAGTTGACCCGGAAACAAAGTCCCCTCCTCATAATCATTTTGAGCGATTCTTCGAAAGTCCTTCATGCGCGGTGTCTTTTTCTCTCGAGGATGAGCCGTTTTTAGCGCGACCGCTGTATCCAGTTATTACGTCATCCGAGAACGTTTTTCACCACGTGGACTATGCCAACAAGGAAGCCAGAAAGCACGTTTTTCCTCTCATTGCCTTCGGGATCGCCTCAGAACAAGTCTCGCAGACGAACAAAAACAAAATGGGCTATATATGTATGTATGCACGTCGCATCTAACTAAGCTCACTCCTTTATTTCTGCGCGAAAACCACCCAGTTTCTTGGCGATAAACATTTTTAATTACGACAGCAGTACTCGTAGTGCGACCGGCTACTTCACCGTTGTGGAGACCTCACGAGGCTTCACCAAGGAGAAAACAAGAATGGGAGGGAGGGGGGAGGGCCGGGGGCGTTCCCTTCCCATGCTGAAAGCGAAAACGAGTCCAAACATTAACACCTGCGTCCTTTTTCTTTCTTTTTTTGCTTACCGTAGGATCTTCAGCCGTTTCATTTCTCCCAGCTTTGCAGGTAGCCTCTCCAGGTAGTTGTCATTGGCTTCCAACACCTCCATGTTGTGGCACGAGCATATGCTTTTGTTGGGCAGAAAATGGGTCGAGAGCGGCCAGAGGGGGGACGGGGGGCGAGATGTACTCATGTCGTGTTCGGCCGTAGTCGTATGTCCGCAGACTTTCGCATCCCCACAGTGCCGAGGCGGAGCATGTCGGGTGTTCACCGGCCAGGCAAAGAACTGCTCGCACCGAGCGTGGAGCGCCGTGAGGTGTTCGGTGAGTCGTATGAAAGGGGGGCCACATCCTACAGAAGTTATAACCGCTTGTGAGGCGGACTTGCAAAAATATGACATCGTCGAAACAATTGATTCGTTTTAATGGTGTGGCTTTTTCCGCCGGGTGGGGGGAGGGGGGGAGGCGGCCAAAACAAGCGGGTGGAAGTGGCACATGGATGAAAGCTCAAGTAGTTTGGAACGATGCGAATATGTATCTAATGCAACCGATGGACACACTGTTTCGGCGCAGCAGCACGGTTGCTTTGTGCACCTCCCGACACCGTACCAGCAAAGCTTTCTTTAGCACAGTACCTATCACATCTTTTTCCACGGACATGGTTGTCTGAACAGTACAATTTCGTCCCGTCGCACCAAACCGAAGGGGGAACAAAAATAATGGCACATTGGATAGACAGATCGGACAAATCCTCACCCCATGATCTCGATACCTATTTTCCGACAGACGTATTCCAGATCCACGATAGATACATACTGTAGGTTGATTCGTGTTGCTGAGTGGGAAGCCGTGTGATCTACGTGATATATTACAGAACCTGGGTACCTGGGTTGGATCTGAAAAAAAAAAACAGATCCTGCACAGCATATCACAACGGCAGATATACTATAAAATCTAGAGTATCTACGTCGTGGACAGGCGTATACATAGATAGTGATCTGTATGATGCGTGAAACGTTCAGTAAGGATCGGGTACGTGGTGTACGGTGAGTGAAATCTGACGGAGAAATTTCCACATGGCAAAAACACATCGTTCAGATGATGGCATTCCAAAAAGAAAACAATTCCAACGAGTTTTCGCTGCTGCAACAACCACGGACAAAACGGCATGCACGTGTGCTAGACACACTACTTATCGTGCTTTGCGTACAGAAACTACAACACTCCGTGCGTGCGTACGTACGTACATATGCAAGGAACGTTTGGGCATAAACACGAAGATTAAGCGGTCCTTGCGTTCTCGTCCAGAGCGGAGGTACATCTCATAATTATACACATGGGTTTCGAGGAAAAAAATCGATCTCATATACGTACACAATAGTTGAAGTGTCTTCGTCTTGTTTTATACTTTTTAGTTTTCAATAATACGATAGACCTGGGCTATATTTTTGTCGACGTTTATTGAACCAGTGTCGCACCTGCTCGGCAGAGATCGGAGCTTGTTCTGGCTGAGTTTCAGCGTCACGAGGTTCGTCATGTCTCCCAGGCGGTCCATGCACGTGGGCATCGCCGGAGCCTGCTTGGGCGAACCAATAAGAGAAAGGGCGTACCGTACGATACCGAGGAGTTCCAAAACTCAGGGGCGTTTGTGCAATCCGGCGATTGTTGGGGAGCCCGTTCTTGCATCGGCTGTGTACCGAGTGCGTGTGGTCAGGCAGATCTTCTTTTGGTCGGGGCACATCCTGTTGACAACGTCTCGCTTAACAGTGCTCAATGTTTTAAATGGTTCAAGTCGGTTATTTGTTTGTGTCGCTACTAAGAAATGCATACTCAACCCATAAGTATTGTGTCAATAAAACCTCGCCGGCTCCCGGGTTACGATGCCTACTGAAGTTGCGATGATGTAGATAGACTACGCTATACCTGGTACTTCATTTCCGATGAGTCATACGCACATACACTCGGCAGGTAGCGAATCCGTAGATAACTCTGAAAACCTACGCACCCCGTAGAATGCGCGATCGAATCATCACACCAGGCTTGCAAACATGAGTTTTGAGTAAATTTTCGATCTCACAGCTTCGTTTTTTTTTAAAGCTTTCTTCATATATACCAGGTATATGCACAACACTCTGGTCGGAAACACAATACCCGTGCGATAATAGTATCATGGTGCAAACAGTTATTATATTTAAGGATTGAGTGGTATGGTTGAGACAGGCCACGATAAATGTCCGATGGTCGTACTGTAAGTAAAGCGCGGTTTTCCTCCCTGTAAATCAACCACCCCCTCGATAGATGCGCTCAACCTGCGAATTAAAACGCACGTAGCTACCATAGCGTACATACATAGCTGGTTGGCTGGTTTTGGTGAGACGATTTAGGGAAATATATCACCTTGGCCGCTGGCACCAACAATATATGCGTATATATGTATGTATATGGATCGATTACCCTGTATTTTCTGGCCATACCGAATGCCGTATAGGGATCGGGTGGCGTTTTTCTTTCAGTCTTCAGTGGTACCGTATGCCATTCTGGGCGGAAATGTGAGAACCACTTAGACGTTTATATGAACACCAAGTGGTACTTATCTCTACATCCCCCCTGATGCTACACACGACGAAACTGTTGGCGGCTTTGGAGGCATCTCGACGAGCGTTGTCTTTGTCACCCGTGTAATATCAAGGTATACCGTATACCGTACAGTAGTGATCTTATATATCGGCGGCTTAAGATATGCCTCTTTCAATAATATCCAAACCGGCTACTCCGCGCCAGCTGTCTTCCGTTGCTACCTCAGATGTCCAAGTGAGAAGTTATATCATTCCGCTCCCCGGACCAAGACAGATAATCGATCCCCGCTTCAAGATCTAATATATGATCATCCAGGGCAGATATATAAATAGATAGATAGATAGATAGATAGATAGATAGATAGATAGACAGACATATATATTCTCGATCTTGATATTCACAATCTATATAGCTCACGTCGCCGAGTGGGAGCCGTATCACCTGCACGGCCGATTGATAGCGCATACCAGGTACGTGTTGGATCTGTGCCACGCATATCCTGTACAAACAGCTCATAACGGTAGGTAGGGTAGATTATCTGCATAATCTGCTGTTGTAGTATATCTTGATCTGTATGTCGTTCTCACCGTGCTGGAGTCGGCGTTGTCCACGTCGTATTACGGGGGCCATAGTAAATAGAACGGAATAGTGTTCGTCACAATTCGGAAATATATATCCGTAGGTTTTTATGTGTAACGTAGGTCCTATTTACTATGATCCCCCGTAATAGTACGTACATATATCCTGCACAACAGCTCACAACGGCAGGCGAGAGGATCTACAAGTAGATGGAACTGTGTATCATTCTTACCGTGCCGAAGTTGACGTTGTTCACGTAGTACACCTTCCCGACGCTGGCGTTCAACGCCGCTTCCCATTCATAAATTCCTGGGCAAAACACGCACGAAGTCAGCGGGAACCGAGGCGGTTTCATGAAGACGACCGATCTTCGACGACAAAAAACACGATTGCATCACCGGACTCGGCAATACCTATCAAGTGGCTCGTAAAACGAAGACAAACCCCCCAAAAAATCCACACGCTCTGGAGTGACTGCACCAACCATAGTGTATAAGTCACCGATTTCTCGAAAAAGCAACCGTGATTTGGCCAGGACATTGTTATTTTCCTTACCCTCCAACACTGTATCGAACATGCTCCATTCCGACTTGAATCGAATGTACTCTAATACCGCAGCAGTACCACCAAGACGTTGAACAAAGTATAGTCCCAACTCCTACGTATATACTTCTGCTTCTACTGTAGTATGGATTCGATTGCTACCAGGTATTACATATACACCGCTCTGCTCTTTAGCCAAGCGCCCAGCGTCGCGCCGGGGAGGCCCACGCCTGTTGCTTCTTCAACACGCTCATCGCTCATCGTGTATATATGATAATATGTTATGGCCATATACTTGCGTCAAGGTCGACTAAGTGTAACTGCATGAAGTCTCCGGAGATGCGACGGGTTGCGCATCTCCCCGGAAGAACATGAAGTCAGCCCACCCACCTCTCGATGCTAGCGCGTTCCTTCTTCGGTTGTACTGGGCCGTTCCCGGGACGAGCGCAGAATTAGCGGAAACTGACGCGGTGGAACTGCGTTCCGCCGACGAAGAGGTGGGGTCCCCCTCGCTCGCCTCCCCAGTGGCTCCATTGGTCCACATCTTTTGGAGGGAGGGCAGGATGGTTGGACGACATGTATGTATGTATATATGTATGTAGTCGATGGTTTCGATTGACCGGTTGATATCCGATCAGCCGCGTGTTACGACTGGGTTAAAACGATTTTTGAGGCTCTTCACCCACTACCAGGTATTTGGTTGTACTGTAGGGTATATGAGCTCTACATCCCACCAAAAGAAGTGAATATTTGAAGAAATGTAGAAGAGAATCCCGATGAGCATTCCCATGACCCCCATTATTGGGGGGGGGCATACGAACAGTGATCAGGATCCATCATAGACACAAAAATCTATGGTACATGTTCTAGTGCTCTTGCCAAGAACATTCGGTCCTGATTACTGCTGTACAGTACTGTGTGTTCCCCCGCGATGGGTGTACTCCGAATAGTATGGTACAACACAAATGGTATTCTAACCCGGTCAGTCGTAAATACGTTGGCCCAAAAAAGTGTTAACATCTCAAATGCAAGCGGGGTGGGGGTAGGGAGGCAAAATACGTGTAATGAAGGGGGGGGGGGTGGGGGGTGGATAAGGGTAGCCAGAGAGCAAAGGAGCATGAAAAAGACTACGTAGGGCATCTCCGTGTTCCGCAGGTGTGTATAGCATGCATCATGGCGCTCTAGATGTTTTCCTGCGCTCTTCATTGCCCCAAAGTAAAAAGATCAGCCGTATCCTATACTGGTATATGATTGCCGTCATTTCTAGGGGCCGACACAAGTCTCCGACAAGCATTGTCAGAAGATAGAAAAAAGCTGTTTACCCCCCCCCCGACGTTCTGACCCTCTGCGCTAAACGTCCTCTGTTTGGGCAACCACCCACATCCAGACCTAATACCGTAAGCCACGAACTTTTTGTACTGGTGCATTATTGCTCGATACCCCCACGACTCCTTCTTTCCCTACCACTCCGAAGCATTCCTTCCGTGCTTACAAAGTGACGTTTACATCGAAGGATTTCGTGAAAAAAAGAAGCACCAAAGGGTCTCGTGTTTGTTTGACGAGGCACGGTGGAAATTCGCAGGAAATATAGATATACTTCGAAGCATACATATATTTATCAATATCACCTCCTTCTTCTTGTCCCTGTTCCAGCGCTTGACCCAGTTCGCCGATATGTCCTTTCTGTTCGGGTTCTTGAAAGGAGGAGGGATGGCCAGGTGAGGCATATTGTTGCCGTCCAGCTTCAGGTGCTTCAGCGACGTAAGCAGGCCCTGTAGTTGTGTAGATCGAGCAAAAGGCGAAGAGACGACCGTCCCGAGGGGTGCGTGAGACTCGTTTCGTCGCGTGTGTACCACGGAAACTGAGTGAAGTTGTTCCGTATACACACGAAGATTGGTAGCGTGAAATTGGTAAAACTGAAAGGTTTGGTCCCTTCTTTCTCTGGAGGCAGTGAGTGAGTGAGCGATGAGGGCGCGCTCTACTTTTGAAGAGGGGGCAGCTTATTTCTGAGGGATAAAATAAAATAAAACTTCGGGTATATACGCAGGGAGGAACGGAACGGTTTATCGTGCAACAAAAACGTAAGATCAGACAGCGGAGACGAAGTCGTCAAGATTGAAAAGATGTCCGTCATGTTCCCGGCGCATAATAAAAATACAGCTGACTCATCGATAATGGTGGTTCAAGCAATAGAACGTGTATCGATAGCTGCCTACGAAACGGTGTTCATTCTCTAGGAAAGTTCACGTGGTTTTTCCTCAACATCCCCTTGACCAGCCCCATCGACCCAAAACCAAACAAAAAAGGATCTGAAACCGAACAGCCACCATTACTTGCCGCACTCGACTAAGCACACCTCACAAACAAAAACGTGAGCTTAGACAACTCGGAAGGGTGTGTTCAGCAAGGTACTGAGTGTACTTTCCCGAGTGCGACTTAAACAACCCGAGTACGACATAACAACCCGAGTGTGACTTAAGCAACTCCAGTGTAACTTGAACATCCTGATCTTGTACCCGGGTACCTCAGAGGGTATACATACTGGGACCCTATAGACTGCGCTCGGGGTGATAGAGCTCATGCGCGGTTTCCTATTATTTCGTGTTTTATGAGCGAAGCAGCTGTGCTCGTACTTCTCGCCCGGTTCAATGAATATAGTATATGTGTGGTCGTTTTTTGCGTGCTGCTGGGTGCTCTGCTGCTACTGCTGCTGGTGATGCTGCTGCTTGTTAAATATGGCCAATGAAATTCGAATAGACGTGTGCAGTACTCGGAAAGGCAACAACACCAGAGTGTACATCGACCCTGCTGAGGAAAACTTGCCATGGTAGGCGGAAGGGTCTTGAGCATGTTCTGCCCCATGTCCAGCGTTTGCAAACAGCGTAGGTCCCCGAAGCGGTAGGGAAGATTCGAGAAATTGTTGTGTCGTAGGCCCAGAGAAGTCAGGGACGTCAGCTCCAACAGCCCCTGCGGCAACCCGCTGAGTCTGTTGTTGTCCAAGCGGAGGGTTCTGCGGTGGAATCACACGGAGACGGTAAGACGTAAATTGTAGAACACGCGCGGACTTTGGTAAAAAGCGGGAGGGCGTTTAAACTTTCAAGCGAAAATGTATACGTAACTGTTTGAAGTCAGCAAACTAATCTTTTTTTCCCCCACCCCTTCCACGAGTTGAGTTGGAAAATAGAGCGTAAAAAGGGACGAATAGTGATGATAATGATGTGCGATGGCAAAATAACACAAACTATGGTGCCATGGCTGAAAGTACCGACGAAGTCAGTCCCGAAATACTTCTTGTCTGGGGCCATATTAACCTCGACCTGTCACGCAATCAATCATTTAAACCATCCAACATCAACCTCACTTGAGACTAGTGAGCCTTTGCGCCTCCTCAGGGAGCTCTCGCAGTTTGTTCCCACTCAGGTTTATCTCCGTGACCGAGCGCATGTGCGCACATGAGAAGTTCGGATTCCGCAGGGAGACAAGTAGTTCCAGACTGTTTCGAGGCATGTTCACCTGGGAATTGTAGAGGGATGGGTGCGGGCTTTGACTCGGTTCTTTTGCTTCGTTCTGGTTGACGTAAATGTGCCTTGTTTCTGATGTAACTCAGTAGTGCAAAACGCGCCAAGCGTAACTCTAGCGGCGATAATACACGCGTGTCGTTCAAACGACTCCTTCAAGTGCTGCAGTTGGCATCGAAAATGTTTTTTTTTTATCCTGCTATTACAGCGTTGGAGAAGCTCGTGCGTGACGCCTGTGTCGCGACGTGCACGGTGCTGTCCCGTAGCTTCGTCCGCGGCGAGACCTTGACTCTGGCACCGTCGACCCTTAGCACACATCGCTAAAGCATCTACTACAACCTCTTCTGACCAAAAACCCGGGGACAAAACACTCGACAACCGTCGTTCGCGCGATGTCAAATTTGCGTCGTTTACGCAAGGTTAGCCTGGTCTTGGCACGTGGAAGACGAAGGCGAATTCCGCCCTGTGCCTGGCACAGCCCGGCGCATACCTTGCTCAGGGTCCCCAATTGCATTGTGAGTGTGTTGAACAGATCCGTCGGCATCCGGTCCCACCCTTGCTGCTGCGCATCCAGACCACCGCCAGTGTACAACTTTCTCAACACAAACGCCACGTCGTTTGTTATCCGTCCACCGGCCCCGCTGCTCTTTCTTTTAGTATTTCCGCCCCCCTCTTTTTCCCCTTCTTCTCCTGCTCGTCCTCCTCGTCTTCCTCTTCCTCCCCCTCCTCCACCTCTTTCTCTTCGTCCTTCTTCCTTGCCCCCATGACTGAAGTTACCTTTTTCTGCCGTATGAGTCTCTCGTCGATCAGCTTCATCAACAAAATATGACGACTTCTTCTGCTGCTGTCTACCATCAACACTTGAGCTTGGGCAGACACGGCGGTACTGGGCCTCTTCTTCCTCCCCCGCTGAAAGTTCACGGGTATCCGAACGTTTGGGAGAGCCAGTGACGGCCGAAGGACCGGCGGATCCGGAAGGAACGCGATCCGTTTCCACCATGCTGCCGCTGGTGACGACGCCTCGGAAAGGGGTTGTCCTACTTCGTTTCTTCCCCCGATTTCGGACATTTTGCACGTTCCATTCACGCATTTCCCGTGCCTGCCGCGTCCACAAGATCGGCGGAGAAAAACGTTGAACGGGAAGAATATAACGGAGTTATAACCCTCGGAGACCCAAACGTCTTTGGCGGCCGGCCTTTGATCGATTCACAGTAGTGTTGCATTGCTGCTCTCTCGTAAGACGACGACACCGCTGTGCTGAGAGGGATGTAGTGATAATTTCGACTAAAGAAGCTAGACTTCCAGATTTCTTAACTTCTGCGAGATGCGGGCATCGGGCACAATTGACATGATGGACTCGCTTTTCGGAAAGTCTTCTTGGGACCGAGGTAAATTATTCACGCTTGGGACGTGCACGACATCAGCCTAAACGTAAAAAACGCTTGCAACCGAAAAAACCTAAGAAGTGATAACCTTGGAGGCTGACGATTTTCCGTAGGGATCAAGATCAGTTCGTCAAAAGGCTCTTGGGCTATTCCAGCCACGCGCTTTTACAGGTATGCATCATACACTACCTGGTACACTGCTATCGAGCACGTAAGACTCAACCTTGATTTCCCGTCTTTCGTGGCACAACCTCATTTATAGGTCTTTCATGCGCACCAGGTACGCGACTGGGCTATTTTGTTTAATAATTTGTGACCACCTGTTGCTCTCGTTCACGCCTGTGCATCCGTTCGATCTTGTTGGAGAGAGTCGCGGTACCGAGCGTGTGCGCGTTTCTGGCTCTCTCTAGCACGTCACGAAATGACATTTCCGTCGCCAGTTCTCGCTCTCCTTCTCGAACGAATTGCTGGTGCGCCTCCCTTTGCGTGGGATAAACACGCGGCACAACAAGCGGTCACGCTTCTTCCGCACTAGTAATAAGTGCAACCAGCAGTCAGCAGTTTTCCAATTGGTAATAGGTGCGGCGCGAGGCGACGAAACTTAACCAAAACAGCGACCAAAATAGCGAGGAGAGTGGTCGGTCGTATCATCTGTCTACAGAGGGCGCCCGGCGTCAAGAAACGTCAATTAGGTGTCCACTCTCAATGTCCTTATTTTGTTTCCGACGTAGATCTACTGTAACTCTATTGCGTAGGGTTTAGAGTAGATCCCACCGTTGGGCTATGTTTCTTAACCTGATGTTAGTAGTAGTATTCGTGACATCTGAGCGAATAAAGCTGCTCTTCTATCTCTAAGCGAACAACAACGTGTGTGCCCAGGGATACAAAGTGTCCCGCATGTCCATGATCTTGACACAATTTTCCCTAACATAATGCTTCTCGACTGCGGGCGCCTACTACTGTATGCTTTGAGCTCGCGGTACAACTACTGTAGTAGGACTGTACGAGTAGGATATTGTTGCGCACGACGAGTCGTACACGGTCCCTTGTTTTTTAATTGAGACACATGACAATGCCCTGCAGACAGAGCTAGCGCTAGCGCTGGTTTGTCTAGACAATGCAGTAGCTGTCTCTATACTTCGTTACCATCAATATTGTACGTACTACGTACTGTGTCCCTCTCAGCTTCCAACATGGTTTGTAGACGCGCAATTTGTCTTCGTTCCGAGACACGGGGCATATTTATTTGCACATTCCGTTCATAATGTCATCAATGACAATATGAAAATAGGTAAGGGTGGGTATACATCCCAGTTATATTAATAGTAGTATAAGTTGGTTTCTCGACCCTCTTGATTCTTGACACAAGGTACAATCAGGCGGAGAGAACGGACGATTTCGACAGACATCTCGTACGTACCAAAACACGAGCACGAATTGAAAACAAGAAAAAACAGTTGCAACCCTGAAAGGAACGAAACAGCTGGCGTAGAGCAACATCGACGAGTATTGATGCCGAGACGGGGGAACAAGCTGAGGCCTCGACGAGCTTTGACGACAAGACGGGGAACATGTTCGTGTGGCATAAGTCCGTGTGTGTGGTGAATGCAACTTCGGTCAAGCGACAGGCCATCAACAAGAAGCGTTTACTGTAAGTGATCTTATTGGTGTAAACACACACCACGGGTGAAGGCGTTCGTGACGGGTGGAGACAATCGTGTCTCGTGCTATTATAGTACACAGTCGGTCGTGTTCACCCACGTCATGGCGATTGTCACATCCATACCTGGATGACGCAGTACTCGCAGTTTCATACATTACTACCGCTGTACAGTACTGCACAATTCTTACCTGTGGTACATATCAACTTCTAAACTACAAAGTACGTATCATACGCTGTACGTACATCATAAACACCATCAACTGATATCACACGCTGCATACCTGGTAGGCTGTAAGACGGCGACAAAGAGACAAACACATCGCCGTTAGGCATATGCTACAGAGTTCACGGGCCAGTAAGCAGTCACCTTGTAGCCCTGGCCACTTGCTTCCTCGCCTCAACAAAGGTCAGTCCTGACTCCACCAACTTCGTGAAGCTCAAGCTTACAGGCCCCGGCTGCGAGGCCATCATGTGCGTGTTGCCAAAGTTGGCGCGGGAGCGCATACTCATTCCCTGCGGCACCGTCCAAGTGATGGGGGGCGTGCAAAACCAATCAGTCGCACATACACATTGCTGTAGTCTATACTATGGTACCTGGTATAGCAATAGTCTATACTACAGTAGTGGTACACATGAAGCTCTCGTAGGTCTCTTCAGGCAGGGATACACAGAGACGTATGGACAGAGCTCTGCAGTGCAGCAACAGTACTGTAGTTAATGTAGAGTACCAGGGTATTACGCACTGCACAATAGTTGTACCCCCCCAGGACGACAGTTTTGACGCGTGCATTCCCCTACATACAAAGTAGTACGAGCAGGAGTACTAATGTAGTGATCTATACAAGAGTACATACCTGTGTCTGCTTCATGTGGAGTTTAATGCGCGTGTCAATCGGCTGGATCCTGACCCTTCCAGACCCACAAGCTGCTGCTGCATCTACGTCCCGACATGACATCTTCGACCCCTCAGACTTATCAGAAGCAGGCGGGCGATAATTCCCAACGGCGTGTTGTTGCGATTGGGTGGCACCATCAATAGTAGAGGCGGCGGCGCCAGCAATAGCAATATGCGGAAGCATGTGCGTGTCTGCGCCAGCGCCAGCATTCATTTTGCGAAGGAATATTTATAACAGCAGTGACATAGAACAGCAGCAGATCAAGCGACACCGGTGGTGTACGCGTAATATCCCAGCACTGATCATGTCAGCAGCACCCAGCACCCCCCGCTCCTTCTTCAGTACAAGGCATGTTCTTCACTACGGTATCTTCAGTACAAGACATTGGATGTCGGACGTAGCAAATATTTTTGGCTCTAGAAAAATTGACGGTTACAAAATGAGAGGGTTTTGTATAGTGTCTGAAGGCCATGTTGCCGCTTGCTCCTGCATTCCTGCATTCCTGCGCCAAAACAGCGAAAAAACAACCAGCTGCTTCTTGCGTTCACTTTCACTCGGACGGAGCCGACTTCCAACGAACTTTGACCTCAGATTTGTGTGATCATGAGAGACATTACACTAGCCATCTCGATTGCGGTCGTGTTCGGGTGCTACGTGACCCATGCTTTCATCGCGCCAGCGCCAGCAGTAGTCAGGACTCCACGAGCTGCAACCTCCTCAATTCGCAGCAGCATTGTTTCAGGTACGAAGAGAAAAAGGCAACGCCAGAACATGTCTCTCAAATTCAGACCGTCGTCCATGTCTCCCATAGAAGGTGTCTGCACAGGACAATACATGCAAACATCCTGGTTGGATCGGTAGCGTGGTCGGTAGCGTGGCTCTCGTGGGCTGCGCTCCGCCTGCGTCTGTCGTTAGTTTAGCGGCGCATGTCTGTGCAGCAATCAGAAGATCTCCGAGTAAAAATCGATCATCATGCGCCGCGGGTAGGAAGGAACATCCAAGTTGAACCTCCAAGAAGGGAAGCGAGGGTTCCCCCCCCCCCCCCGCTAACAAGCTGAAAGCACGCAATACTCGGCCAACACGCGGCGGCGGTCGTGTTGATTGACCCACCCTCGCTCTGCCCAACTCGCACGCCACGGCTTCGCGCGTCATTGTTCTCGCTTCTCTCTGCGTTCGAGTAGCGTCGACAAGAGCTCTGCGACGCCGCGGTTCCGCTCTCGCTCCCCTGCAGCAGCAAGAACAACCGGATGTTGAAACGGCGGTGAGAGAAGTAGGAATGCCTTGGCTGAACTGCTTCCCGTTGAGCTGCTGCTGCTGCTGCTGCTGCTTTGTGGGATGCGTAACCATGCAATCAATCATGTAGTCATGCGTTCACGCATGCCCAAATTGTGCATGTGGCATTGCATGATGTGAGACGATAAACTCTTCTGGGTGCAGTTTGCATCTCTCTGGCTTGTCTGTTGTGTTGTTTCATACCCGTACATATCTGGTTCCTTTGGCATGCCGCTGCTCCGCCCTGCTGCTGCTGCTGCTGCTGCTGCTGCTGCGAAGTGCCCCATACGTCGCCGTTTGCGCCGACCGCAGCCTCGAAGCATCTTCAACCAGAGCGGTTGGGAGTCATTCTGAAAAACGGAACGTTTCCGCTCGTTTTGCTTTTTTGTTGCGCGATGTGACTGACCTACCACGTATATACCTGGTATATAACATGCAATGCGAGTGTCAGATTTTTTGTATGCTGCTCGCGGACATGCTGCTGCTGAGGTTTGTACGCAGCCCTCGTTGTGTAACCAGGTACCAGGTACCTGGTATACATCAGGGAGCAACGAAGCGAGCCACTAACCCGAGGGGCAAGAATATACCGGTAGGCGGGGGGTTGTCGAGAAGAATACGTCCGGGTTAAGGTACGGCGCTTCGTCGGTGCTCACAGCTGCGGTGTTTTTTGTCGATCCTTTTTCTGTATTTCACACCGCTGCCCGTTTGCAGGCTCCGGAGGGGTCGATGGTGCTCATAGAGGTGTCCAAGAAACACGCGAGGGTGTTCAAATCCGTCGCCAAGGGGAGGTGGGTTTTACCTCCCCCCCCCCCCCCCCCCCCTTTTTTGTTTTGCCTCAAGGGAAAGCGGTCCCTTCATTTCCATATTTCCAATCTATTATTCCCAAGAAGAAACGTAACATCAGGTCAGGGACCGGAGTATCAGCCGTCAACGTGAAGAAACCACGCCTGCCTTGTACGCACATCGCCTGAAATATTTTGTTCATTGCGCTCAATTCAACATGTTTTAGGTTTAGTACTGGTACCCCTGGGTACGTTTTTTTTTTCACGAGGGGGTTCAGCTGTTTGCCACCAGGAAAATACGTACTGGAACGAGTAGATCATCCGAGTACTTGTACACATATCGATGCCGTTACATAGAATTTTAGTAGATACGTACTCGAATTATTATACTTGGAAGAGAGTACGCCCCCCCCTGTTTTTTTTTTTATAGTCCACAGCAAAAACACGAGGAATTTTATCCGCAACTGCGTCAGTCAGATCGTCGTGCGCGCATCCCACAGAAGGTGTCCCTACAGGACAATACATGCGCACGTCCTTGTTGGATTGGCCTTGGTTAGCAGCAAGGCTCTCGCCCACGCGCTCATCGCGCACAGCGCCAGCAGTAGTGGGGAACCGAGGTCCTCTGCACTTCGCGCGTTCCCCTTATGATGTGCGAATACCTGGTACCATTCCCCATGATGCGAGTCGTCGACTTGGGATCAACAATTACTATCAATGGTACTGCTCACCCTCCAGCGCGTTTTGATCGAAGTATCACACGTCGCCTGTAAATATCAGTTTCACGGGGTTTTTTCGATGTCACAGCTTAAGCGTATTTTTTTTCTTGTTGTTAGTACTGGCAGGTATCTGGTATGACACGTGCCGGTAGTAAGAAATTACTGTCAATCCGGGTGGAACAGGTTATGTTCATTCATACATCTATACGTGCCCGTGTTCCTGTCTCCTTACCTCTCCCTCCCTCCGTCCATCTCCCTCCATGTCTCATCCCATCGTTATTTATCTCTATATCGACCCCCCCCATCCGCCCTGCTAAAATCACGTCGCTGCTGCTCCATATTTCTGCCTGCTGGGGGTGTCGATGATGACATGCATACATGGAACGAAAAAAAGTGTGGCCGAGATAGTAGAGCCGGTGGACGAGTGGCGTGTGCACGAGCAGAGCAACAAGGAGAAGAGGAGCCAGGGGCAGGGCAAGCACCACGCAGAGAAGGCGAGGAGGAAGGAAGGAACTAGTGAAGGAAGGAAGGGAGGCAGTAGGTTCCCCGTAATGAAATCGTAATTCAACTCGAGCACTACGATATTGACATCTTAACCCCTATTGAAAAAAACTGCCACGTTTCGGGGACAAATTAATTAGAGCTGGATTGTTTCACACGTTGGACAGATCACAATCTATCTACAGTAGATCATCTAGATCCTGAAAAAAACTGGCGTTATGATATGTTGTGCAGGATCTGTGTGGTACAGATCCGACACAGGAAGCATGTGCCGGATCCTGCAGGTCATGCGGCTCCCACCCGGCAACATGAGCTGGATCGTGCAGATCAAGAATCTTATTTTCGCTGAAATATCTAGATCATCAAGTGGGAATGATCTGTGGATGATTTGTCCGACTTGTGGATTGTTCTTGCTGCAGTGCAAAATAGGGGTAACAGCGGTTATAGACGGTTTCAAGGGAGACCTAGATTATGATACTTCGGGACTTGACCCTTTTAGCATTGCAGCCCCGTTTTTTGGGGACGAACTACTTAGAATGTGTGTGGTTTGTCCCCGAAACGGGACTGCAGTTGTAATAAAAAGGTGAAAATGCGGTCAAATCGGTATGTTACGCCTCTACGAAACGGTACATGTTGCCCCCAACAGACAAGAGCAATCTGTAGTTTGGAGGGCGGCTTATTTAGGCTTGTCAACGCGGCGCTCTCGAACCACAGTACCCGCTACTGTACTTTAATTGAGAGTAATTTTTTCCGGAAAACTGTCAGTGGAACAGTGGTAGCGGGATCAAGAGATCTACAGGTAGGAGATACCTTCCGCCGCGCGACAGTTCCTTTCGGGCGCTACAAGCATGCACTGCGTCGTGTTGGCGCAGGCAGCTGCGGCGAAGGCATGAATATTGTTGTTGTTGCTGCTGTTGCTGTTGTTGCTGTTGCTGTTGCTGTTGTTGGTGGTGGTGTTGTGGTTGTTGTTGGTGGTGGCGGTGGTGTTGGTGTTGGTGTTGTTGTTGTTGTTGGTGGTGGTGGTGGTGATGATGGTGGTGTTGTTGGTGTTGGTTATGGTGGTGGTGTTGTTGGTGTTGGTTATGGTGGTGGTGATGTTGGTGTTATTGGTGTCGTTGTGGCTGTGGGTGGTGTTGTTGTGGTTGGCGTTGATGCGGTTGGTGTTGTTGTTTTTATCGATAGTGTTGTCGTTGTTGTTGTCACCGTTGTTGTTAATCCTCGTTGTCGTTTTCGTTGCTGTCGTTGTTAATGTCTCCTTCTTTGCGATTGCCTTGTACGATATGCCGGCTTCTACTCTAGATTTCTAAAATAGATTCCCTCTATTAAAAGTCCGTATTTACATCGTGAATGGTGGCTTGGCTTTTCGGCTTTCTCCACGACGGCAACAGACAGTCATGACGCTTGTTCGGGTCAACAAGCCGCCGGGTCAACGTCCGAGTGCGACAACAAGCAGTCAGACTTTTGTTCTCTTCGTTGGTTGGTTTGCTCGCCGCACCTCCTTCCCTCGCGCCGCCCGCCTGACAGTCTTGTTCGCTCCTTTTATCTCACCGAATAGCGAGACGTTCAGCGACAACGGGCAGTCTGCTGACGTTCGTTCATTCTTTGTTTGCTTGCCGTACCTGTTCCCCCCGCGTCGCCTGCCTGCCTGTCTTGTCTGTTTAACCTTCTCTTATGGTGCGCCCACAGGCGGATCCAGTGAACTCGTCCTACCTGGTGAAGTTTTACATGGAGAAGCTTTCGGGCGTGATCAACGCCGCCGATTCTGTCCTGCTGGTGAGACGGGAAAAAAACAAGCCTTTTGCTCTTGCGTACCGGAGGGTCTTTTCGTCGCATTCCCGACACGTAGCGCCTTCTCTCTCAGCAGTTGTGTAGTAAGGTGATTAAAAACAGAGTACTTGAAAGCAAAGACCGGAGACTTATGAGCGTTCATCCTTTGTTGTTATTGTTGCAAATAAAATCTGTTTTGACTTTGATTTCAACTAGTTTGCCAAAATTAATTAAATGTACGTGCAGCCTATTAAGGGGGTAAAAATACAAACATATGGTCCAAGAATGACGAGGCAAAATCGTCCGTGTCTTCTTGGGGAATCATCCACAGCAGCAGCAGCAGCAGCTGATGCTGATGCTGATGCTGCCCCGTACGCGTCGCCGCACAACCAGACTTGTGTGTTACCCAGGAACGCAGAACAACTCGTAAAAGCACGAAGGCGGAGGAAGGTCTGCAACCTATTGTTCAAAATGAGCAAGATTGCGTTGCAGATACCGACGTGCGCAACGAGTTTTGTTTTGAATACGTAGCAGCTTGCGTACGCCACCGTAGCAATGGGTCCGGCCAGGCTTACCGTGTCGAGTACTTAGCATTTTGCCAAAAAGTGCTCGTATGACGAGATATGTTCGAAAAAATAGTAAAAAATTACAAATATACGTATATATACAAGGCTCCCCTTCGGGGAGTATAGTGTCCCCGTCGTGGTGACGCAAGCTGGCATGCCGCAGATCAATGTTGATGCTACCAGTGAAAGCGAGTTTTGAATTTTGACTGTGCCTAAATATTTAGACCCCGTTCGAAATTGATGTGTAACTTGTATCTACGACCGACCGCGGTGATCTCCGAAAACACCGCAGCGAAATAACATCATGCATCAGAGTTACCTAGAGAGTTTTTGTCACCGCAAACAGCAGTAGTTGATCGTTAGTTGCATCAGCACAGAGATCCCAGATCACAGGTCACAGTGGGACCCATCCCAACAACCCCAGGCAGCAGGACAACCACCGCCGAGACCGTGCGCGTCCATCATTGTCGTCGCGAATGGGACCGGGTGACTGGGCCTTTTCCTGTCGTGCTCTGCTGGTCGCTTGTGTGTGTTTTCTGCCGTGCGAACCCTACGTCTGAGCGTAACAGCACCAACACTAGCTTCAGTACTGCACACAGCCGGTACGCATGCAAGGTTGGCGTTTTTTTATTTCTCTCTGGTGCCACACCGAGCTGGCCTCAACTCGCATGACTGCCCAAAGGCTCAAAGTGACGTTAGCTCAGCGGATTGAGCGTCGAGACCACGGCTGCAACAGATGCGTGGGCGTATATCGTTCATCACCCGATCGATGCTGCTAATGCTACCTGTTGTCTTGGACTGGTTTTCGTTTCCTTTTCCTGTTGGCTTGGCGCGATTTTGCAAATGCCTTTATTTTCATGACGCCTGATCGCATATTCATTCCTCCCGCCTCTATTCCATTTTTTTCCTCTCGAGTTCGCCTCCCGACCGAAAAATTACAGCAGTACTCGTAGACCACAGCAGTACTCGTAGACCACAGTAGTTACGTACTGGAACCTGTCGTCTGTCTTGCGACCAAACAACAACTACCGTCCACGATCCACCAACGCGCACAAGTTGGCGAGAGTTGCGAATTCCGGGCTGCGCGAGATTCTCACGACAATGGCTCTTGTAGTACATGGGGTACGTACTAATAGTACGTTCCGCAGCGCCAGCAAGCAGCAGCAGCAGCAGTGGAGGTGGTAGTAGTTGTGGAAGATATGTACAGCACCAGAATAACTACTCGAACATGCGGCAAGCAGCGATGCAGCAGCACAGTAGCATTCGTAACCACTGCTGTATCCCCTCATGCAGTGCACGTATTCGTATGTAAAGCAGCAGCACTACGAACAAGTTCTGTGTTGTGATCCAGATATTATCCAGTGATCGTGATTGGCGACATTCTGCTTTGAGCCCGCAGCTAGTGCTACGAGCAAAAACTGCTTGCTGTTGCCGCTGGTTTTTCCGCGCTACCTGTTGTAGTGACTGATCTGGTCTGGATTAGGGCAGACTTGGCCTGCCCAGCAAAGGAGCGAATCAACTAGTCACGCGGAGTCAATCATCCGTCGACGGATTGGTTAAACCGACGGACTGTCATGATCCAACCGACGGGATATAAACGCCGAACACATGATCGGGCAATTTATTACACTGAACGTTGACATAGCTTGCAAACGTATGATAGCATACACGGTGTTTGATTCTGCCTGAAAATGCGGTTGTGATTGGATATCCTGATGAACACTGCACACACAACGACATTATCTACATACAACACACACCGGAGCACCGCGGCTGTGGCAAGACTGCTGTTTGTGCACTGGTATGTGGTACACTGTGCACGGCGCGTGGCTGTTTTCGTTTTTTGTGAAATTGATAAAAATACGTTTGTTTTGTTCAATCTAAAAGAAGTGTGGGTTCACAGTTCACTGTACAGTATTTCTTCCCAGAGCGAAAGCAATTGACTCGCCTTTTGAGATCGTGTTCGTATGTACGCATATACGTATCTGAGGATCTGAGAGTGACAGGAATAAAAAACATAGCCCAGACACACCAGCACACGCGAACACGCGGTCGTATGGAGCTACTGTAGGCCTAGACCCCAACGCCGTGCGTCACCACGTTCCGGTGGCCACCCTTCGTGCCCCGCGACAGGTTGCTGCTGTTGCCGCTGTTGCGGGCGCGAAACCGACCCCATTTTTTCGACATTACGAGCGAGGCGCGCCGGCCACGGGCCTCGGGGGAAGGCGAGACCCGGAGGGTGCGCGCCCAGGCCGATTCCCCGCCGGTCGCGCGCCGCCGGGCAAAAAAAACATTATCTTACTTTGTAATATACAACAACTGCCCAATACTGACTCTGGTGCGATGGGCTGGGCCGGGATGGGTTCATAGATAGGCGCTCATGATGCAAAGACTCCCAGGATACGGAGGTAATATCGTGTCGGTATAGAGGGGCTGGTCAGGCACCTCCTGAAGCTAGAAAGCACCAGGGAGAAACATGCCTGTTGTCTTTAGGCATTCCTCCGCTACGTTAAATAAATACCCCGGCACCGAGGACACGAGGACACTCAACATCCCTCCTGCTCGGTGGAGAGGAGAACATGTATTGCTCATAATATCACGGTGATTCAAAGCCAATTCACCGAAAACCCAACACCACGCTGTCGCACCCTAAAATTATACTGGTATAACCAAACTTAAAAGTGGAAACCCAACCGAAAGTTTCAAGAAACAAAATATAGATTTCTAAACCAGAATCTCAAGCCTCAAATCTCAAATTCAATGCCTAGATATAAAAAATCAGGTTCCCAATACGAATTTTAGAACCTCAGATAACCAAAACCAATGCCAGGTCCCCAACTATCGGCGGAGCAACTATCGGCGGAGCAGCTACAGTACTGTAAAGTGCCAACATAAGAGCATTTCGCTCTACCAGTCACGCCTTCCTTATAGAGTAGCTGGTCAGGCATCTCCTGAAGCTGGAACAACATCAGGGAGAAACGTTCCTGTTGTCTCCACGTATTCCTCGGCACCCTCGCATGAACATCGTGACACCGAGTACTTTCAACGACAACAACTACGATAACCGCAATACTGCAGCAGCAGTAACAACACAATAAAGCTAATGTGTTAACACAAAAAAAACGCCCTCTTAAGACGGTTGCGTCGGCGCATGTCTTTTTTGTAAATTGTTCGGCGACAACACAGGTTGGGCACGGGAACGCGAAGTCTAACCTTGCGGAAAGTCTGGCAACGGCTCTCTGCGAGCGCCAGCCCGATCTAACGGTAAGATATGTCACACCTAACGCGCACTCGTTGTAGAAGGAAAATTAGTACGGTAGAATCCGCACACGGTGTTTATAGAGGGCAATGCATACGTACACATTTGTGGCCTGTTTTTGTGATCACGGGTTAGGTTTCAGGAAAATGAGCTAATGTGAGAACATCATCATCATACCTTTAAAGGTGTGAATAATGTGCTGTCCGTGTGAATAAAACCAGACGCAGTGCACCACTGGTGTTGGTGTTCGACATTGTGTTGCGCGTGCCTGGGGCCGGGGAAAAAAATTAAACACACCTTTTGGCATCTTCGGACTCACGTTGTGGGTTGCGTATGTATCTGCATGCCAAGTATGAAGTGAAAGGCACCGCGGAGGCTTGTTTTCCCAGGAAAGGTTTGGCGATGCTAGAGAGAGAAGAGACCAATGGGAACCTTGCCCGATGAAGAAATATTAGTGGCAACGGCGGTGTGTGTGCGTGAGAAAGCCCTACTATATGCCGCGTGTGGGGGATAAGCAGCCTACATTAGATATTTATCGCCAGAGCATTTGGTTGGCCTCCTCCCCCCCCTCTTACGAGCCAAACAGTGAACACACTAAAGTCGTGTGTCGCGTCGAACAGATCGGCACCGCGCGATCAAGAGGTGGGAGGAGCTCGAGCCCTAGCTCTTAGTCGTGGGAGGGGGGGGGGGTATGTTTTGCGCCGCTTTTCCAATGTCGGCTCGTTTTTTTGCGGTAGCTTTTTGGCGAAGTTCAGTATCGATGAACTTGGTCGACGTCACAACTGGCTTGTTTGTTGAGAGCTATAAAAATGAGTGCAGCGAGTGGTGGGCGTGGTGATGTTGGTGGAATGAGCACAGGAGTCAATGGCGGGCGTCTTGATGTTGGGAGTGTAAGACCTCTGCACACTCCGGAGGTTCTACTGCTTCTTGGATGGCTTTGGTGTTCAAGCGAAAGATAGCGCCCCACAAAAGTTCCATTGGCTACAGCGTGACGTGTAAGGAATGTCCTTTATGTGCAACGCACTATTTTCACGACTGCTGCGCACTGCGTCTGAAGAGTATCGTTCGTCGCGTCCAGAGCGCTTGTACGTAGCGTCACTCATCTCGCCGCCGCCGCGTGGTGCTTGCGTTCGTGCTGTGCAGGGGAAGATAGCGGACGTCCTTCGCTTGGACGGCAAGCACATCACGGAGAACCAGCTCTTGAAGCTGGGCAGGAGGCACCTTCTTCACACCGATGACCCGCGACGGCCGATGTGAAGCAATGAAGGGGAAAACACCGCGACGAACGAATGAACGAACCCCCGTTTTTTTCGGCTGCTGCGCTGTCGTATCTGATCATGCCATTATTAGCGTGTCCCTTGTCGGTCGGTGGGCGGACGGGCGCCCCCACGTCATCGCCAGGGCATTGTGCTAAATATTTAGAGAGAGGGCAGGCAGTCGGGCAGTCAGGTAGTCAAGCTGACTGTCTGACTGACCCGCACAACCAGCCCGACGTGTTGGGAATGAGCCCCCCCGTGTCCTCAACCCGACGAATATAAATTAGACGTTCCTCCCTGCACATGGGCTGAGAGGATGGGGGGGGTGAGGTACGGCCTCTACTTGTAGTTTTACGCGGTGTTGCTTGCTGCAGTCTAGGCATCCGCGCGTTGCTCTGATGCAGGGTATGTCATTTCGACAACTTTTTGCGTTACTGTAATGCAGGGTGACGTTTCGCGTTACTCTTGAGCAGGGTGTGTAATTATGACAAAGTTTCGGTTTGGTTGGATGGGGTCAGAGCAGGGCATGAGCGAGGGGGTACATCATGTGCTGCACTCGCCCTCGGCCGATTCGGTGTAACGTTGAGCTGCCTCCCTTTACGACGCACAGCAACGGGTGTAATAAGCTACGAGCCTCTTGTGGTATCGATTTTTCAAAAATATATTGACAACGCGTGCGCTGTCTCGCCCGATGGGATCGTCGCAAATCGGGCCGGCATAGTTCGCGTCAATCGCGTCGAGGCGGACAAGCACCCTCGGCTTACATTCGAACGCTCGAAAATTCGAACACGCAGGACGTGTATCTGTTCCCCGACACCCTCTCCATTCTCCGGGGCTTCGTTGATTGTGCGTACAGGTCGATTACAACAGGCAGCAGAGCATGCTTCGTTGATTTTGCGGACAGGTCGATTGCAACATACCACAATATCTTCTCGCGCACATTCTCCGTTGTCGAACGGAGGGTCTCTTTGGCGGCAGCTTGTAATCTCGCGACCGACGTTTTCCTGTCGGAAATCGATTTTTAAAATCATTTTATTAATTTTATCAAGGTTACCAAGAGTCGTTCCCAGAGGGTGTGCATACGTTCGGTACGTACGATCCACGATCCACCCACTACCGCTACCACCTCCCCGGCAAGAGAAGCCGAAAACAAAGCAAAAAAAGCAGCGTCAGTACCCGAACTTGAGATTAAGCGCCGTGCGGCCGTCTCCCGCCTGCCCCTTGGGCGGTACCCAATCAGCGTCCCCTCCTTCCAACACCCCCTTTCCGGCGACCTTCACGCCTCCGGCCGCGCCCCCTTTAGTACCTTTCGCCTCCCCTTCCCGCGGCTCCTTCACGCCGGTTGCGCCCGCCGTCAAGCTTCCCGATGAAACGCTTGCAGCGGCGGGAGGAGGCATCGCTGCCGGACCCTTCACCGCTCGCTTAGCACTCGACGGAACGGAACGAAGGTCTTCCTTACTATCCGCGGTCGAGGTGCTCTGTTTTGGCTGTGGGCGTTTCGCAGGAGGGGGGGGAAGCATCGACGCCCCAACCGGCGTCCCTCGCTTTTTTGAGCTCCCGCTCTTCTTAGCCTCCTCTTGCGGTACACAGGAGCTCGGCGCACCGTCTTTATTGTCCCTGGTGGGGTCGATGTCGCTTTTGCTATTGCCGTTGCCGCGCACCCCCCCCCGGTCTTCAGCGGCCTCTGCCTGCGCGGTAATGGGCGTTGTCCGGTCCGCGGCGGCCTCAGGTCGTCGAGGTAACGCGGCCGGCGCCCCCATCGATGCCGACACCGGGGGCAACTCCGCTTCGACACTTCTGCCGCCACAGTCTGTGGCACCCTCCCCGTCGTTTGCATGTCTCGATACCCTGACAACGGGTTCCTCCATCTCCTCTTGCTCCTCCCCCTCGCTAGATTTTTTCGACAAAACACCTCCCGCCGCAAGTGCCTCACCCGACGGCGATGGCGGCGATGGCAGCGGTAATAACTGCTGCAGCGACGAATCTCTAGATTTACCGGGCACTGCTGCTGCTGCTGCTGCCACGTCCTTCCCAGCGGCGACAGGGTTAGCCGCGGCCGGCTTTAACGACGGCATGGAGGGGCGCGCCGCCTCCACCATAGCCTTGAGGAGCGTCCGCTCTTCTCGGAGCGAGTCGCGCTGCGCCGTGAGACGGAGCACCGCCTGCCGCCGCTCGTTCTTCCGATTGCCCGCCATGAACATATCCAAGGGGTCTGCGGCGACTCCATCCCCTCCCGCCCCCGTCTTCGCCCCAGCTTCTTCCTCGGCCTCGTCCTCCGCCTCCTCGACCTCTAACTCTACCAGCCCGCTCTCCGTCCTTTCCAGGTCTTGCGCGACGGCGTCAGCGCGCCGCGTCAGCGCTTCCAGGCTCTGCGCCACCGTCTCATCTCCACCTCCTTCCAAGGAACCCCCCCCCAGCTTACCCCGGCCCGTCGCCGCCAACGCGGCGGCCGCTGTACCCGCGGCACCGTTCGCCGGCACCAGGGACAACTTCTTCGCTTTGTTCCTCGCCCCGAATCGCCGAGCCCGTATCTCCTCCTTCTTGGAGATAGCCCCTCCTTCCAGGGTTCTCGCAGACGCGGGCGCCACGGGGGCGGTCCTAGGGGCGAGGCACGAAACGAGCGCATCAACCGAGTGAGGTGTAAGCAACAGCCAGATACGGCGACAGGAACCCGGACGCTAAATACAGAAGGGTCGATGGGTGGGTGGGTGGTTGGGTGGCCGTGATGGTAGCTGCGAAGGAGAACAAGCCAGCGTGGGTCGTGCCGTGCCGGCGTTTTGCATGCAGCAGCGCCGCCGTGGGTTCCGGAGGCGTCATCGAGGATCCAAACGGCGTTTGTACAGGCCACCAGGACACAGGACCGGTTCACACTCGGGAGGGAAACATTGAGATATCCCCCCCCACACACGGGGGTATATTTCTTTCGCCGACAGCGCCTCCGAAACTGCCGACAAAAGAACAAACATACCTGGTGCTAAGCGCAAGCACCCATGACAAAAAAAAATATCTATCATGCCTCCGAGCGCGAGCGCGCGCGAGACCCGCTTACCGGTCGTAGTAGTCGTCGTCTTCGTCTCCAGCCTCGGCGGCGCCCCCTCCCTCTCCTCCGCCAACCGCCCCGGGCTTGCCTCCCTCTTCTCCCCCGTCCCCCCCCTCCTTCCCTCGTTCTCGCGCCTTGTTCTTCGAGCGTATGGTCTCTTCGATCTCCTCAATCTGACGCAGGGCGGGTGTGAAAAGCAACAATGTTTCGGTTTTGCAAAGTCTTGGCACGTGAATTCGTTTCGTAGGAGGGGGGAGGGGGGGGGGGGGGGGGCTCGAGGCAAACCACAGCTATGTTTGCTATCGACAGAGCACATGCTACTTTTAGACGGTGAATTATATCGCGGTGTGTAGTATAAACAAGTATAGATGCATACATAACTAATAGTGTCCGCGGTGGTGCGGCGGAGTCAGAGTAAAGGCGGAAAATCTAGGGGGAGACAAGCGGGACTCATTTTAAGGGGCAGATGGCTACACACCTAATTTAGCGCCGTGCTATTTTATACGGTATGCACTCCTGGGTTGCTCCGCCCGTTCACCGAAGATACCGAACAAAATCAGGAAGGGGCTGGCGCACGGTAGTGCAACAACTCAGACACATGCACGAATATCAAACCGGCACCCCCACGAAACGTTGAACGCTAAACCGTGCTCGCAGGGTGCACTGACGTACGGCGCACGCCGTCGTCACCGCCTTAAAACACAAAAAAAACGCCTTGTACGAAGGAAAGTTGTTGAGCCCAGCTGGCAGCACAGCAGTGACCACCTACCGTCTGCCAAGTGCGTTTCCCGGGTTTTCGCAGCGCAGAACGAACACGAAAAGGGGGAACAAGGAGACATCCATATCGCAAACCACAACGCAGACCCCCCCCTCCCCGTCCCACTCTAGCGTAGATAAACACGCTACATCACAGAATCGAGCAACACATGAACCAACTTCTATGAACGCCCGCGCATCTCACTGCCACCCCCCCCAATCGCCATTTTTTGGGCCGACTCAGACCCCAGACGCAGCAAAACAGCGGAGCGGCTAGTTCGCAATGGCGTGCTGGTTGGTGTTGTTGCGTTGATCGTTTGGTTGACCGTGACTGGATCAAGCAAAACACAAATCGATCAACATCATCATCGATTTTGTTGCCACAAATAGACCAGCTTTTCTTTAGCGATAACATCTGTGAACCACCAAATACGCGGGGCTTGTGACATGAATACATGCGTGTATTGCCGCCCTCATGCGGGGAAATAGACTAGTACGACTCTCGCCTGCAGCCTGATCGATGTCACCGCCTTGTCGTTGCGGCCCAGCTGCGCCTGCTGGCCCTCCGTGAGCCCCCCCTGCCCCCCCTCCTTGGCGGTGATGCGCTCGTTCTCCGTCAGGAGGTGCTCTACCTGGTCTTGGGGGGAAAAGGTCCCGGACAACGGGGTGGGGGTGGGAGGGGGGTCAGGCGTGTCGGTTTCAAAAGCTCACGTTCGATGTTTCACTTACTCCCTCTCTCTTTGTCTCTGCATTCGCGGCCCTCTCGCTACCTCTGCTGTCATATTTTCTCTCCCCTGGGGAGAGGGAGCAAACCGAGGCAAACAGCAATCCCGCGGGTGACAATTGGCTGAAGATACTTCTTGGCAACGCGAGCGCTAGAACAACACCCCCCCCAACGCCCCCTCCGCCGCCCCCCGCCCCGCGCCTGACTGACCCACATGCGCTTCCTTAATCCCTGCACAAGCTGAAAGCGGCGTTTACTTTTGGCCTAAGGCGTGAGGACCCAAAACGCAGTCAGAGCGCACGATTTTTAATAAAAAATGCACCCACCCATCCATCCAACCTGAAGCATCTGCTTTCTGTCAACGCCTCTATTACGGGGGGGCATATTTAGTACCTGGTAGTACCTACGGTGGATACAAAAACCTACTTGTATCTATTTCCCTATTTTTACTAACAATATTTGGTCCTATTTACTATGGTCCCCCGTAATAGGTCTTCCAGCTTCACCTCCCCAGCCCGAAAAAACCCCGACAGCAACGACGTCCGTAGCATTTTTTGTCAAAGGAGCGGTACTTTAACGTTTACCCCGTAAAGGCCGGCCGGAGCTGGAGCCTGGCTCTGAACTACCAAAGACGACGAAGAGGAGGGGGGGGAGGTGGGTGTTGGGGGGGTGTACTCATGCCACGCATGGCCGTAGTCGTATGACCGTACACCCTCGCATCCCCACAATTCCGGGACGGAGAAGCACGTCGGGCTTTCAAGGGGGGGGAGGGGGGAACGGGGGTAGAGGCCTACCTTTGTCAGCTTCAGCTGAAGCTTCTCGAATAGCTTGGCGTCTCTCTTGTGCACGCTGTCCTCGGACAGGCCAACCCTGAAGGAGGCGAGCGCGGAGAACGGACAAGGATACGAGAAAGAATGACACGCGCTGAGGCTAAACGCCCCGCGACTGTCTCTCGGCGTCCGTTTTCACGCCGCGCCCCGTCACCCCGTCGCGGAATGGGGAGCAGCAAGCCTCACATTCAGGAGACGAAGTACATGTGCATCTTATACTTATGTTGTCAGGGCGTAAAGTAGCGGGGGTATCACGGACTGCTCAGGGCCCACATGTACCGGCGGAGCCAGTACGCCCTGCTGTCACATTCTCTACGAGATCGAAATAGGGACTCGAGCTCAACAAAACAAGGAAGTACAAGGCAATAACTTCAACACCAATAATAACACTAAAAACCAACACTAACATCCACCAACACCGACTAGGAACACAAACCACTACAAACGACAGCACCAACACCAACACAGTGCCAACATCATCACCAAAAACATCCTCAACACCGATATCGACCCTCCAACATCACCACAACCACCAAGAAAAGCACACACGCTCCTTAGACCTCTTACTTTGTGTCGCGCCTCCTCCGCTTCTGAGCCTCCGTCTTCAGGTAGTCAGGGAGTTCGACCTGATTTACGAGCGTGTCGGAGCAGTGGCATGCGAAGGCTCCATCAAAACAGAGATGCACAGATGCATTGCGCTGCTTACGGAGCACGACAAAAGCAGTAGCGCTTCGACCTAACAGACTCCACTGTCCTATAAACTTGAGAGAAAAAAAGAACAAAAGCCGAAAGGACGGCAATATTTTGTTTTACATAAAGACACTCTACATTACAACGCCAAACGCACACGTATCACACGTATGCAACGCCCGCAAGCCCACACAACAAAAAAGTTCGTACGACAATGAAATCATCACCTCTCCGTCGTCCCCTTCCATCCCCTCTCCGTCCTCGTCCTCGTCCTCGGCCACCGCATCCTCATCGAAACCCCAGCTAATGCCGTACTCCCCGCTGTCCCCTCCCCCCTCCTCCCCAGCCCCCCTTCCGGCAACGCCTGCCTTTAACTTGGCCAGCTTCTTCGCTAGCTGCTTTCGCCCGGCCTCGAGGCGCAAATTCCGCTGTAACGTAAAATGGTAGAGATAAAAACGTGGCCAAGGAAGGAAGGAACCAAGCGCCGCGCGATTAGAAACAGAAAGGGCGGCACGGCGCATTTTTCAATACCGCGTCGTCGGCGGTCGGGCTCAGGTGGGCGGGCGAGCGAGCGGACGGGGCGGGGAGAGTTCGCTGTGTCTCACGTGAGCTGAGGCATGGGGAAAAATATCGCACGGTGAGCTCATTCCTGCAAGCCCGTCGCGGAACCCCCCCCTCGCGGAGGGTGGGGCCGGTCTCACTCGTCGATCGATCAATGGATGTCGTTTGCTGTGCAGGCATGAGGCTACCGCGAGGCCTGCAGAGTCGCTGCTTCCGAGAAGGACATATACATGTTGAGCGTGAAAATACTTAACAGAAGTCCCCCCCCCCTCCCCGTTGGAGAAGGCCTACGCACGCCTAAAGGGGGCATTCAGGCATCGAACACATGAAAAAAAACAAGAACAAAAGGTTGCAAAAAGCGTACAACCACGGTGTTCAACAAAACAAAAACAGACCGGCCAGTAGAAACGCAAACGACCCATCCTAAATACGTGAGAAGGGTCAGCGTTTAGGGCCGGAGGTGGGGTTGGCGGAGGGACCGGTTGAGGGGGGGATTCTCTCAATTATCCCCCTCTCGGGTGGCAGACTTGGAGCGTGACCTTGTAGAAAACGTTTTACATCGACGGGGACTGACCGCGTCCGTTAGGGAGGAGGGACGCCGAGAGGACCCACCCCTTCGACAAAGAAAAACGAACCACCACTCTGACAGAAAAACATCGCCCTGCCTTCCTTCTGCCGGGGGGTGCTCGAACCTTCCCCCCCCCCCTTTCCGGTCAAGTTGCGCGGACGAGCCGGATCTCTTCGTCGCTCTATAGCTGCCTCACCAGATTGTCGCTTTCGTACTCAGCCGGACGCAGCTCCTCCGGTCCTTCCAACGCGTAAAGCCGCGTCGATTCCCCGAACTTGATCACGTCCCCCACGTTCAGCTTGTGGAACTCCTGCCGGTGTTGGCGGCGACGATGATGACGATGTGACAACGACGACGACAACGCGAAACAAAAACGACGAAGGTTACGGCGATGACGGCGATGGAAAATATTTCGCCGAAAAAAAGGGTGGAGGCGTGTTTGCCAACCAAACAACAAAGGGCCTTAACCCCTTTAGGACTGCAGTCCCGTTCTGGGGGCAAACCAGTCAATATCTAAGTAGTTTGTCCCCAAAACGGGGCTGGAGTACTAAAAGGGTTAACGCGATGCCCGTGTGCAACGGAAACTACTGGATTTCGTAACAGTATAGGCCTTGTCGCCGCAAGAAGGGTATTTCTCATACACACACCAAACACAGAGAACCACCTAGGACGCACGGGCGGGCACCACCAGAGAGCAAGCAGGCCTGTTCGATACCAGATGTTTAACAAGAGATGAACGCCTTTGGTTATGTACAATGACGCGCAACTGCACTCGGAAATGCTGAAGCAAATCCTCGGTCATTCTTCAGCCCGTTCAGCTCGAGTTTTGCCCCTTCGGGTTGTGGAGTTGCACTCGCCTCCGTCGCGTTACCTTTGCCTAATTCCTACCAGGGACGTACAATGATCCGCCATCGCTATATACTACGCTCTGCACCCCCATACCCGCCTTGGCTCTGGGCCGAGCCGATCGTGTGAGCGCGAGATATCACAGCGTTGGTCGTAGCTTGTCGAGACGGCTGTCAAAACAACTCCCCACGGCGCGTGTCCCCCCGGCTTGTGTTCGCGTTGCCCGTGCCGCGCGGAGCGGAGCGCAGACCTCCCGCACACCTTCAAGCCGGAAAAACGACCCACGCCTTACAATGGAACCGACTATTTATTTGCCACAGTTCGGACCAAAACAGAAGCTGCACCCAATGAACGCTGATATAATTATTTATCGGCGATCTCAGCATTTGTGCGGGCAACCCTGACGCGACGAGCATCCATCAGTCCCGCGCAGCTATCACCTGCACACGCTCGCTCTCTCCGTTCGGCTTAGAGTTTACCGAAATGATTCATCCAAAAAAAGGAACACGCATCTTTAAACTCGTCGTGTGGTAGTGTGCGTCGTGGTAGTGTTGGTCATGGACGTCGCAGGGAAGCGCTAAGAGTGCCGCGTGTAACCTCCCGTGACCAAATGCCCTGGAAATTGGTTACTCAAGGCGTCTCACCTTGGGAGGGATCTTAGTTTTGTTGACGCTGCAGCCATGCGTGCTACCGTTGTCCAGCAGGAACAGCGCGCCTGCGTGAAGCACAGCGGCAAGCAGATATCAAAAGAATCATCATAGAAAAAACAAAATTCGCAACCGTGTGGACAAGAAACGCGGTCCTCCTATTCAGTTGGCCCAAACCGCGTTTCCAACGAACTACAAATAGGCCAGCCAGGTGCCGAATGGTAATACGCTCTTCTTGGGTACGTACCGCAACGATTACTGCAGGAGAAAAAGTCGAACGAGTTTTCAACACGCACCGAAGCGTTCTGGCCGAGGGGGACACCCGATTTATAGAACCACGAACCGTGATGAGCGCGTGGCACGCCACCCCGGACCTACTATCTCGACACTGTGGTGGTGGCTTTCTCTTCTCATGTTCCCAACAGGTTAGGGGAGTAGGACCGAAGCCCGTATCGCTTTAGGCGAGTGACTGCGAAAAACTCAACAGCGATACAAAAACTTCAACCCGTTTCTTTCCACTCCGTCCGGCGCCGACGGAGTGCGTCGTTCGCACGGACAAAGCCTTCTCGAGCGATTACGGACGTGTTTCTCTCCCCTCAGTAGAGAGAGCGTGAGGGCGAGATGCCTCGAGTGTGGAAAGGGTTACCTCCATCGGAAAGGGAACCGGGGCTCACAGCAACATATATACTGCCCCCTTTGGCAGTTCAGGCAAGGAGGCTCCCAATAGAGCTTCTTCCCATACCTTCCCATACATAAAAGTGGGCCGTGGGCCTTGGGGAGAGGGGGGGATGGGTCCCACAGACCTCGATAATAATTATTCACAGCGCCCTCCTCCCCGCGCCCCTCGTTAGCTCGAGTTGAAGACCATTCGGAACCTCGTTATGGCGCGGCGAGAAAATAAATCACCCCTGACCGTGTTTTTCCACCTTTTGCAGAGACACCAATGCCTGGAGTCAACGCGCGTTCCGAGGTTGGCGATGCTTTCTGATCCCTATCTAAAAGAACGTGAACGCTTGGCGTTGTGCTCGATAAACACACACACGTCGCGGACTGGCCATCGCGCGCACCAATGATATCAACTACATCACTTCACGGGGCGCGGTGAGCGTTGCCCTGACATCGCCCCCTCTGGCAAACACCGTTCCCAAGGACATAGTCTTTCCACTGTAGAAAAATAGCATGCGAGGACGGCCGACCGTAGTCGCGAAAGCAGTCACCCCGCAGCAGTCGGGCTTGTGACTCGACCCGGTTCGATTCGAGTCGACTCGATTCGATTCGACTCGACTCTACTCAGTTCGACTCGACTCGTTTCGGTTCGAATCAACTATCGCGATTCCCAAAGCAGTATATACGTAGACAGGGTAGGATTCGACTCGGTTCCAACTCCACATACGCTATGTTCATACGTAAATACCGGTACTTACCGTTCTGGCCGTGCTGCAGAATCGCGTGTTTCCTCGAGATGGAAGGGTGTTCCAGTAGAACATCCACGACCCCCTGCTGCCTGCCTGGAGAGCGGCGCGCGGGTTCAACGGCCAATCGTCGCGGATACCACGGGGTTGGAGGTGTGTTTACAACGACAATGTGTGCGACCTGCGTGCGGCGCTCTACGGTCTGCTTCACGTGGAATACTGTACCACTCTGTCCCAAAATATACAACTAAATTATACTGACATTTAGTACAAACGTTCCATGTGTTTCGGGACAGATTGGTGTAATGGTGAATACTCGTAAGTACTGTAGTCATATACGATGATGGTGATGCTTATGATGATGATGACGGAAATTATGATGATAATGATGATGATAACGTTCTCACACATGTTTTAGCCCATGGTCACACGCAGGTGGTGGGTAGGCGTGTGGGAGTCTCAACGCATTCCGTAGTGTGGCGGTTCCACGTGTATCCACTGCTGCAGCTTCTTTTCTGTTTGTCGTGTTCCAGACACGAAACGAACCACACGAACCACACGCTACATACTGCTGCTGTATCATACCCCTCTGGTTCAGGAGATGAATACACACACTCGTACATATAGTCAGTACTACCCATCCTCGCCGTTGGTGATTTGTGGCAAAAGACTAAATCGCCATTATCACTTCTGTGAACACCCCCCCGCACGCCAACCACGCCAACGAATGGGTTGTTAGACCAGCGTAACGAGGGAAGTACGAGTAGTGCATCATTGAAACAGAGTTGACACAAAGCGTCAAAGTCTGTCCTTTACTTAAGTGGTCCTCAGGGGAAAACGTTTGCATTGGACCACTGCTGTGCGCAGCGCACGAAGATGCGCCCGCCTCAGACCGGCTCCGACAAATCGTACTTCGCGTACTTCGAACATACGGAATGCCGCTACGCCGCTACGCATGACATGAATATCGCACCAACGTTGGCTCCCGACGATACCGCCCGCACCCGGCACAGCTGTCACACAGCAGCAGTCAATCAGTGCCTGTCCCGACAAAATATGTCAGGAGACAGCACTTTTACCCCTAGACAGACAGCGTCTAGCAAATGCTTAGACAGACAGCCTAGACAGCAAAAAAACGGGGACACGATAAAAAAATCCCCGGTTTTTGGAAAACGCCTGACCATATTATTGAAAAATGCTGGAAAATGTCATTTTGTTTTAATGCCATTTTTTTTTCGCGCCAATGTTCTTCACACAAAAAAAACACGTTCAGATCTGCAGCAATTTACGAGGTGTATCTTGTATTAGTTTCGCTACGTGCACAGGGAAGTGCATACCAGGTACACATTTTACATATGATATTTCTGTATGATATATACCAGCGTACCAGCGTACGCATGGGGACATTGGCAGGAGACAAAGATGGCCATGGAACATGAAACGGTGCAGTTTTCAAGTTGAATCAAAAGAAGAAATAGGGGGTTTCCACGCAGATAATGAGGCGTTTTTCTACCGGGGACAGGGGACATATGTCTAGACTGATGGATTCGCCTAGACAAACAGCCTAGACAGACAGACAGCTAGACATAAATATGTCTCCTGACATATTTGGCTAGACCAGCGTAACGAAGGAAGCACGAGTAGTGCATCATTGAAACAGAATTGACACAAAGCGTCAAAGTCTGTCCTCAGGGGAAAACGCTTGCATTGGACCACTGCCGTGCGCAGCGCACGAAGGTGCGCCCACTGCCGTGCGCAGCGCACGAAGGTGCGCCCGCCACAGACCGGCTCCGACAAGTCGTACTTCGCGTACTTCGAACATACGAAATGCCGCTACGCCGCTGCGCATGACATGAATATCGCACCAACGTTGGCTCCCGACGATATCGCCCGCACCCGGCACAGCTGTCACACAGCAGCAGTCAATCAAAGTCTGTCCCGAACTTTTTACCCACGCGTGCTCTTTCCGGTGCTCCACAGCAGTGTACGACTTCTCGCTTGCACTAAGCACCACACGGCACACTGCTGCATCTCTTGAACCCACCGAGAAGGATGTGCGTTCGGCTGTCCAGCGAGATGCTGCCGACCTCGATCCCACCCTTCAGCACCGTCAACGACAGCCCGGAAGCGTCGGGCGCCGTCGCCAACCCCCAGCTCGGAGGCTTGTAACCACCCCCACCCCCGCCCCCGCCCCCTGCCGCTGCCGCCGCTTTGCTTCCTCTACTGTTACCCCGTCCACTGGCCACCTTGGGTGGAGGCGGTGGAAGGGACACGCCCCCGCCCCCCGCAGCAGGCTCCGGGTGCTGCTTCTCCTCCGTTTCGGGTGCGCTATCCGACGTTGACACGGAAGGTGGCTGTGGTGTTGATGTTCCGTCTGGCGGTGCGGAGACATTTGTGCTGCTTTTTTTCGCCTGCTGCCCAGCGATGATTACCGCCGCCGGTGCCGGAAAATCTGTTGGCCGTGGATCATCCATGTCCTTGGAGCTTCACCCTTGCCCTGTCTTGCTTGAGGCGTTGTATACCTCGTACCACGCAGCACAGCAGTCTTCGACCTGAATACCTGAATCCTGATCGAAGGAGTTCCGCATCATGAAAAGGGCCTTACCTCGTCGGGGAGATGAAAAGGGCCGAGAGACCCAGAACAACTACCGGGCACATCAGCAGAGAACACGCTGCGCCATGCTGTCGCTACGATCGGTCGGTACCTTGGCGGTAGAGGTCCACGGACAGCAACCCCCATTACCTCTTCCGCACCCGGTGAGGCCGTGTATTTGAATGAAGCTTGTATGTTCCGGGACTTCGACTATTCCTCTGTCGCTCGAGATTCTCCTTTTGTCGGACCACTTTCGTCGGCAGGAGTACCCTTCGAGCAGATCAACTTGAGTACGGCGGCCTCTACCTTGTGAAGTCAGTCCGGGATATCCGTTGCTCGGTATCTGGTGGTGAAGCGGACGTGTTCGTGTCGGTGTTGGTGTGGTGTATTGAGGCCATGCGATGCATCCAGCAAGGCAAGGGAGAAGGAAAGCTACGGTAGGCATTTTTACGACTTTTTTTTTCGAGAGATGAATGAGAGAGCAAGTGTCGCCGCATTTTTTCATGATGAGAAAGGGCCGCACTTTCAGACGAAAGGGTCAGCCAGTGGGGTTAATCAGAGCACCCACTGCCCACTGCTCTAGGCTGTAGGTGCCGAGCAGATGGTAAAGCAGTACAGTATAGTCCCACCAATAAGAAAGTGCCCTATAAGAACATAGTTCTCACTCTTTGGAGAACGCTAAGAAAATTGGGCGAAGAAAAACGGTTCGGTGGTGACCATCTCTTATGGGAGGGTTTTGAAAACCGAAAAACTTACCCGAAACTGTGTTTTATACCTGGTACGTGCTTTCACGTATTTAAGACCAGGAGTCCGACCGAATCAGGCTCGCTCTTCTCAGAATACTTGCAGTCTTTTGGGAAGAGGTATTTAGACCCGTTTTTGTTTTCTTTAGGGGTGTCGTTCGAGGTTTTTACGTTGTTGTCATTTTCAGACAAAAAAATCAACAAGGCGTTTTCAGATATATATCGACGTTTCAGCCGAAAAAATGGCCTCTTTTTCAGATATATCGCGTCCGAAACTAAATAGAGGAAACTGGAAGGTATCGACAAGTTTTCAAAATGCTATCCTGAAGAAACGGCAAACGGCGTTGCATGCCTCTCGCAGAAGGACTGGTGGGAAATCAAGAAAAGCGGGCCCGATTCGCCCGTTTCCCTGTTCGAACACGCCTGCGAAGGTGCTGAAACCTCGATTTCCAGAAACCAAAACCGATTTGCCATAAGAGATGGCCTGATTGAATCGAAACTCCTACCAGGTACCAGGTATATGAAAGCCTATGCGCAAGGTTGTTTGAAGATGGCACCCCAATAAGGCTCATTCTTATGGGAGAGCGTTTTATCCATAATTTCCAAAGTTTGGAAATAATTGAAGATATGTACCAATATACGGAGGCGTTCTGTCACGCTTCGTGAAATTCTCCAGAAGAAAAAAAAAATTAAGTTCGTTAAATTTCACATATTTGGAAAAAAAAATCAGGAAAATATGGAAGATGGAAAAATTGGTCGAAAAAAATGTCGAAATTATGGGGGGGGAAAAAAAGGTGTCCGTTTAGACCTATGCCAATGGGACAGCGAAGTTCAATAAAAAGTTTGAATTTCAAAGATACCCGCCAAAAAAAATCAGAACACGCTTCCTATGGGCCACGTAAAAAAAAAAAATCCCTAACTTCTGGAAAAGCCCGAAAAAGGCAAATCTGGGACCGATGTTGGGCCAACATCGGCTTGAGAAAAACTCAGGCCGATCTTTGGTTCGAAGCGGCGAGATTCCGAGTCCTCTACAGACATCGATCAACAAAACCAACGACTGCGTCATGAATTCTGAACGGAGTGCGCTCGTTAGGGGCTCCGACCCACCCTAGGGTCACCGTCTTCACACCATGGCCGGTGTCATGTGGCGGGAGCTGAACAGGCGTATGATACAAACACATTTGGCCGCTGGTTTGCACAAAACAAAAGACAAAACTTCTCCATCCGTCTCGAACGGCAAAAAATTGACTTTTTTTTCAGGTTTGGGAGGATACCGTAGGACGCCGCCGGCAAGCTCTCGCCCCCTAGACCATAGATCCACCTGATATCTTCGAGGCCGTCATCTACAGTCGTTGGCCTTGCCAGATACCGAGCGGGTTGGCCGTGGGCTGAGTCTATGTCGAGATCGAGCGTCGATCGTCACACGAGCTGGCTTCGATCACCATGTTCACAATTTGCAACCAGAAAAACACAAATTGCGCCGCCTGCAGCCGTTGGGGGGGAAAAAATCAAAAATCAAACAGTTCTCTCTTTTTTCCCACAGCGGCGGTACGAGAATTTTTTCGGCTGTTTTTCTAAAGCAATATAGTTGAAAAAAAAAAATTGAACTTCGCGTTTCCATTGGCATAGGTTTTAGAATGACCCATTAAAAATCTCAGGCTTGCCCAGATTACGAAGGTGTTTCTTGTTGGCGGGACCATGCTGTAGAGAGTGATGAAAGAGAGAGAGGCACTCGTACGCTCGTGTGCATACGAAGGACAAAAGACAGAACGCTTCAACCGTGTGTGCGTTAGGTGTGACACGTGTTCGCGCATTGCTCGCCACTATTAATTACCAGGTAATAGTTTGTGGAATTGCCACACGCCAACCGCGGTGATGGGCGGCTGATCGTCTGATCTCGCCTTGTTCCTGTCATTCTTTTAGATACTACTCTGTTGCAGATACTCAATGAGGACAATACAGCACAGATGCTCCCAGTACCTGGGAGTGAAGTATTTCCGAGAGAAAGCGCTCCAGGTACTTCGTGTACTCGCAGTATTTGGGCTTGATGTACCGCGGGATACTGCGAGTACTCGATGTATTTCGAGATTCTGCACTACGGATACTGCCATACTCTCAGTATGTCGGGGTTCAATAGTGTGGAATACTGCCGTACTCCAAGTATGTCATGGTTCTGTACTGCGGGTACTACCAAGTACCCGCAGTATTCCGTCCGTTGGTACTGCGAGTGCTGCGCGTACTCGGAGTACCTACGAGACTACTCTCAGTATGCGCAGTGTACTCGAACTTTTGAGCATACTTCGACCATGTGTGTGCAGCGTTTCGATATTTTCATCCCCACTATATTGCAGAAAGCATTCACGGATGGCCACACCAGTGGGAGTTGGAGAAACAATATTTCGGGGGGGCAACTGGAGTACTTAAGAGTACTGGCAGTATTGCGGGAGTGTGTACAGTACTCGCAGCAGTATGCACGGATTCGGCACTTTTGATACTCTTTGATTACTCCAAGTATTTCGCATGTTTGTACCGCGGGTACTGCTTGTACTCGGGGTTCTGCACTGCTTATACTCTCTGTAGTCGCAGTATTCCTTCAGCACTTTCCATACTCCCAGCAGTACGCGCAGTATTTAGGTCGCCAGTACTCCGAGTATACTCGGAGTATGAAGCTTATCGGGAGCATCTGCGCAATATTTTTCACTCTACCCTGCCCTACCTGGAACCAGTTCCAAACTACAGTACACCCCTCGGGTACGAGCGATTGCACGTACTCTTAGCGCAGGTGTAGGACTTGTACTGCTTGTACTATTTTTGACGACGGAGCTTGAATCTCTCCCGTGGGACGACGCATCAGACATATACTTCGTAAGTAGTAAGTAGTAGTCAAGGGTTGATCGTGAATCTTCCCGAGGTAGACATCTGGGCTCTCTGATTGGCTAAGGGTGTACCATATGCGGCTCAATCAACCTAAAAGTGCTTCCAGCCACAGCATTTCGGGCCCACCGAATCTACCTATTACGGGAGACCATAGTAAATAGGACCTACGGTACACACAAAAACCTATATATATACCTATTTTTTGCTAAAAGCATGTGGTCCTATTTACTATGGTCCCCCGTAATAGAATCTTTCCAAGGACAGCATTCCTAGATTCCTTCCAAGCACAGCGTTCTAGCACTGACCACTGGCATATAGTTCGGGGTAGGGTTAGGGTTCGGGTCGGAGGGTCGTCGGCGGCTTTGGGCGCAAAGCACGAAACCTCCGTAAATATTCACAATCAAGGTGTGACCACCCCTCACGTATGTACTTGTACATGGGCCATGGCACCGGTGTGCTGGATGTCGTAGGTAGGATGGAACGGTCCGAACATACCCACACACCGCGCAGCTGCTGTACGTATCCTCGTGTGCGTGGTACCGGTGGTGCCTGGTATTTTTTTCGGCCCCACGAAACAGCACGAGATGGCAACATATTTTTAGAAGCATACACCTCGTCGACGCCCCGAGTCGACAAATACTGCCAGGTAGACTTCAAAGCCGAATAGGTGTTCAGACCGTTTTAGCCCCCAAGAAAAACTACATAAGTGAAGTCAGCCGCCACAGTTTAAAGTTGGTGGGTGGAATACGCTCACACTTCAGGTACGATTGTGTATCCATCCCTGGGCGTGGTGACAAGCTCGGGGGCTACGCACGTACAAACTTTTTTTTTTGTTTCTCGTATGTTGCGTGTATTTTTTGGTCCCGCCAACGAGCCACGCGCCGTCCTAGTACGCACCGTTGTCTATCTATCTGTAGTTCGTGTGTCTCGAAAGTCGGCCGTGTAGTTCCAGGTATGTAGACAGACTACTGTACCATGATACCTGAATCTCTTTACGCTCTTGCCAACAGCCACCAGGGGGGGGGGTAGCTTTATGTGCTGTACGTGCGTCGTGGCCTGTTTTTTGTTGTCCTCGCCAGTGCCAGCAGTGCAGGAGCGAAACCGTCACATCTGGTCATGCCTCTACCATATGTATGCATCGCGTAGGGTAGTAGGGGGTGGGGGAACGACACCCCCGAAAACGATAGCGACTCCCGGGTCTCCCAAGCATGCATGTGTGAAGGCGATCGCACTCCTGCTGGGATACCTACTCCGGGGCATGGCATGGTACATGGTCGGGAGTCGGGACGAATCTCCCCCCCCGTGCCGATCGACCCTTCTTACCGGTACAGTAAGGTACTGTAGGTAGGCACTAGATACACAGAGCCAAACACTAGAAAAATAGGGAAAACCCTTGCAACATCGCCGAAGCCTAAAAAAATCCGCGATCGACCGCGGTCTAGCCTCCGAAAAGAATTGAATCAGGACTGGTGAGTTCTGTTTTTTTTTTTGTTCCATCCCTTTTTTGTAGTAGCCGCCGTTCTTTTTTCTGCTCCCTCTCTGGCCGAAAGTCAGATCCGGGGTCACATAGTAAGCCCCCCCCCCCCCCTACTCCTGCCCATCATACGCTTCGCTATCTTTTGCTCTTCTTTATTTATTAGTCAATCTACCTCCAAATTCCATTTGAAATGGTCCAAAAACGACGTATATTTTACTTCTAGTGTAGCCAAAACGCGTAAAAATGTGCCTCCGGCAGGGCGCCTCCAGCGGGTCCCTCCGGGGGCGCCCCTGGTGGGGCCCCCTCACCAGCGCCCCCCTCCCCCGCCCCCCACAACGGTACGCGTTTTGTATTTGTATCGCGAGAAGGGTTCATGCAGCACTTTCTTACCTCGTCGACTCGCGTCTGATTGTTGTTCAGGCACGCTTGGGTTTGAACAAAACCTCCCAACGCATACACGCTGACAACAGTTACAAACGATCCTGTTGCGCGAGTTTTTGTTCATAGAGACAGCTGCACTATCTTGTAATATGACACCGAACGATTCGTCCGTGTGTTTTCTTATCATTTTTATTTGCTTCTCCGCCTAACTTTGTTCAATCCGTCCAGTCCGAGGCGTCTGTTGTTCTTGTGAGCGGCGAGCGGGCGAGCGAACACGACAGCTTTAACGGCGCTTGTAACGCCAAGGTCGTAACGCCTCCGCCGAGCGATGGGGTTCACCAGCCCGGAGGTGGGTCGGTGACGGGAGGTGCGAGGGTATTTTTGCTTATTCAATAGAAGCACCGTTCAGCTTTCAAGTTAAGTTAGGTGCTTTCCATGAACTCTCCCGTTGACCCTGGGTTTCGTTCCCGGAGGGTTGCCTACGATACCTGATACGGTGGCGTTTTTTGTAGCGTGCGATCCGGAAAGTAACCCCCCCACTTTTTGGGCTTTTTGCGTCGACGGCTGATGGCTACAGTGTGATTTTTTCATAAAATGTATACTACCAGGTACCAGGTGCCTGGAATATGTTTTCGAGAGCTCGGCCAAAAATCCCTCCGTGGCGCGCAGCTTGTGAGCTTAGAATCGCCGGTCACAATACAAAAAAGCCTCGTGCATCCAGAAGAAAAGGCCGGCGCTTCGAGCCCGTAAATGGTCACCATAGCGTGCGAGGAGGTCCCGCTCTCGGTTGGTGTATAAAGAGCGATCGGTGTTCCCTTGTTAGGAGGCGTTGGCGCGTTTCGGCTGACGGGGTGCTTCTCACGTCCTGAGCGTAAGTACGACGTGGGCCCGGAGTCACACGCACCGACGGAGTGGTGATTCTTCGTCGGAAGGGAAGGTAGTACCGATTCCCATCACCTCGTCGCCCTCTCTTTTCTTTCTTTTTCATTTGGTTTCGCCGATTTTTACATACGACTTGGTAGTAGTGATTTTTCGTAGGAAGGCGGTACCTACCTTCCTGCGATTGCCTAGACGTCGTTCTGTTGTGTTTCCCGCTCCCATTTTTTCGCATCATGCGACCGGGTGGGTCACTCGTGCACCCACGTCTTTTTCTCACACGGCTCGCCGCCGCTTTGTTTCCTTCGCTCAGCAGGTGGGCGGGGTGTCATGGCGGCTATGGTCGTCGGTGAGGGCGGAAAGGCGCTGCTGGTTCAGTTCCTGCCCTGGCGCAGCTCCCTCGCGATTTCCAACGTAACAAGGCAAGCTCAAACTTTGCTGTCCGCGCTTTCCCCCCCCCCCCCCCCTCCCTTCCTGCCGCTGCTTCTTCGGGGAGTAGGGAATCCGCCAGCAGCAGAAAAGAGCCCTCTCGTGCGCTTCCAACGCGCGATGATCGAGTGTGTGAGCGCGACTCTTGTGCCTATACCTTCCTGCCTGATTTTCCTGCCGAACTGTCTGTTATCGCCTGCCATCCTGCTGTTACAAGTGCTCTGTCCTAGGCGAGTGGCCCTTGCGCAGGTGAGTACAGGCGCCGCCCGCAGACTCTCACCTAGCCTGGAATCGGGACCACGAGTTTCGCCCGCCCCCCCGCCTCCCTCCCCGCCCCTCCCCCGTCCCCACCCCGCTCCCCCGCCCGGCCGAGCCTCTTCGTGGCGCACGCCGCGCTAGCTGAAAGCGGCCAGTGTAGCCCCTCCCCCGTCCCCCTCCCGTCCGCCGCCAGGAACGGCCCGGCCCGGCCCAAGAACACCACGCCAGCTGCAGCGGTCCTTAACTGTACCTTTCTGTCCTCTCGCCGCGATCGTTTTTTTTTTTTCTATCAGGGGTTTACACCGTGGGTTTATTCGGCTTCGCCTCGCGCATTCTCGCGGCAGCCAGAAGGGCCTGGGGGGCGGGGTGCAGTGTATGTCGGGTTCCAAGACTGCAGGCGGCGGGTTGGTCTTCCTCGGCAGGGCGGGTGTTGCGGCGTTACAGGTACGTGTGCCAGTACGCAGAAATGTGGCGGCGTGCTGTGTGTGGGGGGCAGGTGGGAGGGGAGAAGGGAAGAGGAGGGGTGGGGGGGGGGGGGGGGGGGCGTACTCATTTGTTGCTTGCGTTGGCCACTTGGCCATTGACCACGCATCCCTTTCGACACGGAGCATCGTCCCCTCTCCTACTAGAGACACCTTCAACAACTTCGGCGGGGGGGAGGGGGGGGCAGGCGACAGGGGGACAGTGTTGTAGATAGTAAATCGATATGTTGCACCCTGCACTCGGGGTTCCGATTGTTTCTGACGTTTCGAAACGTGGCTGCACGAAATTTGCAAGAGGCAGGTCGCGCAAGGCGTTATTTTCATTTCTCGTCAACGAAGGCGCGACCTACAATGACCTACAAAAAGGAGTTTAACGCGCTCACGCTTCGTGGCTGTGCCGCCCCGACAGCGGTGTCTTTGCTGGAGCACCGCCACCACGCCGCGTCGAGTGCGCGTAAGAACGGGCCTTACCCTATCGCCGCTGCAATAATCATCCCACTTTAGTTGCATGTTGTACCCGGACTGTCGGTACAGTGTTGCTACAGCTGGTTCACGGGTGATACCTTTCGAGGACTGCCGACTGTAGTGGAGCGGCGGCCGGCCCATTTTGCGTGGCCCTCTCTCTCTCTCTCTCTCTCTCGCCCTTCTCCAATCTGTTTTGGAAGCGAATTTACCCGTGTTCTTGTGAATGTTAATGACGCCCGTAAAGAAGGTGCAAGCAGGTGCAAGCAGGGCATCGACTTGATAGAAGGAATCGTGGAAAAACAGGCGCCACGGACGGACCGTACCACTCTCTCTCAGAACTGACAAACTTTGAGGGTCGACCCTTTCGGCGTGAATAAACCCACGTTTTTGTTTTTATCTGACGTGAACGCAGATTTTTTTTGTGCCAAGTATTGAGCGTAAAAAAAACGAAGAGGCATACCTGGCGCGTTGCCAGGCATCGAATCAGGTCTATGGTAGAACAAACCCTCTGCTTCGACCGTAACATCCAGATCTGACTCGATACCGCTTGTCTGCTGTTATCGCTCGCACGAAACGACCGACACATTTGGGGAAATATATATATATATAATGTCAGGCTGTGCGAGTGGACCCCTGGGACAGCCTGGGCTCGCTCAGCCACTCTCTCGGAGACGCCGGGCCGGTCGTCGCCGTTGCCTGCCACCCGACACGCCCTATAGTCGCGGCCTGTCTGTCGGACGGCACCATCAGGCTTTGGGACTACCAGGGCACGGCTGGCAGCGGAGGACGGTTTTCTGGAGGCGACGGCAGCGGCGGCGGCGGCGGTAGCGGAAGCGGGGGGTGGGGGGGCGCGAACGGCGACTCTTCTGGGGTGCTGGGGGGAGGGGAGAGCTTTGCCAGCGTACCCGGGGGGGGGTCGCCACCGCCGTCCCCGCCGAGGGGTCGGGGGTCGAGCAAGACGGGCAAGGAGGAGAAGTGAGGGTTGGTGTTCTTCTCTCCGTGGGATTGATTGCAGTGTTTTTTTTTTCGTGCCGTGACGTCGCGATGGCGTAGTGTGCTACTGCTTCGTTTTTTCTTCTTTTTCTTCTTCTTCTTCTTCTTTGCTGGCGAACATGTCTGTGGCGCGTGTCCGCTTTGCCTCTATTAGTGTATACACGATGGTCACGTTTCCCGTTGGCGGAAGGGTCCGTTTCCTTCGTAGTTTCTCGTTTAAAAACGGTTTGTTTTCGTTTGGCTTTTGGCTTTTGGCTTCTTTTTTTTTTTTTCTCTCTCGAACTATTCGGGTGCGTTTACGATACAACGGAGAGGGGCTTTTCGACGGTACAGGGGATAGCATTGTTTCGTCGTGGCCGAGTCTTGTGGACACGGTCGTTGGCACCCAGCGATCCGTGCCGATTTTGGTCTGTTGCTTGTTCGCCTCTGCCGTGTGCTCCGAGATACCCAGAGACACCTTTGGTACAACAGCAGTAGTAGTACGCTGCTGCTGCTGTTGTGTGCCCGGGGTGCGTACAGCAGTACTCTGCGATGCAACTCGAGTGCAACCAACATCCGTTCTCGGTGACTATTATCAATATTACGATCACGTACCCCGTGGCCTCTTCAGGTTCTCCTCGGTCGCTCACGCTTATTTTTTTTTTCTCCAGGATTCCCCTCAAACCGCGTCTAGAACGGAAACTTTCGCGTATCGCGACTCTATCCGCGCAAGGCACACCTTGGGGGGCTACCGCACCGGAGATGATCGCCGGGGGTTTCCAATCGGTGGCGTTTCACCCTGCCAGGTGAGAGAGGATGGTATAATGGCATATCGGATCGAGAGAGTTATCGCGTAGCATGGGTAGACGCCGTCTTTTGTGGTGGCTACCGCGCAAGCTGGGCATGGCGGGGAGAGAAGAGAGGAGAGGGGTGGGGGGAAGGGAGGGGGGGGGGGGGGTACTCGGCACACTATTGTCGTGCATGGCCGTAGTCGTATGGCCATATACCCCCGCATCCCTACAATGCCGAGGGTAACACATCGGGTTTTCACCGACCACGCAGACATTGCTTTCGCAAAGCGCGAAGCACCGTGAGGTGTTGAGCGAGTCGCATAAAGGGTGAGCTACATCCTACGGAGAATCGCTTGTGAGGCGGACTTCCATACATTTGGATGACAGCGTCGATTGAGGAGGGGGACGGTCTCTTTCCCCGTTTGTCCGGGTGCTTGAACGATTCGGCTCGTTGTCGTATCGCGCCAGCCTCAGACCGCACTCCAAATTTTATTTTCGAGACACCAAATCTATGGGGGGGGGGGGTACATCCCATACCAAATTATATGCAAACCAACTCAGATCTTCCGCAAACCGCAGTACCATACTATTTTATGTAGAAAACAAGTCCCATACTAAAAACCATATACACCAAGAGCAGGGGATGTTGGTGAATCATCCCCGCATTTCATCGATCGGTACTGGTGGCATCGACCCCGCTTACTCGTAGGACACCCCCCTTTTTAGGTGCAGAAAGACAAGAAAAAATAAATTGTCCCGAGTTTCCGCATAATTTACGAGTAGTTCTCCTTCCTTTTTTTGTGCCGTGTTCCGTCGTCTCGTGTGCCCGAACATTGAACGGGCGGCAATCCGACGGCGACCGGCTCTCGCGATGCTGTCCTACCTTCTCCAGGGAATGGCTGTGCGCGTGTTCCGCGCCGGGTCTGGTGGGAGTCTGGAACTTGGAAGGCGTCGTCGGGGGGCAATCGCGGATGTCCATCGCGGGGCGCAACTCGGTGGACGGCGACGGTGGCGAGGGCTCTGGCCCAGGGTAAGTCCTTTTGAGAACTGTCACCGCATAATTCATCGAACGGGAAGCGATCGCTTTCTGTTCACGTGCGGGCGGCTCTGATTCGGGCGCCCGTGGAGCCGTCGGCGGCTCTTCGTCCCTCATCCGCCGGTAGTCCTAAAATGCCGCACCAACACGGACTAAGAATCGAAACGCGGTAGTGCAGGCGTCGCGGCGGCGACTCGTCGATATGCATAGTTCCCGGAGCGCCGCAGCGATGATCTTGAAAGGAAGCTCATGAATATGCCCAGCACGAACCGATAGTCTCGATGACGTTAGATATCCTGCCGGTCGCTATGCTCTCTTCGGGGAAATATTCTCCAGATACGCTTTGCTTTGGTCGCCTCACCCCCCCCTTCTCCCCCCTTCTGAAAGTGGCCACACCAGAAAACACGCCAATTCATGCGGAGCTGTCACTCATTGTAAGTTCGCCTCCCATGCGTTTTTTTAGTAGGATGCAGCTCACTCACCCTTCATGCGATCCGCCCAACACCTCACCGGCGCTTCGCGCTTGGTGCATGCTATGTCTGCCTGTGCTCCGTCCCGGTGTTGTAGGGATGCGAGGGTCTACGGCCATACCACTACGGCCATGCATGACATGAGTAAACCCCCCTCCACTCCTCTCTCCCCCCGCCTTCCCCCCTCCCCCCCCCCCCCCCCTCCCGCTTCTATGGTCATACGACTATGGCCATGCATGATATCGAGTACACCTCTCGACCCGTTCTACGATAGAGGTAGCACATTTCCGCTATTTTGTTTCTTAAAGACGGGGTTCTTTGACCCAAAATCGTCGGAATGTCAATCTTGATCTCGAAAAAAAACGTTTTGTAGACTCGGGCCATGGGATTACTCGCCGCGATGCAATTTGATTTTTTCTGTAAAGTCAGTTTTCGGGTGAGGTATGGAGCTCCTCAAGTGAGGAGCCTCAGAAAAAAATTGGGTGAACCTCTATCGTAGAACGTTTCTCTCCCCCATCCCTCTCCTCGCCCCCCTCCCCCCCCCCCCCCTCCATCCTATTTTTTGTGGGTCGTGCCTCTCCCGGAAAGATCTCAAGGGTCGCTCGGAATGGTGCGACCGTTCGCCGCCCGCGTTATTCCGCCGGTTGACCTCGAGGCGGGGTCTTCGGGTGCTAACAGCGCCGACCCAGGGAACGCCTCCGCGGTTGCGGGCGGGTCTGCGTCCCTCCCACCCCCACTTGACCGGACTGTGAGTACAGCAGTATGGTAGCGCTCGCTGATCGTGTAGGGTTTACGTACAGCGAGCGTTTTTGTTCTGTTGGTGTTGGTGTTGGTGTTGGCATTGGTTGTTGGTGATGCTGGTGCTGATGCTGGCGTTGGTGTCGGTGAGTGTTGTTGATGGTGTTGTTGTTGGTGGTGGTGGTGATGTGGTTGCTGTGGTTGCTGTGGTTGTTGTCGTTTATTTGTCGGTTGTTGTTGTTGTTGCTGTTGTCATTTTTCATATCGTGGTTACAGTTGTCTTGTCGCTGTTGTTGTCGCATTTGCTGTTCTTCTTGGTTTTGTTTTTTTTGTTGTCGTCGTTGCTGGTGTTGTCGTTTTATGTTGGTTGTCGTTGTTGCAACAGCTTCATATTGTATTATGCCGCACATAAGCTGCCCCTCGCAGCAGTCGCGTGCAGTGCGAGTATACAATGCCTCGCGGATATTCTCTCCTCTGCCGTATAGGTGTTGCGTGTGTGGTTAGCAGTTGCTGCCGATGCGCTCCGCCCCATCTTTCCCCACGCCCCGGCGCTACCGCACGCGTGACCGCGGCAGCTGGAGCACCGACAGCGGCGTCGTCAACATGACGGCTGAAACCAACCACGACGCCCTTGTCTCGTTTTACGCCAGTCGCCTATCGGGTGTGGGAACAAACACATTGTTTAGTACGGAGACGGCGTATGGATATCATGGCCGTTCGGACAGGTCGCCGAGGTCTCCGACTCTTTGCAGCGATTGTGCTTGCTTCTTTTTCCGGACTGCAAAACAATACTTTTGACTTCTACGGCATTATGCGGCACTCCTCCCTGTGGTAGCAGTAGTGGAAGTAGTAGTGGAAGTAGTAGTAGTAGTAGTAGTAGGAGTAGGAGTAGCAGTAGTAGCAGTAGTAGTAGTAGTAGTAGTAGTAGTAGTAGTAGTAGTAGTAGTGGTAGCAGTAGTAGCACTTGCGAGTTGCGCGCGTTCGTTGTCTCCTTGTGTGCTTGTTCTTCACGTTAGACCGTTCTTTTTACCTGTCGACATCCAGCATAACCAGTGTCCGTGCCGATTCTTCAGGCCTAGAGAGATAAGTTATGTGGTCACGAAACTACGGCACAGAGATGATACATCGATTGTTATGCGGTGAGCAGAGTTGACAATATACGATGTCGGCGTGCGAAAACTGAGTTTATTTTACGCCTGGACTATGTTCTTTTCTACTGCCCATGAGATGACCACAGGGCACTTTCTGCGACCGCAGAAAAAATGGTCGACTCTTAGTCCCAAGTAGTTTGTCCCCCCTCAAAAACGTGTGCAGAGGTCTCGATTACGAGTAAAAGAGCAGGGACCATGATCGATGCTGGGCATCAATCACCACGTGCCGCAGTGACAAATGCTGAACGATCCGCGACCACCACGATCATGATGAAATGGTGCTATTGGAATCGTGGGGCAAGCAGGTCTTGTCACCGCCCCCTGGATCCCACAGCCCCAGCTCGAGCACGCAGTCCGCGGCCCCAGCCCGCCGCTGGCGCTTCGGAGGGTGTGGTAGCCTCAGAACGCGCAGAAAGAGGAAATCCGCATCCTTGCCTAGGAACCACCGTCCCAGGACGATGGAGTTGGATAAGCAGAACGTCGAAAACGACAACGACGAGAACGCAGAACAGAACCGGGTGTCGCCTCAGGTACTGTCCTGTGCCTGTTGCGTATCGCTCTGGCCGCGAGACACAAGGAAACGTTTAGGCGTCAAGATCAAGGCTAAATGTTCCTTCTATTTTAGCCCGGAGTGGTCGTAATTATATATACCTGGTATGTATATATGACGTGAGACCGCTCGTGACCCGAGATTATGATATTGCTTGACCGGTGACGTGTCCTTCGCGCGTGCGTGTTGCAAGATCTACGATATCTCCGACCCTGCCTTCCACATATATATATATATATATATATTATATCATACCCGGTGGCGGTTAATGTCCGCCTGGTTCGTTCTTTTTTTCCTCCGGTTTTCTGCTCAAAGGAGAGAGAACTCCTGTCGGTTTTTTATTTATCTCGCAACTGTTTTTTCCCGTCAAGTTGATCGATGCTGCATCTCGGGCATCAAGACGTACCTGGTACATACATAGATACGTGGGGGGGGGGGGGGGGGGGGGGGCACTGTTTTGCCGACCGTGTGCGGTTTGGTCGTTTGGTTTCATCCTCGGTGTTATCGTGCGTGCGTGCGTTCGTCCGTGCGAGCGCGTCTTTATTTTTGTTTTATTTTTGTTTTGTTACCTGCAATTTTCTTGTTTGTTCGTTGGTGTGTCGTTTTTTGTCAGTGCCCTTGCTTCTGCTAATTTGCGTCCTTTTCGTTCTTTCTCCGAACACGCGCACGTACCGGGGCGGAAACACACACCCAATCACACACACAGGCTGTGGTCACCTGCGCGTTCCTCGCCTCAGAGCCGGTCGTCATGGTGGGGCTGTCGGTGGGGGGGGCGGTGCCCACGCCGGCAAGGGCTAGCGTCCAAGGGTGAGAGGGGACCTCCTCGATAGGTGCAGCTGTTTTGTTTTACTGTTTTCTACACACGTCCACGTCCGACAAATCACGGCCTACAGTACGTAGATGATCTACTGTAGTTCCTCACCTACCTGCCGCTGTGAGATGTTGTGAACGATCTGCGTTATTAATAGTACAGATCAAACTCAGGAAACATCTCCTAGATCACGCAGATCATACGGTTCCCACCCGGTAACATGACCTTTATATCCTGCAGATCGGGAATGTATCTGCCCTGAAAGGTCTGCTTCTAATAGATACATCCAAGGTGTGTAAGTGCTTCAAAACGGAGCGCGTTTCGGTCTTCCTGTTCTTGTCGTATGTACCCCCCCCCTCCCTAGTTCTTAGCAGGATGCAGCTCACCCGTCATGCGACCCGCCCAACATATCACGGCGCTTCGCGCGTGGTGCAAGCGATACCTGCCTGTTCGGTGAAAACCCGACGTGCTCCGTCCTTTCATCGTAGGGGTCCGAGGGTCTATGGCCATACGACTGGCCACATGCGACGTGACATGAGTACCCCCCCTTCCTCTCTCTCTCTCTCTCTCTCTCTCGCTTTCTCTCTCCTCCTCTTTGCCCCTCCCTGTCTCGGTGTATCTCAGCCTCCAGCCTACGGTCAGTGCCAGCCCAAGCCCCCCGAGCAGCCGCCTCGTGCTGCTGAGCCTCCTCGACGCCACCCTCCCCGTCCTCTACTCCGTTATCGCCCCGCACACCATCGCGGGACTTTGCGTCGAGCCCCGCAGTGGTCGCGTCTTCGCGACACGGTCCGTCGCCTTGGCCGGACCGACTGATACAACCGCCGCCGCCGCCGCCGCCGTGGGTAGTGGAGGAGGCACACGCGCCGCTTGGCCTTTGGGTAGAGGGGCCGGCTCGCCGGCATCGGGAGGGAGCGATGGTGCCGCCGCCACCGCCGCCGCGTCGTATGGGTTTGGAGGGTGGACGGGGGGGGCGGCGGGCGGGGGGGGGGACGGGGGCGAGGACGGTGGCGGTGGCGGTGGCGGCGGCGGCGGCGACGACGGGGGGGTGGTGAGCGTGTTGGCCCTGGCTAGCGGGAGCTTTCTCGACCGCGGGCCTTTGAGGTGAGAGACGTCGCCTTTTGTTGTTGTTTGGCAATACCTTCGTGCCAGGTACCTGGTCGTATGTAGTAAGGTTTTCGAGACGTTTCGGCGTGTTTTGGCCGGTTGTTGCCGGGGAACCCTACCGTGCCGCCCCCCCCCCTCGCGTGGTTTCTCTCTCCCTGACCCCCACCCCTTGGTCTTCTCTGCAGGGTGCTCAACACTACAATGGAAGTGCCGCCGACGGTTTTCTTGGAAGGCGTTCTGGGAGGGGCGAGATCGCGGGACAGCGGGCGGAACCAGAAGCTACAGCAGGAGCAACAGCCTTTGATATCGCTGCCGCTTCAGGTGGGTCGGTCCCCCCCCCCCCCCCCCCCCCTTTTCCTGCTACTGCTGATGACATTCCTTTTTTTCTATTGTGTTTGTGTGTGTTTGTGTTTATTCGCTGTGGATCGGCGACGTTTTCCAATCACACACGGCACGACGCGCCAAAAGCTTCCGTTATTTAAGCGGCTCTTTAGGATTTACACTCCCGTTTGTGGGAGCGAGTTGCTTGGAGTTAGTGTAGTGCGGTAGCTAAAGGGTTAGTAGCCCTTTTAGCTCCGCAGTCCCGCACTGGGGACAAACTACCTAGTATTTGAGTGGTCTGCCCCCAAAACGGATACTGCGGTCCTAAAAGGGTCAAACAGAGGAGTACGGCTCTTTGTTCGGATGTACTATATTATATATACATATATGTATATATATATACAAGGTTCCCCTCCGGGAGGTGCCCAGGGGAGTGGCGCAAGAAATAGTACTCGTGGTTTGAAATACCTGCACACACCTGTCTGTTTAGAACTACAGGAACTGCGTCCACCATCAATAATGACGTGAAGAACACACACACACATTTTTTGAGGATATCAGGTATGTATGTACCAGGTAGCTTTTGCGGCAGCGTTCGCTGGAACAGCCTTCATTTGCTCACTGCACGGCGTGTTTTGTTACTCGACGAAGTGGTATATACCTGGTGCATGCCCGCAGACGTTTGGCCAGGCCACGCTGTTTTAGAGTCAAAACACGTTGGTTTGTTTTCAATTTGTCAAATACCCACCGATGTCATCCAATCAATTCTCTCCCCGCGTACACTTTTTTTTTTTTTCACGCATATAGCTTTTCAGTTCGTTGGCTTGACCGTTTTTGCCTCGTACCCCCTCTCCCCGATCCAGGTCTATTTCCTGCGAAGCATGGCCGTTCTAATTCAGGCCGGCCCCGGAGGTGGCGTGGACGTTCCCGCCGTGAAGGCGGTGCTTCATGCTCAGACGCTGGAAAGGTGATTTAAAAAAAATAAAAAACGACCCCACCCCCCGCCGCTCTCCCGTCGGTAGGCATGCCTCCCTCCCCTATATACCCTATACTCGTATGGACGGCTGATACCACCAAAAACGATCAACCATTGTTTTGGTCGATGTCTCGGGGTCCCAGAGAGGTTAACCCCTTTAGAACCGCAGTTCCGTCTTTGGGGACAAACCAGTCAAATTTCAAGTAGTTTGTCCCCAAAACGGGACTGCGGTTCTAAAGGGGTTAAGGAGGGCCACAGGCAGTCGGAAATGATTTGGCCAAAATATGCTACCCCCTCGAGACATCGAACGCGTGCTCAAATATCCCTAAAAACATTTTTTTAAAAGGGGACGCCGTTCTTCTTGTGTGGTATGTCGCTGTTTACCGTTCGTGACGGCCGATTATATGTATATATACGTACCTGGTATATATATATATTATATATATACTGGTATTATATATATAATATAATATATATATGTAGGTCAAAGGTTTCACTCGTTTTACTCGTCTTCCCCCTCTCTCCCCTACCCCCCCCCCCCCCCCGTCAGATTCCTTTTTTCTCATCGTAGCCTCCATCGTTTTTTTTGCCTCTTTTGATCATTCGAAACTGTTTTGCTTTCGTAGTCTACCGTCGTGTACATGGAACCGCGCTCACTGTTCCCTCTCTAAAGCTAAAAGCCCTCCCGGTGAGTATCGCTCCCTCGCTCGCTACGGTTTCCCCTTCTTTTTTCGTCCCACCTCTTTTTATATTTTTTGCTATTAATAGCGCCCTTTCCTTTCCTTCCCATCAATTTTATTTCGTGTATTCGGCTGGCTCCTCTTCGCTCTCTCAAATTACCTTTTCGGACCGCAGTCCCGTTTTGGGGACAAAACACTTGCAACTAGAGTGTTTTTCCCCCCAAAACAGGACTGCAGTACTAAGAAAGACCTTTTTTTAAAAAATAACGTGTCTGTGTCTCGTCGTGTCCTACATGTCGCGTGACGTTCATAATTGTAATTGTTTCGAGAAGACGCGGTATTGCGAAAGGGGTAGGGCACTTTTTGCCTTGTAAGGCAAAATATTTCTGCCTTGTAAGGCAAAATATTTCTGCCTTGTAAGGCAGAAATATTTCCCACTGACGGGAGAACGGCTCCTCATTTTGAGGAAAACTACCCACGACCCGCCATCGTTTCGTTCGGTTGTACGCCGTGACTTCGTCTACTGTACATGTTCTAGGTCATCATCGGGTGACGAGCTGGTGTGCGTTTTCTTCTTAAAAAGCCCCGACTTTCGGGTCTTAAAAGCCCAACTTTGAGTCTTGAAACCCCGACACTCGGTCTTGAATCCCCGACTTTCGGCCCTAAAAAGCCCGACTCTCGGTCTGAAAACCCCGACATTGGGTCTGAAAAGCTTGACTTTGGGTCTGAAAACCCCCGATTTTCGGGTCTTGGAAAGCCCGACTTTGGGTCTTAAAACCCCCGACTTTCGGTTTTGAAAACGCCGAATTTGGGTCTGAAAAGCCTGAATTTGGGTCATGAAGCCCCGACTTTGGGTCTGAAAACCCCGATATTGGGTCTGAAAAGCCTGACTTGGGGTCTGAAATCCCCGACATTGGGTAGTCAAAGCTTACCAGGTATATAGTTGACCCCCCTCAGATGCGAAGCCTCACAATATTTAGGTGTCTACCCGTACTGATGTAGTTGAACTAACGGGAGTATAAGGTGGGTGAGGTTCTTGTCTTGTCTCGCCGCGATTTTGCTGTTTGTAACAATCGCGAGAGGAAAAAGTGCGTACATGTATGCATGCATGCGCTTCCCTCCTCCTCCCCTCAGCTCCATTTTTTTTGTGGGGTTTCCCATTGTTTTGTTTTTTCGGGGGTGTTTTTTTTTTTTTTTCAAGGGACAAAGGGTTGAAGGACAGAAGCAAGCCGAGGCGGTTAGCGTCCCTTCCTGGACACACGGGCGACCTGCTGAGGCATGTCAGCGGCGGCGACGAGGTGAGAAAAAAAAAAGCGGAGCGCGGGTGTTGTTGACTATTTTCCGCAGGTTTTTGTTTTTGTCGCCGTGGGGCTGGGTCGCAAGCACGGCTCCCTGTTGTGTGTGCAATGTTGAGGGTCTTAGACGCATCGTCTACTCATTTTGTCGGGCATCCGGGTATGTACCTACTTACTCTGTCCCATAAGTCTAGTCGGTTATGTTGCGAGAGACCGTTAACCGTGTCGGATGGCTTCGGCGATGATTTTTTAGAGATCTTGAGCGTTTTTTGGGTCGAAATACATTTTTTATTTTCTTTCTTGCGCACTACCCTGCATGGTCTAGCGGCTAACAAAAAAGCAGTCTGGCCAAAAATGACCATATATGACCCCTTTCCGGGAAGGGGGGGGGGTGGGGGCACTATGAAAAACAAGACAACAAGAAAGAATTATCCCGAACCCTAAACCTAGCCCCGCTCTACTCAAGGATCCACGTCGCGTCGCCCCATACTAAGACCAGTAGAATACTGAGCCCACACTGAAACCAAGACACTTGGGGTTCCCAAACTAAAACTAATATACTTGATGGTACCACACTAAAACCAAGACGCTTGCGGGGCAAATCAAACAACAGTAGGGCCAAATCCCAACTCCCCCTCTACTCAGCCATTCATGTGGCGTCCCCCCGTACTAAAGCCAGCATAATATTGAACCCACACTAAAACCAAGACACGTGGGGGTTCTACACTAAATCCAAGACACTTGGGGGTCCCATATTGAAACCAAGACACTTGATCACAGGCAGAAGACCCCTTGAGAATCCTACGGTTACCCGGCGGAATAGCCAGGGCAACTTCCACCGTAATTGCATAGCAGCGGCCCAACGGTATCTCACCCCGTGGCGGGCGAGGTTGGGGGGTACTCGGGGGCAGGTCCATCGGAAGTATGACGTTTTGTGGGCTGTGGTCTGCTAAATCTGAGGACGTTGAGCGGGAATTCTAAAAAAACTCTTGAAAAAAACCCCAAAAAATCAGCAAAATTGAGGGTTTTCTGACCCTATGTTTGAAGTCAATGCTCTTTTTTTTTTATATCATTTTTTTCCATCAGCATCGTCTACGCGCCAGCTTTCCAACGAACCTAACTATAAGGTTAGGTTCAACCTCTAAGTACGCGAACGACTTGTCTCCCATAACCGACTAGACTTATGGGACAGAGGAAGTATATATGGCACCTGGTAGTCCCTGGTAGTCATGGTTCCACAGGCGAGGAGAGAGGTTCTACGATCGAGGTTCACCCCAATTTTTCCAAGCTTCCCCACTTAAAGAGCTCCATACTTCACCCGAAAACCACTTTCAGCGAAAATCAAATTGCGTTCCGATGAAGAATCCCATGGCTCAAGTATACAAAACCAAGATTTTTCGGAACAAGATTGGCACTCCGACGATTTTTGGTCCAGGGACCCCGTCATTCAGAAACAATTTTAACGGAGATGTGCTACCTCTATCGTAGAACGCGTCAGGAGAAGAATCGGTGGATATTTGAGTTTCTTATTGGTGGGAAGAATACAAGAAGGTAGCTAGAGGACATCACCTTCGTGTGGTAGGAAACAATCGGGAATGCCAACGGGGACGAGAGTAGCAACGGTAGCTTGCGCTCTATCAGCAATTTGCTCGGGCATTTTGTTGACAAGGAGGATGTCTCGCAATGGCAGTCTCCGTCTCAGGAACCCGAGAATGAGGAAACGCTAGTTTCGAGGAACCCACAAAATAAGAGCGGAATCGATCAAATACCGCACGAGTAGACACCACCGTTTTACCACGTACCAGGTGCTATGGTTCGAAAGGACCCGGTTCGACCACAAAAATCTCAGCGAGACTATGTGGGCGGCGAAACGATGGTATTTCCCAAGCGGTCCGGTCTCGCGAGACTTACCCCGCACAAGCCATCGTCCAGGCGTGCGCACGCCAAACAAATAGTACCTTGTTGGAGCAAGTAGATATCAGAAGCAATCGCCCGTGTCGTAATATATATATATATATATAATATATATGCAGCCGTCAGGAGGAACACTGTCTTGGTGTGGCCACACGACAGACACGAAGCGTTGAGTTTAGACAACCATTGCAACTCCGATATTTAGCTGCCGGCATTCCGACTGAGCTGTCTGAATCCCCAACACTTACTGCTTTGTTCCCTCAGCACGAAGTGTGCTGCCGTAGACAGTCAGGGGGAGGGGTAATTAGGTACAGGACGTGAGCAGTGAAGAAGAAGACGACGCGTTTTCCTACCAAGACTCCACCTACCACTAGCAGCATTCCCTCTTGAACGCTCGCCCCAAAGTCGCATACATCCGTAGCAAAGATGGACTTGAGGCGCATAGAGAGGGGGGGGGGGGGGGGGGGCGAGGTGGAGGACAGGGTACGTAGACACCGATCACAAAATGCCAACCGCGAAGATACGTTAACCAACGTCCGGTCTATGAGATTCGCCGCCACTGATGGACCTTCATAATGGTTGACGTTCGGGCCATGAAGTCCGAACAAGCCAGGGAGCAAAGGGCTCAATTCGGAGAAGAACCCGCACTCTCACAATTTTGTGTAAGCTCTCCCCTTGCGAGACGCGCGAGGGGGGCTTGTGGAGGCACCTCCCTTGCCACATATCACGAAAGAAAACGTGCACGTCAAGGCCTCCGTCGCCAACCCCGTCCATGACGAAGACTACAGTAGGCCGACACCACCAAGGGAGGCCCCCATTCAATAATGGCGTCGACGACGAGATAGACTTCAGTGGTCTCATCGTTGACCTCTAAAACCAAAAGAAACAAAAGAATCAGAACGGGGAAGAAGAAAAGCAGCAAATCGTACGCTGCAGCGGCAGCTTCGGCTAGCCGTCGAGCTGCCGCTGCAGCGTACGATTTGCTGTTTTTCTTCTTTCCCGGTTTCACTCTTTTGTCCTCTTTGGTTTCAGAGTTGAGTGATCTATCTCGTCGTCGACGCCATTATTGAAGGGGCCTCCCTTGGTGGTGTCGGTCTTGTCTTTGTCTTGGACGGGGTTGGCGACGGAGGCCTTGACGTGCACGCTTTCTTTCGTGATACCTGGTATGTGGCAAGGGAGGTGCCTCCACAAGCTCCCCTCGCGCGTCTCGCAAGGGGAGAGCTTACACAAAATTGTGAGAGTGCGGGTTCTTCTCCAAATTGAACCCTTTGCTCCCTGGCTTGTTCGGACTTCATGGCCCGAACGTCAACCATTATGAAGGTCCATTGGTGATGGCGGATCTCATAGACCGGACTTTGGTTAACGTGTCTTCGCGGTTGGCATTTTGTGATGGGAGATTGACGGTGTCTACGTACCCTGTCCTCCACAAAATACCAGCTGGTAGGATTTTTTTACTACTCTTTTTGTGTAAAAATAGACAAGAGAAGTCACGTCCGAGACGAGATTTTTGAACACAATGATGTTTTCGGCATTCAGAAACTAGAGCCACCTCAAGTATCGCAATATGATGTACCTCCGGATCAAAATGCCAACGTAATCACCCCGCACCTCGGACAAATCATCCACAGATAGATCATGATCTATCTAGATCATCATCTGCAGTAGTTCCTCATCTGCCGTTGTGAGAGGTTGCGCAGGAACTGCCTTATAGGGCAGATCCAACCCAGGACACATGTGCTACAGCAGTAGATCATGCAGACTATACGGGTCCCACCCGGGGGCATGAGCTGCTGCAGACCATACACTATCTGGGATAGATCTGCCTCGAAGGATCTAGGTCATGAACTGTGGGAGTCGATGATCTGCTCACGCGTGAAACGTTGCGGCCTGAAGTAACCCCCGAGATTCAGAATCAATGTGCGCTGGCCTTCCGACCAACGAGGGCTCTCAGGGCGAGGGCCGGTATATCCCGTGTGTGGTCGTAGGCGGCTTAGGTAGTAGCAGCAGCAGCAGCAGTGCACGCCATGCCGTACCGTACTGCGTTGTGCTGTGCTGCTGTGGTGTCGTGTAGTGTGCTGTTGTGCTGTTCCGTGCTGTGCTGTGCTGTTCTTCTGTGGTGTATTGGTGCGGTGGTGCTGATGCTGTTGTGCTGCCATACAACGTTCTACGTAGAATATCAAGTCCCTCGTTCGCAATATCAATTCACTACAAACCCCTGATACTTCGAAGTACCATGGTATGTTCCGACCCCTCTATGTATCTATAACCAACCCCTGATGAAAATTCGGACACGCATTTTCGTGAATAAATGCGTGCCCCTCTACGTACGTCTGCGCTCGCAGTACTTGGACTCAACCAAGTCTGCTATACTGCTGTACCTACTGCAGTGTCTCTCTGGGCGTAAATATAAGGAATGTTTATGCGTTACCATGAATACGAAGCGGTTCATATATTCCCGACCAGAGCGTTATCCGAGGGTTGAAGAATTGGCACGGACACTGTGTGTGCTGCTTGTTGACGGGTACAAACAACAGTTTAGTGTGAAGAACACACTCACCATCATCTAGCTACAGTGTTCGTCGCAAGCGCACGACACGGCGGCGGCGTGGCAATGGGGGTTCGGTTTTCGCTGGCCGCTCCGAGTACAATCGACGAGGACTCGCAAACAAGCGTATTGCTTTTTTGGTACATTGTTGCGTTGTGTATTATCGTTTCCTGTGGCATGGAAGGAAGAGCAGCTGGCTGACATGTCTACCGCATTATCCAACTCGGTGTCACACCCACATGTCTTCGCTCATAAACGCATGTCCCTCCCTTCACGGTCTGGGTTATACTGTACGAATTGTCGGACGACTGAGACACCCAATGGTCCAGCACCATTGTACTCCCCCGACAAGCCCTTTGCTCAGTTTCATTTCTGGTGCCTATTTGTTTTCGCTCTCGAGCTTTCGCGGTGGTGTCTACATGCCCGCGAGTTGGGGGTTTCAACAGGTTTATATACCGCAGATACTGCGGTGATCCCATGCGCAAGAAACAAACCATTTTTGTTTTCGCTGCTGTGAAGCTATTTTTTTTTTTGAGGTGTACAAGATTCGCGAATCTTAATGCATGTAAGATATAATATCCGCCTTTCAAACGTTTTACGGGACCGATCCATACCCGCCGATACCGTGAACGGTTGCCGGCCCAAGTGTGCCATGTTGAGCAACGACGCTGGTGCTAGGAGCGGTGTGACGTCTCCTCCCCCCATCCCGCCCCGCCCCCTCACTCTGTTTTTCACGACTCGTTCCTACCCGGAACTTTGTTTCCCCCCCCCCCCGGTACGAGCAATATCTGCCTGGTCGGTGAAAACCGGACGTGCTCCTCCGTCACGGCATTGTAAGGATGCGAGGGTCTATGATCATACGACTACGGCCATGCATGACATAAGTACACCCCTCAGCCCACTCTGCGCACCTTACCCTCCTACCCCTACCTCCCCACCATCCTTGCGCTGTGTCCTCACCACCCTCCACCCTCGGGGGCAAACGATGGCAACAATCGTCGTTTTTCGCGACGCACATAACAACAATCGGTCAAAAAAAAAAACGCACCGGAATCAGTCGGCGGGCTTCCCGTCAGGACACCTCATGCCCTACCGGCTAGTCCCGGGACCTCTCCTGAAGCTGGCAGAGGTCGGGGGCGGCGCGACAGCGTCGGCGGGCGCAGGGGCGGCAGCGGGGGCGGGGGCGGGGGCAGGGGGGCAGGAAGAACGGAGACGTTTCTTGGTGCTTTACGAGATTGTGGCTTCGGAGGGTTCGGATCGGCCTCCTACAACGAGCAGGGGTGAGAGCCCTTTTCTGGGGTTCTAAATACCGTGGTCCCTTGCTTTGTGCGCAATTGGTGGGGATGCTATTTTTTGTTGCCGAGAGAGGAGGAGGCGTTTTCCAGAAAGTGCTCGCACTCTAATAGCGTAAGACTCGGTATGAGGGGAGGAGGGGAAAGGGGGGGGAGGGGGGGGGGGAGGGGAGCGGGCAATTTTGTCGTGCATGGCCGTAGTGGGGGGTTTGGTTGAGATTTTTCGGCGTTTTAATGTGCATCGGCGGGTCGACCAGGGGGCAGCAACAACCGTTTTATTTCCGGCGATGGCCTCTTTCCGGCAGGTTGAGCGCACGGTAAAGGGCTGTTTGTTTCCACGTCGAGTGATCGTTTCTTCGCCGAGGATGTGAAATACCGATTCCTGTTTGCGCGTACAGGTACTCCTTCCTGTGGAGTGCAGGCAGGCCGCGTATGATTCGCTCGCACGTGTCTATTGAGTCCCTGCACTTTGTGCACGTTTTGGTTCTTGTTGGTGTGTACTGTGTCTTTGCCTCAAACGTAGACATGAAGAGTTGTTCTTTTCTGCAGGTAGTGTAAGTGTAGTCAGTATTTCCGTTCCCAGGTACTACGCGGGACCATAGTTAACAGGACCAAATATTGTTAGTAATAATGGTCAAATATATACTGGTAGGTTTTTATGTATACCATAGGTCCTATCAACTATGGTCCCCCGTAATAGTTCTCTTCGCTGCTATACGAAAGTGTAGTCGGCTAGGCAGCCCTACGACAAAAAAATACAAGCAACGTCGGCGTAGTAGGTTTATCATGCCGTAAAAATGTTCGGCGCAAGGTTGGCATTTTCCGTTTCGGACTGCTTGGTCCCTCGGCCGCTGCCCGGCGCCCCCTCTTGTGCCCCCCCCCCCCCCCTATTTTATATAGGTTGGGTTGGCGTCGGTTGGCAACGACACTGTAAAACATGCCGCTCTCTACGTGAGCTAGACAACCAGGGTAGCGTTTTTTATCTATTTTTTTTGGCGGTCGCCCACAGCTGGTTGTCGAGTTAGATCATTTGTGCGAACCTTTACTCCGCACGATTGGGAATGATCGTATCACGTAGCCTTTAAGGTAAGGCACCCAAGAGGCAGTTACATAATACTCCCATTGCTGTCTCTGGAAATGCCTACACCGGAAATTAAATCAACTCATTGAAGCTGTCGTCCATATGCAAGTCCGCCTCAAAAGCGGTTCTTAGTCGGATGCTGCTCACCCTTCATGCGACTCGCCAGACACCTCACGGCGCTTCGCGCTTGGTGCAAGCAATGTCTGCCTGGTCGGTGAAAACCCGACATGCTCCGTCCCGGCATTGTAGGGATGCGAGGGTCTATGGTCATACGACTACGGCCATGCATGAGATCGAGTACATATCTCCAATCGAGTACCCCCCCCCCCCGCCTCCCCGACGCTCGTGTTTGCTGTCGCCTCTTCGCGAAGACGCTGCCTTGAGGGAGACATCTCGAACCGTGTGCGGTCTCGTGACGCCAGCGGGTTACGGAGAGGCTCACGGCAGGTATGTTTGTAAAATAGGCGGCACAACACCACAAAAGAGTACCTCTTGTTGTTTTCGACGGCGCCTGCTGGTGGCTAGCTGCCCGTCTGCCTGACCTCATCAATGTGACATCTCATCAACGTGACATACAAGCTGGCCCCGTGTCCTCCGCCTGCTGCTCGCACGCACGTACACACCGAAGCGTGCGGAATAACGACGCCTCACGATCAAATCAGATCAGCCTGTTCAAGAAGAACAAATCACGATACATAATAGGAGAGAGGACCAGTTTCGTTGTAGCTGCTTGGCATTGTGGCAGCGTCTGTGTACAAGCGAGGATAGAATGGCAGTAAGTACACCAGGGAGACACTCTACTACTAACATCAGCCAGGGAAACACAGTGATCAGAACTAAATGAGGCTATTACGGGGGATCATATTAAATAGGACCTACGGTACACACAAAAACCTACCAGGGTATACATTTTGCTTTTTTTACTAACAATATTTCGTCCTATTTACTATGCCCCCCCCGCAGCAGTAAATATAGGGGGGATGCACGGTTTTTGGGGATCCCATCACGGGTTCTGCTTACTTGAATTGGCACGGTTTTATAGGTCAAGCGTGTTGCCCTGCGTGCGTCGCAGCACCGCTTACCACCCCATCCCACCCAACCCTGCCCGTCTACCGTACGTCACTCATACCGTTTTTATGTCTGGCGGTCGGGCGGTCCCTCGACTTTTGTTTTCGGCTTGGCGGCCGGCGTCTAGGTACGAGAACGAGGCGCAGCTGAGCCACCTCTTCCCCGCCACGGTGAGAGGTTAAAAATGTAGACGCACGCTGTATGTGTGTTCCCTCTCGGACCTAGTGTTTCGCCGAATGCTGTGTTCTGCTGTACTATTGCGCCCAGAGGGGGGGGGGGGGGTGCGGGGAACTCTTTTGTTGCTTGACTTGATTCATTCGACCATCGACCACGCAACCCTTTCGAGACGGAGCACAAACCGTTAGAACCCGCTATGGACGATTAAAAAAATCAAGGTACCCCCCCTACGTTTACATGCCACACCGTAATTGGTTTCGCTTGTGACCATGCTCCCCTCGTGATAGCAGGGGTCATCTGCACTGCCGCCGGTGTGTTGTGCGGTTTCTGTGTTCTCACTTCCGTACCGTACCGCGCGGTCGCGCATGGTGTTTATTTATATATGGTGGGGTGTGCGGGCGCTGAGGTGCTTAGAGGTATAGGCTGCGCAGTGATACAGCAGCGCACTGCTACAAGTGCTGGCGCTCTACGAACAGACTTGCGGGGCGTGTAAGGCTGACTTGGCTGGTGACACACAACGCGTTCTATTCCGCGTACTCCTCCCCCCTGCCCCCCCAGAAAGAAAAAAGTCGTCCAGCCACACGAGACATCCGAGATAACATAACCTGACACACAGCTGGGAAGCTGCAAACCACGACGAAAACTCCAGCTTCGTTTCTGGTTTTGAGGTTTTACGTGCTGGGCGGGACGGACACGGCTCTTTTTCGGGCACACCACGTCGCGTGGCGCTTGATCGCCCTTTCGCTGATCCCATCCCACTGCACCCTCATTTTCACCTCCTCTTTGCCATCTTCGTCACCCCCCCCTCCTCGCCAGGATGGCTGCTTCGTCTCTACCTCCGCAAATGGGGAACCGTCGGCCCTCTTGATAGAAGGAGGGGGCTACCTCGCCGCGGTGTACTCCATCCCCGACATGCAGCTTCTCGGGAGGAAGGCGCTTTCCCTGCCGGTCACGAGGGCCCTGGCCACCCCAGACTGCCTGGGTTCGCAGCGCGGAAAGGTTGGGGGGAACCGATGCGTCCTGCTTCTTTTTTTTTCAAGTTGTGTTTTCAACAAGGTTTTCGCTGTTTTTGCTTCGGCGAAGCCAAGAGATTTCGAGCGCGAGAGCAGGATGCCCTCGTGCCCACTACTCAAATTGCAACTCTGGGAATCATCCTATGCACCCTTCAGCCCTAGCACCTACAGCAGTAGGTGGGTCTTGCAGTGGTACCGTATTTTGTTTACTCTCCTTATCTACGTATCTTTGCTGCATCTAACCTCCCACCTACCGCCTTAAACACCAAGTTGTCAGACATCCAACCCTACGCTTCGGTTTCTTGTTTCACGTAAAGATGGTTTGCTCGCATTCCTGAATTCTGTCCCGTAGATGGAAAGCGGGAGGGAAGCTGTTTCTTGTTTTTTAGTAGCGACGCCGTCCATTGGTCGTCCCAGCGACAAAACCAATGCGGAGGTAGGTTCATGCGTGGCGCCGGCACGGACTGGCATGGACGGTCGTTCCATGAGAAAACGATTTCTGTTTTTATGCTCTTTTTTTTAAGCGTCCTCTCTTGTTTTCCCGTGAGGGACCACGAGGCAAGTCTTGGGAGCGACACCGCGCGCTGGGAGCGACACCGCCCGCTCACAGAGGTTTGCCCAAAGCAAAAGAGCTCGTGCACTCTTGGGAAGGAGCTGTCTGCTGCGTGTGTTGATCGTTGTTGCGCAGACCCGGCGACGAAGTACTCAAAAGATGGGCTCGCCATTTGGGTGCTTGCTTGGAAGCCGGAATTGTGTTGTCGACGAGCCTGGCTTTTTAGCAATCTATGCACAAGCGCTGTACGTACGAATACAGCCGTACGACCCTCTTTTGCGTAAGAGGCGGGATTGGTTTGCAGGGGTTGACTCTGTTTTGTGCTGTGCCCCCCCCCCCCCTCCCCCTCCCTCCCTCCTCCGCGGGCCCGGTCGCTTTTCACCATTGCAAAAGCTGGACGGAGACCCTAGAAGGTCTACCCACCACCTTAACACATCGTCGGGGGTCCTTGTTTTGGACTGAACGTTTCACGCTGCTCTTAGCACCTGCTTCTTATGGCTTTTGCCACAGAAGCAGAGGCCAAAATGAACTTATTCGCCGTACATACCCACTCACCTCTTTTTGTTTATGTCGTTGTCGCTGTGCTTGTTCCCCAGGTGTTGTACGTGGTGCGTTCTCCCCACCCACCTTCGGGGTTTGTAGAGACTGTGGTATACAGTGATCGGGGAGGGCTGCAATGCCCAGAACCACTTCTTCCTGTGAGTCGGGCGGCCTCTACGGCACACCGGCGCATCTGGGGGTCGCGGCTTACGAGCTATATATATATATATATATATATATATATATCGGTTTCAGAGAAGTACTGATTGTGGGAATCGCGGTTTAAGAGCTTTATATCGGCTTAAGAGGCGTAATGGTTGTTGTGGGAGTCGCCGTTTAAGAGATCACGTTCAGGTTCACTTGCAGCAAGTGTGACCGACGCACTTGCCCTATACGTGGTCCTATCCGTTCACCCCGAGTACTTTAGCGAAGCGATGCGTTTTATCGGCTTTTGTATAGTCGGTATATATATAGCGTGCCGATGTTCGGACTACTTACTCGCTGTGGCTGCGTTGTTTGCGTTCGTGAGCCCTTGCCTCCAACCCCTAAAATCTATCAGATGTACATCAGGCCTGATTAAGTCAAACCTACTCAACTGCTGTTTCCAGCGCGGTTTGCCTACCCAACTGCTGTTTCCAGCCTTGCCTCCAGCACGGTTTACCTACCCAACTGCTGTATCCAGCGCTTTTACCTCCACTCGTATACGGTATACCCGGTAGCTCTAGCCACAAATCTCGGCGAGGCATCTGTACGCCTGGTCGGCAGTGCGAATATAAAAGATCTGCAGAATAGTTACGTATATGCTTTTTTTTCAGCCGTACAATGACCCACTTTTCTGGCTAGCACGTGGCGGCAGTGGCACGCGAGTATATAGCGTCTAAAAAGCTGCAACCAAGGGTTCCTTTCAGTGCGCACATCCAGAAATTAACCAAGCGTGCTATTCGTAACGCAGCAAGCACCCTAGAGCTCCGTCATCCCGGGCATTGTTTGTTGTTGCCCCCAAAATAGCCAAACCCCGCGTCAGCAGAGTGCGATGCTGACGATCGCTCCGCTCGATCTCAGCCCACCGATCCTCGATCGGGTAAATACCATCTCCATGATTTCGTACAACATACATCCCTACGTATAGAGAATGCACGAGAAGCCGTACGCACTCTTATGATACTCTTCCGTAGTTGCCGTGGAATGGCACGAGCTGCACCTACACTGCCATATTTTTCTTCAATTCGTATTATGTTGCCACTGAAAGAGGCGTATTTCCTCCTATGTCGTCACCAGTTCCCATAACCCACCGTAACGCCTCTTTATCTTTGTTGTTCTTCATTTTTTTTTTCGTCCAATTTCTTTCCTTCGCCCTTCTTTTCTCTGTTCCTTCCTACAGAGTCGTGACTCAGAATGATCCGGGGTCACACAGCTGGCTCCCCCCGTACGACTACGGCCGGCCATGCATGACATCGAGTACATCCCTACGCCCCGCCCCCTCCCCCATTGAAGCTGTCATCCATATGCAAGTCCGCCTCAGAAACGGGTCGTACCGTAGTAGGATGCAGCTCAACCTTCATCCGACTCGCCGGACACCTCACGGCGCTCCGCGCGCTTGGTGCAAGCAATGTCTGCCTGGTCGGAGAAAACCCGACCTGCTCCGTCCCGGCATTGAAGGGATGCGAGGGTCTATGGCCACACGACTACGGCCGTGCATGAGATCGAGTACATCTCTCCTATGGAGGACACCCCCCCCCCTCCCCACCAAGTACGGTTACCGCCTTGTTTTTTTTCTTTGTCGCACTTTGTCGCGAGAAGAGTCTTTAGCCCTTTCTTCCTTCGTTTGACTCTCGTCGAATTGCGTATGTTCCTCTCATTTGTGTGTGTTGGTGGAAGGTGGGAGTCGCAGCGGGATTGTCCAGCGGTCGGCCTTACGCGAACGCACACCTAGTGCTGGAACCCTCTGAGCGTGTCGTCGACGCTAAGTTTCAGCAACTCGACACCGTGGCTGAGCTTCTGGCGTGGGGCTACCGGGTGAGAGCGAGAGCTGCCGGATGTGACTTTTTGGTTGCTGTCTGCTGCGCTCACAGTTGTTTTTGTTTCGCCGTTTCTCCACAATTCATGTTTGTGTCCAGCTAGCTTGGTACCTAAAAGTCCGCCCAACCCCCACCACCTGATTAACCAACCAGCCTTTTAGTGGTGCAGTGTGCAGACGCACGTATTCGACACTAATTCCAAGTATTTTGTCCCCGAAACGGGAGTGAGTGCAGCTCTCTACTGTAGAAAGGTTCCTCGCCCCTTTAGGGCAAACTGCAGTGCGGTTTTCGAGGACAAACGTAAGTAAATTTGTCCCCCAAATCGGGACTGCGGCGCTAAAAGGGAACTCAAGCCTCTCGTTGTGTGGAATAGTGCGAACGTGTCTTTGGCGGTAGGGTGTGCACTCTAGACGTACCAGGGTATTTATCTATCTACTGCATGTATCTATCTACTTCATATGTATCCATATATCTATCTATCTATCTATCTATCTGCCGATCGATCTATCTATGTACGAAGGGTTTACACGTCCGGTAGATGACGGATAGATACTAGATCCTCTAGAATCCTGAATCTTCCGGTACGATATGATTTTGTGCAGGATCTGCACGGTACCGATGCAAAACCCAGGAAACAGTCTTTTAAGTAGATATATTTTTGTATAGGTTGTATGCGGCTTCTTACTCGGCAACATCGCCCATAGATTACGCAGGTCAGAAATCTATCTATGGCATAGACGCTACTATTTCGGAGGACCATATTAACGGTGATCAGGCCCCATAACATACACACACAACCTACCTGGTTTATGTTACTGTATTTTTTTTACAGTAGGAGCATTTGGTCCTGATTACTATGCCCCCCCGTAATTAACAGCACGGCTGTTCACGGATGGGGTCAAATCTCGCGGGTCGGGTCGGGTCAGGTCAGGTCAGGTAAAGAATGACCCGACCCGACCCGACTCGTGAGGATATGAAAACCTCTTGACTTGACCCGACCCGACCCGACCCAACCTGACCCGTGAGATTTCGAAAACAGTATGAGCCGTGAAGAGCCTAAATACACCTTTCGGATTCATGCTTTTAAAAATCGTAAGAACGCTAAATGTGTACTGTAGTGATACTGGCTGCCTATATACCGTTCATGACGTAAGATATCACCCCGGGTGGTAGCAACTCACGTGTTATCTTCTTTTTTATGTTCCATCACGGATGGTGGTTTCGTATGGTGCGATGGTATCTACAAGAGAAGAGAATAGTGGTGTGTTAGGTCATAGCCCGCTCTGAGTGGAAATGTAGGCACCATTTATACATCAATATGTAGACCACGCGGTCCTTATATTTACACCGACAGCACGGAGGCGTGCTGATAAGTTGGAGCACGCGGTGGCTGTAACAACTACGACGATGGCTGTTCCGTGCATGCATATACGCGCCGGCGCAATTTATGTACCCCGGTGCTTCGTTGTTTGTTCTCTACTGCTCTCCAATAATTGAGCACGGCCGCTGCGCGCACACGTGGTCCTGCATGGAGAGGAGGCATTTTTTCACGTTGCAAACTCCCCCCCCCCCCCCCCTCTCCTTGCCTTCTACCCCCACCGCCCCCCCCCCCCCCCCGTCCCACCCCGATTTGACAATGGCATTTTCCTTGACACACAACCCCATTGGCACGACGCACCCGCCAAACCAGCGAGGTGGTGGACCAGAAAGCAGCAACAACAGCAGCGGCGGCGCCCCCCCTGCCGTGCCTATGCTCGCCGTCCTCACGACGCGGCGCGTGCTGATGCTTTCGGCGGCGCGGCTGACGCCGATCGCGGAGGCATGGGGGCACCCCCCCAACAGCCGCTCCGCCCTGGGCGCGTCGGGGGGGCTGTCGGTGTCGGCGGTTTCGGTGGCGTGGGCTGGTTCGAGTGTTGTGTGCACGCTGGAGGACGGCAGGTGAGGGGAGGACAAGGAGTAGGAACGCTTACGCACGTTTTGACGTAATCTATACATCATTCCCAGTTCACGATTCTACAGTATACCTTTCAGGGCAGATACGTTCCTTCCTGATCTGTAGGATCTGTATAATCTGTATGATCTGTAGGATCTGCAGTAGCTCATCATGTTGTCCGGTGGGAGCCGTCTAGTCTGCGTTTTCTCTCGGACGTGTGTTTGCGGGGTGGTATCTGTGTGCTGTTCGCACAACACCTCACATCGCCAGGTTAGGAGCTGTAGACGATGTATCTGTAGATGACGTACCAGGTATCTGTAAATGATGTATCTGTAGAGGGTCTATCTGTCGATTATCTATCTGTGGATGATCTATATGTAGATGATCTATCTGGAGATGATATATATGTAGATGATATATATGTAGATAATCTATATGTAGATGATCTGTCTGCAGATGATCTATCTGGAGATGATATATCTGATCTGTCCGACGTGTGGCATGTTTACTATTTTGTTTTCGAGGATCGAGGGTTATGATTTTCTGGGCTGATGTTTTTTGTTTCTTCGTGCTTTTATCAGTTGGGTGAAGAGGACGGGGTCTTTGCGGAGATCCCGGATTTTTTTTTGGTTGTTGCTGCTGGTTTATCCCTTATCCTTTGTTTCGGGTTATGTTGAGGGGAGGGATGGTTCGGTGCTAGGGGGGTTGTGCATGAACTGTGCTGATACTCCTAGTCCGTTGGTTCTCGTTTTCGTCGCTGAAGCGTGTATATCAGGATCTATCTCCCCCCCCGCCCTTTCCATTTCTTCATTTTTGTTTTTGTTTTTTGTTTCGCAGTTGATTGTTCTATCATTGTTTCGGTTTGTCGTTTCGCAGCTGATTGGTCCTATAAAAAACAAAAGGCCTCAGTGATGGCCGAAAAATGTATGTATCGTCGCCCGCATCGTCTGTTAGGCCGTTTCCTATGCGGTTCAATTTTTGAGCTTCAGATTTTGACCCGATCGCATTTCTAGATTTGAACTTGGCAAATCGAAACCGTCTTCCTATGCGGAAAAATCAGATTTATTGTGTGTGTAGAGATTCGAGCAAACACTGAGTCCAACTGCTGTTTTTGTGATTTGGCGCCGCGAAGAGACTCGCTGGGTGCGCTGCCCTGCGCTAGAACCCAAGCGTGCGAGCCAAGGCTGACTGCCTCGGGTCTGGCGGCGAAGAGACGTGGCGAGTGCGCTAGAGCCAACCTGTCTTGGTATTTTGGGTTCCATGTTGTGACTGACTGCTGCTGCTGCTGCTGTACAACAGTGTAGTCTACGTACGAGTACTCGTACGTATCCACGGAGAGGTGCGTGCCGAGTGCGCTTCTCTTGGTCTCTAGGCCCGAGCCCGCGCCAGGCGACTGTAGTCTGGCCACGGAGGGACTCGCCGCCCGCCGCCCGAGCGTCGGGCGCGAAGCAACGTCGCTTCACAGCTGTCACCATCCAACTCATCGATCGTTCTGCTGCTGTTTCCTGTCGTGGATAACATCTTGAATTTAGGGAGCATTCCTTTTTTCGATTTGAAAATCTGATGACCCAGGTTGCCGGATTTTGGGCCAAAATCCGACGACTTGGGTCATCGGATTCTCCAATCGAAAAAATTCCGGTCGGATTTTGCATATTTGGACTGCATAAGCAAGGTCATTCGTTCTTGAGATTGAAAAATACAAATCTGGAGCTCGAAATCGAACCGCATAGGAAACAGCCTTAGTTTCGTAGATACACACATACGGTTATCACCTGCCGTTCAAATGCTGCCACTGGAGTAGTGAACAATATCACGCAAGCGAAATCGCAGCCTGCCATGCGTTTTTGCTTGCTTGCTGACAACCCTTGCTTTTTTTTTTTTTTTCACGGCCATGGTCGAAGTTTCCACAACGGGTCGGGTCGGGTTGGGTCGGTGCGGTCGTGAGTTGCTTCGCCATCGTTTCGCAGTATACACACAGGCGGCATTAAATGTATCACGGAGTGATTCGCCAGTGTTGTATTCATTTGTGCACACGGCAATGACAGTTGCCGGATCGAGAAACCTGATGTTCTTCCCCGTCACGATGCGCACCGCGTGGCATATGTAGTCGGAGTGTGTTCGTATATAAATTGTACCGCCGCCCATCCAATTCTTCGAACTCAATTTGATCAGGCTCCGAAACTATTTGTTGTGTCCCCACGTTCATGCCCCATACCGTCCGCGAACGATTTTAAAGGGTTGTCTACCTTGTCCCGGGAGACGGCATGGAAAACGCCGCTCGGCGGATCGAAGAGCCCGACATCCCCGGGGGGGGCTCTGCATGCTCCAGCCCGTGGCGGCCGCTGTGCTCCGTCGACCATCGTCTGTGCGCCGGGGGTGTCGGTATCGCCGCGTGCTTGCCCGACCGACTCTGCCTGGTGGCACGGGGAGGATCGGGGGGCGGAATTGCACACCTTATCACCAGGTGGGGGGGGGCAGGGGGTACTCATGTCATGCGTGGGGGGGCGGGGGGGAATACTCGCTTTCTTGGCCGCCTCGGATATTTGACCATTGACCACGCATCCTTTTTCAGGACGGGAGGACCGTTTTCGTACTCCCCTCCAAATATAGACACTTTCAACACTTGAGCGCTCAATACATTTTTTGCATGTATGCCGGTGTCCCCGGTGGCTTGGTAGGTAGTTCGCGCGCCGACAATGCTAAGATCAATTTCGTGGGTTCGAGTCTCACCGAGTGCATACTCGTAGGGACTCCTTTGATAAAGTTGACTGTTGATAGCGGAAAGCGCCAGAGCGTGAGTTCCTCGTAGCAGCATTCGATGAAAATCGACGAGTGGCGGGAATCTGCGCGATAAAAATGAAGGCGCGCACTGAGAAGGGAGAAGGAACGACACCTGTGACGACGGCTTGACCAGAAGATCGCTGAGAGGTAAAACCTCGTACGAGTTAAGCTGGAAAGAAAAAGTGATCATCACCAAACAAGAAACAAAAAAAAATTAAAAGAGAAAAAAACATGGAAAGAAAAAAACGTTTTGCCTGTGTACCTCATAATATCCCCTTTTTCCTGTTTTTGCCTTCTGTGGCCGCCGTCTGTCTCCTAGAACAGCGACTGTTTTTTCGCTAGTACCAGGTATCTATTACCGTAAACCTTAGCAATCAGGACCCATCGTGTCATTTCTACTATTTATCATTTTAGTACTGCAGTCCCGTTTAGGGGACAAACCACTCTAATTCTAAGTAGTTTGCCCACAAAACGGGACTGCGGCGCTTAAGGGTCAACAGGCATAATTGGTCCTGTGATAACCATTTAAATGTTCCACCGTAATAGTATAGTGGACGATCATGGTTTTCCAGCGAAGGCTTTGATTTGTCAGCGGATTTTTGTTTGAAGAATCGAGACAGACTTGTTGGTGTCGTCGTGTCTAATTGGAGCGTTTTGCGTTTTTTTTGTTGGCCTGTCTTTCGTTCGCTGAGCGAAGAACATAGAGAACGCGGGTCAGGCTCTGGAATGGATAAGAGCAGCCCTTCCTTTGCTCTGCGTGTCTGTAGTGGAAACGCACTGCTTACGTAGCTTCCGCTTTTTTTTGTTTTCGTTTTGCGTGCGTCGTTGCTTCTGCCCGCTTTTAACATAGTTTTTGACCAAGGAAAAGTAGTTGGTTGATAAATCACAAACGTGCTCGTACGACTACATCCACGCTTGGCTCTGTGATGTACCACCCTGGCCGGAAATAGAAGTAGATTTTGTACATTAAATCAATATATAACGGTCGTTATATTTCCGCCCAGCGTGGTATGTGATGACAACGTTTCACGCGTTGGAGAGGCATATCATCCACAGATATATTATCTACAGATAGATCATCTACAGATATATCATCTACAGATAGATCATCTACCGATAGTTTTTCTACAGATATCATCAACATATATTCCATCAACAGGTAGATCATTTTCAGACGGGCCATCTACAGATGGATCATTTACAGATATACCATCTACACAAAGATCATTTACAGATAGATCATCTACTGTAGATCCTATCCTGCCGCTATGAGGTGCTGTGCAGGATCTGTGTAGTACTGATCTCAACCCAGGAGACATGTGCTACTGTAAGGTTTGTGGTGTCTCGTGTTGGCTTGGTCGGCACGTAAGCCCATCGCGAGCGGCTTTGTCGAGACTTGTGACTCATTGTGGTGTTGTCGCTATGATACGTTCTATATTGCTGTACGAGAACGAGAGTCTGGGTGCCTGGAGATAAGTGGGTGCGAGGGCCGAAAAGGCCAGCCGGCGTCTCCCCTCCTTCATGTCTCTGCCATAATATGGAAATCGAACGACATAGGGCTTGACGCGACGTTCTGAAGGCGCAATACACCAGACAAGACGTCTATCTCAGTGTGTCCGGAAGAGCGGGGCTTGCAATGAAATGCTGCCGTTTTTGAGGCACTTTAGTGGGGTTTCTTGCTGGTACACGAAAAGAATTAGCTCACGCAGCTTTTGCAAAGAAGAGCTTCGACGAACTTCTCGATCTCATGGCGGAGGTGTCGTTTCAATAATAAAAAAAAATACGAGGAGCGTAAAATTGTATCGTTTTTTCGCGTGGCCCCCACCCCATCCCTTGAGCCGACGCTGTCATCCGCATGCAAGAGAGTCCGCCTCAAGAAGCGGTTCTCGGCAGGATGCAAAGCTCACCCTTCATGCGACTCGACGAACACATCGTGGCGCTTCGCGCTTGGTGCAAGCAATGCCCGCCTGGTCGGTGAAAACCTGACGCGCTCCTCCGTCCCGGTACAGTATTGTGTACAAGGATGCGGGGGTCGATGGTCATACGACTACGGCCATGCATGACACGAGTATACCCCCCCCCCCCCTCCCCCCCCTCCCCGCCGATATGTTTCTTCGTTTATACAGGCCTCTGTTCCCCTTGGAGCCGCTCGTTACTGGCGTCCTCGCTGCCTCCGGGTCCGCATCGCCGCAACCACTGTCACCTTACTCGCAAGGCGGCACGCACGGCGGCGGCATGGGTGGGCTGGCGTTAGATGGTGGCACCCTCGACGTGCTGAGAAGGTCGGTCAATTTTTAGTTTTTTGTTCTGTGTTTTCGTGTGTACGCTGTCGTGACCTCGAGAACGCTTGCAGCCCCATTCCGGACGAAGTTGTTCTCTTTGAAAGTTCTACTGGTTGACCTCTATTCGAGCGTAAAGTGCTGCAGTCTGTTGGCTAGGGTAGCCTGTGCAAGCAGTGCCAGGCCTCAGCAAGACGTACGAACGCATTGCCAGACGTCGACTGTACAGGCGGGGGGGGGGGGGGGGGTCCTAATGCCAAGAATTGCTCTTGGTCTCGTTTCACCCTACGTATGACAGGGACATCTCTGAAAAATAAAAAAATAAAACTGGAAACATGTTAAGAGTGAATAGGATTCTAGGGTATAGAGTAGGATTTTTGCATTACCCGCTGGCTCATCAGCCCACTCCCCTGTTCCCCACCATCCGACCGCTCACGTCATCGCCCTTTCGCACAGTTTCATTTGGGGTTCTCGTGTCAGCTTCGTCCACTAACCAGCCGCGGTGCAATCGCTCGATGCCGGCGCGTGATCACACCCCCGCCCTCCCCTGCATCCCTTTGTTCCCCTCCGTGCCTTCCCCGGACGTGTCACACCACAGGATCGTAGGACGGTATGCCCCCCCTCGATCACGCCTGCCACGCGGCACGAGTCCCGGCGATGGACCGGGGCTCGGCGCGGGGGCGACCTGCGCGGTGTTTCGTCTCCTTTGCCGCTATGGGCTCCACGTTTTGGCAGCGGAGGTGACGGGGTTGAATGCGGCCGGGGGCGAAGGGATCGAGACTCGATCCGCGGACGTGTTTATGCGCAGGTGTGGACGATACATTTCCGTTCTTTTCAAGAGGAAGAACGGAGCCTGGGGGCGGGGTGATAAAATCGTTATGTGCCTGGTAGGGTACATGTTCATGTTCGCAACGTTTGGATGGACTTTTTTATAGCCCACCTGCCCCCTTTTGTGCCGAGTCGCGCTGCCTTTTCTTCTTTTTTTGGGGGGAGGGGGGGAGTTCGTTGTTTTCCCCCCTCCCCCGTGTATGTATACTCATTGGTGCAGGAAAAGAGGTTCTGCGCATATTTCGCTGTTTTTGGGGCCGTACGTGCTCGGGCCGATTGTAGCAGCTGAGGTGAGGATTCACAGTAAAAAAACAAAAGACTGAAACTACGTTTGAGTCGGTATGTACGGAGCCGAAAAATAATAACCATATCAGTGGAAGCTGTGACGGCCTCCGCGAAACGCAGCAAACTGACAACAACAAAAAACGTGGCTCATTGGTAGAGATAATTAGGCATGTCTGTGTCGGGGATCTGGGTCAGAGTACACTTTCGAGTATAGAGACGAGAATGCTCAATCTTCGCGCGGTGAAGGCGCCACGCGTAGGCCAGCAAGCCGACCAGTCCGTGTGCATGCATGCCTGTACGTGCCTGCCCTTTTGCACCAGACGCCCGTGGATCTCCCCCCTGGAGCGGAGTCACTGCGCCGCCCAGCTTAACCTTCCGCTGACCGCCATGGTCGAGGGGTTCGGCGACGATCCGGCGCTCGTGGACACGTCGGGAGATCCCGATGCTATGACGTCAGCGCTGCTACCGGCGGTCGACAGTCGGTATGATGTGATGCAGATGACGCTTATACCTTGGTATTTTTTGCTCTTGTCGTTTCTGTCCTGTTTTTTTCTAGCCATTTTTTCTCGTGGGATGGTTGGCGTGGTGGGTGGGCATATGCATGCACGAGCAAACTTCAAATTGTTCAGCGGGAGAGAGATGACTCGCGCTTGTGTGGGGGCGGGACGCTCATTAGGCTATGCGCGCTGTAAAAAAGGTGTGCGTTGTGTTCGCTTGCTGTTTGGTCGGATACGCCCATGCCGACGCGTTGCGCTCAGGAGAGCAGACGGGTGTTTTTGTCGTAGATACATACATGCGGGCGTTTTTGAAGAGGAGTGTCCCTGACTTGAGGCGTTGCCGCCACGCCGCGCCCACGGCTGTCTCTTGATTTATTCCTTTTCCGTCACGTGTTATTCGCGAAAAATCTGTCTCCATCGGCGCTGCAACACCGCTAATCCGTCTTGTCCATCACAACCGACACGACGACCACCACCACCACCACCACCACCACCACCACCACCACCACCACCACGCCGACTACCACGCCGACTACCACTACCATCACGACCACCATGAACATTTACGATTCGTATTGCCGCCGACGGCGCTTACGGCGACGATCAACGACGAAAAACGACAATAAACGACAACCACGACGACGACCACCACGAAAACACCGCGGTGATAACATTCATCAACGATGACTTGGCATGCGTTGCACGGCTCACAACAACAACAACAACAACAACGAGAAGGCTCTCTCGGATCGCGCTGCTCCTCGCCGAACAAAGCGACCGCCTCGGCCTCCACGACGACGCCGCGCGCCTTTTCGACCTCTCCGGGCACGACGACCGACTGGCCGCTTACCTTAACGGTCGTATCCAAGCCGTATCCCACCTTGATCGAGAATCACCTCCGACCGACGACGAGGAGGAGCTTGCCGCTGTCAAAGAACGGCTGAGGGCTCTAGCATCTGCCAGAGAAGCGGCGGGGTTAACCGGGAGCGGAGCGGGGAAGGGGGCGGGGGACGGGGGAGCGGCGGCGTTCGCGGACCTGTTTCGACGTGCGTCTTTGCTAGCTGGCGTGCCGCGGCTGCCTCAGGTGGGATACGGGCGATTAAGAGAGTGATGGGGGTACTCATAGCATTTGCCGTGGGGTGAGGGTACTTCGCAGATCGTCGGTAGTTCCTTTGGAAGGATGTCTCTTAGGCATTCGGGGAGCGAAGTGTGTGTTGAGGTTGTCGTGTGAGCGCTGTAGCTGGGGCTGCTGGTGTACGTACTACTTGTGCCGTGCGTGTACGTACGTCAGCACTTTTAGATTAGTACATTGACTAGCAGAGTTTTTTGTTGTATACATATATATATGTATGTACAAGGCGCTTCCCTCCGCGGGCGGCCTACGCCGCCCGCTACGCTCGCTCAGGAAGGAAAAAAGTACATCAAATCATGCGAAGCGAACAGAGGTCCACGATTAAGTTTAGTTTTTTCAAGGATCGTAGTTGCAAACCGGCGACTTGATAATGCCAAGAGTCCTGCCGCCATGCTTCAGGAAAAAACAGCTCCGACGTTAGCTTGGATGCCACATATACGCTTCGCGTCGCGGATGCCGTACGTATGTACATACCCCAGGTAGGGTACTACTACTGTCTGTACTTATTTTCTTCTTTCGATATGCTCTATGTCTGTACTGTATGTACGAAGAAAGCGAAAGCACAGCACGGCACAGCAGCAAAAACAATGAAAATGAAACCGAAAACTCGGAAAGGGAAAAAATCCCCGCCCCCTCTCGTGTAATATTTTTCTGCCTGATTGGAACACCTTACACCCGGTCGAAAAGAAGAAAAGAAAAAATCGCACAGAAGAGCTTCTCTCTCACAGCCTCGTACGCCGCGCGCCCCTCTCGCGACCACCTCGCTACCGATTCGGTCCGGGTAAAGCTTTTATCACTCTCTGCCACAATCAGCCCCGTCGCCCGCCTCGCGTGAAGCCCGGTGCTCACCGTGGCCGTCGTTCGCCAGCTCGATAACGTTGGTGTTCAAACTGCACACCTCCCTCTTTCAACTTCAGCGTGGTCGCAAAAATAAGCACCGCTTGCATATTATCTTGCCCTCCACGACCTTCATAACTCGTACATACTCTATCAAACATCATAAATCGAAGCCAGACAAAGCCCTTTCATGCATCCCTCGTGTCTCGAGGCACACGCGACGCCTAGGCACGAAAGTGGCGACCGCGCTCCTTGCAACCCCCCCCTCTACCCGCTAGCACCCGCTGACACCCGCGACGGTGCCGGGTCCTCCCGCGATGCCGTGCTCGGAGAACACGCACGCACACGAAACGAAAGAAGAAAAAAGGAAGAAAGTACCGAGAAAACAAAGAACTGCTGGAAAGGTCCGGCAAGTAATGAAAGGAGGCGGTTTGGAAGTGGGAGCTCTGAGAGGCCAGGGATGCACCAACGGAGCACGCTCAGGGGTTGTGATCTAAGTATGTAGTTCTATCGCTGAAACTCAGTGCCAATTTACCGGTTGGAGCGCAAGGATTATTTCAGTGGAACCAAAGCCCATACGGCGGTGTTGGCACCGCGCAGGTATGACGCCAAGCACGTCGCGCCCGAAGCGAAGGCAGGAGGCGCGGGGGAAGGACCCAATCGCGAAAGCACGCGTTTTTGTCTTGAATTTTGTTTTTTTCACGAACAACGAAAGTAGTAAACACACGGCAACCCTTCCAAACGTATATAGCCCGCGATACGATACACCTATCTCGTTTTTACCCACACACCGCACACTCTGCTCACAGCTCCCCGTCTTAACTGTCGGGCGTCCTTCTCCTGCACATTTTCGTCTCAGAAGGCGCGTTCACGTGGACTGCAGGGAGAAGCTCTAGAAGCTGCTGGCGGGGGGGCTAAATGGGACGAAATTATTAAGGATGCGAAGCCCGCAGCGCTAGGATTGGGGGGAGGTGGCGGAGTCGGTGGTGGTGGCGGAGATGAAGGGCCTCCTTCGTCCAGTCTTCGTCCGCTGGCGCTGCACTGCGCGGAGCAGTGGGCGGGAAGGGCCCGGCCTGAGTGCTTGGAGGTAATTTTTTTGTCTGAGCCGTACTCGGCACCAGGTATGTGTGTAACGTGCGTGTACGCGTGTACGCACTGCTTGGTGCGTTGAAGAGCTGGACACGTTGATAAGCGGGACACTCTTGAATGTTCTCGTCATCTCGTAAAAGGTGTTTTTGCGGATCGTACTGCCCCGCCTGCGACGACCAACAAAGGGCGCGAACAACACCAACGGGGCGTTTTGGTGGGGGCTTCGTTCACCTTGCAGGAGAAATGTGGACGTTTCACGGGTCGGGCAAGATCACAGATCACGATATATCTACAGATAGGTTACAGATAAATCATCTTTCAACAATAATAGTTCCTCACCTGCCGTTATGAGACGCCGTGCAGGATCTGTATAGCACAGATCCAACCCAGGTTTGTCATCGACTCCCACCCAACATCATGAGCTAAACCACACAGATCACACGTATCAGGAGTTTAGTCTACGAGTATATTTGCCCCGAAGTGTAAAGATCACAAGGTAAGAATCGATGATGTCCTGCCCAAGTGGTGTAAAACCTTTTGACACCTGGAGAGGGGATACACATATATATATAATATATATATGTATATATTATATTATATATAATATTATGTATGTGACGACCAAGAAGTGACGATTGCAAAAAATCGACCACTGCCTGACTGGGGTTCATGGACGAAAGAAAAAGTATGGGGGTGTCCGAACTACAACGCCAAGGATTGTTGCATGACACCGGCGCGGCATGATTGACCTACACACTCGCACAGCTGTGGCCTACACGCTCGCACAGCTGCTGCTGCTGCTGCTGCTGCTGCGCGCTCGCCCTACCTACCCGTAGACTGTTCAGTGTTTGATAATGCCAAGCCTTTGTACCGCTACCAGGTATGTCCTTAAATTTAAGGAGCTTTTATATATTAATATTGAATCCAATGGGTGCTTATATTTTGATACAGAGTGGTACGAGGTAACTGACGCATTTTGCCTACGAGAGGGACACGCGCGTAGTAGCACCTCCTCTTTTTTTCTTTTTTGAGAGTAGTTTCTCGCTTGAGGCGCTCCATCCATAGTTATCCTTTTTTCCCATCTCCACACTCCAAAACTGTCTTTTTTCACTGAGAAAAAAACGAGCAATCAAATTCCATGGCATTATTATGTGGTTAGGTTTGTTTAACGCATAAAAATTGTGCTGTTAAACTCGAATGGAATACTTTCACCCGGTAGTTAGTTCATCGTTTTTGAGGAGGGAGTTCCGTTTCATTCACAAGTATTTTCGGCCAAAACGATGCTACGTACCTCCTTATCGTGATAGCACGCGTTACCTGGTGGTTGTTTCGGTCGCCACCTCTTGGTCTTCAAGAAGTTCAAAGCATCATTTTTATTATCACGCGTCCTCCATCTGCCCGCCGCCGCCCCCTCCCCCCCCACCCGACTGCCGCCTCGAAGGTCAGCGCCGGTGTGGGGGGCTCCATCTTCGCAACGGCCTTGCGTCGACCGGTTCTCCCTGCGGCCGCAGCATCGTCATCGCCTACCGCCGTGGCCGCGACCGCCTCGACTGACTTCGAGGCATGGGCAGCGGCGGGTAGCGGCAGCCGCAGCAGCAGCGGCAGCGTTAACTACGGCTTGGAGTCTCCGGCGCCTTCGGGGGCGGGAGGCGCGGTACCAGCGGTACCGGCGGCGGCGGCGACGGCGACGGCAGCAGCGGCGGCGACCGAGTCAGACGCAGCAGGCTCTTTGGTTTCGGTTGGGGTGAACCCCGCCATTGTCGATGCCTCCTGTGGTGTCGAAGGGGATAATGCCGCTATTTCCGGCGTCGCTAAGACTCAGGTGGTCGAGCTGCCGTGGGTGGCCGTGGGAGGCTCATGGCGGGACGAGGATAACGTGTGTGGGTACTGGAGGTTCAGTGAGGGCTCCGAGGTTGGGCACCAGTTGGGAGGCGCACAGAAGGTGACCGGGGTGTGCCCCATGAACTATATTTTGCGAAAAATGTGTTGTTGTTGGTGCCATTGTTTCTTCGTTCTATCCTCCGGCGCATGGGGAATGAGTACCGTGTAGCTTACGCCCACCACACTACCACGTTTAAAACAAATATGTGTCGGGTGCCATTTTAACACTTGTTGTTCGTACGGGTACCCGATCGTGGGTGCTAATTGTTGAAAGCCGCTGCATCTGTGTGCCGACGCGCAGATGGCACGTGTTGCGGCAGTAGTATTTTGGTTATAAATCCATCACGTGATGAGAACGAAGACAGCTATTGTTGCGTTCGCTGTGAGACGGTAAGTAGCACCTGATAGCAGACAAAATGATGTACAGTATGGTTTCGTTTCTTTTCACACCTACTACGGGTGTTTTTCAATGTTTTTTTTTTATGTTTTTTGTTTTTTTGTTCTGGCTTGCTTCCCTTGGCTTGCTTCCCTTGGCTTCTTCCCATCTGTTGTGTGTTTGTGTAGGGAGGCGCCGGGCTTTTTTTTAGTCCCTGTGGCGGTTTCGTTGAACGCCTCCCGCGAGAAAAACCCCACACGACGAGCGGGCATGCCCCACGGCGAATAGGTGTTGCAATAGCTCTGTCCTGCACTTGCATTGAGGGTGGAATGCCAGAGGCGTGATCCGTAGAACGAACTTTGTGCGAAATGTTATATACTACCATGGCTGGCGCCAATCAGGGATAAACTCGCGCGCACGCTCAAGTACCAAGACTACCTCGTGCCATCGTCCGAAGCCGGCGGCCTTGACGAAGAAAGAGCCTGTCGTGTTCGCTCATGTCGTAATGTTAAAAAAAAAAGCCCGGGTGAATTATGTCGGGTTCCCTGTGTCCGCCAAACGTGTACCTGGTACTGGCATATACTTTTTACACACACCAGGTGGAAATTCGAGACTTGAGCAAGTTCGGGTCGGCCGCGGTTGTGAGGGGGAGCGGGGTGCGTTTCGAGGACACAACCTCTCCGGTCGACCCGGGCGACAAAGGAAAGGTGGCGGAAGCGGTGGATGTGTGCTACCCCGACGAGGTGCGTGCTGACACTGACAATGCATCGGTACATACATTTTTTTTGCTCTCTTTTGACAACCGAAAAGAGCTGTACCAGGTATGTAGGTGTATTGTTTGCCCTTCTTAAGACAGCCGATAAAAATGTGTGCGTGTGATACGTACGATCGAACCGATCTCGCTCGGACAAACGGTGGAAGTCACGATCGACTGACCAACGCGGCTGTTACTTCGCCGTTCGAGGTCCTAGATCTGGAAGGAGCCAAGAGGTGGTCTCGTCGTCGCATGTTATTATATAATTATGCGGTGGTGCGGGAGCCGTGAGGAGGTCACGTCGCCGCGTGTTATTGTATAACTATGCGGTGGCCGACAGTACACGCACTTTTTCCCGGAAACTTGTTTACCCTTTTCATAAGCGTTGTTTGTGCCACCTCAACCGAATAGCTCGCGCGGGGGTGTTTTTGTGTTTGCTTGTCTTTTCTTGTGTTCTATTTGCTTGGCGCTTCTTTCGGTTGATTTTCTTCGCGCGTTGCATGCTCGTGCGCGCGTTGCCGCGCCACGTTGCTTTGTTGTGCAGTAATAACGCCCAAAGCTCAAGTTGATTGGTACCTGGTATGGTTGGTACGCCGGTTGGTTGGTCGGTTGCAAAATTGTCGACGGGCAGTTTCCGATGGAGGGGGGGGGGGCGTACTCATTTGTTGCTTGCCTTAGTCATTTGCCCGTTGACCACGCATCCCTTTCGAGACGGGGGGGGGGGGGGCGAATCGTACCTGGACGGCGGGACACAAGCGGTGAAAGCTCAACGCCGAATGCGCCTATTTCTTATTCATATTAATAGCGCACTTTTTTTCCCTTTAGGAGCACGCCCACGTTTTGGGGATGTCTTCTTTATTACTAAATCGCAAGCGGTAATATTGTCAGTGTGTACCCAAAATCAGATCAATTGTCGGGAGTGGAACATCAAACTTGAGAAATGATTTGGTTGCGACGTGTTCCAAATCTACAGAAAGAAGTAGCTCGGTCACTAACCGCTTCTTTCAAGCCTGCGTACAGTAGCGTCCCAGCTACACGCTGCCGTAAAAAAAGGGATAAACCCAGGGTTGGGAAATCGGCACATGGCGTTCGTGTTCAGCGGCTTCGTCTGCTGATAGTTCCGTAACGGCAAAGGAAAACAACCTCGTGGAACTTTTTGGGACGGTTACATACACGCCACCCCACCTTTTTTGTTTTTTTGTTTTTTTGTGTGTTCCCGGGGTGGAGTGGTGGGACCATTGAGGCCATTAAGACCACCAAGTTATCCAACCATCTAACACCATGAGTGCGTGTGGTTTATTTAGCCCAACGCTGCCACGAAGGGTCATCATCCCTTCTCCCTCCGAGCGCACTCGCCCGCCCGCTGGCCCCGACCCCCACCCCCCCCCCCCCCCGCCGCCTCCCAACACACATAGGAAACCGCGCTTTCCGGTGACCAGGATGTTTCCACCGCAGGCAAACCGGGCCCTGGCAGTTACACCCGAGGGGTCTTTGTGAGGGTGACGAGGGGGTCGAGCGTCGATGTGGGCTTGTTCCACGACGATCAGAGGCGCAGCGTGGCGACGGTGGAGGCCTGGGTCAATGCTGGAGAGAGGGTGGGTGGAGTGGGTGGGCGGGCGGGTGACCGTATGTGTACCTCGCTCGGGACTTCATTTTTTGAGTAAATTGAAAGGTCGGCTGTCTGTATGCCGTGTTTCTTCCCCCCTGCCGTGGGGAAAACATTTACCAGGTAGACGGTGTGGATGGAGCGGTGCCACGGGTTGTGGGTTCGTCTTTTTGAGAACGGGAAACCGTTACATGCCCTTTCTGACTATATCAACCACGTTCAGGTCTAGGGATGTACCCGTACCTGCGCTTTTCGTTTTCAATTTCGTCGTATTTCGACGCTGCTGGTGACGTGTGTCCTTCGTCCTTTGTTTTTTTTTTTTTGTTCGTTCGTCACTGCTGCGTCATGTATTGGCCCTCCGTTTTGTTTTTGGTACAGCCACCTGCGGGCACAGACGCCGGTGCGGCCGGAGCCACCGAAGGTGTCGTCGGCGACGAAGCTCCTTCGCCACCGCCACGACGGTTTCAGCAGGAGTTCCACGTGCTGGCGTGCCGCGTGTCGGCGTCGGGCGAACACGTTTGGTCGTTGGTGGTGGAGAACAATGGTCAGGTGAACACCATACCGCCCGATGCTGCGATGATATATATGATAGGAATTATTAGACAGAAGTATGTGCGCGTGCGTGGTCAGCATTATATCGTGCGAGCAGTGCAAAGTTTTTCGCTTTTTTTTCCTCGCGAGCAGTGCAAAGCGTTTTGTTTGTCTTTTTTTTGCTCACGAGCAAGGGCAGAGTGTTCTGTTTTGTTTTGTTTTCTCGCGGGGGGGGTGGGGGGGGGGTGGGGGGGGGTCCGCGCTCCTAACGTACGGCCGTTTTTGACGAACAGTGCGGGGCACATCCCGACGGGTGTGAGTCGGATGACGACCCAGCAGAAAATTTCGCCTCTGGGGCACGCTCTTTGCAGCTGGTCAGCAATTGCCATTCAATCGCACCGTTCGTTGAGAAAGCTTGTACATATTGAATGGCAATCCAAACGGGTACGCACTGTTTATTTTTTGCTTCCAGAGACGCCCCCCCTGCATTCTTTGGTGGATCCTGTGCCCTAGTGCCACATGCGTACGGAGAGTTTTTTTGTTTTCGTTCATGGTGACTCGGACGGCAGGGATTGATTGTTAGCCAGTGCGAACGACCTCCGAAAGCTGTTGAATCTGCTCGTCTTTTTGCCATGGTGCGCAAGTCGTGGCTTCTCGGGGGTACCATGGGCGTTAAGCATCTGTGTGTCTTTCTTGTTGTGTGTGCTCGCGATCAGTCGGCCCGGTCGACCAAGTATTATCGGAGCACGCGCGGTTCAACGTCGTGTTCCCGCAGGCCAGCACCAAAATAATACAGTTTTTTCAACGTATTTGGGAGCTCAAACAACGCACCAGGTAAAGACCTTTTGATCCATGGACGCATCAAATTGCAAGGAAAATCGTTATTAGTTTACCGGCCGTCCCCACCATTGTGTTGAATTTTGGTATTTTGAGGTTAATTCGTAGCTATTAATAGTTGGCGTGCGGTCATTGCGTACGTCCCGGAGTATACTGAGTATCTTACTTTGGATATCGGATAAAGATGCTAAATGTGCGGCAAAATTACGAGTTTGTTCCTCTGCTGAAAGAGCCTTGACACTCATCATTCCAACACGTCCTGTGCCGAAATGCAGCTTGCGTTTATCCCCGGACCTGGAGGCCGGCGTGATCTAGGACCAGGATACGTCAACGCCGGCGCCAAAGAAAAAGGCGGTAGTGGCAGCACCAGCACCAGCACCAGCACGAGCAACAGCGCGAAGATAGGCGCTCTGAAGGCGGCTGTCTACTCCGAGGTGAGCGTTCGGTCGACGCCATCGGCGCCGTGTGTGTGTGTGTGTTTTTTGTTTTTTCCTGGGCAGAGCTGGGCGGAGAAGTAGTGCGTGGTTTTTGCGCAGAGATTGGCAGATGGACTGCCCGTCGGGCATATGGTGGCCCCTGTGGTTATGTACACGTGTACGGTAACGCCGTCAACGTGCCTGGTATAATTCTACGTGCTCGTTAAGAGAGCCCTGCTGAGATGCATTTTTTGTGATGCGTGTTTCTCTGTATCCCATCCCTCTCTCGCCGGTATGTGCCGATAAGTATGATAGACGGCTATACATAAAATCTCGGGGGGGGGAAACACTATTAGGGACGTACGTAGCGATTTTTTACGATTAATGATTTCGCCTTTTCTGCCATTTCGTTCTCGCCGAATTCAGAAAATAAATAATTGCTTTTTTGTTAGTATGTCAGCGGCCGATTGTTTTTTTTCTCATACGCCTGGCCAGCGCCCGCCACACGTCACCGGACAGTGTGTTGTTGCTCGGATTTACTGTGCGCGCATAGATGCGAGCAAACGCCGAGACCAACTGCTGTTGTTGTGGTCTGGTGCCGCGAAGAGACGCGCTGGATGCCTTGCATACCGCTCTTGAAAAGAAGGACCGTTTTGTATGTGAATATGTTTTGTATGTGAATATTTGAATAAAAGCGCACCTGATTTTTAGCGACAGAGTGAAAACAGTTGTGTGCCGGAGTGTATATATCCCTTGAGCCGGGGAAAGGCTGAGCGCCTGCTGTAGGGTGTGCCGCGCGCGAGGGAGAGCCACTGCATGCCGCACCCACCTACCGCACACCCACCCCCTACCGTCGACAGGTTGGAGCATTTTCGTGGGACAGGTGGACGCACGTTGCGGTGTCGATGGACACCTCTCGGGACGAGAGCTCGGCCGAAGTCAGGCTATTTTTGGACGGCCACAGGGTGGGATCTGGAGTCTGCAGGTTCAACAAGGTCAGCAGCATGCGTATACGCTCAAAAAGTCAAAAACCGGAGTTGGAGTTGTCGATCGAAACGACTGATTTGACGGGCGGTCAACCATGAACGTGTTCATCGTCATATTGAATTAAACGATTATTGTCAGTCACTGGTTTAAAGCTGGTCGAGTCAACTACTGTACGAGCAATGGTTACACGGATCGAACGGTTTGTCATCAGTCACTTTACTCCACAGCCGATATCAGTCAACTCAGTTACAACTGACAGGCAGTCGACTGTGTGTTGGATGTGAAATAACAACCAAAGGGGATGAGTATTTCGCGTTCTGCTTTTTTTTTCGATCGCCGAGGGTGGTATCTACAAGAGAAGGGTGGCATCTCGCGTAAAATTCGGTTCCGTAATATTTTTTATTGGTCGGATGGTGTCGGTATCGGTCATTCGGCAACAACTGATCGACCGATCGAAATGTCTGCATATGCTCGTAGGCAACCAGCTTGTGGTGAACAGCACCACTGCAATCGATGGCAATTATCAGGCCACCAGCCTCGAAACCAACCGACCCATCAATTAATCAATCAGTCAACGAACCATCTAAATTATCCAAACACGTCAAAGCACACAATCAGCGGCCACAGACTCACGAGCACGTAGAATTCGTCAACTACCCGCGTACCTCCATTGCATAGCACTGGAAAACACGTGAGTCTGTCTTCTTGTCTGTCTGTATAGTCACGCGATGCGGAGCGTGCCAGCCCCACCTTGTCACACATGGAATACAGAGGGGGTGGGCTGCAATCAGTAGTACTGCAACTTTCCATGCCCACTCGTTTTTCGTGGGCTCTCGTCCATCGTCCTCTCAGGTCCGGCAGTTCTCCCTCGCGGAGACGTGGATGGTTCTCGGTCCTGATCTCCTGGGCTGGAAGCTGACGGAGGCGAGGGTGTGGGCTATGCTTCGCGACGAGGAGGCTTTGCAGGCGAGGAGATGCGTGGACTTCTGCTGTTTAGTGCTGTGTGGCGGTGTTTCTGTTGTTGTTGGCTGTGGCATTGGCGTTGGTGGTGCAGTTGTTGTTGTATCGGTGTTGCTATCGTTGTATACATGTCTTGACGCTTCGATTGAGCAGTCTGTTTCCGGTCTTGTGCACGTCAAGCCCGTCCGTCCGCGCGTCAGAAATTAAGCTGTGCCTGCGCCTCTTCCATCTGTCTGTGCCAGCATGTTGTGTTGCTTGCGTCTCCTCATGTTGTGCTAGTTGGCTCAGTATCTCGGCGCGTCTTACTCTATGACATGCAAGGGCTCCGCAGGGGTGCCTGCCGGCACCCATGCTCCGGATAGGGAAATATACCTAAGTGCCGATTTGTGATTTAGATGACATAAAGACACTATTCGATCTTATTGCGAACAGGATCAGGTTAATGCCAAGTGGTGCAGGAAAAGGGCAAAGCCGAGTTTCAGTTCTCAGCTTTGGTATCTGCCTCACTCGCATTGTTATAGACCAACTGTTATGGCAATTTATCTTTTTCGGCGACCTCGGAAGCCCAAAAATTAGAATAGTCTATTATGGGTCAGGAAATCATCGATACTTTTGATCTCAGTTCCTCCAGTACTCTGTCTCTCTACCGTGGATCATTCAATGTAAGTTTTGGATAGGATGAGGCCTCCTGCACCGGCCTGTGGTCCCACCCATACTTCGTTGCGCTTCTTTTAGATTACATTTGTAGTTGACCACTGGTCCGGGGCGGAGTTGTCTCACCCAAACTTTTTAACATTAACTCAGTTGTTTCCTGCACACGCTGCAAAGTCCCTTCTTAACTCTGGCGAAAGTGGTAGCTCGCTAGCGTCCGCGTAACTCTGGCCACGTTTCCTCTTGCTACCCCGCACTTATCCACTAGAGGTAGCCCCGATGTAGTACTTCGCAACTGGCTCTGTCTTCCAACCACCAAATATCATGATCTCGTCCACGACCGTCCGGGCGAAGGATTTTGCTGAGCGAGCCTCCCACTCGGAATGAGTGCATCGTGAAGTGTTTCGGCAGGTCTGCCACCCGCAGATAGCTTTGCAGGTTCGCCGTCATACGGGCTGCGCAGAGAGACAGACGGCCCCGGCCGCCTTCTGGCGTAGCAACGGGGAAGCCCCACCCAATCCGCTGTGGGCAGAGATGCACACCGTACCCGCCCGAAAGGCGCCAATCGCCGGGCAGTCCCGGTCTGCTAACACTACCACCGCCTCACTAGAGGCCCGAAGCGTCTTGCCAAACTGAAAGTTGAAGATCAAACCCTCAGACGCTGAGAGCTTCAAGATGTGCGATACGACCGCATTGTAAAGAAAATATCGTAACCCCTACGCATCGAATAGAAAACCAAATACTATAGGGCGATATCCCGGGTCAGAGAAATACGCTCCGCCAGAGAGCTGGCCACCCGTGCGCGCGACCGCATGTCGCTTAGAAGATCTACGAGTGTGTGTTTCAACATCGGCGCGGCCTGATTGACCTGAACCCCGACCTGCTTCTGTTCCTCAGATACGAAGGTAGGGTAAGAATCTACCAGCGGGCTCGAGCACGGATTTCCTACCCGGCGGACGGGGTTCCATTCTTCTCATTTCCCGTTTTCTTTCATCGCCATTTTCAGTCTCGAGACAAAACCTTTTCGAATAGAATCGACCGCGTACCGAAGACCCCGCCAAGCACGCATCGTCGCCCGCATGGCCCACACCGGGACAAGAGGATTCGTGCACCATCTTGGTGCCTTTTTCCCTTGCGTGTCAAGGAAGCAGAGAAAATTAAAGACATCGTCCGGAGTAGCTGTTTGCCAACCGCTGGACCCGGCCGAAACAACGAGAACGAACGCGTTGAACTCATCGAGCACCCTGCTTTTCCGGACATGGCCGGGGCGCCCCTCTATCGCCGCCAATACTTGGCATCGACGTGCTTGCATCTCATCAACATCCATGACGACAGGCAACCGCTCCGGATACCGCGGGGACGGTAGTGATCGAACCGGCTGAGCGCTGAATTTCCAGCAGGAATTGAACTGTGCGTCGTTTTCTTCCTAACAGGAGGAACGAAACGCACACCGCACCAAGTCCCGGGCCGTTAGCAGCCCTGCCGAGAGAGATGCACCATCTTAAAGGTGGCTCCCGCTAGCGTCGTTCTGTTTGAAAGAAAACACCAAAAGAAAGTGGACCGTAAACTTCGGTGAGCGTTCGAAAGCGTTCGAAAACCGCTAAATATTTACACGCTACTACGCAATGGATACCCGCCGTTGCGCGATGGTTGCCGAAACATAGGTAATCGTTACCCCTTGGTACGGGAGTCTAACCTGTACGCTATCATCCCCCAGCGAGGGTACCGCCAATTCTTGAGGCCACCATCTGGACTGGGCCACTAACAGCACCCTTCCGCAGCCACTGCGGCCACCTCGATCGACATTACTGTGGCGAGCTGCACCAAAGGGAACCAATAGGCCTAAACATCAGGCAACCGCGCGGACCTCGCATTCCGCTAATTGTTGAATAATGTGTCCTGCCATGATTGGGGATGGGAAAAAAAAAACGAAGGCCGGGAGGCTGGTACCAGGAACGATCGAAACGTCGTGCGCCAACACGTCGGTCCCCGCCGAACCAGCTCAGTCGTACTGGGAGAAATAGGGCAGTGCCTCCCCGGTATATAGGGAGCGCAGCACCGACCCCGTGCATGCCATGAGGTCGACGTTAAACGGGCCTATCTCGCCCCAGACCGCTTTAAACGATGCCGGCGCTATGCGGATGATGGCGTCTCGTGACGGCCGCGAAATGGCGTCTGCGACTTCGTTCTCCGCAGTCGGGATCCACTTCAACGATAACATAAAGCCGTACTCCACTTGAAACTCGAACGACTGCACCAGCAACGCGTGCGTCTCGCGGTTCTTCGCACGCCCACGGTTAAAAGCTCCCACTACGGACTGGTTGTCCACGTCTATGCGCGCTATGCTCGCCGCAACACGTCTGGGTGTCGCGCGAAGAATTGTCGAAGGAGATGGTAGAGGCCATACATCTCCTTTTGGTTGATATGCTTTGACAACCAGTCTGGCCGGAACACCCCCCCTGCGGGGAAGGTGCCCGAGGCCGTGTTCACCACCCACCCCCATGCGACCGATGACGCATCCGACAATCCTTTCGTCAAGGCTGCCACGAAGTGTCGCGCCTCCTGCCACGGCCCCTCTTGCGAGGTAGCCGACAAATTAAGCCACAGCTTGAATTCGCTTAGCTGGTCGGCCCTGGAGTCTTGCGTAAGGTCGACAATGCACAAAGATGACTTCTCCAGCTCAGTGAGCACTGCAAACATAGCGTGCGTCCACAGCGATGCCGGCCGAATAGCCACCGTCATGCTCATGCACTTGCCCGCGATACGCTGCAGCGTAAGGAAAGACAGACATCGCGCGTCTAGGGCTGCTCGCAGCAGCTGCTGCAGCTTATCTAGCTTATCCTGTGGAATCGGGAAGGTGGCGGTGTCAAGAGTCTCACAGCATACCGAGATATTGATGCAGCCTAGTCGGCCGGAAGTCGCACTTTTTGGCCGACAGGAACTGACCGCACAGGAACGACGCCAACATCACTACGTGTGTCGCCTCACCCGCTGCCAGCCATCGCTCACGCGCAGTCTGCCCGTGGGAGGTAAGGAAATTACTCAACCACCAGTCGTCGTGGTAAAAGCTATCGCCGGGATCCCTTTGGAGCGAAGGTACGCTGCTTTTGCCTCGCTGGGGGTATGATAGCACCATGGACTCAAACTGAATCCGAAAGGCAAAACGCACCAGCAGTAATCAATGCCACCGTACGAGAAACCAAACCGCGGCCAAGAGAAGGGGCGCAGAAGAATGTGGTGAAAGACGGATGAGTCATCCGGCAAAGTCATGTAACAACCCTGCGAAGCGACGTTAGCCACCCGCGCCACCGTATCCATCGAAAATGGACCTTCTTGCACCGCTTGTTGAACGGCCTCGCGTCGTCCATTAGGCGCGGTTTTCGTCTGCTCGACCGACATCGCCATACCCAACCGGGGCCACTGCGGCCCCCCGGGGGCTCGGATGTTGGCCCATTTGACGACACACCCACGATCTACGAGGGCTCGTACCTCATCGTCCACAATACTGGTAACTATTGGCGGGATACGGTTTTGAAACACCGCTCCGGGAAATCGACCGACGTCAAACAGGTAGACGCTCGACGGCCCCCGGTATTCCCTTAAGAGAAGATCGTGAAGGCCCACTCCGTCGCGTAAGTACAACACCAGTGTGTCTCGCAGCGGGTGCTCTTTGAGGATGATGTCGTGCCAGAAGTCTACATGCCGGCGCATGAAGCCCGGCACAAACTGGTCCCCAACCCCCCCGCATTCCGTATCGGGGCATCCCACGGCATACGCCGTAGCAGACCCTGCATGGGGTCTCGAGTGACGTCCACCACGGACGGCCACACTCCCGCGGCGGGCAAAACTCCCGTGCGCGCCCACTCACATCCGTCGGCGTCCAGGGGGGGCGTGGGGAGAAGAACAGATCGCACGCGTGTGCGTGGCGTCGATCGAGGCGTTGGAGCCAACCGTCCGCGACCACCTACAGCGCACCGTGGAGGAGAGGAGGGGAGGATACCTATATACAACTCAACGGAATATTGTATAGCGCAAAGAGAAACCTCGCGAAAAGGCGTGTACACATTAGGTAGTCGGTTCAACGTGGGGGCAGAATTCTGCCACCCTTGGTACAAAGCAGGTAGATATTTGTTAGCAAGCATCGAAGTGAAGCTGCGTATCCAGGCGGGTCGTCGAGAAAAAACATGACGATTGCACAGACATTGGCAACGCAACTCCGTGCGTACCTCCACGGATGTTAATACAGTAACATAAATTGTTGATAACGAGTTGCGTTGGTGTCTTGAGTACAATTGTGCAAGAGTGGAAAACGAAACAAGTTGCGCGAGAGTATCGAAGGTGAATGTGAGAACCCGAAAGGCACGCCGTCATACGTAAGAGCCAAATAACATCATATTAGCTTGAGTCGGGCGGATAACCTGCCGGCCAACGGAGTTCTACTGATGGTTAGGCACATCATAGACCTGCTCCGGTCCTTCGGGGATCCTCCTGGAGTCGTAGCACTGTGCCCTTCTCCACGGAGCATTCGAGGGAGGCGCTGCGCGTCAGCCTGGAGTCGGAGCGGGGGCTGCGGGAGCGAAGGGGCAGGCGACTCTAATCGAGACGGTCGCGATCGCCGGCGGGGCGAACGCTGGTGGGAGCGCCTCGGCAGGAGCGAGCTCCTGTAGGGCTGGCGGAGCTGGTCCGAGTGGAGACGACCAGGATCAACCGCCATTTTACTCGGATTTTTTGTACTATGGTACTGCCTCCCTGTATCTGCCCAGCTGCCAAGTGCCCAATACCCACGCCGAAATATCACACCTATCTACGGCGAGAAGTACCTACTGCCAACGGCGCTTGTGCAGGAGAGATGGCCTCTCCCTCGCATGAAAGCGACAGCAGCAAAAACAGCATCAGGAGCAAGAGCAGGCAGTAGCAGCAGGCATTTTTGCTGCTACGGTTGGTTGCTGCTGCTGCTGTTCAGCCGCAGCCGCAACACCAGCAACACAACAGCACCAGCAGCAGTAGCAGTATCGCATCAGACAACGACTTGCAGTATCCGCCCAAATAACTTCTTCTAGTACGACGCGTTATGTACGCGCATTATCGCACCATGAAATACTCAAGCATGAGTACAGGCAGTAATCGCAGTAAAGAACCCGAGATGCTGCGAGCATGATCAGTATCGAACACCTAATACCTGATACCTGATGTCGATCGGCAATATACAGAACAACCGCAAAGTACTGCTAACATGGGCAGTATACTTGGTGTGAACCCGAATGCAGCAGTATCCACAGAAGCACAGAACCCCGACATACTGCGAGTACTCGCAGTGGGAGCAAGCAGTCTCGAACCCTCGATTACCTCCAGTAGTTCTCGCCGAAACAACTTGACGCGTTTTTCACCAGAAAATGGTGAACATCTTTGTATCTTATACCTGGTACAAATAATCGTATCTTTAAAGCGGGACCATACCTACCATTTCTATGGTAGATACCTGGGATCTGGATAAGTTTTTTTTTTCAAAATGAAAAACGCCTGCTATGAGGACGACCGATTGAGGGTTTGAAACTCAACTTTGGAAGCTGTGTGATACGTCAGACACACTCATCGGGTGCGCTCGTTGTGGATAGTTGGTTTTGCTTTGTACATAATCGTAGAACGCCTCTAAACTACCAGTACTGTACTGCTGCTGTAGTAGTGATAATATCGTATCTCAATGCGCCTCCAGAGATCAGACCTTGCAGCAGTAGACAGTCCAAGCATGTACGACCACGTGTACGATGTCCTCCGATGCATTGGATCGTTTTTGTTTATCGAGAACTCACAACACTCGGCCGAATTGATACTATCCAACAACCTTCATTCAATTCGACCCGCGAAAACAAATGACGTGCCGAATCATACCGAGAAACACGATACCACCGGGATATCCAACGATCTGGTACCAAGAACGGCGCGATACCCCGAGAAGGCGCGCGAAGTCGACCCGCGAAGAGAGAGGGACAATGGAAGGCAACCACCCAGTAAGGCAAGACCGACGGGGTCGAACAGGCCGATGGCAGCCCGCATAGCAAGGGAGTCGGGAGAACGTGATAGCACCAGCAAGGCCGAGATATCGAATCTCGGCGAGAAAAACCTAAAATCGAGTGTGTCACAATAAGCTCTTCGCGAAGCCACAACTGCGAAACTAATCTCCAGGACCGAAGAAAGTAGAAAATAGAACCTCCGTGTCTTCTCGTCCCAGCCAAGATCCTTCGAGTTCGGGGTCGCTGCGGTCGTCGGTGGCGCGAGACTCCGAGATGCGCGCACGGGAGAACACCCGTCGGAGCCAGGCGAGCGCGACCCTCGAGGACAGCGGTCGAGAAAGCAAGCGCGAAGCCAGGAAAGCGAAGGCGTCTGGAATCCAGCCTGAATTCAACACGATATGTTCGGAATCGGAAGCAAATGCTTCTCTCAGCCGTCGCGAAGGATTTTATATATATTATATCTGTATTACTTCGCACGTGGTATCTGTTGAGGCCGTTGTGCGTATCAGTCTGGTCGAAAAAATATACGGCATGTACATTTTCACGTTTAACAGCCATCTAAAGGTACCTCATGTTTCCGGTCAGAATAGTATTTTAACCAGGGAGCTAATCACGAATGATGACACTGCGCTTCCTGTCCTTCCTCCTGCTGTTATCGCTGTCTCCAGGCGTCAGATCTTTTCTCGGTGCTCGTTCGAGAGACATGGACAAGTTCCAGATCATTTACTCAGGTCACATTGAAATCCATACTTGGTACCTGGTACCTGGTATCATACATGCTACGCATTGATTACGTCGCTCTTTTTTTGTTTGTTGTATCGTACTTGGATATTTTAATCACACTCTGTTTTTTGTTTTTCAGGACTGGAAGGATAACTCCCTCTCCCTCGCTGAGGCGAAGAAAGCAAGGCTCATCATCCGCGCCGTGTCTAGGTCCAAGATTTTGGCTTCCAACCCCGGAGGAGCTGCAGGCCAGATGTCTGGACGGCTTGCCCCACCACCTGGCTCTGCCCCCGGGTCGTCGACAAGACCAAGGTTGGAGGCTCCTGCGGTGTTGTTTTCGAAGCGTACAATTCGTTTTTAACGACTCCACGTCTCACGAGCAGTAGTTCCATCTTGTTTGTGTTGGTGTTGATGGTGGCGTTGGTGTTGATGCTGATATTGATGCTGGTATTGATGTTGGTATTGGTGTCGATGTTGGGTATATACGCTGATGTTCAGGTTCCTGCAGGCTCCACTTGTGGCCACAGCAGTAGTTTCCGTCTGTCAGCACTATCGTCGCCCATCCTTTGAAAAAAAAACATTTTCCAGATTCGTAATCGCGGACGAGTTTCGTGCAGACACCGTTTTTTTGTGGATCTTACGTTTTGATGTTTTAGGATTTTTTTTGTTACGGTTACATATCTACACAACCACCATAGTAGTAGTTCCGTCGGTACTTGTGGTCGTCGGTCAAGAGAAAAACGAAGCATTCCAGACCCCACCGCAAAACGATTTCGTCCAGACACCCTTTTGCAGTTCTTAGGTTGGAGCCTTTCTCGAAGATCATCCTGCAGACACCGTTTGCGGTCCGTCTACCGGTACCCGCTTGACGTTTTAGTTTTTTTTTCGATCACAAGTTTCGCCCCTTCGTTGCCATGTTGAACAGGCGCGGTGGGGGTCTAGGTCTGACCCCTCCTCCCGGAGATCTCAAGATCACGAGAGGAGATATTTTGACACCACCGGGGACAGGTGGGTCCGCACCCCGGTCTCAAGACCGCCGCATTACGCGCCCGGGAGCACGGACGCTAACTCCGGTGGGGTCAAGGTGAGTTGGAATCTTGGCACCCTTCTCTCTATGGGCTAGGGAAGCGCGAGGATGGGGTGGGTGGGTGGGTGGGTAGGCGGGCGGGCTGGGATCGAGAGCCTTTGGTTTGATTTCTCTCACACGACCAGTTCTTCTCCAGACAAAGCAGACATGATGCATCCTCGCGTACATCTCGTGAAGGGAGGGGTAGGTGTGGAGTCAGTTAAAGTGTATGTATAGATATGTCACTCTCGCCGTAAATATAAGAACCGCTTGGTCTTTATATTGGTGTAAGAACGATCCTTTTTCCCCCGCACAGAGTGGTATTCATGGAAGTCACCTCAGCTGTGAAAATAATCGAGAATTTACGTCGGAAGCGCTCATATAATTTTTTAAAAAATTGCATGTGGTACTCAGATAAGCGCGTGATACGGATTGTGTATCGGACCTAATGGAAGGATACATCCAAGGATACATTATATGCTGTACTCGTAGGTCGGTGGATTTTATCCCAACATCGTGTGCCCCTCTTTTTGTACGCTTACCTATTTACGGGGGACCATAGTTAATAGGACCCATGGCATACATTAAAACCTATATATTAAACCATTTTTACTAACAATATTTGGTCCTATTAACTATGGTCTCCCGTAATAGTTGTTTTGTTATCACACCTTCATGAATCCGATTAAAACTCCCAGCCGAGACCCAAGGAAGGCGGAAATGGCCGCCAGGCGTCTACCCTCAGCATCAGCGGGAACGACTCCGAGGATTTCGCGACCGCCGTCGTCGGGTCGAACGGCTCTCTCCACTCCTTCGGCTGCCGGTTCCCCGGCATCCTTTTCTTCGTTCGCGTCGTTTTCGTCGACGCCGAGCAACGGCGGCGGCATAGCCGGGGCTGGTGCGACCCAGATAGGTATTGAAGACGCGGTGGCTGCTGCGTTCAACGAAAAGGTGACGACGACGGCGCCGACCGTGTCTCCGCCGCAACAAACGGCGGTGTCGACGGACGCATTGCCGCCAGCAGCAGGAGCAGCAGCAGCAGCAGCAGCAGCTAAAGAAGCGGCAGAATCGATGACGACGTCTGGTTTTGCGTCCTTTCCTGGGGGAGGGACGGGAGGACGGGCAACTGCGGGGACAACATCCACCCCAATAACTCCTGCGGTCTTGCCAATAACTCCCGGAAAATGGTCGGCGTTCGGAGAAGAGAAGGAAGAAGGAGAGGGAGGAGGAGGGGGAGGAGTCTTGCCGACAGCTCCCGCGAATTGGTCGGCCTTTGGTGAAAAAAAAGAAGGAGGGGGAGAGCCAGGAGGAAAAAGAGGAGGCGGAGAAGGAGGACGGGGAGAAAGACAGGGAGCAGGAGAAAGGGGAGAAAAGAGGGGGGAGGCAGAAGGAAAAGGAGGAGGAGGAAGAGGAGGAGGAGGAGGAGGAGGAGGAGGAGGAGGGCACTTTTCCGGCTACCCTGTCTCTGCTGCGGCGCTGGCGTCGCCGACAAATTCTGAAGTATCATCGGTCGCGACACCGTCACCGTGCTCGTGGGCTACGTTCGGAGAAGACCCGCTCGCGGCGTCTGCAACGGTAACAACAGCGGCCGCAACAGCGGCGGCGGCAGTACAAGTCGGTGCTGGGAGATACTATACGTCGCAGTGGGAGGAAGGAGGGCAGCCCGCCGGTGGCAACGACTCGGTGGTATCGATAAGTTCTGCGGGTGCGCCCATTCAAGAGGCTACGGGGGGAAACGATACGAACGCGACTGTGTCCGGGGCGCAGGAAGCAATAGCATCGGAGGGGAGCGATACGTCCGCGCTGGCAGCAGAAACCCCGATCTCGGAGGCGTTCGAGAGCAAGCGACCTGCCGAAGAGCCACAAACAACCGTACCCTTCGACGGACAGGACCTTGTTCTTGTGGAATCGAACCGCGCGGTCTCTGAGGTTCCTACTATTGTATCGGCCGAGAGCTTTCCCGGGGGGCAAGCGGCCGCAAAACAAGCCAAGAAACGGAACGGAGGGGAGACGGCCTCCGACGGAGGGCAAGCACCGAGTGCTATCGACATCGATGCGAGCATTCAGGTGCCGAGCACAGGGCAGCAGCAACCTGCTGCTGATAATGATGATGATGGCGAGAGCAGCGGCGCTACTGCGAAGACCGACACCATAGCCGCCCGTGTGTCAGGCCCTGGTTCGGACCAGTCAGACTCGGAAAAGGACAGCCCCGAAGTGCGGAAACAAGGGTCGGAGCCGTCGTCGCTAATCTCCCATACCGTTGGTGGAGGGAAGACCGCATCTCCTGGAGGACAGCCGAACGAACTCGACGAGGCGGCCGTTTCCGAAACTAACGAAAAGAAGGTGTTACAAGGGGCTTCGGCGTCAAGTGGTGGCGGTGGCGATGACGACATCATCGTGGGAAGCAGGCGACACATCGGGGGCGAAGGCAGCGTAGCAACGGCCGCGGACTCAGCCGAGCCTACGGGCGCTACCACGGTGCTTACGTCCGCGGAAGAATCGACAGATGCGTCTCGTCTGGCTGTTGTCGGCTCCGAGAGACAAACGGAAACTAGCTGCGCCGTCGGCGCGAACGGTGGTGGTGTCCACGGCAGCAGTTTTGCATCGGCGCCTTTGTCAACCGCGGTGTCGTCGAGCGTGGGATCAGGTCAAATCGACGAGCCGATATCGACACTGACACTAACACCGCCAGACACCCAGGAGAAGCACACGGAAAACATCATCATCGCACCGGAGGGTACAGAAATGCCGGCGGTGGCCATTCGCGGAAATACGACCCGTGTTGAGGTTGGCGGCCCAACTGTCGTCTTGGCGGGGCCTGTATCAGTATTGTCGGCGGCAGAGGCGGCGACGGCGCACGCGAGGTCGCCTCTGTTGGGATCGAACGCCAGGTTTTCAAGCGCGCCATCGTCCAGAGGAGATATGACCACCGTTGCGGTGGTTGACTTGTGGAATGGAGGCACCACGACGAGGTGAGGCACACAGATGGGGTGGGGGCCAGAGCCAAGCCTGGTTATTATGATGACACTGCTGTATCGATTTTTACCTCTGCTTGGTGTCGTACATATTGCACTATATAATGCGACTCACCCGAATCAAGTGCTACGGGTAGAGTAGTGGCAGCCAACCTAGGTTATGACGCACTTCAGCGACTTGTTTAGTTTGTTGGGTGTTGTACGCGCTCTACTACGAGGCGCCCCGCAATCGGCTTTTAGATTCGCTTCGCACCATAGAGGCTGTCTTCAACCCATTTAGGATCGCAGTCCCGTTTTGGGGACAAACTACCTTGAGTTTGAGCGGATTGTCCCCAAAACGGGACTGCGGTTCTAAAAGGGTCAACGATACTGACATTTTTGGTTCGATTACGTCGCACGAATACTCGCGTTCGTTCCGTCCTACGTACCACTCTGTCCCTAAACATAATCAACCTTTGGTTGAATATTGGTGTAAAAAAGGTCCTTATATCTAGGGCCAGGGTGGTATGCAAAGCGCTTGAGCTACCGCAGCATCTGTTTCCCACTGTGTTTGATTCTCTGAGGAGTCTTCCAGACCCCCCGCCTATAGGTATTTTCTGAAAGCCACGATTTGCACCGTACGCTGGTTGAGCACCGTCTACGATAATATGTTGTCGCCTTGAGCCTGGGCCTTGGCCTCGGTGCGGAAAATGATCCTTATCCGTCGGAACACACAATATGCCTGGCGCGCAATGACCACCATAATACGTTTTTCTGTCACATGCTATGTTTGATTTCTCGCCCCGCTTCTGCTCAAAGCTGACCCATCCGGGATGTTGGCGTAATTGCGCTCTAGAGCGCGCGATTCGCTCTGAAAGCGTGCTTGGGCTTGCACGCCATTTGCGCCCCCTTGTCAGTTCGCTACTGTTCTTCTTGCGGCCCTAATGTTTTGCCGCTGTTTTCTCTGCCGCCCTCATTTTTTGCCTCTGTTTCCGGCCGGTCTCGACTGCTGGTCTTAACTCCATCCGGAAGGTACCCCATCTCCTGCCTGAGTGCAACGCTAAGCCCGAGATCGGAGGAACAGGTCATCGCCTTGCTTTCGCACAGTGGAATCCAGGTGAGGCTTCTGATGAATGTCCGTGCCACACAGGTGTTGGGAGACATACGACGGCGCTGCATGCAGTAGAGCATGCAGTAGATGGGCGCTCAGCAGAGGTTCAGGTGTCAAGGAGCGATTGGGCAAAGTGAACATTTCGGTAATCTCTCACAAGCGCAGGCGTCGAAGCTGCTTGCACTGGCGGTTTCATGCCCAAGGAAAATCGCCTTACATTACCGTGCTAAGCCCCAAATATCATTATATTGAGTTGTCTATTGCATTACAAGTACCCTGACAAATGTTATCATGTGGTATGAGGGCCGAGAACGTTACCCTCGCGGCGACGAGCGCCTGGGGGTATCTGTTCGGTGTTTCCACCACATATTTTCGCTCGCGATTTTTGCAGTGACGATATGCTCTTGTATCCCTGCCGTGGTGTGTCTAGAAGCAAGCATCCTTCCTTGTTGTCACGACGTTCGTCGCGGCTCCCCACTCGTTGAATGTGCTGCGTTGCCGCTGTGGTTACATAATCCCGTGTTGCACGAAGGTCGAGCGTGCCCTTGGTCAGACCCCTGCCACAGCAAGAACGTCGTCGGTTTTTTAGTTTAGAAAATACTGGCTGCCGGATTTGATCCCTCGGCCTACCTCGCCTTTCGCCTGCGGACCCGCTTTCCCTCTCTTGGTCCCTACACTGTTGTTATCGTCAAGTAGGTGTGTTGAGTTCTCCGCGTCACGCCTAGATGGGACGAGGCGTTTTTTTCACTCTCGCGATAAATTTGTTTTTGCCATTACGGAAACATGAGATCTCCGCGTTCGCACGCCAAGACGACTTGGAGTAGAAGAGAGGCGTTTTACGTACAGTTGAAGAACAAAACGAAAATGCTACCTACTTGCCTCCCTCCAATGTGAGTAGATATTCCGTAATCAACCAGCGGCTACTGTTAATAGGAGTTCAGCGTCGTTACTATTAATAGGAGTGTTTGTATTTTTCTTGCAAATCGCGGTTGTTGGTGTTGTAGGAGCGAGCGCTACCCCTGCTGCTCTTGCCCCACTGCCCAGGTCCCGTGCCCTCTACGTTTCGATCAATGTCCCCGCGGTCAGTCTCTGACCCGATGCACTCTTTTGAAATGGGAAGGGATAGAGTTTGTTTTCACCTACTGTGTGAAACTCCCTGTGCCGTCTACAGCGGTCCTTCCTCCGGCAGCGAGCGCGCTACCAACGGATGGTCTGACGGCTTCATTCAGCATCGCCAAATGATGACGTTTGTGTTCGTGTGTGTTTTTTTTTCCTTGCCCGCTTTTTCTATATAGCCTTGTCTTGGCTGTCTGATTATAGTCCTCCTCCTCCTCCTCCTCCTCCTCCTCCTCCTCAAAGGTGTTCAGCGTCACCCAAAGAGCTCGCCGGAGACACGAGGTGCTCCCGGGCTCCGACGTGCGGTTCTGGAAGTGGTTGTCGGAAGACGTCATCGTGATCGTCACTAAATCGGTGGGTGGTTTTGTAAAGGCTGTGAGTTGGATGAATTTCACTGACGACTACCCGTAGTTATTAGGACACGTGCTACTGTCAATACGATAGGGGATATAGTAGCACTTTTTTGGCTCAAATTTTTTCTGGATGACGGGGCTCCCTGCTTAAGCCAAAATCGTTGAAACGCCATTTTTTTTTTTGCGAAATTAGAGTGTTTGCGAAAAGCTGTCTTCAGAAAATTACTTTCCTTCCGCCAAGCAAAAGTGAATTCCCTTCCCATCAAAATATTGGTGTGTTCGCGGACGAGGTGAACCAGAGCTTGCAGGCGACGCCTCCGAAATTAAAGCGGGAAGTGGGGGCATGCGGCAACGCGGCCAACCCCAAAAGTGCGAAAAACAACAAAACAGCGTGCGAGTGGCAACGGCAGCCCAGCAACGGTGTCGGCGTCAAAATTGACCGCAGCACCGCCATGCCATCCCACGGCGCAAGCAGCAGCACAGCAAGCGGTAGCTACCTAGCGCTAGCCGCAGCTAGGGGCAGCATCAACTTGAACAGCAGATATATAGAGCATCAGCACCAGCTTCCATTTTTGAAATTTCTCGATTGCTGCTGCTGCTGCTGCTGCTGCTGCGCTCGGCCTACGCGCGCCACAGCACCGGCGCGCTCCGTTCCGCCACCGCTGCTGCTGCTACTGCAGTATGGTGGAACTGAAATGATGCACGAACTGTCATGCTGTCGCGCTTTACGATGAGCACGAGAACGTGTACGAGTCCTTTCGGGACGACGCATCCTCGACGACGCCATGCGGGCGAGAGCGTGCCGTAGCAGCGGGCCGCGAGCGGTCCGCTAGCACAATCCAACGCCGCTCGTCCGCGTTATATACTCCAGCTACACCTCCCGAGCCTTTGTGCTCCCACCGGTTGCCGTGTTGTGTACAGCAAGCAGCATGGTACGTGGAGGCGTGGAAGATGCTCGGTGTTTATAAGCCAATGATACGGAGAGCAAAAACGTACCGTACTTTTCGTCAAATTCGTACCTTCGCTTACATATTTTTTTGCCCTTTGTTTCAAAAACTTCCCTCAAATCCTACCTGCGGTGTTTATTTTGGGGAAGGGAAGTAACTACAAGAATACTTTCGCAGACCCTCTACCAGGTACCTGGTAACAGTTTTTGTACACCTATAACAGGCCATGGGATTGTTCATCGGATGAGTTTGTAATAGTATAGAGCTACTGTAGTTCCTCAAGCGAAGAACCTCAGAAGAAAAGAAAATGGTGCGCCTCTGCCTTGAACATGTGTCTTGAAAGATGGTGGCGAAGCGAGGAGGTCGTGTATTGTCTAGCACATTTTTCCTTGCAAGGCAGATATTTCTGGCTGTCGCGGGGCTCTATCCTTCACCCAAAAAACTGATTTTGCTTTTCAACCCTTCAAGACCGTGGTCTTGTTTTGGGGACAAACTACTTGAAATTTGAATGGTTTGTCCCCAAAATGAGACTGCAGTTCTAAAAGGTTTAAAAACAATGAAATTGTGACCCCCGGTAAGCAATCCCATGGCCTGTTGTAAGGTGTACTTGAACGTAATACCGAAAACAAAATTGAGGTTGTTCCGACGGTTTTGGGTTATATTAAAGTAAGGAGCCCCGTCATTCAGGGAAATAGTTGGGAGGCAAAAAGCGTTACTCCCATCGTAGCACGCGTCGTATATATAACAACACATTTTCCCTTACAAGGCAAATACTTCTGACCAACGGGGCTCCGTCCAATAAGGCATGCCTTATCGGTGGGGTAGAGCTTAAGTCTTTTTTGCAACTTGAATTATGGTATGACCTACCAGGCACGTAGGCCGCAGGGAGTTGTTCGTCGACTCTTGACCTTTTAATTTTTGCCAGGTGTATCAATAATCGGTGTATTTGGTGCGTGAGGTATGATATAGCTGGTACATATTCTGCCCGTAAATGCTAAGCTTCTCAAGTGGAGGAGTCTCGGAACAAAATAAGGTTGAAACTCCACCGTACGTTGGTAGCACGCGTCAATGAAGTATTACAACCGATTGACTTCAGTCTCTCTCGATATGAACGCGTTTCGAACCATAGAACGACCTGGCCTGTCAGATACGAATGTACCGCAAGGAACCAACTACATGTTAAAGTACCTACGTGGTCTAGTCAACTTATCACTAAATGGGCGGCTTGTCTGTTGTCAGCAATCTCGCAGCAGCGCTAGTACTGCTGTGCGGTGCGCTGCCGTCAGCAGCTGCTCACATCGGCTCGAGGATACGAGCATGCGTGCCTTCCGTCGTCATTGTTGAAAGTGTCGCCAGAAAAAAAGAAATAAAAAACTGGACGACGGTCGGTGAGCTATTTTCGCAGGCACTCTGAATTTATTTGGCTTTCACCCGTTGTAGTTGACGCAGATTTTTCCCGTCGGCAATCGACCGGCGACAGTTAGCACAGAGTCGTAGCGCCAGAGAAGGCGCCTTCCCTCTTATTACCCGCCGTCCTTGGAACCAACACCCCTCCCCCCCCCCCCTCAGCCTGTTGATGCAATAAACTCAAAAACATGTACCAGGTACATGTTTTCTCCGCTTGCGTCATTCAGGTGGTGCTTGACGCCAATACCCCCCCCCCTCGATTTGCTAACGTAGACCAAAACGAAACTAATGTACACGTGTTTGCTGCGCGCTTGCGGCATAATGTTCAGGTGGTGCTTAGCTGGGACGTGCGAGGGGCGTCAATGCCGGAAACCTTGTTCACGCGGCGGCGACCTTATGACTCGTCCGCACCCACTTCCAACCGGGTTTGCACTTACAACTCCACCAGCGACGGCAGGTGACGGAAGGCCCTCTACCTGCTTAGTTGTATCGCATGGCGCGCGCATGCACGGAATCAGGGTCGAGGACTATTTGCTTGTCGTTTCACTACATCAAAACGCCCTTTTGACTCGATCCGGCGCTCGTCGTAACCTGCGCATTCTCATATTCATGTTTTACCCGAGAAGCGTTAGTTTTTTTTGGGCCCGTCCGCAAGAGCGAGCGAGCACAATAACCGCGTTCGCGTGGAGCGCAGCTACAGCAGTCGTCGGCGATCGGTGTATCCACCCACCGGTGGTGATTCCGTAGAGTACCCCCCCGTATGTGGTAGTTGGTGAGGCGTCCATCCATACCGTAGATTGGTCTCCTGAGACGCAGCAGCAAGGAGAGCACGCAAGCGGACGGTAGCTACCGATATTGCATATAGGAGTTGGCGAAGGCGAGGAGACGTACTAGGATAAGGCTGCCTGCTGCTGTCACCACCCCCCTTGCTCATGCCGAAACGCGGGCTTGAGCTGCACGCGCTGTCCGATCTATATGCGTTGAAGTCACGCACGACTTCGCCTCCCGGAGGGGTTGCTTTTGTGAAAATGTACTGTCGCTTTTTTTCGTGTGGGGGCCTGCTTCGTGTCAGGGCTTGTTCACCTCATATACATACCGCTGACTCGTGCCCGGTTGGCGATGCAGGTGGGGTCTGCTGGCCGTGGCCGACAGCGAGCACTTGTGCGATGGTTGCACGCACGAGTCTGACGTGGACGGGGACTGTACTTGTCAGGTAACGACGTCGTTGGCTTATAGTTACCCACCGGGCATTTCTGTGATCTCGTTCCCTCATGTGCGGTGCTGCCGAACCTCCCGAAATGCAAGCTTGTTTTCGTGTTGCCTGCCTGCCTGCCTTGCTGCTTATGCTCGCGGACCGTTTTCAAGCTTTTGCAGAACCAGGCGGCTTCCCGCAGTTTTTGACAAGGAACAAGTCTCCCTTTTCATAGGAGCCCAGCAAACAGTGCCGTCCGGCTGTACACGCCGGTGTGCTTGCTCATTCGTCGAACAGCGCGATTTATTGTTTCGAGCCGTGCACGTCCATGGAAAGCCGCTGGGCATTCGGGTTGCGGAGCGTGTGTACGGAGAAAGCAGGCAAACTTGTGCACAACGTTGGGGCAGCCGATCTTGTTTTTTGTTGTTGTTCTTTTAGTACTGTAGTGGTGTACAGAAGCCGAAATTTGACTCGAACTCCGAGTGCTTTGTCCCCATAAAGGGAGTCCAATCCTTAACCCTTTTAGAACCGCAGTCCCATTTTGGGTACAAACCACTTAAATTTCAAGGAGTTTGTCCCTGAAACGGGACTGCGGTTCTAAAGGGGTTAAGGCCTGAAGGGGTTTTGCTGATCGCCCAGTTCCAGGGTCGTCGTCCCCGGTGGCTTATTAATAGTAGGTGGTCCGCGTGCCTACAAAGTTCAATTTCGTGGGTTCAAGTATCACCGAGTGCATACTCGCAAGGACTTTTTTTTGCTTTAAAATTGATTAGCGGAAAGCGCGAAAGCGTGAGTGAGCTACATTCGATGTAAATCGACGAGCAGTGGGGATGCTGAACCTTATGCGCGACAGAAAATAAAGGCACGTACCGGGGGGGAGAAGGGACGACACCTGTGACCACGGCTTGTCCAGAAGATCGCTGAGGGTAAAACCTCCTACGAGTTAAGCTGGAGAGTGAAAGTGATGATTTAAAAAAAAAACTGGACAGGACAGGCTCCAAAGAATTCTGGAGTGGAAGAACACCTCATGAAAAAATAAAAATAGAAAAATACAAATACATACACAAAGCAATACGATGCATACTGAATTGAGCGCATTGTACACCTCAAGCAAGAAAATAGTCAGGAACACAAAAAAAGTGATAACCCATCCGAAGGAAGAAGGAGAAAAGGAAGAAAAAGGAGAAGAACGAAAAATATTGTCGCCTATTGTAGACCATCTATAAATCCTGCTAACCTGCCGTTTCTGAGAGGATGTGCAGGGTCTGCATAGCACAGATCCAACCCAGGAAACATACCCAAGACCATGCAGGTCATACAGCTGCCACCCGGCAACATGAGCTAGATCATACAGATCATACAGATCAGGAATATATCTGCGCTAACAAGGTGTGAAACCTTGCCTCACGCGAGCCCCCCCCCCCCCCCCCCCCCCCGCGCGTCGTTTTGCCCCGCTTCCGCACAACGCGTCAAAGACTTCCTTAATGGTAGATCTCCAAAGCTTCGACGAGTCGGGAGCCACGCGGTGTTTCCGCGTTCTCGGCGCTGCTCTGCTGGACGCCCCTAGGCCTCCCGCTGCATCTGCGACTGCGGCGGATGCCCTCCCCGCCGGCGAAGCTTCTCCCAAAAGTGAGAAGAAGAGAAACGGAGTTTCTTGGCCATGTGGCACACCCTGTGAGGAAGCGAATAAATCTTCGACGATCATATCAATGTATATTTGCATACCTCCGACGGGCCGAGCAACACGGCGGAACCGTGCATCGTTACGGAGGCCGGTCGGCTCGTAATCACGGTATATATTGGTCGGTAAGGTAGTTCCGCTTCTGCCCAGAAAGCCCACCATATTGTTGGAGGGGGGGGGCGGGTCGTTTGTTGTATACCTGATGCACCCTTTTTTCCTCGGATACTTTTTTTGTACGTGCTGTAATCGTTGCTTTCCGGTGTCTTTGTTTCATAGCCGAAGCGCCCTGGAGCGCAGCTGGTGGTGGATTTTGTCCCAGATATCCCTTACGAGCCTCCTTGATATATATATATAGATATAAAAATATATGTATCTATGCATCTTTGTACAAGTAGTACACACATACGTTCACGTTTCCGTTTTTTTTCTTCTGTTTTTTCCACGCCTTCCCCCGCAATATGCGCGTTGTGGCGGCTATATTGCAGTGCGCGCGTGGAAGGAAGCGCTGCTCGCGGCAATTGTTCCCGACGCGGAGAAACCCGGTGCGAACGTGCTCCAGCTGTTCAGCCCCGAGGGCGTGATTGGTGGGCACGAAGACGAGTGCCTGTGCTCGGTGGGCCTGCCGGCGGAGCAGCATCAAACCGCAGGTAATGGGTTTATGTTGTAGTCACGTGTTGGACTGAATAACGGCGCTAAGTATAGTATACATACGAACATACGAAGCTATTTCGTTTCTTTAACTCTGAATAACGGCGCTATATATAAACATTACCGTATATATTTATATATATAGCCGTTTCGTTTTTTTTCACCGCATAGCGGCGGTAAGTTATCATATATAGCTGTTTCGTTTTTTTTCTAGAATTTTACTGGCGGGTTGTCGATGTCGATGCGACTGGTGATGGAGTTGACAATCCGGCCTGTATGTATATACCTGTACAAATATTGTCACATCGGACAGATCTGGGTCTTTCCCAGGACCGATATATCTGTATGATCTGTACGACCTGGCTCACGTTACGGGGTGGGTACTGTGTAATCTGCATGATCTACAGTAGGACGTGCTCCCTTGGTTGTATCTGTACTGTACAGATCCTGCACAACCATCTCATAACGGCTCAAGATCTACGTGATCTAGACCGTGATCTGTCTGCAGATGATCTGTCGGACCTTGTGATTTTTTCATTCGAAGTATTTGTTGTCTGTTTTTTTTTGCTGTATCATTATCTCAGCGGGTCAGTTGAGTGGTGCATGCTCTGGTCCGGAGGCCACGAAGTTAGGCCTTCTCTACCCACACAGGCTCATCGTGATTCTTCGAACAACTCCTCATCGCTCGTCGACTGTTTTTTTTCTTTCGTCAACTGGCGCTTACTCACGCTACGTATAACACGTGGGCGCTCTCTTCGCTGTTCACAAATGCCAACCCACGCATGTGTGGTGAGCGTTGTTATTGCTCTCAATTCTGCAAGCAGCAAGAAAGAGAGAGATACTTTTCGTTCCTTGATTAACGTTTTATGTGGAACCATCTGATTGGTCGACAAACAATGCTGTACATGAATAGACCGAGAAAGAGAGTGAAACGTTTTTTTGTTCGTGGTGTCACGTTATCTTTTGGAGGCTGGCCTGTTGACGAGAAGGCAGGTTTCGGGAGTTGTGCGTTTCTGGGAGCAAAGCCTCTTCTGTGTTTTGGTGGCTCGCTTGGGCGAGAGCAGGGGGGGGGCATGTGTTCGTTGGTGGGAGGTACCAAGTAAGCCACAGTGTTTTGGTGGCTCGCTCTTCACGATAAAGTGGTCAAACGGGTGGTCGTGCGTTCATTGGCACCCCTCGTCGGCTTTCCCCTCCCCTCTCACCCCCCGCCTATACGTACCGAAACCCTGGATCCCCTACGACCCACGTCGGTTTTCGCCCGCCTGACCTGACGCCCCTCCGCAAAACTTGCATGCACGACAGGCGGCCGTCGAGTCCGGAAGCGGCTGCGAGAGTCAGGGCTTCCCGCCGTACCGTACCACATCTTGATGTGGAGGCCCGCGCCCGGCGTCAACCTCATCGCCGTGGTGACCCTAGGAGGGGCGCTTACGGTTTTCCGGATGCAACCGGAGACAGCGGCCCTCGAAAAGGTTTTCTACAACGGCGAGGCGTTCCCTCCAGGGGTTGTGGAGATCGAGGAGGACGCACCGAAGGGTGACGTCATCGCTCTCTCCGCCGGGGTAGGGGAGGACTTTTCTTGGGTGGTTAACCGAGCGTCGTCCGTGGCTGACTGATACGGTGGGGTGAGGGTGGGGGTGGGGGTGGGGTGGGGTGTGGGGGCGCAGTGGAGCTGTTCTTCTCGCGCCATTTTTTGTTGGTTGGTGGGGGCAGGCGGGCAAGCAGGCGGGTGATTTGGTCGTCTATCTCACTTGCTTCACTTCCTCGGCCGCACTGGACGAGAAATGTAAGGACCGTGTGGTGTATAAATATCGGCACCCGTCGCGGTCCTTGCCTTTTCCGCCCAGAGTGAGTGCTACCTGGTCATGGTTGTACTCGAAGCTTTTCGTTTTTTCCCCCCGTCTTCCAAGGTTTGCACCCCCGCCTTGGTTGCAAAGTAGCTCGGAATTGCGCAAGTGTGGTAAGTTGTCATTTTTGGGGTGGTTAAATAGCGACATACCACTGTGGACGTAAATGCAAGGAGCGATTAGGCAGTCATACTGATACTACACGGTCCTTGTATTTCCGTCCAGAGGTGGTATAGGGATTAAGGAGAGTTTTTTTTTTTTTCGGGGGGGGGGGCGGGGTTGAACGTAGCAGTAGTTCGTACATAATAGCAGTGAGCGTAGTAGGTTCTTTAAGTTTTTTTTGTTTGTTTGGGTGGGTAGGTGGGCGGGTGGGTGGGTGGGTGGGTGGGTGGGTGGGTGGCGCCGCCCGCCGGCGTGTGGCAACTTCGGCGGAAATCGATGGCTTGTGCTCTTTTTTAGTTTTCGTCCCGGTTGTATATGCAGACGACGAAACGAGCCTGAGAGGAGGGCGCTAAAAGAGCGAGTGTGTCTCATGTGATACGCATTTTGCTGTTGTGACGCTGGATGACCCGGCCGGCCGACCGCCCGACCTGCCATGCGAAACGGAGATAGATGCAGCCCCTCCTCGGAAAAAGAGAGACGGAACTGGATGAGATGGGGAACTTATCGTTGCAAGATATGGTTGCTAGATATGGGATGGAGAACGTGTTGTTGCAAGACACGGGATTTGAGGAAACCTAGTGTTGCACGATGTGGTCGCAAGTATGAGGGTGGGAAACTTTTTGTTGCAAGATAATATGATGGGGAACATATTGTTGCAATATTCTTTACAAGATAATGGGATGGGGAACATATTGTTGCAAGATAATAGGATGGGGGCCATATTGTTGCAAGAAAATGGGGATGGGGAACATATTGTTGCAAGATAATAGGATGGGGACCATATTGTTGCAAGAAAATGGGGATGGGGAACATAGTGTTGCAAGATAGCGGGAGGGGGGACATATTGTCGCAAGATATGGGAGGCGCGGATAAGGATTGGGGCATGAAATAACTTACGGGAAGAACCCGTGGCGCCAACTGAGTAGGATGTGAATGGAAATGGGACCAGATAGGCAGCAGCACAGAAAGGAGCAATGGCTCATAAAGTAGGAGGGCACGTAGACTGCGTGCGTACGTAGCGTACGTACGGTACGTACGTACATGCAACCCCGCAAGGCGCGACGTGTGTCGTGTCCTGCACTACTTAAATCCTGTAAAAAGTCAATGGCATGAGGTAAAGCCCACGGTGGGTGGGTCAGGTCAAGTTCTTAATTACACACGTGGCAATCTCCACTAGCCTATTCATGCCGCTTTCGAAATCATCCGAATCTCGCGGACTTCGGAACGGTGATTTCCGGGTACTTGCCGTGCCACGCACTACTACTACTACTACTACTACTACTACCACTACTACTACTACTGCAGTACCGAGGAGCGCTCTTATCGCATTCAAAATGTCTCCAGCACGCACGCTCGAACAGGAAGTCGGCGAGATTCGAACATGTTTGGGCTTGTTGGTTCGTCACCAGCCGCTACGAAAAAGAATAAGCGGGTCTCACCGCCAGAGAGAATGTAAGGTAGATCACATCTGGGACATATCATGATCTATCTATCTACCCACAGATAGATCATCTATTCATACTATTGTAGTTCCTCACCTACGGTTGTGGGAGATTGTGCGGGGTCTGGTATCTGCATAGTGCGGATCCAACCCAAGAAAACATGAGCTGCTGTTCTCGTGGATAGATCGTGCGGATTGTACGGGTCCCACCCGGCAACATAGCTACGAACTACTGTCGATCTGCAAGGGTGGGAATAGATTATATATCTGCCTTGGGAATATCTAGACCATGAACCGTGGGAATCGATGATCTATCTGATCAACCCGAGAGGTGTGGAAAGGATAAAAAGAGCTATTCGGCGGGAAGGGGTATTTTCTGACGGGTATATATCTATCCAACGGTGTTTTATTGCATGTCCCTCTCTTCATCATACCACGCGGGAGAAAAAATCGAAAAGCGACGGGCGTAAAAGAAACAATCGTGCCGATTCTTTTTCAGGAATACCGTTTCGTGACCACCGCGGTGTCCCGTTTTCGTCGGCCCTTTCTGCCTGTAAATGTGCGCATCAACGGCACCAACTGAGTAGGTTTAGCAATCTGGAATTACATTTGAAAAGAGCCGAAAAAATGCTTAATGGATGATGATTTTCAAGCTTTGTTCGTTGGTGACGATGTTCACGTGTAATAAAAAGAACGATAACGCATGCACATGCATGCGTGGTCAACCGTACGAGCACGTTCTCGCGAGAGCCTGCCAGTGGTGGGGGAAAAAAAGAACGAAAACCGTTCGACGACCGTTATGTTACGGTGTGCCTTTCGATGCAGAGAGGACACACTTACTTTGTGTCCTTCTCGTATTTGGTGTATTTGGTGTACTTCGTGTGTGTTAATATATACCTGGTATTTTTATATCATATCCCACGATCAAAATTGCTGTCATCGTGGGCTCTGCAGCTAGCTGCTGCTTCTGAAACGTTCACAAGTCTCGGGACATATCATCGATTCTCGCTGCGGCACAATTTGTGACATGTTTTGCCTCCCAAGGGCAGATCTATTATTATTATTATTATTATTATTATTATTATTACTATTATTATTATTATTATTATTATTATTATTATTATTATTATTATTCTTAATGATTATTACTGCTGCTGTAGCTAGCTCATGTTGCCGGAGGGAGGACCCGGCCGTATGATCTACACCGTCTACTACAACAACAGTAAGCACATGTTTCCGGGGATGGATCTGCCCTATAAGGCAGATCGTGCGCAACCTCTCACAGCAGCAGGCGAGGAAATACTGCAGATGATCTACGTAGATCATGATCTATCTGTAGATGATCTACCTGTCTGTGGATGATCTATCTGATCGAAACGCGAAAAGGATGAAAACGAAAAAAAAATGTTATTTCAATATAGCTATCTATCTGCTGAAAACGGACCCGGCTCCAAAACGGTGGAACTACTGCTGCTGTGCGCAGCAGCACTGTTCGCCATGTCATGTGTAGAAGTGGCAGTAGCAGCAACTCGTTAGGCCAGACTGCTCAGTCGGCAGTAGAGCGACCTCAGAGAAAAAGAAAGTAAACGGTCTTCTCCCAGAATTAAACCGGTATGTAGGAGCTTCGCACGAGTAGCTTCAAGTGCCCTATGACCCCGATATGTATCGCAGTGCCTCCTGCTGTCTGTTTTCTAGCGTTTGTTAACCCATTTAGAACCGCAGTCCCGTTTTGGGGACAAACCACTCAAATTTCAAGTAGTTTGTCCCCAAAACGGGACTGCGGTTCTAAATGGGTTGAGATCTATGAGCGATATATATGCATCATTGTTGTGCCGCGCCAGGTGCGTATATACACCATTCATTCCGCAGCCCTCGGGACGACATATATATGCTGTATAACTATTACGGGCGACCATAGTAAATAGGACCAAATATTGTTAATAAAAATAGCGAAATATATAGGTTTTTGTGCATACCGTAGGTCCTATTTAATATGGTCCGTTGTAGTATACTAATGTTCGACCAAAACGATCTTAACATTATGGGAAAATAATGGTGCGGCTCAACGGATTCCAGGTAGATGCCTGCCTGCGGACGAATGCATGGTGGTAATGATGGTGGTGGTTGTGGTGGTGATGATGAAGATGATGATGATGATGACGATGGCGATGATCTCACATTTAGCCCATTCCCCTATGCTGTTTTTTTACCAAAAAAACTACTCCCCCCGTGGTCACCAAACAACTTGCTTGCATGAACAAAATAAAGCGTCTCGGATGGATGGATGGATGGATGGATGAAAAACGGAGTAGCCAAGCCTAAAGTTGGCACAGAAGGGAGGTATAGACTTGGTGCATGTGTTTCCTTTTGTTTCCGAGGTTTTCTTCTTTCGGGAAAGTTATGAGTGATCAACGTTGAAGATCATGCTGCGCATTGCCGGATGGCAAGGGAAACAATAATAATACATATTATTGCCCCAAAAAGCCGCGCTTCTTATTTTAGACAGGTTTTGCCATCTGTGTATGTATCGGCGGTGAAACCGAAACAACACCGCGGCGGGGCCGGCCTCCATGTACTCGAAAATATCGACGGATACACAATGTCATGCAGGCATACACCGTCGTTCGGCCGGTGAATCCAAAATTAGATCAACCACACCTCGGACTGATAGATCACCATCTACCGCAGACAGATCATCTGCAGATAGTCTAGATCCTGATCTGCCGTTATGAGGTGTTGCACAAGCAAGATCTGCGCTGTGTAACAGGTCCAACCCTGAAAACATGGGCTACTGTGCTGTAGATCACGCAGATCACACGGCTCCCAACCGGCAGCATGATGAGCTAGATGCTACAGATAGATGAGGGATCTATCTATCTGTCCGAAAATATCTATAGATCATCAGGCGGGAACGAGCTATCTGATCTGTTGCGTCCGAGGTGTGGAAATCAACACCGGAGTTTGAGTGTTACCTTAGCGCACCCCCCCCCCCCCCTACTTGGACAAATTTTCGACACGAGAGTCTCTCCAAAGTGTGATGGTGTTCATGGTGTCCCCGTCTCCCCTGTATTGTCGAGGAGGCGTGTTTCTGATGAACAGTGCCGAGCGAATAATTTGTACGAGAGTCTCTCCGAAGTGTGATGGTATTCATGGTGTCCCCGTCTCCCCTCTATTGTCGAAGAGGCGTGTTTCCGATGAAAAGCGCCGAGAAGATAATTTAAAACAACTCCCCTGCTCTCGGAACCCTCTGACGGTCAAGAATGTGGAAATGATCAACCTAAAGAGACATCAAACTCTGTGAGTAACTGAACGCATCTACAGTAGCTCGACCTGCGGTACACAGTAGTAAAAATAGCCGGACCAGCCCCACACTGCCCCCTTTGTTATTATGCGGTAACCAGCCTATCCCCAGGTAGGTATGCGATCAAAGAAGCTATAGGGAGAGGCACACACAGAACGAAAAATGCCAGCGTTGGGAAGATCTCGTCGATACATATATTTCCGTAGACGGCTTCGATCGGCGTTTGCACCCCACCCCCTCCCTGTTGTTGTGTGAAAATTGAATGATAGTCCTACGGGGGTGTGCTAAGTTATCACCCGTGTAGTAGATACGGTAAGAGGTAGCCTATTCTTGATTTTTTTCCTTCAAGGGCATATGTTTTCCACCACAGATGTAGAGAAACTGTTTTGTCCTTTGAACAACAACAGCAAAAAAAGTCGAGCAAGGAAAATGCCTGGTCACCACCTTCCTTGGGAGTAAAATTGGCGATGGCAACAGCAGAGGAAATGATTTGGCACACACCATGGAACTAGGTGTACCATCAGAAATGTCTTGAATTTGTATTGTGGAGTGGTCGCCTACGATCACTCGCCCTTTTCGTTCCCAAAACCTCGTGAGCAGAGGTGGGCACGAAATATTCATTGAGACGTAGAACGAGATGCCTCGGACCACGCGGTCGACACCGACCCCGCCGCCTCCGGAGGATGCACAGAGTCTAGAGGCTTGATTTTTTATTTTCAGTTTGGTGAGACGCTTCGTGCTTCTAGCGAGACGGTAATAGTGTTGGCAGGCCGGGTCTGCCCGGACACGTGCGCGAGCCGGGCGGTTACGGCGTACATATCCGCCGCGCAGAAGATTGGGTGGGATTTAACCGTCGGGCATCTTCTCCCCGTGGTTCCGACGGGGGGGGGGGGCGGGGTTCTCGACCCCTCTCCGCAGTCCGTGTGGCCGCTTCCCTCCAGGCCCATTTGCAAGAGGCGGGCCTGCCGGACCACTTCACGATGCACTCCTTTCGAGTGGGTGGCTCCCTCACCCGATCCCTGGCCGGGACGGCGGTGGACGAGATCATGAAAATCGGTGGTTAGAAGACGGAGGCAATCGCAAAGTACTACATCGGTGCTATTTCTAGTGGCCGGGTCCAGGGTGGCAAGAGAAAACGCGGCCAGCGCTACGCAGACGCTAGCCGGCTTCCTCGGCCGCCCGAAATCGAGAAAGATTTGGCAGCATGTGCGATAGACAGGGTTGAGGCAAACGTAAAGAAGTTTGGGTGAGACAACTGCGTATCCGACCAGTGGTCTTTTAAGAGAAAACACAACAAGATACTATCCAACGACGCAACGAAGTATGGGCGAGACCGCGGGTCGAACGCAGGAGGCCTCATCCAAAAATCCAATACCTGCATCAAATGATCCAGGACATCGAGTCAGAATACTACAGTAGAATGAGCATGCATAGGCTTGGTTTCCCAGATCATTTGCAGGTACTAACCCCGCGCAGAGCAGGCGACGCGCTCGTCCACTCAGCGCGGGGCGAAATACCGGACGAGGACCCCTGCCGCGCAGGAGGCCTCATATCCAAAAATCCAATACTTACATCAAATGATTCAGGACATCGAGTCAGAATACTAGAGTAATTTTTTTATCAACTACTGGTATCATCTACTTACGAACGTTTCGACAACGTACAGGTTGGGGGGGGGGGGGGGGGCATAGTGTAGCAGTAGTAATGCTCACCTTTTTGGGCATGATGTTGTCAAGGTGGGATGCACTCGATAGGAGACATGCACTCGATATCATGCATGGCCGTAGTGGTATGACCGTCGACCCTCGCATCCCTGCGGGGGGGGGGGGGGGGGGGGAGTATTGTAGCGATTTTTGCCTTGTTCCTTGATGCTACTGAGGGTGCGAGTGGGAGGTAGGGCACTATTAGAGCGATTTTCACGTTGTCCCTCATCACACCCGGATGGGGGTAGGGGGTGTCCTCATGTCGTGCACGGCCGTGGTCGTATGACCATAGATAGACCCTCGCATCTCTACATTCCCGAGACGGAGGAGAACGTCGGGGATTTCCCGACCAGGCATGCAATAATTGCTTGCGCCAAGCGCGGAGCGCCGCGGGGTGTTGTTCGGCGAGTCGCACAAAGTGTGAGCTGCATCGCACTGCAAGAACCAGCCTGTGAGGCAGACTTGCATACGGTTGACAATTGTGTCACCGTCCCTGGATATTTTCTTACTCCTCGTGCCACTCTTTTGAGCGCCCCCCCCCACCAACCCTCTGTTAGACCCCCTGTTTTCCTCATGTGGTCGGATTTTCCTCCTTCATTCCTCCACCACGCGCATCGTAGCAACAACTAAAAACATAGCCTTGGGACTACAATTCAATACGTAGCTCACGCTTGAGCTCGTGAAAACGTTCAGGTATTTTACTGACCTTGGCGGGGGGTATATATACGTTCGCTTCGTCGTGAAAGCCCGCAGATACATCCTAAAGGTACGTGCCTGGTATGCTATTCCCGTACGTACGCGCTTGTTTCCGGGGTTTACTCACTCGGTTTGAGGCTGTTGGGTGCTGGTCGTCATTCGTGGCTCTCCCACCCTCGCCTTTTGCTTTCTGGGCATGCCGCAGTACGCGACGACCCCCCCGCTGCACACAAGCGGTCCTTAGTAACATGCAGCTCGCCCTTCATGCGACTCGTCCAACATCACCTCCCGGCGCTTGGCGCTTGGCGCTTGGCGCAAGCAACGTAGGCCTGCCTGGTCGGGGAAGATTCGGCGTGCTCCTCCGTCCCGGCTTTGTAGGGATGGGGAGGAGGATTTATGGTCACACGGCTGCGGCCATGCATGACATGAGTACGCCCCCCCCCCCCCTATCCCCCCTTCCCCCCCCGGCCGCACCACCTCCCCCCGAATAACTATCTATGTATCCGGAATGAGCGCACACCATATACGAGTCATGCGATGATGGTGATGATGATGATGACGATCATGATGACAGTGATGATGATGATGATGATGGTGACGAAGAGGATATTGACGATGACGATGATGATGATAATCACGATGATGGCGATGATGATGACGACGATGATGGTGATGATGGTGATGATGATGATGATGATGATGATGATGATGATGATGATGATGATAATGGTAATGATGATGATGATGATGATGATGATGATGATGGTGATGATGATGATGATGTTCCTGCAAGTTTATATTTGACCGCGTCAGCAACGCTCCTTAGTTTGGTTTTGCACGCGCCCTCCCGCTGATGCAGGTCTGTTTGCACCAAGCAAACACAAGTGATCCGACCGGCAAGTTCCAAACTATAATGCAGGCACTGCATGTGTACCCCGACGGTGGGAGGTGGCAGCGACAGTTACACAATCCTCGCATGACCTTCACGACAAACTTAAGACGCTATTAATAATCGACAGAGAAGAAATAGGCTGTGACCTATCTACTCGCGATAAAAAAAACGCGAGGCGACGAACCGTAGTGGGGGAGGGAGGGGGGGAGGGAGGGGGGGAAGGGGGGAGGGAGGGAGGGAGGGAGGGAGGGAGGGAGGGAGGGGAGGAGGGAGAGCTTGCTATGTGACTCCGGATCTGAGTTTCGGCTACATACGTAGGAGGGAGAGGTAAGAACAAGAAAAGGCGAAGGTGCAGTAGATAGTGGGAAGGAAGATGAAATAACTGAAACTCAAAAGAAGGCTGCACGTATCCATACCACGACCGTGGCGGGGAGAGCGGCAGTTGCTGGCGGCCCTCACGATAACATTTCAAGGGGTGTGCATATGTCAGTGCGTCAGGTTTTGTGCCGCTGCCTCCTTCTTGAGGTCCCGGAAAGATAACATCGGGATTCTGACAGCAGGTCGTCGGCTTTCTTTTGTCTGTTGTACCGCAAGTGCGAATTTGAAATAAAAATTACTCGCGACTGACTGACCGACTGACTGACTGACTCCAGCAGCGAAAGTTGGATTTGTTTTTTTGGGGGGGGGTCTGAGAGCGCGTACACACCGTGTACATGCCGTGTTCTTCACCACAACTCCCGTCCCTAACACGCCGGTAAAACGTCCTGTTGGTCACAACCGAAAACCTACTATTAATACTGTACCAGTACAAGGGAGAATCTACTGCTGTACAGTCTTACAACTATTCGAACATACCCGACGCAAGAATTACATACAGCACCCCCGTCAGATCGGCGACGGGGGGAGTATGCGTGCAAACTAACGCCGAGCGGCGCATCGTTTACGGAAAGATCTCGGCAACGATATTTCCAACTAAGCCACCGTTTATTGTTGCATGTGCCCCCCCCCCCCCCCCCCCCTCCCTCCCTCCCCCCCCCCCCCCCGCTCGGCTTTTTGTGGTGGAGAAAATCGGCTCCAAACTTCGTTCCAGAGTGTCGTTCGGTACTCGGAGAGCGCTGGTTTTGAATAAGCTACGTATTTGTAGTAGGTTTATCACTCCAGAATCAACATGTTCCAGCCCGAATCCTGTCTGTGGTGTCATTCGCCAGTGTGTGCTCGGCGGCGTTGGCTTTGATATACACACCCTCATGGCCTGTGTGGACATCGACCTCGTGCAGAAAGAACCCTTCAAGACGTTTTGCTTGCTTCGTTTACGCACGTACGGCGTCGTAGTTTTTCTTGGTCGTGTCCCGTCCCATCATGCTAACAGCCACCTCTTGTCCTTCGGTGCGTAGGCTACCTTGTGCGTTTCATCAGCCTGTTTTCGTGGGCGTCCTCCAACCGCTGTTGGTTGTTGTTGCTGTTGTTGCTGTTGTTGCTGTTGGTGTTATTGTTATTGTTGTCGTTGTTGTTGTTGTTGTTGCTGTTTTCCCATTCCACTTGCTACTTTTCCCCCCGCTTCTCCAGCTCCCTCCTTTCGCGGCGTTTAACTCACATCCGGGGATCCAACTGCCGGACCCCCCCCCCCTCCCCCCGCCCCTCGAACAAGGCGAAATCGGAGAAACTCTTGGAGATGTGCGGAGGGTTAAGAGAAGGGATGGGAATTGATTACGTACTTGCACGGCCCAGCGGTCTTCGCGAAAACGCTGGAACTGCGATTCTGTGTAGGGGATCTGTGGACCTGTCAAAAATGGAGAAATAATTGTACCAGTAGCCGGGAGGAGGAGGAGGAGGAGGAAGTACATGCGCAGATGGTGCGCTTGCATGCAAGGCAATAAAGAGTGGAGCTCACATGGTGGGAGAATGTGCCATGTACAAGGAGGAAAGGGATGCGTAGGAGGAAAATGTGAGGAAAATTCGCGGATGTGATATGGAGGAGTCTGGCACACTTGGTAGTAGCTATCCTGGGAGATAGATGGCGGCCACAGGCGGCGAAACTGGAAGGGGATAAGATTAGCAGCGAAACAAAACTATGTGTTATATGGAAACAGCCCCAACTGTTGGAGGTGTCTCTAGTAGGAGCAGGAACGGTGCTTCGTTCCGAAAAGAATGCGCGATCAATGGTCGAACGACTGAGGCAAGCAACACATGAGTCCCCCCCCCCCCTATATATTATACTCGTATATAGGTTAGGTTGGCGTCTGTCGGCAACGACACTGTGAAACATGCCGCGCACTACGTGAGCTAGACAACCAGGGTAAATACCGTTTTTTCTTTCCTTTTTTGTCTTCGCCGGTCGGTCACAGCCAGCAATTGGGTTATAAATCATGTGTGCTGGGTGGAGAGCCTTTGCTCCGCACTAGGGGAATGATCGCCCAACGTAGTGTTTCTGATAAGGTACCCACCAGGCACTTACACATTACTTCCATTGCTGTCTCTGGAAGTGGCCACACCGATAAGTATATTAACTCCTCGAAGTTGTCATCCATGTGCAAGTCCGCTTCACAAGCGGTTCTTAGCAGGATGCAGGTCACCCTTCATGCAACTCGCCGAGCACCTCACGGTGCTTCGCGCTTGGTGCAAGCAATGTCTTGCCTGGTCGGTGAAAACCGGACCTGCTCCGTCCCGGCATTGTGGGGATGCAAGGGTCTATGGTCATACGGCTACGGCCATGCATGAAGCGAGTACACCCCCCCCCGGCATTGTAGGGATGCGAGGGTCTATGGTCAGACGACTACGACCATGCATGAGATCGAGCACATATCTCCTATCGAGTGCACCCCCCCACCTCACCACTACGATGCTGTTGATGGCCAGCCTTGAACGCCCCCCCCCCCCCCCTCCCCAGCCTTGAAAGTATACACTAACATCATCATAAGACAAACAAAACCCGTCGACGGATGACAGGGAGCACTTGGCGCTGCCGCCAGTTTCGGTCAGCCACACCAACCCCCACCCTCTAACACTGCCGAAAACATTGTTTCTTCTGCCTTGCTTGCCCTCCTGACGTTTCGGGTGTCAACGACATACATATGCGTGTTCTACAGCTTTTGGCACAACAAGCACTATATATTGTCAGATGGCGAAGAAAATACTCTTTTAAGTATACTAATAATATATACACACTACCTGGTATGTTAGTACTCCTACTAATGAATAATATTAATACCAAGTATCAGGTGTACTATATGGCTGGACATACCCACCCATCCACCCAAGGGCTGCGCCGAACGGAAATCCTGCGATACTGGTTTACGGCGGGGTTGCACGTTTCACAACCTACGCTACAGTTCTACAAACCGCGTTGCTTTTCGCAAACAAGGTGTTTCGGAGAGATTCGTTCATTCAAATCTGCGCGAACCTTTCTCTTTCCCTTTTGAGCTGCTGCTGCTGCTGCTGCTGTTGTGGGCTGGCTGGCTGCTCCTGCAAAATGATCGCCCGTTTTACGTCATTGCCTCAAGTCTCAGACACACAGTAGGTCTCTCCTAAGCAACTAAACACCATTGCTCATCACAGGGTCAGAACTGCAAACCGTGGGTCGGGTGAGGCAGTTTTCGAAAATGTTAAGGTGCTACGGTAGTCCGTTGGGCTAAAGGTGAAAGGTTAACCCATCGCCTACCCAACCTAAGGGTCATGCTTATCGGAGAGCTATTTTCCCCCACATTTTCGACATTTTGTTCGCGCAATTTTTCAATCTTCCGTATTTTCCTGATTTTTTTTCCAAATGTATGTGTGAAATTTAAGGAACTTGATTTTTTCGCTTCTGGGGAATTTCACGAATAGTAACAGAACGCCTCCGTATATTGATACATATCTCTAATTATTTTCAAGCTTTGGAAATAATTAATTATGGAAAAACCGCTCTCCGACAAGAATGAGCCTAAGCCTCATAACACTCTCCTCCCCTGGAACGGACCGAATATACGGGTCGACGCGTGACACCAACACGCGGTTCCAATTTCTGGGGATCCAGAAGTATTTTTCAGATTCTTGACATACATGAGGAAATTCACTTTTCTTCAAAAAGCGATTTCTTGGTGGACGTGAGATTCGAAGTCACGACCAACGACCTATGTCCTGCCGACGGTGCCATTTGTTAAGGTCTTAGTCCGTTGGGCTGAAGGTAAAAGGTTAACCAATCGCCTGCCCAATCTAAGCCTCATAACAAAAATCTCACTGGTCGGGTTGGGTCGGGTCGGATCGGGTCGGGAGGTTTACAAACTCTCACGGATCGGGTCGGGTCACCCTTACTCATCCGACCCGACCCGACCCGACCCGACCCGATCTGACCCGCGAATTTCGACCAGACCTGGTACGTACTCTTGTGACTTCGACTCGGCCCCAGGATCGATCTCCGGAGGGGGCGAACCCCTCGCCAGGCGCTACTGAAGGTCCAGAGTGTCCGTTCGTGGAACCTCGTCGACTTACAGTAACAGTGATATCGGGGGTCCTCCCCTTGCCTAACGCTCTACTGGTGTCTAGAGGGCACACTGTCAGTATCACTCATTTTGTCTCCAGCGCGCACGCTCGAAAAAAAAAGAAACACTACGAAATCTGCAAGATTCGAACTCCCGACCCACTGCTGTTGTTGATTGTATTGCGTAGGTAGCACTTACTTATCTGCTAGACCATCGAGCGAATCAGCGCCGACTGAGAGGTGTAGCAGGTAGTGCTGTATAATCAAACACAGAACAATGAGGGGATCCATCCGCGTTCTTCTCCTTTGTTGTCCCCACCTGGCAAAAAGCGGGAATCAATCGCCGATATTCGAATTTTACGCATATCGAAAGTGTGCTAGGGCAGTAGGCTGCGTATCGCCAGTACTTCTTGGTTGGATAGAAGATGGGCAGGTTGGTATTGACAGCAGTTTGCTATAGTAATTTGGGCAGGTTGGTATTGCTGTCCACCTCGGAAACGCCGTAAACGGCACGGCGAGAGGAAGCGAAGTCGACCCGGATGTGCTGCACAGACGAGGAGGCTACATAACTCGTACTCGTACAGTGATCACGAGCCACAGCGAAGGACACGTCCCAAAGTTCTCCTTGGTGTTGTGGCGGCACATGTCATGCACCAGCCGCGATTAAAAAAACAAAAAGCCGCCCAAAACCCCGATCATCTCGTCACCACACGAAAATCATACGGTGCTCGCTCGTGTCGCTGACGCATCCTGTAGTTGATGTTGCATGTTTTGCTACTGCTACAGCAGCACGTGTCATCACCATTACAAAGACCGGGCGTACGTAGTACAAATCTCTACTGAGATTTCTCGAGGTCTAGATGTATGTACGCGCAGAAAATCGGCCGCACCTCTGTGCGCCCTTTGCGGTATATACGAGCGCCTCACACACCCTGATAGGAGACGAGTTCCCGGCATGAGCGGGGCCGCTAGAGACCAAAAACTCTACCCGGGAGTAAGCGCGGGTAAGCATAGTTACAGGTATCCTAGGTGGTGGTCGACGACTGGTGGTGTGGTTGCCTCGCGTCTCCTGATGTGTACGAGCGGGCCTTGAGAGCTACTGTAGAAAACCTACGGGAAACCCGCGATAATAGAGGATGGGTTAACCCCTTTAGAACCGCAGTCCCGTTTTGGGGACAAACTACTTGAAAATTGAGGGGTTTGCCCCCAAAACAGGACTGCGGTTCTAAAAGGGTTAACTAAAGAGGCTTCTCGATGCTAAGAGAGGGGAGAGCCGTTGGAAAGCGGACGACCCTTGAGCGCTGCGACTCTCCTGAATTGAGAGTTTGTTTTCCGGATTGCGCACGCGAGCAAGGGGAGAGGGAGAGGGGAGGGGGCGGGGCGTTCCAGTCGCGGAGCACGATCGCTACTACAGTACTGCCGGATGGCGCTATTATTATAGTGCTGATACCATATGCGCCGACCAACAATACCGGCGCCATAGCGGCAACCAGCACTAATTACTCCAACACACTATTACCTCCCTGGTGAATCCCACGTGTGTCAGGCGATTTGACAGGGCACCACGACAAGCAGGCAGTCGGCCCTACTCAGCCGGCACTATAGAGGGACCACTACTGGATGACATATAGCAGGTTGTGTGCGTATGTAGGGGAGGCGTGTTCACGAGGGGAAAAGGGGACATAGCATAGCCCGTCCCCCTCCTCCCCTGTGAGTTGTTTTTTTAAGGGTGGCAATTTTTGCATGCTCGGGACGGGGCAGATCGCTAAGAGAAAGCAAAACAAATCTGCGGTATATGATGTATGGAAAAAACGTAGTGGGATGCCCAAATGTTGGAAGTGCCTCTATCAGGAGTGGGAACGTTACTTTGGCTCGAAAGCGATGCACGGTCTATAGTCAAATGACTAAGGCCGGCAACGAATGATTACGCCGTCCCCTCCCCCTCATATATATGTACACGAAGTATATAGATTGGGTTGGCGTCGGTTGGCATCGACACTGTCAAACATGCCGTTCATTACGCGAGCCAGACAACCAGGGTACAAACCGTTTCTGTTTCTAGTTTGGCGGTCGCCGCAACTTGCGGTCGAGTTAGATCATTAGTGCGGGGTAGAGAACCTTTACTCCGCTCAAGGGGGATGATCGTATCACTTAGTGTGCCTATGGTAAGGCACCCACGAGGCAGTTACATAGTACCCCCATTGCTGTCTTTAAAAGTGGCCACACCGGAAAAAAAAAAAAATCGACGCTGTTATCCATATGCAAGAAAGTCCGCCTCACAGGCGCTTCGTAGTAGGATGTAGCCCAACCTTCAAGCGACTCGCCGAATACCTCACTGCGCTTCGCGCTTGGTGCTAGCGATATCTGCCTGGTCGGTGAAAACCCGACGTGCTCCGTCCCGGCAATGTAGTGATGCGAGGGTCTATGGCCATACGACTACGGCCGTGCATGATAATGAGTACATGCCCGCCCCTCTCCCCCCCCCTCTATATTATGATGGTACATAGGTTGGGTTGGCGTCGGTTGTCAACGACGTTGTAAAAAAACATGCCGTTCGCTGCGTGAGCGAGACAACCAGGGTACACACCGTTTTTTTTTTTTGTCGGCCGGTCACAGCCGGCGATCGAGTTATAGATCATTTGTGCGGGGTGCAAAGCCTTTACTCCGCACAGGAGGAATGGTCGCATAACGTAGTGTTTACGATAAGGCACCCACGAGGCAGTTAAATAGTACCCCCAATGCTGTCTCTGGAAGTGGCCACACCGGAAAATAAGTTAACTCTGTGAAACTGTCATCCATGTATGTGCAAGCCCGCTTCACAAGCGGTTCTTAGGAGGAAACCCGCCCTACACCTAACGGCGCTTCGCGCTTGGTGCAAGCAATGTCTACCTGGTCGGTGAAAGCTCGACGTGCTCCATCCCGGCATTGTAGGGATGCGAGGGTCTACGGTCACATGCCCTGCGGCGATTGCATGATATGACTACACCCCCCCCCCTCCTACCCCCTACTGCTTCATAAATGGCACCAGTATTGTTCTATATCCTGATATATATACGTAAATAATGTGCTGCTGGGATATATAGGTGTTATTTTTTTTTGTGAGTCACTCGTGGTACTTCCCTGTATTTGGTGAACAACCGGCTCCACCTTGCTGTTACTACTGTAAACTGTATGCTGTATATTAACAGTAGTATTAATATCACGGGGGGCCATAGTTAATAGGACCTATCGTATACATAAAAACCTATATATTTAACCATTTTTACTAACGATATTTGGTCCTATTAACTATGGTCCCCCGTAATAGTAGCATTGCTGTGTGTGAGACGAGAAAGGAAGCACACGTTTGTATGTAGGCGATGTGACCCCTGCCCCAGCAGGCAGCGAACGGCTATGTATGCCTAGATATAGCGATGGGGGGAGAGCAGAGAGGGGGTGGGTGGGTGGGTGGGTGGATGTTGTGGCTGGTTGCGTTATTAGCCCTTTTATGCCTACAGTATCACGGGGGACCATAATAATAGTAAATAGGACCAAATATTGGTAGTAAAAATCGCGAAATATAAATGTTTTTGTGTATACCGTAGGTCCTGTTTAATATGGTCCCCCGCAACAGTGCTGCACTACTACTACTGTACGTACAGGAAATTTAATCTGAATATATTTCCAGGCATTTTGTCCCCCACGACGAGAATTAGCCCAGCGCAGTACTTGAGGCCTCAAGGGGTTAAGATGGCAGTGACCGAATGTTGTGCGTGGCCTGCCCAACCCCACCAATCGTCCGTGAATATCATAAGTGGCTTTTCATGGGAGAGTGCCGCGTGAGGGTGGGTAGTAGGTGTGGGTGGGTGGGTGGGTGGGTGGGTTGGTGGGTGCTGTGGCTGGCTGTTGGTTATAGCCCTACATAGCCGACGGGGTGTGTGCCCTGGTAAATTTTCGCGGGGGAATGTCACCGCGGCTCGTGGGTCGTGCACCTACCTACCTGTATTGGCGGAAGCAAGGAAAACAAACGAGATAATACTTGATTGAGACTCCAAGACTAACGGGTGGTGGGATGTGTTTTACATTTGATACATGCGGCTTAGTTATACTATACACACGTGATGCAGTGTGTGTAGACACTGAACAACATGTTGTTGGTGTTGGTGATGAAGATGCAAAACCTCGACATAAAATTGAGACTGCGTCTATTTATACGATAGTTCTACTGCGTGCCGGGTTTCAGGTACCACACTCAGTGCAAGCAACGACCAATTTTTGTTTTTCTCGTGAGTGAACGGAAGTGCGGCTGTAACGTGTGACACATGTATGTGTTGTATGATCTCGCACACGTACGTGCGTACATACATATATACATACATGTTGCTGTTTTTGTGCTGTTGTTTGTAGGATAGTATTTTTAGTATACGAGTAACAATGATCATAATAATAAAAATAATAATAATGAAATGTGCTTGCCGTCCGACAAGGCGCAGCATATATATATATATATATATATGCCATTGTTGAGCTTCAACGTTGTTGTTTGTTTTTGGCGTTTTTGCTGTGGGCCCTTCGTTTTTACGGTTGTTTTTGCTTTCTTTGCTGTCGTCCGTCGATTTGTTGTTATGTGTTTACCCGATTTTACCTCGCGTTTTCCATTTTGTTTATTTTACTGCACGTGCTATACAACAACAATAAGTAGTAGTAGTAGTAGTACAACTATGTACGGTTGCAATCGACGACTTCTCATCACCTCAGATTCATCTTGTATCATGCACAAACATTTCGTACGATTTTTGTTATTTATGGTACTGCTTTGTATGATGAGGTTGAAAGCCCGGTAATTACCTGGGTTCTTCTGGCACTGGGATCGTATTTATTTGCAGTACTTGAAAGGCGTATATCTTGGGTGGAAAACCAGGGGGTTTCCAGAGAGGCACTAGCGTGGTCTCAGTCTCCGTCGTGCACGAAAGGAATAAAGTGGCTCTTATTATGTCTATCTGTAAGCGAACATCAACGTGAGTACCAACGAGTGCCGGCTTAATAAGCAGACCTGTCCAGGGATACAAAGTGTCCCGCTCTCCTTGTGATCTTAACATTTTCCCCAAATAATAAAGTAAAGAGCTATTAATAATTTACCTGGTACCAAGGTTGGTACGGGACAATAATAAAGAATAATCTCCCTTTTTACACCAAACGCCCCCTTCGCTTGGTATTAATAGACTCTTCTTCGTCTTGCCCTTCTTTGGTCGTACAAGCACAGAAAATATGTACAGATAGATAATAGATGTAAAGTGTATAGCTCAGCCAGATATCTCCTTTTGAGGTCGGTCAGGAAGCAGCCCCCCCCCCCCCTCCCCAGGCGTTTTGCTTGATTGTTTTCAAAGAAAGGGATATACCAGGTATACAAAAAAAACATATATGTACGTATAATATACCTGGTACCTGGTACTCTGTTGGTTGATACACGGTGCGATACATATATATTATATACGTATATATACTCACTCCCTTTATGCCAAAAATAACCTGCCGTGTTTTTTACTCTCCTTTTTTCCCCCCTTATACCGGCGTTGCTCAGCCAAATGGAGGCGCCCTGCGGTGTAGGAGGAGTGCACCCAAAGTTTCCACGCCTCAGACATATCAGATATATATATCATCTACAGATCATTCCCAGCTCACGATCTAGATCTTTCAAGGCGAACAGATCCTCTATATATTCCCGATAATGTTTGATCTACATACAGTTACTTAGTAGTAGTAGCTCTTCTTGTTGTGTTGCCGGGTGGGACCCGTATGATCTTCTACTACTACCACTACTACTACTACTATTACTACTACTACTACTACTACTACTACTACTACTACTACTACTACTACTACTATAATATTAATACAACAACTACTACTACAACTACTACTACAACTACTACTACTACTACTACTACTACTACTACTACAGTAGTACTACTGTACATGATCTATAGTGGCGCATTTTCCCTTTGGGTTGGATCTGGAATCTGGATGTACTATGCAGGCAGATCCTAATCTCACCACGGCAGGTACCTGGTACAGAACTACCGTTTAGTTTATAGATCAGGTAGATAGATAGATCATGATATATCTGTAGATTATCTGTCCGGTATATGAAAGTATTCAGAGGCGCTTTTATCCTCACTCGAAGACCGGAGCTCTATTCCTCACCCAAAACGTGGCTTGTGATGAAAAAACTACTGAACGAAGCTTATGAATTTACCCATAGGGGAAAAGCTGCAGTAGTCCCGTTTTGGGGAACAGACCACTCAAAATCACACTGTAATTAGTCTGTCTCCCCAAAACGAGACTGCATCCCTATTACGGGGGACCTAGAGTAAATAGGACCAAATATTGTGAGTAAAAAGAGGTGAATATATAGGTTTTTGTCTGTACCATAGGTCCTATTTACTATGGTTGTAACGTGATGAACAATCCCATAATGGCTTGCACGCACGAGCGAGGTATTTCACACGAGGAACCCATTTGGCATGCCGAGAAAGAGAAGTGGCGACCAGAACAACGAAAGGTTTTGGTTTTATTGACCACTGAACTGCGTTTACGAGCAGGCAGCGTGAGCGCCGAGCAGTAGTACTGTACTACAGTAGTAGCACGGGTTTCTATCTACTACTGTAGTAGTATCGTACTGTAGGGATCATATCGTGCGCGTACCGAACGACTCCTCTTGGATACGTACCAGGTATGTATATATAAATATATTGTGTAACTCGGACACTTAAAAATGTGTACCGGTAGGTTAGGGTTATCACCGAATCACGCGGTGTGTGTGGTCGGTGCTGTAGACCGTTAATAATACTACTGCTGTCCCGCCGTCGAGAGAAACCACTCAAATTATAAGTAACTTTATCCCCAAAAGCGGGACTGCAGCCCAAACAAGAGATTAATCGACACTTTTTTATGTAAAAAAAGAAAAAGAAAAAGTTCCCTCCCTAGTCTCATCAAGAGGGGGTAAGGCTGTAAATCATGAATGGGTTATCATATAAACCAGCCATTTTTATGCATAGCGGGTTTTTGGTAGATTCTTCTTCGGGGGTGCTTGGGGAGGAGGGCTGGGCCCTTGCGGTCGGAGGTGGCAGGGTCAGGGGTACCGGAAGTAACTGTAGAGGTATGTATGTGGGGGGAAGGGTAGGAGAATAAGGTGGAAGAGCCGCAGGAAGAGCGAGACGGCAGGGACTCTCTCCTAGGCACTACTACCGATAGCAGTGTAGACCAGCAACACCGCATGACCTTCTGCGCGTTGAGACATGCGCGTAGCAGTTGTTATAACCCAGCCATTTTTATGGACAGCGGTTTTTTGGTGGATGCTTCTTCGGGAGTGCTTGGGGGGGGAGGACTGGGTTATTGCTGTTGGAGGTGGCAGGGTCAGGGGTACGAGAAGTAACAGTAGTAATAGTGTGTGTGGGGGGGGAGAGTGGGAGGAGGTAGAAAAACTACAGAGAGAGCGAGACGGCAGGGACTCTCTCATAGATACTATCGATATGGTGTAGACCAGCAACACCGCACGAGCTTCTGCGCGTTGAAACATGCGTGTAGCAGTTATAAACCAGCCATTTTTATGGAAAGCGGGTTTGGTAGATGTTTCTTAGGGGGTGTTTAAGGAGGGGAGTGGTCGTTTTTTGGTGGATGAGATGGAGGGATGTTGGTTGTAGTAGTCTTCATGAGCGCCACATCAGTTCTAATTTGTCGGATGATACTGCCGCGCTTTTGTTCCGGAGAGTTCTTCACTTTCTGGTAGTCGTTTTTCAGAACAACACTACATATTGTCGGGTGGCAAGCATAATAACAATAATGGGAATACAACGAAAAGCCGTGCTTTATAGGATAAATCTTCACTCGAGGAGCCTACTCATATCCAGTCAGAGAAACTATTAGCCCACAATGTGCTGCATCATGTGTACCCCTATTTATACCGCACAGAGCGTGGAGTTGGCAACGGGTGCTACATATTTACGCCGAACATTTACTTTTTTTTGGAAGGCAAAGGCTCTCTCTGGCCCAGATATTTCCGAAAAATCTTTCCGAAAATCTTTTTTTTTCAGTTTAAAGTGGCAACCTTAACCTTTTTCACCCGTTCTGGAAAAGCCGAGCGCTGGAAAACGATCGCGCGCCCATATGCACGAACTCCACGCTCGACACGGTCTCGATCCGGAAGAAGGGCACCCCCCCCCATCAGTCCGTAAGATATCCCGCTCCTCTCCGAGTTAACATGATATCCCCGTCCAAACCGAAACGGCAACGGTGCGAGATGACTCCCCCCCGCCCCCTGCATGCGCCCAACTGTTGTTGGAGGTGTCTCCTTTGGGAGTATAGGGACGGTGATCCGTCTCGCAAGGGATACATACGTGGCCAATGATTAAATTACTACAAGGCAAGCAGCAAATGAGGACGCCCCCCCCCCCCGCCGCCTCCCCCCCCCCCGCCTCTCCCTCCCCCCACCCCGTCCCCTCTCTCCCCTTCGTTGCTCCCCCCCCCCTCTAGTTCCCTCGGTTTTTTCTATCTTCTTCCCCCCCCCCCCCCTTCCTGCGAGGGTCTCTATGGTCTCGTATTTGACTTCGGCCATGCATGACATCATATATATGAGTACAACCCCCTTCCTGATACGACGGTGTATATAGGTGTGGTGTATTGCTGATAGAGTACACCCGTCCCAGGTATTACTGTATGTAAGTACCTGTGGTATTGGGTATGCCCTCTGATACAGCTTCCTCTGATATGGCAGGTGAGTATGCACTGTTACACAGCAGCAGTATATACGCATGCATGCACACGTGCTGCTGCGTGCGCCTTGGAATTTACCAGCGAAGGGGGGGGCTGTGGGGGGGCTGTGGGGGGTCGTCACGGCTCTCTCTTCTTCTTTTTCTTGTTCTTTTCCTTTCATACTTCAGAATTTCTGCTTTCTCTTACTTTCATACACTTCATGCACAGCTCTTAACCCTCTTAGAACTGCAGTCCCGTTTTGGGGACAATTGGGGACAAATTACTTGGAATTTGAGTGCCTTGTCCCCAAAACGGGACTGGAGTTCTAAACACCGGTATACGGTATATATATATTTATATACCAGGTATATATGTGCATCGAGTAAGTAAGTAGCGCTACGACGATGTACCATAGGGTGTAGTCTCGTACTGCTGTAGTACCAACGCGGTTATTGGTGTATCCACGGCATGGACCTATCGTCCGCTATGTATGCCAACAACTGCAAAACAATGCACAGCAACAGACAGCAGTTAGTAGTAGTATCTCTGTGGCGCAGGTTCGTGACCAAAGAACATAGGTCTCTCCACGTATCAGGTAAGATTGAAGAATCGGCACGGACACTGGTTGCGCTGGATGTTGACGGGCAGCAAGGACGGTTTAATGTGGAGAAGACATCACCTATACAACACACATACAATACCTGGTACCCGTTACTCTTTACTATGCTACACCAGGTCCTCCTGCTGTGTTCTGTGGTATACATACTACCTGGTACATACAGCAGTATAAACGTGTACTACATGTACTTGCAGCAGTACAGCAGCAGTCCTCTACTCCCTTCTACCAGGGTATACTGCTGTGTATGCTAGTAGGCACCTCTAAGTAATACGTACTCGTATTAATCGCGCTGTGGACACACACAGCAAGCAGCGTGTGTGCCAGCCTCACAAGGACAAGTCATTTTACACCCGGAACCTCGAATAATCGGGCTCTCAGGACCCATCGCGGTCAGGGGGTTACGAGTTCTTCGAGTCACGCACGCACGAGTGAATACTACCACTACTGATGGTCGAGGTTGGCCGGCTGTGCCGTCATTTTGTCCTATTATGCCAATCTCGGTCTCGCTCGGTATCTGCGGCGTGTGTTCCTCGATCGCGACGCCGTCGGCCTCTCTCTCGCGTCGCTGTGGGTTTGTGGGTCGCCATAATAAAATAACCGTCGATCGTCCGATTGGTCTCGGCTCGGTCTTTGGGGGGGTCCTTCGTCGGTCGCGCCACCGCTCGATCCACGGCGTGCTTTGGCTCGGTCCGCATTCTTTGAGCGGTACAAGTAGTGCAGTCAGGTCGACCGCACCGTCTCTGGGTCGATCGACAACAGACACAAATAATCATTAATAGTGGTTGGTGGTTGTGTGTCTCCTTTTGTATTTCGTGTATGTATGATGATACATCTCAAGATATGCGAAGTACCTAAAATATGATCAGATGTGATATTATTCGATACGTATATCCATGTGCCCGAGTACCGGTATCATCATGTGTACGATGCGATATCTTCATGCCTACTCTCTTTCTGCTCGTCGCACACCATGTTGGTGCGTCGGCTTATATTGCTGCTGCTAATAACCGCGCCCTTGGGCTACATACAGCCTGCACATAAAGGCAGTAATAAGTACAGCAAGCAGTGTATTTTATACCTGGTAGTTGTGCACGAATAAATACATGAGTGATGAGTTGTACGCATACGCGACTCGTATCATATCTATGCCGCAGATGTGCTACTAATAGTACGGCTACCATTCCCCCCCTACCCAATCGCATCGTCCACGAGAGCACGAGCATGATATCCATGTGATACGATCCATCTGTCACATGAAATCATCACAGAGGGATGGCGCAAGAGCGAGCGAGGGGAGCGCGAGCGATGTTCTTGTACGTACGTTGTCCAGGTTCTTTCTTTCACCAAAAATTCTTGAAAAAATACAACAGCTGTGAGTGGGACCAATCCAGTGGTTGATACAGCTGTTTGTGGACTGACGTCTTATATTTACTGGAATTTTAAAATATTTGTGTTTTCAGGGATTTTTTTGCGACTGGCAGAATTTCAGAACCTAAAGAGCCGCCGTCTCAAATGGCATCATCGGTGTGTTGTGGCATCATATCATCCCGTTTTTAGTGTGAACCCCGTCCGCCAATCCGATCCAACGGATAAGCAACACAAGCGGAATAGTTAACTTTCAACTTTCAACAGCCACATCATCATCACCATCATCATCCAGGCATGGGCATCCAGGCCCTCTTTTTACTTATTCCCAGCAGACGGCCTGGACAGTCAAAAACCTCAATCAGGCTTCCTCTGAGTCGGTCTCGGGAAGCACACATACGCACACGCTAGGCTCAACCACGCCAACCAATTAAAGGCTCCGCGTTCCGGCACTCGACGCGCATCTGCTTTTTTATGGTGCTACCTCGATTCTCCTCCTCCCCCTATTTCACAGCCAAGGCGGAACTCGACCTAGCAGGGAATCAGCGAGCCAAAACTACGATGCCGTCTCAGAAGGGGGTGAGCAACGACAACAAGCAGGATGGGCGGAGAGCAAGCTCGAGCTCGCTGCTAGGCGGCGGAGCCGCCGCCGGCGTCGCGGCCGGCACGGCTCGAAGCACCTCGTTCCGGGCGAACTCGTACGAGGCGTCGATAGGGGGCGTGATCGCTTCCTGCCGGCGACGGGGCGGCATCAACAACATGCTCAAGACGTTGGGTATCTCCAAGGTCGAGCCGAATCGGAATATGCCGCACGTGAGTTTTTGCTGGTATCATCATCACACTGCATCTTTCTAGGGTAGGCGCCGCTATAATTTCGTGGTGCGTACTATTTTCTGCTGTATGTACGAATATGTCTGATATTTTTTTTTACTGCCAAACAGAGTCACATTTGCTCGTCGCAGAATTAAGGTTAGCAACTGGCCTTGCTGCTTGCTGCACACCACGACTTGTTTTACGTACGAGTACTGCCTGTAGTAGGTCTTAGGTCCCTCCAGCAGCAACGAACAGACTATCATATTAGTGATAGAACAACCCGTCTATGTTTTGCGCACTCATCACGCGTCGCCGGTTACCTCTGACCTCTCTCTTGCTTTGCCAGCCAGCCGATTTTTATACGAACCGACTCAACAACAACACCAACTCGTGGCGTATACATGCGTGGTGTCTACTTTTGTACGAATCCGCACAGGATCCTTGTTGGAGGAAGTCTCCTCTCCTCGCGTCGTTCTATTTTTCTCTTTTGTTGTTGGTTGTGCTCCCTCGTGCTCCGCTTTTTTTTTGGGGAGAACATCCATCTGCTCGCTCTATTCTGTTAAGTTTTCTTTTCGTTTCTTCTCTCCGTGTTGCTTTGTGCGATGGTCTCGAAAAACGCACGACGAAGCAACCATCTTTGTGTTGGGTTGTGTTATTATGAAATCAACAACGAATATGTTGGACGATTTTCGAAAGCTTCGTAGCCTGCGATATCATAGAGCGTGACAAGCAGACAGCAGAACATGCATGCAGAAGCAGCAGCACCAGCACCGCAGCGGCGGCAGCAGCAGGTGGTAGCACCTACTTTTAATAACTGCTGTTGCTGTTGTAGACCTAGCTACGGTGGCGGCAGTGTATCTCTTGCGTAGAGAACACGGTGTCTATATACACAGATAGCACTCCCTCTACAGATGTACTGCTGTAGTACCACCACTATGTTGCAGTTTTATCCAGGAGCGAAGTGACCTCGGCCAATCTGCTTTCCACAGGTGGTTCCAGGCATGTCTGATGTACAGCAGGTGGATTTTTTTGCTTCCTCTGTTTTTTCTGCGTTTATATTTAGGCCCTCCTCTGCGCCTGCCACCGAGTCAATTTTGTTGCAACCACTGCTGTTTTATGCCCCCACGACGAAAGTTTTTTGGGCCGACAAGCCCTCTCTCTCTCCCTCCCTGTGTCTCCCATCTACCTCGTACGTACTCTGGTGTAGTCGCCTGGGCTTGCTTGCGGCGTACGTACGCCGTTGCGGGCCTAGCGTCATCAGCGTACCTCCTACGCAGCTATATCTTGTTTTACTCTTTAACTTCTGAGAACTTCCGATCTCATGCTGTGGGAAGAGAAGAGCTCTTGTATCTTGTACTTTGTACTTTTTTACGTACCGGTTGCCCACAGGTGGTCAAAGAAAAAGCTGTGGCCTCCGACTTTTTTCGTTTGGCATTTTTTTTTTGGCTTGTCGTCCCGATACGAGCCCGTACAGCAGTACTATCATCTATAGCCCGACACATTATTTCGGCTCTGCGAAACAACTATTAATAATAATACTACAGCAATACTGCTGCTGTACGGCGAGCGATAGTGCAGCAGTAGTTTCGGCGGATGTTTCTCCTCGCTCGTCTCTCACAACTTGACGTTATTTTTGTTGTTGTCGAACTAAATTGGTGACGGGAAATCATGCAAATTGCATTGACAGGTCAACGTGGGCAGGGTGAATTCGGGCAGTCTGCACGGGCGAGCAGGCGGTGCCGACGTCGTGGGAGAGCAAGCCTCGCAGCGCGTGCTAGGGGTGTCGCTTCTCGGGGCGTGCTCAAGCAAGGGGTGCCCGACCAAGTCCGTTGAAAACGAGGACCGATATGTCCACGTGAGTTTCTCTTTCTACGTCCAATTTCGTGGTGTGGTTTTTGGATTTTTTTTTGTGGTTTTGGTACGAACGCTCCTGTGGGGTATGTGGTATATTTTCCGTACTCGTTCGAAGTACTGCTGCTGCTGTGTATGGTATGTGGTTCGGGGTTTACTGCTGCTGTAGATATCCCGCCCTTTTGACTTTTGACATTTTGACCCAGTGGGTGGTGGTGGTGGTTGTTACGCAAATCGAAAAGTGTGGTCCATGTTGAACTATACGTACTGCTGCTGCTATCTGCTATGCTACTGCTTCTCATGCTGTCCGTTGGTTCACGATAGTTTCGTCCGGGGACTGGGCAGGAGGCGAAAGTAAGGCGAGGCAAACCACAAACAAAGCCAAGCATGCCTGGTATATAAATAAGAATAACAAAACAAGGCCTCTGCGTCTGTCTCGTGGCGTGGGGTGCTTTCTTTCTTTTTTTGTTCGCTTTTCTCGCTGTTGCCACACACGAGTAAATCTGAATCTCAAAATCGTTGAAAATTTGGCGATTTTGCTTTCACGATCGTGTGTTCTTTCCCCGACATATCGTGCCGAAAATTATTATTAAAGAGATCTTGTACGCAACGAATACAGCATCACGCAATATGTTTCGTATTTTGCAAGGTGGTTGAGTTGAGTTTATTTGGCGCTCATTTCCGTTTCCAGTTTCCAGTTCGGTCTTTCCCATTTGTCCATGGAGCGAAAATGGACGCCCCATCGACCATACTGCTGTGCGTTCCACCATCCACCATGCACTATATACAGCTATTAATAGCTGCTGTACGTGGCACGTACAAGCAGTGCTGCCGCTACCATTCGTACCATTCGTGCCATACTTTATCAGCAACGCCGTCTGATGGCGCTTCCTTGCGGTTCACCCCTCTCTATCATACACGCAGAGTACTGCTATTATTTGTGGCTGCTGCCGAAGTCACCACGCAGCGTGCTTGCTTGCCCTCTGTCTGTGGTGTACCGTACCCTTTTCAATTCCCCTATGACCGAAAATATAGCCCTCATTTGAATATCTGGTGTCAATACAGAACAGTGACTATATTCCTGGTCACCGTAGTGGTACCAGGTACCAGTACCAGTTATTCAGTTCATATACATGCAATCTTGCAGGACCGCAGTCCGGTTTAGGCGACAAATTACTTGGAATTTGGCTGGTTTGTCCCGAAAACGGGACTGCAGTCCCAAAAGGGTCGTTAGAAGAATACCGGTACGAGTATATAGCTCTCTGTGCTATTTGCATTACGGCTTCCAGCACGTATTCATACTACTAGCTGGTGTATCGCACCAGGTAAACCTCGCCGCCCGTGAGCGTTGCTTCGCTGGTGTTCGCCGCTACGCATCCCTTCAGAACTACCTCGTACACAGCAAGCAGCAACAACTGCGCGCTATTGACATTAACCCCTTTAGAACCGCAGTCCCGTTTTGGGGACAAACTACTTAAAAATTGAGTGGTTTGTCCCCAAAACGGGACTGCGGTTCTGAAGGGGTTAATAATAGTTTGAGAGGAACGTTTCTAGGTTGCTGTGCGTGGTCGAAGAGGGGCAAACTTGTAAAAAAAAAAATGCACCCATGGTTTTGTACGTGGCGCACATACGAGTAGCTCTCAGTGTTTTCACTCCGCTATGTACGTGCCTTTGTAACTACTTTGTACCTTGAAGGAGGCCTTTGGCCCCGTCTACTCGTCTACTGCCGGCGATTTAGCGTGAGACCACGCGAATACGCGTTCAAGCGAAATTTCATACGATACGGTCTGATACGTGGAAATATTCGAGTTTTTTTTCATGTTTTATCATCAGCTGGAGACTTGGGAGTGCAAGTAAGCAGCACCTGGCTGCCTTGTACGATTCCTGCCGAAGTTCGGGCTCGGAATGCTACAGGTCTGGTCTCAGCAGTATTATACTCCGTATTAGACCACGAGTTACATGGCAGTCAGTACGTGCGTGGTGAAGAGTATCTGCTACTTCTATAAAACCACCAATACGTACTGCCTTAATAGCAGCTGTGTGCTTGGTACGTAAAAAGTCGTGCGTGCATGTTGACGTTGCTGTTGTTGATGGACTTCGGGACACGAATCGTCTTTGTCTTCTCGTTTGGTTTGTGTCACTGTGTCACTCGCACGTATACCAGAGTGTTGATGGAAGGTTTAATGCGCCAAAAAAAAAAACGCAATTGCAAAGTGCACATTCACAAATACCAGGTATAGAGATGGTTTACGAGTCGAGCTCTCTACCAGGTACGAGTATTAATAGTACGTACCGGTAGTTTTTGCGCCCGACGCAACGTATTCTATTGATTCTTGGTCGTGATGATGTCGATGTGATGTGTTTTGTCTTTTGTTCATTTTTTTTAGCTGAAGCATGTGCTCTGAACGTATCATTCGGCGCATGTACGAGTACGTAATTGTTTGTACGTACTGGCTGTGCTGTACGTATGCCGGTGCGCCCTCGGGTACCAGCAGCACCTTCGCGCCTGATAGGCGATACGTGCGGACGTACCGTATGCCACACAGTTATTAGTCGTCGCACTGGTCTATTCCACCGCTCCACCGACACGTATGATACCTGGTATATGATACCTGGTATGTTGTTTGTTGTTTTGATCTGAATGTGATGCATCACAATAACTTCCGGGGGGGCGGGGAGGGGGGAGTTCTGACTCGACTGAATATCTGCAACGTACTCGTGCTGGCGCAGCCGGGCGACGACTACCTTGCCCCCACCACAGCCCACAGACAGCGATGGCACGCACACGACGACGCTGGCGACGACCAGAAAAACCCCGACGCGTGTCGATGTTGATGTTGCCTATGTTTCAGTTCGTTTCTTGTTTGGCTGTTCGCTGCTGTTGTTGCGCTGTATTTGCCTCTCTAGCCTGATGACGCACTAATAATAGGGGGGGTATGCATGATGAGGTTTTGGGTTGACTCGTTGACCCACCTCCCCCTTTCTTCCCTCGCCCATGCATCTACCAGGTATGCGACACCTCCGTCTTTCAAACCTTACCTTGTCTGGGCATCATTTTGTTTTCATGAAGAAGCGGTAGGTACATCAACGCCCACGAAAACGTTGAAATTCAACATAAAATAACGTATACCAGGTACCAGGGTACGCGTTTTTTAGTTTAGCAATTATCACTCTGTCCGAATTATAAGCACTGTTTTGTTCAACAATTAGTGTCAAAACAGTTCTTATTATATGGGACAGAGTGGCACCAGCTACCAGGTACCTGGTACCTGGTACTTATTATTTATACCACCAGGTACGTATAAGCTGAGAGTTTATTTCCGGATCGCCCTCAACAAAACGCCATGGTCATCAGATGCTGGCATCATACGGACACTCATGTATTTGGCACCACAAGCAGTACCAGAACTGCTGTTGCGTACCAAACACTTCAAAAACCTTTTTTTAAAAGACCGCAGTCCCGCCTTGGGGACAAACCACTCAAGTTAGAACGTGTTTGTCCCCAAAAACGGGACTGCGGGCCTAAAAGGGTCGAGCTAACACACACACACCCGGGCACGAATTTCCGAATTTCTCGGCCGTTTTTTTTTCCCCCGGAACTCGCCCTTTTCGTCGTGTTGCAGTTCCGTTTTGGTAAAAAACACGTGGAAATTGAGTGGTTTGTCCCCAAAACGGGACTGCAGTCCGTAAAGCGCTAAGGCGGGCACCCCAGTTGTTAATAGTACCAGGTATTTATTAATAGAAGTTAAGGCACACACGACGAAAATGTCGGCGTTGGGAAGATGCTCGTCGATAATTGACCCTATTTATTGTACTCATCGCCCCCCGCGTTTTGTTCGCACTCCCTCCCTCCCCGTTGTCTGGGAACTCCCCGCGAGGTTTTGGTGAAGGCGGTGTGTTGATCTCGAGGGTTACACGGCGGTACTCCGTGTCATATACAGTCCTGGTACAGGCCATGGGGGGCACCTGGTTTTTACGGGGGAACATCGTAAATATGTCCAAATGTTGTTATTTTTAATAGTAAAAATAGGTAAATATACAGTTTGTGTGTACCGTAGGTCCTATTTACTATACGGTCCCCCGTAGAAAAAACAGTACCAGGTATTATAGTAAACAACTCCCAATAGAGCACAGATTGCAGGGTCGAACAGGAGGATTCGTACAAGAAAAGCACTTGCAACACAATTATACAACGAGCAATGAACTCGAGATATAGGCACCACCACCGTCCGTGCTAAATTTTTTTTTCTTTCCGTTTTGCGTGTCCTCGGGTTATAACTGGTGTGCCGGATTCATATTTATAATCGGTAGCAAAGATGTCAGGAGACTTTTAGAACCGCAGTCACGTTTTGGGGACAAACCACTCAAATATCAAGTAGTTTGTCCCCAAAACGGGACAGCGGTTCTAAAGGGGTTAATAAGCACCTTCACTCCTTGACAGACGGCAACTTTGCCTTGACATGCCTTGACTGACACATAAATATTACCAGGTAGGTGTTAGTGTGAAACACTCGGCCCTCCACCTGTGACAGCGCACGTTTTGCCTTGCTCGGCACGTCTCCTGACAAATGTTTGGTCGGCAACTGCGGTGTTATTGTGTCTTCTGGTATGCTGGTACAAACTTGTGGTGTGCCGATCCCTATACAAAGCAAGGCGTCCCTAGTGTAATATAGATACCTCTCCAGGACGCAATGCTGGGTCAACCGTGGAGCATATCATAACACAAAACGATGGGAAGATGATAACATCCAGTTAAGTCTGTTGTTTTTTTGTTTGTTTTTGTCATGGTGGCTGTTTTTGATGCGACCTGCCTGCCTGCCTGCCTGCCTGCCTGCCTGTCTGTCTGCGTCCTGTCGTGTTAGGGCAAGACCAACCTCGATTTGGGATCGCTGCTGGGCCTGCGAGAGAAGGGAGGCGGCCAGACCAGGGGCGCCAAGAAGGGGGCGGCGGCCCGATCCGATTCGACTGCGCCGTGCTGGGGCTTCGCGACCGTCGACGGACACGCGGGTCCCGCGTGCGCCCACTTCCTCAGGGAGAACTTCATGGTGAGGGAATCAGGAGGCGATTGGGGGGGGGGGGGGGTGAGGGGTTGTACTCGATATCGTGAATGGCCTTAAGTCGCATGACCATAGACCCTCGCATCCCGGGATATAACAGGCGTTTACGTCGCCATGACGACCCGAAGACGTACGTGACCTGCTTTTTTTTTCAAGATAAAACATGAATATGTATGAGGTGCCTCACGGTTACCTCGTAGATTTAATACGTGGTACATCCATGTATTATTAACAGCACCGATATTAACAGTACGTATGTATGTATGTATGTATGTATGTATGTATGTATCGTCATACTTGAAAGGGATTTCACCAGGTATAAGGTATCCGAGGTATCGGGTATTATACCAGTACGCACGTGCGTGTGTCACACGTGTGTTGGGTTCGTACGTACTCACTGGTACCTCGTCTGGTGTGCGGTATTCATTATAATCGTACCTGACCAGGTATATATACGAAGATATTTGCCTCTGAAACGAAAAGCCAGGAGCATCCCGTGCACCGCCTGTGAGATTCAGCTGCTGAAAAAGGGACGAGAGGACCCGGACGTGACGTGCGGTCGATTGATCGTGGTCCTCGCGGCCTGGCTTGTTCTCGCTCGGCTTTGCAAAAGCTTCAAGCTTTCGATCGTTAGCGCTACCCATCATATCATGCAACGGCGGGGCTTACTGCCTCCCCCCTCTTGTACAGGAGGATACAGGTTTTGGGTTTAATTGTTGGCGTCGTCTAGAAGGTGGCATCATATACGTACGTAGCGACTCGGAGTCGACGCAAAGAATATTTATACATGTATACATATATGTAGGGCAAAAGGTTTGTGGTTTGTCGCGATATATAAAGCATCCCACGAAACCAACTCTCGCCTCTTCAACCCTTTCCTGCCTGTGACGTACGTGCGCGTTATAAAAACTACATACCAGGTAGCCGGTATTTTGAAGTCAGTTCTAAAAAAATGTCGCTGCGCGTACATCCTCGAGTGTCAGAACTACAAACCACATGAACAGCAGTCAGTAGTATAGGAGGGGAGATGATAGGCTACGATGATCTCAGGATGCCACGTGTTTTTTTCTCGTCCTTCGAGGGCCCGGAAGGCAGGCGGACCAGGCGTTGGTCCCGCCCCCGTCCCGCGGAGAGATTGCAGTGGAATCAATCAGTGGAATCAGCTTTCGGAAAGAGGCGACGCACGACGCATCGTCCCTGCGATGCACCTATTATTCAATGGCCTTGGGCTGCATCATCGTCGGTTGGTGGACAGAAGTTGCCACGTCTACGTACACGGCAGTACGTACGAGCGACTACTGCGAGCAGCAGTTGCCTCTGAGCCTTGCTCCAGCCGAGCGCCTGAACTACACGTCACTCAGAGGCGTTCGTCTCGGAAGGAATCTCCCGCAAGCAGAACGGCAGTTGATAATACGTCCATGCGATTCCCACCTGCGGTGCTTTTTTTCCCCAGGGTGAAGCATTTTTTTTGTGCGATCTGTCTCTTTTGTTCCCGGTGTGGTGGTGTGTGTGATGCCTTCCAGTGCGTACACACCAACGGCAGTATCACGAGAAAAAAAAAGAGCAGGCGTCGGCAATGAGGGATTCATACCCGGATCGTCCGCAACTAAAACAAAGAAAACAAAAAACGAGAATATCCAATTGACCGGTGTGATTCGCCGATATTGATAAAAAAAGCGTGGGTGGGACTTCGTATTTTGTTTCGTTCCGGCTCCTTCGAGTTTCTCCTCTGGTAGTAGACACAAGCCCTGCACCGGCGAGTTGAGCTCTTGTGTTCTTCCCATCCCCCATGTGCCACCGGTCCATGGCTTGAGCGCAGCAGCTGCAAAAAAAAGGGCCTATCGAGATACAAAACGATTGATGCCGTATATTTTGGCATATATATTGTTGCGAGCGATAGTTTTAGTTTTCACCTCGAAAGCAGCAAAAACTATTTCGTGTCAAAAAGTCGCGCGCTTCGTTGTTCCTCCCGCTCCGATCCGACTCGGGATTGTACGTACCGCACATAGCAAAATACGTTTATTATTGCTCATCCTTCATGCCTCCCAGGCGCCAACGTACGTACCTACCGCGTTTTTTTTTTTGCGCTCACCTTTCGATCGTCAACCAATGTCACTACGTCTTCACCTCGACCGAATGTGACACTCGGTCCGTTACAAGACGGAGTACGTACTTAGGTTGTTGCCTTGTCTATTGGACGACTGCGTACTCGTACGTACCTACCTCGTACGTACCAGGTACCTGTGTGCTTGTGTTCTTCGCATTAATCCGTTCTCTGTACGGGTATATACCCGTCGACACCCAGGTATTGTACGAAACTGACACAAGGGATACCAGACGAAATCATACATCACCTGCTAGTACGTAATATGAACACCCACACACCCCGGACTCGTTCGTTAGAACGAATGCGCGATCGAATTATCACACCCAAAAGCTTTCAAAAAATGAGTTTTGAGTAAATTTTCGATCTCCCAGCTTCATTTTCTTTCCTTCCATTTTTCTTCATATACATACTGGTACGACGTATATCATACTGGTACGTTTTGTATATACTTACCTGTTGGGTGAAACAATTTCACTCGCGAAGACGGATTTAGTATGAAGATGCCATCTCACGTTTGCCCCCCCCCCCCCCCCCTCCCCTCCCCCTGTTGACGCTTGACTCTCTCGCCCTTTCGTCCTCTGCTCGATGTCCTCTCTTCCCCCCCCCCCACCCACCCACCCCCCCAACCACCCGCCTCTTTTCCCCCGTCACCAGGACCACCTGCGAAAGATAGCCGATTTGAGGAAGATGGCGGCTGTTGCCGAGGCCAGCGCCCCGGACGTAGCGGAGGGAAACGCCGACGCGGCGGCGGGGAGAGCGGAGGGGCCGAGGCGGCCGCCGGCGACGGATGAAGACAACGCGAACGATAACGACGGTGGTGGTGGTGGTGGTGGTGGTGGTAGTGGTGACGAGGACGACGACGAGGAGGGGGCGTCTGCACGAAGAAGAGCCGCCGTGGAGGTGGTGTTGGCGCGCCTCCTGACTGACACGTTGGCGTCGTTGACTCGCGCGTTTGAGAAGGGAGCTCTGATCGCCGGCGAGGTGTGTGTGTTAGAGAGAGAGAGAGAGAGAGAGAGAGAGAGAGAGAGAGAGAGAGAGAGAGAGAGAGAGAGAGAGAGAGAGAGAGCAGAAACAGAAACGGGCGGGAGGGGGGGTGGGGGGGCCGGGGGAAGGGATGGGGGGGGGGGGTACTCGATATAATGCATGACTATTGACGTTTGCATCCCTGCGTACAATGCCGGGACGGAGTTAGGGGGGGTTGCTGACATTCCTCACGTCTATGTGAGATGTTGGGGCGGAGCGTTGTTCGTACCTGACTGCAGTCTTTCACGGGCCGAGTGTGCGTCGTAGGTCAGGTGGAATGGACGCGTACGTACGTGCGTGAGAGGCGATCGTCGGGGTCCTTGGTCCTTGTTGGCTAGCACTCGTATAGTGAAGTGATGGATACGTCGGTTGTCGGCTGGACTACCCGTGGCTGATCGCTGGCCGAACTTGAGAACCGCTTCCGCCCAACCATTGTTTTTCTTCTCGCGCCACCGTCGTGCCTCGCCCTATCCTGTCCTGACGTGCTTGCTGCCTGCCTGCCTGCCTGCCTGCCTGCCTGCCTGCCTGCCTGCCTGCCTGCCTGCCTGCCTGGTTTTTCTGCGGCTTTGCTCGCTTTCCTCTCAAAACTTGTGCTCTTGTTCCGCGCGCAGATTTCGGGTGCATGCGTGATTTCCGGTCTGTACTGCGAGGGAGCGCTGGTCCTGGCGAACGTCGGCGACTGCCAGGCTTTGTACCACGGGCAGGTCAAGAGCTCCCCCGGTGCAGCCGTCACCGCGCAGACGGTGAGGGGGGTGAATTTTGATTTTGACCCACAAATCGAGGCGGCTCTGCTCTGCTCTGCCCTACCCTTTTGCTCCCTTACCGAGGGGGTTTTCTTCCGAGTCGAAATGTGTGTGTGTGTGTGTTTTTTTTTCGTTCTTGCTTGTTTTGGCGCAAGTTTTGTACATAAGGGATACTACTACTGTAGACGTGCACGGTGTATATTAAACACCCTGCCTGGTACCTTTTTTACGGCTGTCGCGACTGCTCTGTGCTGTACTTCGAAGTCGTTAGGCCACGAAACGTGGCTGTAGTTTGTAATAAGGACTCCAACCATGGTGAATCAAATATCAGCATGAATGGTCTTCCCCCCCCCCCCCCCCCCCCGGTGCAAGCAATGTTCTGTCTGGTCTTGAACACCCGACGTGCTCCGTCCCGACATGGTAGGGATGCGAGGGTCTATGGTCAAACTATACGACCACGGCCACGCACGATATCGAGTACACCCCCCCCCCCCCCTCGCACCGACCCCTTTTATTTTCAACCCTCCCCCGTCCCGTCCCGTCCCGGCATTGTAGGGACGCGAGGGTCTATGGTCATACGACTACGGCCATGCATAAGATCGACCCCCCCCCCTCTCCCCTCGCACCGACACCTTTTCTTTTCAACCATCAAACTTTTTTCTCGTCTAAAATCCTTCTTTTTTTTTTTCCTTTTTTTTTCTTGTTTTTTGTTGTCCTCGAAACGGCAGTGCGGTGATAAAAAAGGGGATGCTTGATGTATGCCATCGCTTGGAATTCTACTGTACGTAGGTCTACGTTTCTGTAGAAGTGCGGTACTATTGATGAGAGGGGTTACCGCTGGTATCCATACTCCTCCCTACCCCCCACCCTCCTCCCAACATCTCTCCCACAGACAATCCACGATGCCTCCAATCCGTCAGAGGTCAACCGGTTTCTCGCCGCCGGGGGGTTTCTGAGCTCGACGGGTCGTTTCCAGGGGGTCCTCGAGCCTAGCCGCACGGTGGGCGATGTCGACGTTAAGGCGGACGCTCCGAGAGGTGCCATCGCGTCGTATCCAGAGGTGAGGAGGAACGCCTCCATTATTTGTGCTGCTCAGGGAGCGAATGTTTGTATTGCTATCATGCAGCAAAAGCAGCACCAGGTGGACAGCAAGGCAGGGGGCGTTCGAAATTTTTGCGCGCACTTGGACAGACGATCATATAATATCACCGATCCCGACTTGAGCTGATTTTTAGATATTTGAGGATGAGGCATGTTTAAACATATACTTCTATATATTTTTTCTTATCTGTGTTTGTTTATAGTTCATAGTACCTGGCATGATCTGCCAGGTACAAGCAGTAATGAGCAGCTTGTCTTGCCGGGTGTGAATCTGCACGATCAATGTGTAACGGTAGACCGTCATCTGGGCTGGATCCGTACTATACATTGAAATTCCTGACGGCTGGTTATAGGATCCAGCCGATGCGCGTAGATACCGTGACATCTCCCGATACGAGGGAGGCTTGTTGCCCCATGGCCTGTCTACATATATATAGTACGTATCTACTGGTGCGGCATGATGTTGTTTTTTTTCGCCCAATGGTGTTATTGGCAACGGCAGGTTCCTTTTGGGTGTTTTCTAGTTCGCCACTCTAGTAATTGTTGTCAATTACGAAGTACTGTGATTTAGCCCGTTTTTTGTTTTTTGTTTTGTTTTTTTTGTTTTTCACTTTTCAGCTTTTTTTGTTCTATCCGAGCCGAGCGAGCAAAAGGACGACCTTAACCCCCCCCCCCTTTTTCCCCATACAGTAGCAAAAACGATTCTAGTCTAGTTCGAGAGTACGTTTTCTCCAGAAAGCGGATGGAGTTGGTTAAAAAAAAAAAAGGTTCGTGTATACCTTGGCATATTTTATTTTCGATTGTAAGGTCTGACTGAGCCTTCGGTTTCTGCGTGTTTTTTATTCCCTTGCCTCCCCCCCCCCCCCGCCCCCCTTTTGCAGCTGTTCAAGGTGGACATCGCCAGCGATGTGTTCGAGGGGGAAGAGCGGTTGCCCGTACCCCCATTCCTCGTCCTGGCTACCGACGGGATCTGGGATGAGACGTCGGCCAACACCGTAGTTGAAGAGGTGCGTTCCTTGTCTCCGAATAGAAAACAGGGCCGCACAGCAAAACCTACTTGATACCTTGATACCTTGATACCAGGTACCTGGTACCTATGTATGCGCATGCAGCGCCAGCAAGCAAGCACCAAGTGAACATGATGGCTGTTGCCGTTTTGTGTTTTTGGTCGCTGTTGCTATCACGGGGGGCCATAGTTAATAGGACCAAATATTGTTAGTAAAATGCTCAAATATATAATTTTTTATGTATACCATAGGTCCTATTGACTATGGTCCCCCGTGATATTCCGGACGGGCGGTCGCGTTTTTTTTGGCAACCAGACAATGTTTTGGATCATTTTTGCAGATGTAGACCAGGGTACGTGTTAATATTATTAGCAGCATTTTTTTTGTCGTTTTTTTTGTTTGTTCGAGCAGAAAAAATGACCCCCATAACAAGGCCAGTAAAGTTCCAAGCCACTTTTGACCCTTTTAGGACTCGCAGTCCCGTTTTGGGGACAAACTACTTGGAATTTGAGAGGTGTGTCCCCAAAACGGGACTGCGGTCCTCGAAGGGGTTAATACCCAAAAACAAACGTACCTGGTATTAGGTACCAGGTATGAAGTAACTAAAAAGCACCAGGGTATATAAGCGCTACAAAAAGATGGCTCGGTCGGCGAATGAACAGCGTCTCGAGTATTACTACCCTCTATCCTTCGAGCGCCCCCCCCCCACACACACACACACATCCTCTCCGGACTCTTTTTTATTGTTTTTTGCCCTGATCTTTGGTGTTTTAACCCCCCCCCTGCCCCTATGGTCACGGACAAGTACGGCCATGCATGATACCGAGTACCCCCCCCCCCCTCTTTCCCCCTAGTAGGATGCAGCTCACCCTTAAGCAATGCCTGCCTGGTCGGTGAAAACCCGACATGTTCCGGCCCGGCATTGTAGGGATGCGAGGGTCTATGATATGGTCGTACGACTACCGCCATGCATGAGATCGAGGTACATATCTATATCTCCTATCGAGTAAACCCCTTAGTAGGATGCAGCTCACCCTTCATGCAACCCCCACCCCCTCCTAAGGTCAAGGACGGTATTGCGAAGATTCAAGCGCACAAGCGACGCTTCGCTGTTTCGGAAGGGCACAGACGAGATCTGTCACTGGGGTCGACGACATTCACGGACGGCGAGAGCGACTCTGAAGACGAGGAGAGCGAGTTTTGCGGCAGTGGCGAATGGGCCGAACAAGGGGTGAGAGATTTTGTAGTTTTTGTTGTTAGTCACTTTTTATTCATTTTGACGGGTCTTTTGGTCATTGCTGAACTAGAAGCTTGTATGCCCCGTTTGTATATTGATACGTATCTAGTCGAAACGGTCCACAGCATTTATGGGGACACAGCGGTGTCGAACATTTCACGAAAGCGCGCGCCCCCAGCGGATGTGCCTGTTGTGATATACGCCAACACCGCGGTATGAACGAACGTGGTGTTTTTTGCCGAACGTGCTCTTCGATCAGCATTGTAAATTTATCGGTACGCATCGTATGTATGATGCATACAACAGCAGCAGCAGCAGCGTCATCAGAGCTCGGTGCCTTATTATGCTCGCTACCACCCCCCTCCCCCCACCCCTTATTCAACGCTGAGCACTGATTTCCCGACATTGCTCCACCGCCAGCAACATCATTTTGCTGGCGCCAGAGACAACACCCTGCCGCTGTAAGACTGCGAGTACCGTAGCAGCAGCAGGAGTAGAGTTCGAAGGTTCGGCCCCTAACGCCTGTTACCCGTCCCCATCGCTTCCCGTGTCTCGCCTCTTGTGTTTGCTTCGTCGCGCAGATGGATCTCGCGGAGAGAGTTGTTTCTCTGGCCAGGGGTAGATACGACGACGCTACCGCCCTAGTGGTGGTGTTTGAGTAAAAATAGTCGCGGCTTAAAATAGTGCCATCTCGTGGTTGGCCGGCCGCTTTCTGATCGGCCATACGAGGGCGAAGGAGAGATCGTGCTCTCGTGTGTGTGCCCGCGGCTCCTTCCTTGAAAGGAGACGGCTGTTACAAAAAAAAAAAAAGAGAGGCACAAAAAAGTTCGAGCGAAGCTATAAATGAGAAAAGAGGCGCAAAAAAAGTTCGAGCGGAGCAGAAGTGAGATATGCGCAAAAGGCGTTTTCGTCGTCGTCGTCTCCCTCCCTCCCTCCCTCCCCCTCCTCCTCCCCCCCCCCCCCCCGTCTCCCCCCCGTCCCCTCCCTCGCCTGGCCTCTAGCCTGGCATCTCTTAAAAAAACGCCCCTTCCTCTGTAGAAAGGGGGGACGACCACAAGTTACGTTTTTGTTACGGTTTTTGGTTTTGATACGAAGACGATGATACAGGGGTGGGATGTGTGTGAGGCGAAGAAGATGACTGACCGTCCCGTCTATTTTTTGTCCTCATGGTGGTTGTGGGTGTTTCCTTTCGTGTGGTGGTAGTGGTGGTGGCGAGATTGAAAACGGGGTGTCGCTGGAGGGGGGATGGCTACACACGCAGCAGTACTTGGCCCATCTCTTCCGTATACAGTATGATACTTCTTCTTTTTTTTGCCGTTTTTGCCGTTTTTGCCGTTTTTCGCCTTTTTGTCTTTTTTTTTCTTCAACTCTTTTCTTTTCTTTTGCTTGTTAGTCTTGGACTTTGTCTGGGACTTTTTTTTGTTTTTGTTTTTGTCGTGCGCGTCTTCTTGCATGTTTTTGCATGAGACGTCGACGGGAAGAGTTGGCTGTATTTTATACCCTACAGCATAGTGCAGTGTGAGACGGTGGTTGTTGGGAAGGTGGCGCGCACCGTGTCGGAGCGTCGCCAACATGTCGCAGCACAAGCACCACAACAGCACGCGCCGGCTTTTGCGGTCCGATCTTGGAGGACGACAGACTGGTTTCGCCGGTTGAGTCGTCTTTTGCGGTCCGACCTGTTGAAGGACGATAGGCTTTTGCTGAATGTCGGCGGCGGGTTTTCGCGGTCCGACCTTGGAAGTTCGACAGACAAGGCTTCTCCCACAAAGTCTTCCCTGGGATGTCGCGGCCCGGCCTTGAGAGGACGGTGGACACGCTTTTTGTCGTAATCGGCGGCACCTTTTTTTTCGGGTCTGATCCTCTCCCTTGTTGCTCTGCGTTTATCGTAATATTTATAGTACGCTGGTGGCTATTCTAGCTATATACCAGGTATAATAGTTCTTTCTCAAGTTATTTAGTCTTTCTTTTTTTTTTGGCGTTTTGATGGGTGGTGTGTGTATCAGAGTGAAAGAAGAGAGCAATCACAGCAGAACAAGCCCCGTTCAGCCAAGTTGCCTTTTTGTTTCGGTTGTTTTTTTTGGGGTGACTCGAGCTATAAACAGAACGCGGGAAGGCTCTGCTTCTGCGCGGTGAACGCGAGAAGGTATTATATATTTGTCGTCTAGGGGCGGTGGCTTATGGCGACCGATTTTTGGACGAAAATATAAGGGACGTTTAGCTATGTATGTGATTATACAAACGGTCCTTACATTTCTGTCCATACAGTATGGTATCCACCTGGTATATTTCCTTTGTTGTCTTGGGTCCAACTGAGGTCCTACGTACGTAATATATTTTTGTAATTTTTTTCTAAAACAAATATTTTCCTCTTTTCGATCAGGCTCTGATCGATGACTTTTTTTTAGTTTTCGTTTTTTGCCTTTTTTTTTGTTTCGCCGTTGTCGCGCGCATCCCAGGAGGGGGGGGGGGGGGGGGGTAACCAGCACATATTTTGTGCCCGGACGGAATTTATTTGTGAGCAGTTTGACTACCGTATGATGTTTGGGTGTGAGTGTCGGTCCCGAGAGGGTGCCCTCGCCACTTCTGGCTCCTCTACCTATGTAAAGGAAAGCCAAAGAGAATTGACGAGATGGAGAGTGGTATGGTATCATATGACATCATAATAGCTGGCTTTTTCAAGCCTCTCATTATATTGTAGTACTCGTAATAGTTTGTTTGTTTTTCTTGTCTTTTTTTTTTTTTTTTTTTTTTGGCGTTTGAAACGCGGCTACAACAAAAAAAAAACGAGTGCCTCTACATTTCGAGTGAAGCATATAGTTCTGACCATATTTCGTGCCTGGTATATATTTTGGCGATAGATTTGATTTTGAGGTGGTTTTTATTTATATTTTACGACGTACCTGGTATGGCTTAAAGAAGCGGTTGGCGCGCGTGCGAGAGCTGTTTTTGGAATACGCGAGTTCGTCTTTTCTGCTCGTTCCGCGTGCTTCGTCTCTCGGCATCCCGTTTTGCCCGTTATCATATTGTTTGAACCTGGAGGTACTGCGTGCGTACTTGAGGATGTAACCTGGTGTTATACCGGCGATAGTTTCCTGGAATCATTGTTACTGAATCTGCCCCGGTGTTATGTGTTTTGTTGCCTGGTAGTATTTATAGTATTGTTTCCCATTCCACCTTCGTCTCTCTTTGATCGATTTTGGTGGGGAGGGAGGGGCGGGGGGGGGGGGTATCATAGGGGTGTGGTTCGATGTGATGTTGTATGTTCCTTTTCATAACCGAAGAGAAGACGAGGTACTTATTTCGGTGCGTAATGTTGATTTTATTTTTCTACGCTTGTTTTTTGTTGTCGTTTGCCGCGGGCAGTGTGGGTGTCAGGTAGCAGATATTTTTATGTACGACAACCGACCGACCGGCCCTGTTTTGATCGAAGCGTTTTTTTTTTTTTCAAAACGGGGTATGGGGACGCGAGAATGAGTAGCAGTAATAGTAATATAGTATGCCGCCCGCCGCCCCCGCGTCGTGTTTTGATCTCGTAGTAGTCGTACTATAGTTTAGCGTTTTTCGCCGCCGCTTACGAGTCACCTACTTGGTGTCCCTGCTTGCTTCCAGAGCACGCGACAAGAGAAGAGGAAGAGTACAGTGAGTTACCTGGTATGTATTGCCCCAAGACTGGCTACTGTTTGTTGTTGTTCTTCCGCGAGAGTAGGTACCGCCACGGTTGGACTATTATGTTCTCATTACAAAGGCAAGTAGTAGTAGTAGTAGGTAGGTAGGTAGGTAGTAGGTGATCTTGAGGGAAGAGATGGGGGGGGGGGGGGGGGAAGACATCAGATCACTTCGTTCCTATGTAGCGCCTGCCGCTTATTTTTATATGCACAGTAGTAGGCGAAGTTCGCGGGCTGTTGTTGGCTTTTTTTTGTACGTAAAAGGATTAGAGCAGGAGGAAAGGGCTTTTTCTTCTTCGCATAAAAATGAATACATAAAATTCCAAGTGAACCTGTACTACAAGGAGGAGGAAAAATTGTCCGTTTTTCGGAACAAAAAAGTTCGCCGTTGATCATCGCCCGTCCGCGAAGAAAGAGCTTCCAACACAACAACCTACAGATAGTGGAGTTGTCGTCAACATGCGGCCTGTGTGTCGCATCATGTACACACCACCTCGTTCCGTTGGACGCCGGACGTAGATAGTCTAGATCATGAGGGTAATAGCTTACCACTCACTACTCGAGAAAATTGTTTTTTTGAAGGTGTCTCCTCTTTTGTGTACGACAAGAACAGGAGTAACCCTAACCCTAACCCCCTATTATTGTCGCTTTTAGGGCTACAGCAGTCCCCTGTTGGCAACAAACGACTCAAATTCTAAGCAGTTTGTCTCCGAAACGGGGTGACTGTGACTGCAGAAGCCCTAAAATAATCATGTCTCAATCATGCAAGCAACCATTATTGGTCAAGCCTTACCACTGCTGTATGTACCTTTAGTATCAACAGATCCTTTGTCTCGTACATATGATACATATGATATGAATACGGTGTGTGCCAACCATATTTTCTCCATTTTTTTGTTTTTCTCCGTCTAAAAAGGGTCACATTCTTATCGGAGAGTTTTTTTTTTTGTTTTCCATCAATTTTTTTCGACATGTTTTTCGCGCAATTTTTCAATCTTCCATATTTTCCTGATTTGTTTTTCCAAACGTGTGAAATTTAACGAACTTGATTTTTTTAGTTCCGGAGAATTTCACGAACAGTGACAGAACGCCTCCATATGTTGATATGTACATGTATTCTGCATCTCATGCGCCCCTATATATCCCTCTCCTATTTTACAAGGGGAACGCCACAGTAGTAGTAGTAGTAGTAGTAGTAGTAGTAGTATTCAGGACCTCTACTATACTACTGCTGCTGTAGCATGCTGTGTGTGTAAGCAATGAGGGGATGCGTACGTTCTGTTCTTTTTCATCGTGAGTTCCGATCCCTCTTTCTACGTAATATATGGAAACAGCGTAAGGAGCGCGCAATTGTTGGAGGTGTCTCTATTATCAATAGGAGTAGGAACGGTGCTCCGTCTCGAAAGGGATGCGTGATCAATGGTCAAATGACTAAGGCAAAAGCAACAAATGAGTACGCCCCCTCCCCCCCCCCCCCCCCCCCCGCCCGTAAAACAGCAGCCCGGGCTCTGCTCAGCGCATAAAGAGGTGTGCAACCCTAGTAGCGCCGCAGTCCCGTTCTGGGGACAACCTACTTGGAGTTTGACTGGTTTGCCTCCAGAAGCGGGACAGAAGGGGGGACTGCAGCCCTAATAAAAGGTTTAACTTCGCACAGGGGTGCGCGCGATTGTTTTTTTCACCACTCTCGATTTTTCCAGAAGGGGAAAAGGTCGACCCCTCCAGGACTGCTGTCGTCCCAGTCCCGTTTAGGGTACAAACCACTCGATCGAGTTACGACAAGGAATTTGTCCCCAGAATGGGGCTGCAGTACTAAAATGGTTAAGGGTTATATTGCCATGCCAATATACCGAACAACATGAACTCAATACTTCGTATCATTAACGTGTTTTCGGGAAAATCGTCGGGTGCGGTACACGTTGTTGGTACCCTAATAATAATAGTGGCAATGAATGCGAGGGGAGAAGAAGAAGAAGAAAAAGAGTCGCACGGCATGCACGGGCGGATCACGACATTATCCTACTTGTACAATTTACTGTGATATCCATAAATACATTTATACTGCTGTGATATCACAGCAAATTGTACAAGTAGGATTTATATATATATATATATATAATATTATATGCACCCGTATTTGCTGCTGCTTGCTGTTGGTTGGTCGCCCCCGTGTGCTCGCTGCTCGTGGACGGTTGATAATGACATAAAAAAAGTTGCACGTCTCGGAAGGTAGATAATCGATTCCCACTTCCACGATCTAGATCATTCAAGGCAGATACATCTAATCTACATGAGATAGGCCTCTTGGGAAATCAGACAAGAAAATTGACGATACGGAAGTGGCGATTTCAGTTACGATAACAACTTCACTGCGTGATCACGGGGGGCTATGCCAAGTCATTGCTTCCCGAGTTATTCCGGTGAAGCACCTCGATCGTTCACAAACGAGTCGAGGTGATCGGTCGGCTCGCCCACGATGACCGCGTGCGGCTTCGACCACGCCAGCTTCGCGAAGGATGAACGATATTGCCACAACACCAGTATACCAAAACACCGACATCACAACACCAACACCAGCAACGACATCAACACACGCAAGCAAGGAGCCCTGCACGGCACGGGCTTATACTCGGTGCTTCTGGGCGCGCTCGCACGACTCGCACAGTAGACGGTTCATACATGACTGTTGTTATGGTATCTACTGCTTCGACCTTGAACTTAACATAACACCAAAGTTACCGCTGTTTTTCATGGGTAGATATCTCAGTGTCCCAGGGAGGTTTTGCAAGCCTATTGGGACCGACCGCAGTCCCCCGTTTTTGGGGACAAACTTGCTTGGAAGTTTGAGTGGTGTATCCCCAAAACGGGACTCACTGGGGTTAGATAGACGCATCGTTCGTCGTATTCACTACGTTGTCGAGAAAGCTTTTATTGCCCTCAACAAAGCGGCCTTTTTCCAGGGGCATCGATTGTTCCACGTCCTCGACACGCAGCGTGTCTGCTCGGTCAGTTTAGCGACTACCAGCGCCAGCCTTTCTATGCAGCCTACTGCGGGGGGGATGTAATCGAATATCTTCAGCAAGGAAAAATAGAGGCCCATTGTGGGGTTTCGATTTTAAATTGCACATACCTCCCCGTGATACTGCGAACATTTTGTCCCACGCTATAACTCCAACTCCAAGGTTTTAGTCGCCAGAAAGACGCGAGTGGCGAACCGAACGCAGTTAGTTCTGAACAGGAGGGTGCTTTCATGAAGGCAAGCGGGCGTCAAAACTCGTTGCTGAAGGTCATCCGCTCTTCGGCCTAGGCTCCACCTATTTTACTACTGTTTGTGCCTGCTTGCTCAAGCCGCCATCTTTGGTGAAACCTTGGCATGATGCGATTCACTGCTCTTTCTTACACTATACTCCAACTACATAATAACTACTCTACCATAAAACTGGGTCCAACTAAAGCCGGTATACTGCTACCAGACCCCGTAGTATTACGGGGGACCATAGTTAATAGGACCAAATATTGTTGGTAAAATGGTCAAATATATAGTTTTTTATGTATGCCATAGGTCCTATCAACTATGGTCCCCCGTAACAGTATTTTCTACTATTGATATTGATACTGCTTACGATTGTAATAACTGCTGATTGATAGTACTGTAGTTCACTTCAACAGTCAGTACTACTACTGTACTACAACCGAAACTGCTACTGTAGTACTATACTACTACTGTCACTACTGCTACTACCACTACTGCTGCTGCCGCTACTATTTCAAGTGCTGCTGCTACTACCACTACACTACTACTACTACTGCTACCACCGCTACAACTGTGTTGCTACTACAGCACTACGTACTTCTTCTATTATAACTATCGTGGCTACTTCTTATTTTTATTTTATCCTCCGGCGGATTGGTGATAATGAAGCCCAAGCTCACCACACTTCCACGTTTGGAATACGTGTCCTGTGCCAATTTAACCCGTAGCCCCCGTTGCAACCGCAGAGCAGGCTGCTGTTACCGCTGTGGCGCTTGGGCATGTTGACCCGACCTGACCCCCGAGAGGGGCAGGTGTGGTGGAGATAACCATCCGGGAGAGTCTGTTCCCCCGGGTAGGTGTGGGACTCGCACGAGGCTACTCACTACCAAAAACCTAGGCTATGAGGCCTGCCCGCCGGACCTGGTCCAGTTACGGTCCACCCTACCCGTTGGGGCGTTGGTTCTACTACTGCTGCTGCAACTACTACCACCATTAATACTACTTATCGCCCTGCACGGCTACAGGATCAATATATATATATATATATATATATACGTATTCACACGCGTTACTCTAGTTTTTCCCTTTCGTCCTGCCGGTACACTCCCTCAGGAGAGCGTTCGGGTTATTAAAGTACTTGCAGTAGACTTGCGTACGCTCACGCGGCGAGGCACACAAGTGAACACACACCACATGATGACTGTATACAATGTCTTCCGTTGCAAAATGCTTTTTTCACCCCGCACCCCCCCCTCGGCGCTCCCCATTGCCGTCTCTGGAAGTGACCACACCAGGATTTAAAAAATATTTCGTATATATATTAATCATTCGACTCTGTGCCCATCCACAAGATAATCCGCTTCACAAGCGCGGTTCTTGGTGTAGGATGCAGTTCACACCCTTCATGTGCGACTCGCCCAACACCCCGCGGCGCGTATTCGACGCTAGGCCATCCACATGCAAGAAAGTCCGCTTCGCGAAAGCGGTTCTTCTGTTGGGATGCAGTTCACACCCTTCAGGTGCCACTCGCCCAACTCCCCACGGCGCTTCTTCGCGCTTGGTGAAATCAAAGTCTGCCTGGTCGGTGAAAACCCGACGTTCTCCGTCCCGGCATTGTAGTGATGCGAGGGTCTGTCTATATATGGCCATACGAATAACCATGCGTGACATGAGTAAGGGATGCGTGTTCAATGGCTACAAATGGCAAAGGCAAGCAACAAATAAGTACGCCCCCCCGCCCCCCCCCCCCGGCCCCCTCCTCCCCCGCTCGGCGCTTCGCGCTTGGTGCAAGCAATGCCCGCCTTATCGGCGAATGCCCGACGTGCCCCGTCCCCGCATTGTAGGGACGCGAGATGATATATGGCAATACATACAGGGCTGCGGCCATGCACGACAGCGTGGAGTGCCGGCACACCTCTTCCCCTTCCCCTCGCTTGTTGGTGAGTTCTTCAGTTTTCAGCTTAGTCTGTCTTCTTCCGTTCTCAGCTTGAAAGTTCGCCCCGGCCCGTCTCTCCCGCTGGAGATTTATGTGGCGGTATCACTTTCTTGTGTTCTTCCGCCCCTCTCTGGGGATGTGATGCGGAAGATAAGAAGCCTAGGTTTTTAACGGTTTTCGAGCCCGTTATATACTGATGGTATTGTATATACAGCAGTAGGCTTTCTTTCCTCATTCTCCCATTTTTACGCGTTCCTTATATTCTTCTTCGGGAGGCTTTGTTTTAACCTCGGAGAGGGTACAAAAAACAAAAAAGTGTGGGAGAGAGCTGTGGGCTCTGAGGAGTCGCATGCTGAATGCACAAGCTCCACAGCATCGGTCTATATCCGAGTGAAATTTTGTCCCCGAAGCGTGGTGGGGGCGGGTGCCACAGTTTTGTGAGCTGCAGGTCCTGGGCCCTAAAGACTCGTGGTTGTGAAGGGGTAACATATACTGAGTTGCAGATCGATCATTGCCCAGCCCAGGGCAATCCTGATAATAACACTCTCCCCCCCGTCTGAACGGCGGAATATTAAGGGGTGTCGGTATACTGTACACGGCCGTACGCTGACCTCCTCGCTTCGTTTTTTTTACCTGGGGGACCACATGGCAGGGAGATGGGTGTCTTCGGGGACCGCACGCGCAAGCGCTTCTTCTATGAAGAACACGTTCGAAGTGAGATTCGAACCCAGTGTCCTGACAACGTCAAATTAAATGTGAAGGTGTTTTACCTACGGAGCTATAGATCGATCGGTTACCCAGCATTCCTTCATACGAGCATGGTCGTATTTGAGGTATGGGCGTGTGCACTTCACTTTTGCGGACATCTACAGCTCCCCACAAAAAACCCACGACGGACGAACCTGGGCCACGTTTGTTATCCGTAGGTGTGTGGAGGCGTCGGATGCACACCACATATCAGCAGTCGAAGCCAGCCTGGAACCCCGTGGTCCCGTGATAAAATGTGACATCCCGTACCACCGTGGTACCCGCACAAAGGCGTCCCGCACATATTCTAATATCCCGCCCCGCGGCACCGAAAAATGCGAATCCCGTTCCCGCACAAATACGCCCCGCGGCGGCCACATCCCATACAAAGAGTACCGTCTAGTCCCCGGGATAGCTGGGTCCAGCGGGATATCGTCCCGGAGTCCAAAAGGCGTCACGAGGGATACCCTGATGAAGAGTATTACACACCACAGGTGCAGTATCATCAGGACGTTAGGGCAAACAGATTCCTACTCTGTTAATCTGCGCCATCCGGCTCATGTTGCCTGGAGAGAGTCGTACAAGCTGTAGAATCTAGCAAATATTTCCTGGATTGGATCTGTACTACACAGATCCTCCATAACATATCATAACGGCAGGCTAGGATCTACCAGGTACAGGAGTAGATCTATGATCTACCTGGCAGCTTGGTACACGGCAGTGGTAGATCGTCTGTCCCACGTTGGCATCTACGAAGAAAAGCAAAAAAGCGGCGAAATCGAAGCTTTGCGGTCCCCTTTCCGCAAACGCCTCGCAGGAATTCAGAAACCCGCAAGTCCTCAGAGAGCTCGGAGCTCGAGCTCAGAAAGCATCTGCTGAGGAGGCGGCTGGCACTCAGGCTCTAACTCGCTCGCGGAATCAGTCACCATGCAGGTATGTCACTTGTTTTCGGCCTTGGCGTTGTCAGCCCCATTTCCACACAGGCTGTTGGTTTGGTGCAAACTTGTTGCGACCGCACGTCTACTCCACCCATCGCTCGGCAGCGACTATCCTAGCCTGCGCTGGGCAAGTTTGAACCACATGTGGTTGCCTGCCACTCAGTGACGGTCTAACTAGCCTCGCAAGACGTTGGTGCAATGGGTCATGTATTTGTTGCTGGCTCTTGTTGCGTGCCCTTGAGGCGTCTCTGGGACCTAAGGGCTGTGCTTCTGTATTGGATTGCACCTATGAACTCAAACCCCAAGCCACAGATTTGAACATCCAGCTGAACCTTTTGGTACAAAACACCTCCAACCCTGGTATTATCTTTTACTCGTACAGTTCGTGTGCAGCGGTACATTTGCCAAGATGATGATGGTCTTTCGGGTACGATTTGAGGTTTGTACGTACCAAGTACCTGGTACGAGATAAGCAGGTACGAGTCGCACTACAGTTGTACTGGTATCGTACTGCTCCTGTACAGATAAGTAGGTCGACGGCGAAAACGTACAGCAGTACAAGGTTTTCCTTCGGGATGCGGTTTGATTTGGAATCCCGGTGGTGTCGCAAGTTAGATAGACGTTCCAATCTTATGCCGGGATAAGCCTGCGGGAGGGTTCGCTCGTGTTGTGCCGCTGCTGCTGGCGCTGTTTGTGTTTTTGCTGTTTACGGGGGACGGGGGACCATGCTGTAGTAAATAGGGCAAAATATTGTCGGTAAAATTAGCGAAATATACAGGTTTTTGTCTCTAAAGTAGGCCCTATTTAATATGGTCCCCCGTAAATGGGGCTGTGAGTTGGCTGGAGTTCCCGGCTAGATATTCGCCAACCAACTACCAGGTAGGCGACAAAAGCAAAAAGCCCCCCCCCCGGCCGTGGGGGCCCCGCTGGAGGCGCACCCAGAGGGCCGACGCCTCCGGAGGTTCCTGCTGAAGGCGCCGCCGGAGGCACAGAAAAGAAGAAGCTATTTGTTTTCGTTTTAGACTCAAAAAGTATGATAAATCGGCCAGGTTTATCTCTGGTTTTGACCACGAAAGGTAAAAAGTTTGAAGTTCGTGTCAGTTTATCAGACTTTGTAAGGATGCACCAGAAATATGGGCATGCCTTCCCCGTTTGGGGGTCTCTCACTCGTGTTACATTTTGTCGTAACGGTAAAACTCGTGCGGCATGCAGTAGCAGGCCAGTAAAATTACACAAAAAAAGAACGTGCTTGTAAAAAACAGACGGGGACCTCTCCTACGACAGGGGAGAGAAAAGACACGCAGTTCAGGGCGAGCGTCGCTCAAACACCCCAGCCAGAGGTGCTCCTCATCCACTGGAGACTGAACATACTATCCGAGACATAGTCGACGGCTGGGTTGATGCGTTGATGCGCCATGAGCTGCAGAAGACCTCTCTGTGTGCTTGGAGCGTGGTTAGTTGGCTAGTGGTGGCACTACTCGGAGATGCCGGGAAATACGTACCCCGTACCAAACAAGCGTTCCTACAAGCAAGGAAACCCAAATGTTAAAAAGTAGTTGGATAGTTGGCACCGCCACAATAACTATATTACCTAGCCAACTAAAAACTAGCTGGCGACTATTAGTCAGCCAACTCACGGACCTAGTTTTGCCTAGAGTGTGTTCAGGTTGCTCGCGTATGACGTTGCGCTTGTCATACCCAGCAGGAGGACGATGGCATGGCATTACGTTGTGTAGTCGGCTTGCGAGTACTGCATCACCATGTACTTTTACAGCATTATCTATGTTGTCGTAGTTTGTGACCACGGAACTTGTATCTCTAGGGTCAGCACGGACACTGGGTGTGCTGGATGTCGACGGGTAGAAGGAACGGTTGAAATTGAAGAAGACACACGCAGAGAACCCGCAGGTATTACACGAACTGGTGCGAGCTGTGTGTCCGACTGCTGCTCTCACTCCCCTCCCCTCCCTGTATACGAGGAACCTACCGCCGGGAAACGCGGATGTTGTGGCATTGGTTGTGACGGTCATATCACACGAAGTACCTGGTAGATCCCATGCTGTGTTTGTTTACCATTTTATTCTAATCTTCTTCCTTCCTCCCTGTACGTTGATGGTGTAGGCCCCTCGTATGTGATAACCTGTATGTGCCACAAGCAGTATGTATGTTACCAGGTATGATACACGTACAGGCACAGCAAGCAGTATCCCCAGCAGTATCCCCGTATATATGTAATTTCAGCTCTTGCTGCTGTAAATTAACGTCGATGCACGTCTGTCTGACGCTCGCGGCGGCTTCACGAAACGCCAGCAACAGCAGGCGGAGGTACAGTATCATGTGATGCCTTCTTCGAGTACCGGTACACATTAGTATTAACACACAGTAGACGCATACATGCTATACGCATGAGAGCAAGCTGTGCGTCCACATTCGTGCAGGCGAAGAGTCCGCTCGCGAATAGGGTCCAATGGTCGGCGATCGAAAGGCGTACATCCACACGCCACTTGGCGTTACTGGACGTGCCCGATCGTGCTTCAAACGTTTTGTTTTTTTTCGTCCATGTAGGAACAGCAGTATATACCTTTGTATCTAGTATTATTCACGCTAGTATACATGCATACGTGCGCTCGCTTTTGATCCCTACGGCATTCCCGCGCGTCCGGTGATCGTCAGGGGACATCCGGGGTACATCCCCTGGTTTCCTATATATCCGGCTATAAATAAACCATGGTCGTTGCTTTTGCCTGAATTCGAAGTCACGTAACCCTAACGCCAGAACACCTGAAAATTGGAAATTATGGAGAAAAGGAGCGCGATTCACGCGCTCGTACGACTGGCTACTATTACGGGGGGCCATAGTAAATACCTGGTAGGACGTATGGTACACAGAAAAGGCTACTTTTTTTCTAGTCTTTACAACAATATTTGGTCCCATTTACTATGGTCCCCCGTAATACTTGTATAGGTACATCTGATGCCAGGGTATGTGGTATACCGCACCGCGTAACTTGGTGATCGCTTCCCGTCGTGTCGTGCTCGCCATTGGCGTTCGTTTAGAATGTAACCGTGATACGATGCATTGCAAACAAAATGGCTTCAGCCGTGAGTTCGACGGATTGAATTGATTGGCTTGAGGCGGTAATTGCTTGCTCAGACTCATGCGTAAAATATGTCTCATGTTGTGTTCTCTGTGTGTGTTTGTTCGTTCGTTCGTTCGTTCGTTCTTTCTTTTTGTCGCTGTGTGTGCTTGCTTGTTTTGTGCATGTGCGCCTCGCGTGGTGCTGTGCGTGCACATGGCCGGCCTCCCCTCCGTACGGGGCAGAGCGACGACATCATCTGGCAGGTGGTGAACCATCAGTTCTGCTCTTTCAAGAGCAAGATCGCCAAAGAGCAGACTTTCTGCAGGTCAGCATGTGTGTTCTTCTTTGAGCTCTCCGTGTTGTGCTTGCCCCCCGTCGCCCCTTGTCGCTGTCTTCAGGTCTCGATGAAACGACGACCGTAATCTGCTACCAGGTACAGCAGCAGTTGGAGGGTCGAGTCGTTTTTTTTTTTTTTTGGGGGGGGGGGGCGTATTGCTACCGCCTCTGCTCATCTACTGCTGTACGAGGAAGAAAACGTGCACACGCAATTCTCCGTGTGAACATGTGTCCTGGAAAACGCGTGCGGCACTTCCTCTTCTGTAGACCCGCGTGTTCCATGTGTTTTTTTCGGTGCATGTGGATGGTATGCCGTATAGCTTTCACGGGGGTCTGTTGATACAGGCACCAGGCGCGATGCTTGGTGCTGCTTTGCTGCACCTGGTATAAACGCACTTCGTATATACGTACGACGTCGTTATATTCCACACGCTAGGCAACACCCCTGTCAAGCAGACACGATTTTGTTTTTTGGAGCTTTTATTCCTTTAAGTCACTGGCGTGCGGTCTGGCTCTTGGTTTTGGCCGCGGATGCCTTGTGAAGCGGTACGCGTGTCTGTGCTCTTTTCACGGGAACCGCGCACCCCTTCGCCCCCCCGCCCCGCCCCCCCCCCGTCCTCTGTGGCCTTACGACTACGACCATGCATGAGATCGAGTGCATCTCTCCTATCGAGTACACCCCCCTTCTCTCGGTCTACTACGACCGGCGACAACACTCTGTTTCGAGCGAACGCGAGTTGCTCATTTTACACGGGCGCCTAAAAAAGAGCGCAGGGAACCCTTGAGAGCCGGCTGTTGCTTGGTTTTTGAAAGGGGTGGTTTACGACCGCCGAAGTGTTTTTTTTTACTGCCATCCACGAAGGGACACGAGTTGAGGACAGATGCAACGATCCTGCTGCGCGAGCGAGCTAGTTCCTAGCGACAGCTATGTACGTCCCGGCATTCTGGATGGAATTTGAAACTGGTACAACTCTGCCCGTAAGTGTAAGGAACTTTTTGACCGAATATTAGCATAGAAACGTTGTTATATTTAGGGCCATAGTGGTAAGTGTCTTCATGTCGGGATTTTTGTTGACGTGCTGGACGCGTCGCGCGCGTGTTTTTTTTTTTCGCAGGAACGAGTACAACGTGACCGGTCTGTGCAACAAGAGCTCCTGCCCTCTGGCGAACTCTCGCTACGCGACAATCCGCGAGCACAATGGCGTTTGCTACCTGTACATCAAGACCATCGAGCGCGCCCATACGCCCAAGAATTTGTGGGAGAAGATAAAGGTGAACACTTGACTGTAGGAGACAGCTACTGTACCAGCATGCACTTCTGTATCTGGAGGATCGAGCTGGTGGTATTGATAGTTTTTTCACACAACATCGGAGTTTTGTTGAGGCTTGGGTGTATGGATCTTGTGTCTCAGCCCTTTTAGGTCAAACAGCAGTCCCGTTTTGGGGGCCAACCACTCAAACTCTCAAGTATTACATGGAACCACAGTAAATAGGGCCCCAACTATTGTGAGTAAAAATAGCGAAATATACAGGTTTTTGTGTTGCCGTAGGTCCTATTAGATATGGCCCCCGTAAAATAGTTTGCCCCCAAAAACGGGACCGCAGTTTGTTGCCCTAAAAAGGTTAAAAGGTTCCATGAGCCGGGCAGATCACCTACCCCAACGATTGCAACTCGTGCATACATGCAATGTGTGCATCTGGTGCATACATACATACATACATACGTGCCAAGTACGCTGATTTCACTCGTTTTTTATTCTTGTTTGAGGTGTACGATGTTGCTTTTTAGTCGTGATGGGTGTACTGTTTGCATTGGTATTGTTTCGTTTTAATTTTCCCTCTGAGGTGTTCCTTCCACGCCAAAGTCGTTGGGGCCTGTCTTGCGTGTGACCACGGACCATTTTTTGTTTTTGTTCTTGGCGATGATTTGGTGTGAGAAGCAAAATAGCAACAACAACAAGAACAACACCAACAACAACAACTTTCATGATACCCCAGATATTTGAGGGCTGATGTATTTCTGATCGATGACGAGGTGATCTACCTACCTCTTGTTGTCGGGTGGCAGCAGCGTATGATCTGCAGCAGGATGTATCTAGCACGCAAAGTTCCTGCGTTGGGTCTGTGCTACGTATACAGATCCTGCACAAAGATAAGCAAGCGAGCAAAGGCAAGCGAGCAAAAGCCGAAACAGCAAAAACTGACACGGCAACAAAGTCCTTCTCCGGGCTACACGATGTGTACGTATTCACCTTTTTTTTTCTAATCCTCCGGCGGATTGGTAAAAATAAAGCTTTAAGCTCACCACACTTCCACCTTCTCGTGTCGTGTGTCAATTTAGCCTGTAGCTCCCGTTGCAACATCAGCACAGGCTGCTGTTGCTGCTGGCGCTTGGGCACGTTGACCCGACCTGACCCCCGAGAGGGGCAGGTGCGGTGGAGATAGCCACCCGCGAGAGCCATCTCTCCCGGGTAGCGTGGGACTCGCACGAGGCTACCCACGAACAAAAACCGAGGCTATGAGGCCTTCCCGCCGGACTTGGTCCAGTTACGGTCCACCCCCTACCCGTTGGAGCGTTGGTCCTTCATTCAGCCCATCCCATTTCTGTCCCGACGTTCAACGTTCTTCTCGGATGCTGCTACCTACGACTCCTGTATACGGACCCCGCGGTTTTGGTCGGCGTGCCTGATTTTGCTTTTGCCCGTTCGTTGTCTGTCCTTTTGGCGCCTTTGTGTGTGTGTTCATGTGTGTTTGTTTTCCTCGCCCCCGGCGTTTCCGCTCTCGACGACGGCAGCTGTCGCGCAACTACGCGAAAGCTTTGGAGCGAGTGTCTCGAGAGCTGGAGTTCTTCCCAAAGCACTTGCAGCACAGGAGCAAGCAGCGCCTGACGAAAATCCACCAGTACCTCATCAGGATGCGGAAGCTCAAGCTCAAGGCCAAGCCCAAGCTCGTTACCATCAACCCCAAGGTCCGTTTTTTTTTTTTTTTTCTCCTTTCTTTTTTTTTTCGGTCTTTTACTGATCGATGGAGTCTGTTTGCGGGTGCAGGATGAGGGAGTGTTACGATGTATGATATCACTATTGATAACTGTGGACGGGAATGTAACGACCGTTTTGACTTCATGTTTTGTGCCCACGACAGTCCTAACATTCCACTTCGGAGTGGTATTATACATACAAGTACATCGCAGAATACAGGACGCGCGCTGCGATGAGGGTAAGGGTGACAGGGGATGCTGTACCGTTTTTTGGCAGGACGCGCGCCACGGTAGGGATCCTGTGCTTTCTTGTCCTTCGTTTTTTTTCTCTATCCCATTTTTCGCCCTCCCCCTCTACTCTCCCGCTCCCCCCCGGTAGCGGTAACTCAGATCCGGGGTCACGTAGTGGGCGCTCCTCCCCCCTTCCCCCACTTCGTACGATTCGTGCCTTGCTTTTTATCGCGGGGAGAATTCAGCATTTTCTTCTCTCGTCGACTCGCGTCGAATTGTGCAACTTACGCTTTTTGGAGGCGATTTTCTGTACTGTACCTTTTTTTGGCCAAAATGTTTCTGTTCGGTACCTTTTTTGGCCAAAACATCTCTGTACGGTACCTTGTTTTGGCCGAGACAGTCCTGTCTGACGGGGCAAGAGCCAATCTGCTGGTCAGCGGAGATGCCGACATGAAGTCAGGCAAGCGAATCGAGTCGAATGAAATCAGCCCCCTCCCGGCCGAGAGGGTCTCGCCTCAACAAGAGAATAAGAATACCTCGCAAAAATTCCTTCCTACAAGTATCGAAACCCGATGCCGTAATAAACCGAGGAGGGACTACCCACACCCAATGTCGTTGGAAACCCTACCCATGGCGTTAAAATATTTTTCGTTGTACGGCAGTAGTGGTATCCCCACCTTAACCCTTTTAGAACCGCAAATCCGTTTTGGGGACACCACTCAAATTCTAAGTGATTTGTCCCCAAAACGGGACTACCGTCCTAAAAGGGTTAAGGCCCTACTGGAAGACTCTGCAGTGGATAAGACCAGGTAAACCGGCTTGTCACGAGAAATAACTTACTTGGAGTAAGTATTGGGCCCTTTTTTTCAGCGGTAAAAACTATTATTAAGACGACGCAAGAGATGAGACCCACCTGAATCGCTAAATTGCGTGTCCCGAGGCGGTCTTAACCCTTTTGGAGCTGCTACAGTAGGACTGCAGTCCCGTTTAGGTGACAAACCACTCGAATCCCAAAAAGTTTGTCCCTAAAACGGGACTGCGGTACTAAAAGGGTTTAGGTGGGTTTACCGCTACTGCTGTACACCTGGGTATAGGTCCTGTAAATTGTTTCTTAAGCGTGAGTCTGTTTTGTTTCTCGTGAACTTTTTGTATGAGGTGTAGAGATCTTACACTATATTCAAGTGAAGAGGAGCCTCAGAAAGTATATATAGGGTGTGCGCCCCTCTACGGTGTATATATATAGCGTGATGTGGCACTGGACGGAAATGTAAGCACCTTTTGTCGTGATCTTGGGGCCTCAACGATCCTTTATGTTTCCGTCCAGAGCGGTGCGTACTGCTGTATTAGAATGAGCACCAAGAAAGGCAGGCTGATATTTTGCGTACATTTTGGGGCAGAAAGAGGTTTCCGTACCATACTACGGTAGGAACGGCAGGTTTTTCTTTGTCTCGTGTTTTAGCCTCTCGCGGCCAGGGCGCCGGGTTCCTCCGCTACTCGTGTACTTATATATGTGTTACATGTTTCAAGATTAAAAATACAGTCAGCTGTGATGAGATCGATTTCGTCGAAAGTCACGTTTGCAAGCTGTGTGTGATGCTGGTGTTAGGAGTACTTCGGGCGCGCGTACCACGGGTTTTGTCTAAGCTCTTGAAGGATATATATATATACATATACATGTATATATACTTCGTATATACAGTAATATAGATATACGTATCTCGCGTTGAGTGCGTGGCGTCTGAGCCATCCTAAAATATTCTAGCGGGTTTTGTACTGATATGTAGGCATGTATGCGACATGAATGAATACCTGTCGGGGTGCCAACACATGATGCCACTCTGTATTTTGCTACCTGTGTGTGCTTGTGAGATTTCACCTATCTGGCCGGGTGCGCAGCGATGCTGGCCCCGGGCCCCTGCTGAGGTCAGGGGTATAGGTGTGGAGGTGTGGGTGACCGTTCCCTTGCGTGCCTCGCGAGTGGAACAAAACCGTGCTTCAGTGGAACTCGGGGAGCTATACAACACGTACGAACTTTTTGTCTCATTGTCATTTCCATTGTGTACGTATAATATATAGAACTACATACTTAGATCACAACCCCTGAGCGTGCTCGGTTGGTGCATCCCTGGCCTCTCAGAGCTCCCACTTCCAAACCGCCTCCTTTCATTACTTGCCGGACCTTTCCAGCAGTTCTTTGTTTTCTCGGTCATTTCTTCCTTTTTTCTTCTTTCGTTTCGTGTGCGTGCGTGTACTCCGAGCACGGCATCGCGGGAGGACCCGGCACCGTCGCGGATGCCAGCGGGTGCTGGCGGGTAGAGGGGGGGTTGCAAGGAGCACGGTCGCTGCTTTCGTGCCTAGGCGTCGCGTGTGCCTCGAGACACGAGGGATGCATGAACGGGATTTATCTGGCTTCGATTTATGATTGTTGATAGAGTATGTACGAGTTCATAAAGGTCGTTCGGGAGGGCAAGATAATATTCAAGCGGTGCTTATTTTTGCGACCACGCTGAAGTTGAAAGAGGGAGGTGTGCAGTTTGAACACCAACGTTATCGAGCTGGCGAACGACGGCCACGGTGAGCACCGGGCTTCACGCGGGGCGGGCGACGGGGCTGATTGTGGCAGGGAGTGATAAAAGCTTTACCCGGACCGAATCGGTAGCGAGGTGGTCGCGAGAGGGGCGGGCGGCGTACGAGGCTGAGAGAAAAGCTCTTCTGTGCGATTTTTTCTCTTCTTCTTTTCGACCGGGTGTAAGGTGTTCCAATCAGGCAGAAAAATATTACACGAGAGGGGGCGGGGATTTTTTTTCCTTTCCGAGTTTTCGGTTTCATTTTCATTGTTCTTGCTGCTGTGCCGTGCTTTGCTTTCGCTTTCTTCGTACATACAGTACAGACATAGAGCATATCGAAGGAAGAAAATAAGTACAGACAGTAGTGCCCTACCTGGGGTGTATGTACTTACGTACGACATCCGCGATGCGAAGCGTATATGTGGCATCCAAGCTAACGTCGGAGCTGTTTTTTCCTGAAGCATGGCGGCGGGACTCTTGGCATTATCAAGTCGCCGGTTTGCAATTACGATCCTTAAAAAAACTAAATTCAATCGTGGACCTCTGTTCCTTCGCATAATTTGATGCACTTTTTTCCTTCCTGATCGAGCGTAGCGGGCGGCGTAGGCCGCCCGCGGAGCGAAGCGCCTTGTATATTATTATTATTATTATTATTATTATTATTATTATTATTATTATTATTGTTATTATATCCCCGCTGTGTGCTTTCTGCAGGTCGAAAAGCGCGAGAAAATGCGAGAGAAGAAGGCCCTGGTGGCCGCTAAGCTGGAGCGTTCGATCGAGGGGGAGCTGCTGGAGCGGCTCAAGAAGGGCACGTACGGCGACATTTACAACTTCCCGGAGGTCCAGTACGACAAGGTATGGATGGAGCATTCCTGCGGGAAAAAAAAAACCGCGTCATCCTTTGGATGTATGGAAACAGTTGCGAAGACTATCACGGGAGAATACAGCGGCAGTCAGGACCTATTATGGGGGACCGTAGTTGACAGGACCTATGGTATACATAAACACCTATATGTTTAACCATTTGTACTAATAATATTTGGTCCTGTTAACTATGGCCCCCCGTAAATAGTATGGTGTGTAAGCATTGGGAGGGTGCATGGTGTTAATGGGGATATCGCGGGCTCTGATTTCTGATCTTCGTAGTGGTGAACTGTTTTTTCGTTTGCATTGTGGGCGCTGCTGTTCGTTTTTTTTTTCTTTCGTGAAAAATCGGAGAGTGGTGGGACAAGCGGGTGCCTCGTGGACCCCTCTCCTCCTGCTTAGATCGATGTTTTTGTTCGTGTTCTGCTCTGCAAAGCGAATACATCAAATGCGCTCGCTACTAGGGAGGAATTTGCTACTGTATTTTCGGAGCGTGCTCCCATCGGGATACAGGACAACGTCTATCATGCGATAGGAAGCGGAAGACGATATGTCGTATATATGTATTTTTTACGTACCGGGTACTTTGAAATATATTTTTGTTTGTTGCCGGTAGGTTGGTCGCTTGCTGCTCTCGTTTCAGAGGTACGTTCCCTTGACCGGTTATTTTTTGTGAAACAAAAGAACAGCAGTGCGACCACGCGCGGAACGTGTCGAGCAAGCAGTGTACGGTCGGTATATTACGAAGGTGCCCGTGAGAAAATGTCGTTGTTATCCGTGCTGAGAAACAGGAGATAACGCACGATGACGATGACGGTGTTTCTCACATCAGCTTTCTCCCTCGCCCCACTAAAATTTACAGCAGTGGTCCGTGGTAACGAAACAGGCTACGTAAGAACGAAAAAAATCGTCTCTCGGTGGAACGGAAACAATCAATAGTTGGTACCTGGTACAAAAATAACAGGCGCAGCAGCAACAGAATACGCATATCGACCACAACATGGTAACTCGTCTATGCTGTTTTTTTTTTTCAAACAGCCTCGATGCAAATAAACGAACGACAAGAATGATAGGCGGCAGCGGCACCAAAATATACATATCAAGCACAAACACGTAACTCGTCAATCCTCTGGTGCTTTATGGATGCAACGATTATTTTCTTGCCATGATATGCTGCCTCTGCTGCTGCTGCTGCTACTGTGAGGGTCACCTTTCTTGATTTCGAGGAGGCCGACGTATCACCCCGAACACCACCAACAGCGAGGTGTAGATCGACTCCACCTTTCTATGCGGACCACCGAGCTGGAGAGCGTTAGGAGAAAACAGCAGCAATAGGAGTAGCATATCTCAGCAGGCAACATATATCGCCTGAAAAACGCGGAAAGAATGCCACGGTGTTTCGCCCTCTTTTTTTTTCGCCCATAAAGTAAATGTTGTTAATAGGAATAAGCTCGTATGGAAGCACGGACACGGGCACAGGAATACGCGCTGTTGGTGTGTTGGTGCACCCTTGCCGTGCGAGGGAGAGGGAAGACCGTTTCCACCGTTTTACCCTTCGGTGGGTCTTCGGGAGTGGGCAGAAATGTTGACTAGAAAAAAAGGGATGCTCACGAGTTATGACCCGACCCCCAGGTTGCATCAGGAGGTCTTCAACATCTCACCGGCCGGGTCGGGACTCCTCGGGTCGGGTCTGGTTAGGAGGTCTCCAGAATCGCAGGCGTCGGGTCGGGGTCGGGTTCGGTGGTCTGACCTGGCCCGGCCCGACCCGCGAGGTTTGACCCGACCCGTGAACAGGTCACGGCTGTTCACGGATCGGGTCAAACCTCGCGGGTGAGGTCAGGTCGGGCAAGGATGGCGCTCCCCGATCCGTGAGAATCCCAAGAGACCTGGCCCGACCCGACCCGACCTGACCCGTGATATAAAAAAAAACTCCGTGACCCGACCCGGCGGGTCGGGTCATGACCCATGAAAAGCCCTGAAAAAAACGGCAGTACAACCGATTTATTTCTCACTATTTAATGGCCACCTTCTGCAGCGAATGCTTTTATGTACGGCAGAGGAGTACTCTAGTCCTCAAGAGCTGTTGCCAGGAAAAAAAAATGACTCGATGATTGCTGCGCCGCCGTTCCTCGCTTCTTTTTTTCTCCAAACGGGCGTCCGAACGATGTTGTTGCCGTGCTGCTCTCTTGTGTACTTGCTCCGCGCTGAGCTGAAACTCAACCTGACCACACCACCAACCACCCACCCATCCCGCTCTGCGCTGCGCGGACAGATGTTGTCTAAGGCGGAGGACGAATACGCGGAGCAGAACCCCGAGGAGACGGAGGAGATGGAGATGGAAGAGGAAGAGGGCGAGGTGCGAGCTTTTGCCTCCAGCAACGGTTGATTCGGTCCGCTCCCTGTTCGTTGCAAAGTGCCGCTGGTAGCTGTCCGTACTGCTTGTGGGTGGTTGCGGTGTTGGTGGTGTTGGTGGTGTTGGTGGTGTTGGTGTTGGTGGTGTTGGTGGTGTTGGGGTGGTGTTGGTGTTGGTGGTGTCGGTGTTGGTGGTGGTATTTTTGTTCACTGTTGCAGTTGCTGGTGTTGGTGTTGATGTCGTCGTCAAGCCTGTTGTTGATGTTGGTGGTGTTGGTGGTGTTGGTGGTGGTGGTGTTGGTGGTGGTTGTGTTGGTGTTGGTGGTGTTACGTTGGCGTTGATGTTGGTGGTGGTGTTCGTTGATGTTGATGTTGGTGTCGGTGTTGGTGTTGTTGGTGTTCGTTGGCGTTGGTGTTAGTGTTGTTCGTTATTTTCGTGTTGGTGTTGTCTTCCTCCACGCGTCGGTCATGTACCTCAGTAGGGTGTGGTCGTGCAGCTTGAGCGTTGAAGAAAGTTGTTCAGGCGCACTCGGTGCGGACGCCGGCAGGTGGTGCGAATGACGGTATGCTCTGCGAATAGAGCTTGTGATCCCTTCTGTGTGGCTGCACACGAGCTACGTCTGGTCGCGGTTGTGTAACGAGCGTCCGGCATCCACGGCGAACATTCACTTTGATTTTCGCTGGTGTATATGTCGGGCGTACTGCGGAGGGGGGGGGAGAGGGAGTGCGTTGGGGTGGATGGGACGGTGTTAACCACGGCGGACACGACAGTCAACGCAAAGAACTGAGCTCGGCGTGGGGTACACAGGTCTGAAGCGCCTTGAGGGTTGGTTGCGATGGGCGCACGAGAACACCTCTCGTTGAGTATCTCTCGGCTTGCCTCTCTGCTACATTACGCCCTTGCTCCTTCGCCCGGTTCGAGAACCGATATAAGCAATGCCAGGTGCGTAGCTGTAGTCACATCGCATACTTGACCCCCTTCCCCCCCCCGCTTCCCCCCCCCCAAAAAAACAGGTGGAGTATGTTGAAGACCTCGAGGAGGACGAGAGTGACATCGAAGACGCGGCAGAGTGGGGTGGGTCTTACTGGGGGGCACCGGGGGCAGCGGGTACCGAGGGGGCAAGGGCCGGCGCGGCGGGAGGAGATAGCGATAGCGAGGAAGACGGGGACGATGACGGTAAGGAACGCCTATGTATGCACTTCTTATGTATGCGGAGCGTATATGTGCTTTGATTTTATTTTTTTCATTCGCCACTCTCTCTCTCTCTCTCTCTCTCTCTCTTTCTCTTTCTCTCTTGTTTTTTTTCGCGTGGCATGGCGTGGCGTTATTGCACCGCGATCTGTAGCCTACCGAACCTGTCTGACTTTTGGTTGTGGTGTGGCGACGTAATAAAGGAGAATTGCGGATGTATTTTGTATCACTCCTGTCTTTATTATTACGGGGGACCATAGTTAACAGGACCTATGGTATACATAAAACCCTATACATTTCACCATTTTTACTGAAAATAGTTGGTTCTGTTAACTATGGTCCCCCGTAATAGCACCATTTTTTTTAGTTTATAATACTAACGTAAGTGTAGTGTAGGGGCTCTGTGCCTTCACCCAAAAACTGTTTTTTTTATAAAAGTAGTATCTTACTAAGAACCGCTTTTTGAGACGGCTTTTCTTGCATATGGATGAGGCGGGGGGCGGGGTATAGTCGACGGCTAGACAGGCAGGCTCACACTACTGTGTGGTTGACAGGACCGACATGCGTTTGCTTTACGACAGTCCGCTTCGAACGCGTCGATGAAAAAGGATCAACGAGAGGAGTGCCGTATCCCGCATGCTTTGGGCCGTCTGATGCGAATGCCCTTCGCTCTTGAAAACCAAAAAGCGAAGCAGTACGTCACGAACGACAGTAACTCGCCAGGCTTGTTCTGCCTCGTTGATCCTCTTTATAGCTTTCTTTGCCTCAGGCTACATCAGGTATATGGCATGTGGTATACCGCAGTCGGTACGCCGTATTCAGCGGCCAAGGAAGTAGCCAAGCCTGTTGACGGGTCGAGTCGAACCTCGCGGGCCAGGTCGGGTTCGGTCGAGTGAGCGTGACCCGACCCGACCCGACCTCGTGGGAGTTTGAAAACCTCCTGACCCCGACCCGACCCGACCCGACCCGTGAGAATTCGAAAAATTCCTGACCCGACTTGCTGGGGTCCGGATCATGACCCGTGACGGACCCTGGACATGGCAGCGACGGGAAAGTTTCTTCTGGTGACGTATTCGCGCGCTTGAATGCCCCAAAAAAAGAACATACCAGGGTTTTTTTCATGCAGAATGGAGACTGTCTGACCAGCATCACCCCCCCCCCCCCCCCCCCCCGCCCCGATTATTTTGAACAAAACCACCAGACTCAGAAGGAGACGGAGAGCGGAGTGGTGGTGCCAAGGGCAAGCGAAAAGCGAGCAGCGGGCGGCCTGGGAAGGCGGGGAGCGCAGGGGGGGGGGGGGCGGGGGAAGCGCCGAAAAGACGGCGAGGAGCGGCAGCAACAAGCGGCGCAACCGAGAAGAGGAAACCGTCGAAACCGTCGCACCCTTACGTCGAAGTGGAGTACGAAGAGGAGACGGAACGCGCGGCTTCGGAGTCCATGTCGTTCAACTGGTAGCACCGGGTGTTGCTGCTGTTTGGGAGGTTGAATGCCGTTGGGCTTCGTTGGGGGTGTTTGTGTCTGCTACGTTAAATCGATGGCATTTTTGTTGGTTGTTTTGCTTGGACGTACGTCGGAAACGTTTCAGCAACTTTAAACTGCGCTCACGTAACACGGGGAGGACTACTAGCTGATTGGAATTGGAGAGGGATAGTTTCAGCGGTGGCTGCTCAAGGGGCCGGGGAGTTGAAAAGATGGCGTGAAGCAAAATTGTGGAGTTTTTTTCGTACTGCTGTACATGTAGCTCTTTGCTAGAAAATGGTAAGCCTCGATGACGGCAATGTGAACAAACGCTTGATGGGAGTTAGATCTCGTGAATGCTGTTGCTAGTGTAGCACAGCGGGCATTTTCGGAGTTGCGCAATGAAAACGTTGTGCTGTAACCGAACCTTGATTGACCGGAGGCAGTCAGGCGAACCGCATCACTCGGGTTGCACGGCCGTAGATCGGTACAGCGTAGAGATACGGGGGTTTCACGAATGTGTGTTCTCTCTATCAAGGCCCGCGAGGTTGTTTATCGAGCTCGGGGGGGGGGGAAGCGCCGAAGCAGCGGGGGAACATGCTGCCGCACGTGGTTCCCCCCCTTTGCCCCCGAAATCTGAAAGTTGTATTTGGTTTTGACCCCACCTTCGTTGTTGGGCCTTCACCTCCGGACACGCGCCCTCGAAGTATGTGAGGAAGGGAGGAAGAACCCAGCCTGCAGCCGACGGATGCAACGGGGGGACACCCTTTGGCAGCGCTTTTACTATTAATATATACACACTTATTCCAAGTCTGTTCGCACCGGTAGGCGGATTCTCACGCGCTTTTTGTGTGAGTGAACGCTGTGTCGGCTCTGGGCAGAGTAAAAACCGCTCCGTATTTATGTGGGCGCGCTATCGATTTTACCGCATGGGGGTGTCGAATTTTGCTCAGTGGATGCTGTTGGACCGAAGTGGGGGGCCTCCATATTCCTGCGAGCATTCGGTGGGCGTATTTTGCTGTACAGACTCGAAGCAATCGCGTTCGCCCTGGGGTGGCTGGCGCCTCTGATCGCCGTGTCACACAGACCATGCACCAGGCCACTTCTACTGCAAATCTGCTAACTGCAGTTTCGTTTTGCGTTCGTACGTCGTTTTTTTACGTCCGAACGTCGTTTTTTACGTACGTACGTACGTACTTACGTACGCACACGTACGCCATTTTTTTCTGCTTCTGGTCTCTGCTGACGTATCTTCGTACCTGGTACCAAGGTCATATTGTAGTCGGGAAGGCTGCAAGTACGTACGACTCGTACCAGGTATGAAAGAGTGGACCTGTCGACCTCCTATTTGTTGCGTGCTTCAAGTAGATAACCGTCTCTGCGACACCTATTAATGGAAAATATTATTAGAAATCGGGAACCGATATGATAATAATCTGCAGTCTGTTGTTGTAATTACTGTCTGTAGAGTGAGTGAGACAATTTTTTCAGTGTAAATAAAGACTGCAATTTGGAAGGATCTCACAAAATATTCCACACAGCTTGCAAAGATGAGTTTCGACGAAATCCTCGATCTCACAGCTAGCTGTTGAATCTTTTTTTATTTTTATAAAAATATACGAAGGTTGACGTTTTGATACCATACATGGGTTTTGGCGCCCGGAAATTCGGGCCGAAACGCTGGTTTTTACCGGTGGGTTTTAGTTGACGTGACGTCATTTCACGCGTGTTTTGAGGTCCCACTACAACCTGGGAGAAAGGATCTTTAGGTTGGTAGGCTGTTCAGGTATTTTGGTTCCTGTTGGGATCAAGGTACGGGCGAAGACCCAATCCAACCCCTGACTCTCACCCTAACCCTGACCCCAAACCGGCCAAAACGGGCCAAAACTGGCCATACACGCGGCTGCGCCGCGTTTCCATCGAACCAGGAAATTTCTCAATTGCGGACGACGATTCCGAAGTGCGGACCGCGCAACCCAATTTTCAAGTCGAAAGCACACCTACCTAAAGATCCCTTCTCCCAGATTGCTAATTTAAACCTACTCCGTGTTTTTACATTTTTTTCTACCCAGCAGGAGAACGACCGAACTGGGCCAATACGCACGTTTTTTTCGAAGCACCTGAGGTCTTTCGGTGATAGGTACGTGCTAGTAGTTGCTGGATCCGTTCTTCTTGTCCTGAGGTCCGCAGTTCGGCGTTTGGAGACCAGTTTCGGTAAAACACATGAGCTAAACAAGCCAATTCCACCATTTTCGGACAAAAGTCTCTCGGAAATATATATATATATATACCTGGTATATATTATATATAGATGCATATCACGTGAATTCCACAACATTCCGGGCATCCTCTCTACATGCATACACAGCAGTACGCAGACAAAAACAAAATAACACCCCGTTTTCCCAATTTTTTCGCCATTTTTTCGCCCGAAAACCGTTTGGTCGCAAAATGTCTGGTGGGAATTCGACATCATCTGAAGGTATTACCTACCAGGTACTGAGATATAGAGGGGGGGTAAAAAACCCAGAGTAAATCCTTATTACACTCTCCCTCTCTGAACGGCGGAATTTTTGGGGCGTCGGCACCGTGTACGGCCAGACCTATACCCGCTTTGTTTCAACAGCTAGGGAACCAGGGAGATAGATGTGCTTTCAGCGACGCGCACGCGCAAGCGTTTCAATAAAATAATCGTTCGAAGTGAGATTCGAACCCGTGTCTTGCCGACGACGCCAAATAAATGTGAAGGTATCACAGGGGTAAAATACCGATGTATCACCCAGCCCAGGGTAGTCCTTGTAGCAGAGAAGAATGGGGCATGATTAACCCGTTTCCCGGGTCTTACACGCCTGCATGCCTGTGCCCCTGTAACAAGAGGTGGTGACGATTGTATATTTCTCGGAGATGTGTGTTCGATTCTCGAAAAAAAAAGTTGATCAAAATTGAGATGCGAAAAATATTGAGCTCATTTGTGCTGCACAGCATGCCGCAGTTCAGGGACACATAACAGTTAGTATCATCAGCTGGTTATAATATATTACTCCTTTCAACGCGAATCATCGTGAATCGTTCTGAATGAGCACATCCTTGCCTACTATTAATACTGCAAAAGAGCAATGCCTTATAGGGGTGGTGGCTTATTATTTTTTCTCGCGAAACAATGTGGCTTCGAAGATTGTTTGTTAGCGCCACCCGACCAACATCTCTACGCGCTGCAAGTACAGTTTAGCAGTCCTACAACAAATTGTGCTATTACTAGAGAAAGTGTGATGCTAACCGGTATTATACTAATTAATTGCTGCTCACTTGGGGAGCTCGCAACCGGCGAGAAAGTATTGTGCCGAAATAATGCAACCCGTACTACCGCCGTGATGGGATGAATCGTAAAACCGAATCAATGATGCGACCTGTCTTTTCCCCCCCGAACGAATCCTATATACCTGGTATGCTACACAAACAAGTGGGTGTAGTAGAACCCGAGGATCGTGGGTAAGGAAATGGAATGCAGGAGCCATCTGATCTGGCAAGGAAGGCAACTTATCTTGTTTCTCGCGAGACTTCTTGTGTTTTGTATTGATAATAGACTAGCCCTTCACGATGAGAGAAGGCAGGGAGCTGTTGAGAGTGATTCGATAGGGAGGGGCTTGATCTAAGGCATCAACCCCCCTCTGCTCTCTCCTTCTATTAATAGACGAGTAAAGACTCTTACCCAAAGAAATTTCCTCACAGGCGCTTGTCTACTCGTCTGCCATCGGCTATCCTAACCATTATGCTGCAAGGGAAGCTTCAGAGCCCGTTCGTCGGGTGATATACAGTCGGGGTGTTACAGTTCGGCTATCCCATGACCAGTCTATAGTGTGAAGGTGATACCTACTGAGCTATAGGGGTAAACGACCGATCGATTACCCAGCCCAAGGTAATCCTTATAACACTCTCCCCCCCTCTAAACAGCGGGATCTTTGGGGCGTCGGAACCGTATACGTACGTCCATACGCTGACCTACCCGCTTCGTTTTTACCTGGAGAACCAGGGAGATGTGTTTTTAGGTGTGCACGCGCAAGCGTTTCTGTAAAAGAAACGTTCGAAGTGAGGTTCGAACCCGTGACCTGGACGACGTCAAATGTGAAGGTGTTACCTACTGAGCTATAGGGGTAAAAGACCGATCGATTACCCAGCCCAAGGTAATCCTTTTATAACAACAGCCCGATACTTCTCCACATATATCCCAACAATACATACATTCGCCAGTTTTCCAATCGAAGGTTAATATGCTTACTTTGTCGCCATCTATCTGACAACGTGCACAGCGTACACGTACGTGTCAATAGTACAACTGCTCATTGTATAGTCTCCACGAGGGTAAATCATGGTCCGACTGATCGGTGCCTCTTGTTTCGTGTCTCGTATCTCCTTCATCCATGCGTCATGATGCGACAAGATGTGCACAACCGTATAATATGCGCACAAAATGTGCCGCACGTCCTCCTCCTTCCGCAATATTACGTTGCACTTCCGCATCACTCACTCACTCACTCGCGTCGTCCGTCACTTAATCCTACCTATTATCATAGCAGGTTGATTCCTTTAGGACCGCAGTCCCGTTTTGGGGGCAAACTACTCGGAAGTTTAGTGGTTTGTCCCCTAAACGGGACTGCACTTACTTCTAAAAGAGGGAGTCGATTACAGCGATCGAAGCAAATTGTATTTTAGCGTTATCAACCGTCTACGCGAGCAGCGCTTTAATAGCACCCAGCACAGTATGTATGCACCGACCGGTAGGATCACGTTGCAACTGCAATGCCGTGCGTTTCTTTTTGCGTTGAATGAATGAAGTAACTCAGACACCAATCAGTCTGCACCACCCGCCCCCAACCACGCAGTGAGTGGCCGTCGCTGTGCAATCGTCACCTTTTCCCCTATTATTATCTATGAAGTCCCACTACTAGCAGGGTAAATATTAAGAATAGAAATGTTCTTCGACGAAAACAGGTGCGTGCGTGCGCGTCACACTGACCGAAGCATCTCCTCGTGTTGCGTCCCTAAAGACGGACCTCCCTGGTTCTCCAGGTTATGAAACGGAGCGGGTAGGTCAGCGTCCAGACGTATACCTGGTTTACGGTTCCGACGCCCCAAAGATCCCTCCGTTCAGAGCGGGGGAGGAGAGTTGTTTCAAGGATTACCCTTGGCTGGGTAATCGATCGATCTTCTACCCCTATAGCTCAGTAGGTAACACCTTCACACTCGTCATTAGATCATTTTCGCGTCAGTCAGTACCTTGTACGCGTATAATGATCTGGTATCATCATCATATTTTATATTATTATTATTGATGATGTACTTCTAAGTAATATCTTCGCCGGTTTGTTAAAGTTGTACTGCGGCCACAGCTAGTTGTAGTCATCATATAATCTTGCCCGAAGAACTATCATCATCACAGAAGAACGGGAAACTGCAGTATAGTTGTGTGCATACAGTACAGCAGTATAGTGCAGTCTGTGTAATACTCGTTGTGGTAGATTGCGGAGGGATGTGTGCCTACATATTTTCTGTCTATATAGCTTTGTCCGTCGCTACCAGTCCATGAATCTCTTGGCCTCGTCCTCTATACCCGGCAGAACTCTACTATAAGGATTACCCTGGGCTGGGTAATCGATCGGCATTCTACCCCTATACCTCAGTAGACAATACCTTCACATTTATTTCACGTCGTCGAGGACACGGGTTCGAATCAACGTTCTTGTATAGATAGACACACGCTTTTGCGCGCGCGTCCCTAAAAACATGTCTCCCTGATACCCCAGATGTTGAAACGAAGCGGGTAGGTCAGCGTACGGTCGCATACGGTACCGACGCCCCAAATATCCCGCCGTTCTGAGGGGGGGGGGGGGTGTTAAAATAAAAGGGTTGCCCTGGGCTGGGTAATCGATCGATCTTTTACCCCTATAGCTCAGTAGGTAACGCCTTCACACAAGAAGTACCCTGGCAGTACTTAAGTCTGGATAGGAGTATAGCTACGGGGCGACGGGTGCATACATACATGTTTTTTTGTCCATGTAATACATGAAGTTATATCCGTCGCTACCGGTGTGCTTATTTCATGAATCCCTTTTGGCCTCGTCTTTTATATACATACATAGCGTACACACGTACGTGGCCAATCGGCTACCACCAAACACCCTCTGGAGGGCAAGATATCTTACCCTCTGGAGGGTGCCCAAAAATGGGCTATACTATCGTGCGGTAAATTTTAGGCCCACCACACCGACGTACAGAGCGGTCGGCCGCGCACGCTCTGGAGGCCGACGTCACAACAAAAACCCTCTGGCGGGCAGAATATATTTCCCTCTGGAGGGTGCCCAAAATTGGGCGATACTATCGTGCGGTAAATTTTAGACCCACCACACCGACGTACAGAGTGGTCGGTCGCGCACGCTCTGGAGACCGGCGTCACAGTAGAAACCCTCTGGAGGGCAGAATATGTTTTCCTCTGGAGGGTGCCCAAAATTGGATGACACTATTGCGCGGCAATTTTCAGACCCACCACATCGACGTACAGAGTTTTCCGGCGCGCACGCTGTGGAGGCTGACGCCACCCCCCAAAACTCTCTGGAGGGTATGCGACCGTACCCGCTGGAGGTGCCCGAAAAAGGGCGACCCTACAGTGCAGTCGAAAACGCACCCACCACACCGACATCTAGTGGATTTGTACGGTGAACCGCCACAAGACGCTGACAGTCATACGCGCCCCCTGTATTTATTTATTGATATGCGGAAACAGTACACATTGTTGCATCCAATATTTTGCTTTATATTATGAATCTACTACATGTTTGCTCAATCCAACTGGCCCTGTGTGGACAGTTGTTTACACACACACGATGTCCTATATCTGCCACGCCTTTCGAGACTATTCTACGCCATACAAACACCGGTTGCGGGTATTTAATGTACAACAATGTGTACAGTATGTCGACCGTGCGGCGTGGTACCCGCCTAACCTACCCCTTGCGTGTCCTTCTGCCTCCTCCCTGCTCAATGCATCTACGTGCGTATGCTTCGGGGAAGCCCGTGCCTCTCTTTGACGAGTTCTAAACCAATGCGCCACAATGAGGCAACAGTATAACAACTCCCCACATACATGTCGTGGTGGAGCGAGTATCATACGTAATTCACAAAAATTAGTAACCCCCCTGTCTTGAGCTTTCGCCGACAAACAATTACAATATAGGCAACAGCCAGACACAGAGATGGGGATATTGAAATTCCCAGCATCAACTGGCCAGAATACAAAAACGAAGACGGTATCATCATTCGAACACAAGAAGAGGGGGGGCATCACATTGTGGCACAACCTGTGTGAGCTAAACACGCGCTTTGAACAAAACACACCCTGCGGGCACTGCAACCGAACAGAGATGGCGCAGCCACTACACATGGATCAGGGACATCCCAACAAAATTACTCACACCTGCCACCATCGAGCACGGGAAAACAACGAATGAATATGAACGCAATCCAATATAGATAGAAAACAGACATGCCCTGATGCTCTGATCCCCCCCTCCCCCCGACTAATCATAATCCTAGTAATCATCCACGACTGTTCAGGCGCCAGCCGCCTCACCCCCTTCCCCCCTCCTTGTCGTCTATGGCTGAAAGGCCGTAACCTACACAATAAGAGTCTTCGTTCATGGCAAAATATATACATACCCGGTATATGATACCTGGTAGTACTATATCTGCCTGTCTGTGTTCCTGTGTCGCTGTGTCGAGTGTCTAATTATTATCTGAGTATTATTGTGCTCTGGGCTGCGACGAACTTTTTCGTCAGGAACCTCCTACAACTGCAGTATTTTGCGATTGTTAATATTAATACCGTGTAGTACATCATGCTATTAATACAACATTACTACTACTGCCTGTACGTATTAATATATTATAGTACTTCTTCTCGTACTTCCTGTGCCTCTTCAGCATTGCAAAGCGGAACAGAGACGTTTTTTTCCCAGTATTTTCTTCGTCGTTTTCGTTCGTAGCTCTACTTCGCCTAGGCAGAATACAACGCCACTTGTGTTGCTCCTTGACCTCTCCCTTCAGACTCTGCCGATCCGGCACCGGCACCGGTACCTTCTGGCTTCTGCATCATCATTTGCCTCTCTCTCTTCCGCTTCTAGCTCGTACAGCGTACGAATGCTCATCATACACGTTCCGGTCAGAGCCCTCCAACACAGCATAATTTATTTACATAACATTTCACTTTCATGCGGCCGAATACACACATCAATCACTAATTGGCTAGAGACATCCCGAAACCCCGAGAATTTGCGCCGCGCCTGAGAAAGGCTCTCTCTCTGTCTCTCTGTGTTTTCTCTGTGTGCTGGTGCTGGTGCTGGTGCTGCTGTGTGGGTAGCTGAATAATAGCTGTCGATCCAGTTGTCACAGCCGCAGGTGTTTGACGTCATCAGCAAAAGGCCTGGAACACACCTCCCCCCGATACCATCCAGTGCAATCTGGTAGTTCCGGCTGTTGTTCCGGCGGCCCCGCTCGACGGATCAAGTCGTGTTCTCGCGAGGGTTTTGTTTTTCGCTTTTGTGCTTGTGTTTTTGTGTTTGTGAAATCAAAGAAAATAATGGCGGCGCTTTGTGGGCAACAAACAAGCACAGGCGGAGGGATGGAGGATGCGGGAAAGGGTGCTCCTAGGGCGACGGTGACCTCTGCGGCGATCAACGACGACATAGACTTCGAAGCGGAAGCCCAGTCCCGGGGCATGGAGCTCGTGTCCAGCACTCAGGTGAGCGGGGTAGAGTTGAAGCACGAGCAGTGCTGCGCAGCGTTATTATTGCCGATCACGATCGTTGGAGAAACCCACAGCTATGTATGATACACGTGCACACTTACAAATATGTCCCAAAATATAAAATCCTCTTACATTTCAACATTAAATAAAAACAGTTCTTATATTTGGGTCCGGATTGGTAGGTAGCAGTATGCTGCAAACTAGAATTTTAGAATTTTCATGCTCGTAATGATGATGCAGAAGGCTACTTTGCCTTGTACTCTGTGCAAGTATATTTTTAGCGTACCTCCGTTTTCGAAGACCACTTTGGACGGAAATATAAGGACCGTTAAATCTTCATGTTTATGTCCAAACGATCCTTGTGTTTTCGTCCAGTTTGGTCGTGATTTTTTTCGCCGTTTCTTATCGATACGAATCGTGGTGCCGACGCCGCTCGCGACGCTCGACGCCGTTCATTGTTGCGGAAAGATTTACGCTTGGACAGGAGTCCTAAAAGGGGTACCAGGTATACAGGTAAATAGCGTACGTATACCAGGTGTATAAGGCAAGAAGCTACAGCATGTACGTGCAGGTTTTGTTGCGTTTCGTGAATGCTCTGGGGTCTTGAGGGAAGAATGGGTATGATACATCGGCGCCAATTGATTCGGTTCATTCGTCGGCGGTCGGTGAGGCGATATCTTGTCCTCTCGCCCCGCTTGTCAGCTCTCTTGCTTGTCGACGAGCTTTCGTACTGGCAGCTGTACGACAATGATGTGTGCTGCTGCTTAAGATACGTGGCTTGCTCACCTACTCGCCAGGTACATACCCGTGGAACATTTGTGTTGCATCCCAGGTACTCGGTGTATGCGAGTACCAGCAGCCAGCAGCAGTGCAGCAGGACAACGGGACAACAGCGCCGTTTCGGTGCACCAGTACATGGTCACGTACGTACGTGGCGTTTCAAGACGTTTCGAAATGTTTTATTCGTTTTATGTACAAGCAGTACTGAGGACGAGCGTTCGCTGCTCTGCTGCTGCAAGAGGCAAGGTATTCATATTATTAATATTACGGGGGACCATAGTTAATAGGACCAAATGTTGTGAGTAAAAATGGTTAAATATATAGGTTTTTATGTGTACCATAGGTCCTATTAACTATGGTCCCCCGTAATAGTATGAACAGTCTGTCTACACACCACGATGTGTACAGGCTGACAAGGTACCAGGTATTGAGTAATGAGTGCTGCAAAACCTGAGCTCGGATTTGCTCTCGCGGTTGCGCTCTCACGGCCTTTTTATTTTTACGCCCTCTCTTCTCTCGGCCTGCTGCAGTTGGACGGCTTCTTTTCGTTCTTGTTGCGTTATTTTTTTCGTGTACTACCATTCTATTTGGTGTTAGTGTGTACCGTAGGGTCCTATTTACGATGGCCCCCCGTGATAATAGTACGAGTAGTGAGTAGTAGTGGTTTACATAACCACTGTATCGGGAAATATAGGTACCGTTTGCGCATTTATATGAGCACCAAACGATCCTTAAATTACCGAACAGTAAGTGTAACATGCATGATCGCGCATTACGATTACCCCCCCCCCCCGCCCTCACCCTGCACACATTAGCACGTCAGCACACCCGGTGATACTTCGTTTTGAGAAGATAAATAATTGCGCCCTACGACCAGGTCTTCGTACCAGTATAGCTTTATCCTGCTGCTCTGGTGAACCACAACTCTTCCATAAACACCACAACATTATTATAGTATGGAGCCTGATGTAAAATGCATCGAAAACTACTCTAAATTCGGTCGGTACATGCTTGAGCGTATTTTGTTTTTTTTCAACCATCGCTTTATCACCGGCGGGGGCGGGGGGGGGGGGGGGGGGGGGGGGGGGCGTACTGGACGGGGGCAATTTGTTCACGACGTTGCCTGGTGCCTGGGAAAAAAACAAACGCCTGCGTGCTATACCCATTGTATACGTAAAACACGAAGAAAAACTTCCCATACCTGGTAACTTTTATTTTCGGAGGCAATTTTCCCAGATGTTTAACAAATTGTTTTTGCACTGGAGTCCGCACCCTTGCAGCGACTGCACCATGAGCGCTACAGCTGCAGCCAAGAGTCCCGCTGTGTAAATGGAATGACTGGAATACTCTTGAGAATAATGATAGCGATCCCAGCATGAGATACCATTATGGAAGCGGCCCAAAATCAACCTTCCTTGCGGCTGAAAAAGCACCATGGACCGCAGACCATACGAAGTATATTCCGGGGACTAAAGTGCTCCCGGAGGCACTTTTTTCTCATCTCTCTTATACGTACGAAGTATATCTACCGCCGCCGTCGTCGCATGTCGTCGTGTCCTGCTATCGTATCCTGCTACAGCAGTGGTACTCGCAGTCCTGTTCTCCCTGTGTCCCCTTTCCCTGGCGTTCGGTGTGCGTTCGTTGGGGGGCGCTCTCTCGCTGCCACAGCAGTAGCAGCAATACCCAGCCAAAAGCTAACAGGAGCAGCAGCATCAATTAAATTTACCTGTTGTCGAGGCTCTTGGTTCTCTCTACTTTCTATTTTCTCTCTCAGTCGCCTTCAAACTTGCGCGCGCAGCTCTACCGTATATCACACTAGGGTGGTAAGATAACACACACCCCTGGAACGATTTTTTTTCGAAGCCGATTTTCTCGACAACGTGGAGAGTGCAAACTGCGAGCGCGACGCATGCGTATCTCGCGACGAGATCTTCCCATAGCAGCCATTTTCAGTGTGTTCGCCCCCCCTCCTTTTGGAGAAACCCAGCTTTGAACCCCCCCCCCTGGCACCCAAGAGGCAGCTACATACCAGGTAGTACTCCCATTGCTGTCTCTGGAATTGCCTACACCGGAAATTAAATCTACTCATTGAAGCTGTCATCCATATGCAAGTCCGCCTCACAAGCGGTTCTTAGTAGGATGCAGTTCACCCCTCATGCGACTCGCCGGACACCTCACGGCGCTTCGCGCTTGGTGCAAGCAATGTCTGCCTGGTTGGTGAAAACCCGACATGCTCAGTCCCGGCATTGTAGGGATGCGAGGGGTCTATGGTCATACGACTACGGCCATGCATGAGATCGAGTACATATCTCCTATCGATCGAGTACAACCCCCCCCCCTGGGGCCTGGGGGATGAGCAGGTCTTGCGTGTAATGCATACGGTACTTCTCCTACAGCCCAGCTACACAAACCGATCAACTGCAGCTAGTGTGTCCTCCTCCCGGCCTCATGGGTGTCAGAGAGGCTGCCTCCATGGACGTTCTGGGAGCACTGGGCTGCTGCGGCAGCGCAGGCGTTTGCGACACAAACTGGCGTTGCCGTCCATCATCCCACACATCAGATCCAATCATGCCGCCCGATGTATCGATCGCTGATCGGTCGATTTGCGGGCAACGTACTCGTAAAGATTGCCCGTTGAATGTTGAATACCACACCCCCCTGCGCGGGAGGAGCATCGTCTGAAGATAGCAGTATCGAGCTCCAATTTTCGTGATTTCTCACACCCCCGGCACACCGGACCAGCAAAAGGTGAACACCGGCATCGTTCAACCACAGCACGTACCTGCATGAAGGCCAGACCGGCGTGCAACAACAGCGGTGTGTCGAGCGAGTCTTCCCGCCCCCTCTTCATGCGACTCGCCAGACACCTCATGGCGCTTCGCGCTTGGTGCAAGCAATGTCTGCCTGGTCGGTGAAAACCCGACATGCTATCCGTCCCGGCATGGTAGGCATGCGAGGGTCTACGGTCATATGGCTACGGCCATGCATGATATCGAGTACATCTCTCCTATCGAGTTCACCCCCCCCCCCCCCGACGTACCCGCCGGGAAGTTTGGTAAGTACAAGGCAGAAATAGAAGAAAGGATAGAATAAGGGAAAGGCTAGCGCTAAAAAACAAGGTGGAATCGGAAAAAACACTTGAGAGGTATACGGGGGATTGAGGGAAGGAAATGAAAGTGTATTTGCACGGCCCAATGGACTTCGCGAAAACGCGGAAACTGCGCTTTCGTGTAGATGACCTGGACCTGCCAGAAATTAGAAAGCGGTATACCAGTAGCCGGGAGGAGGAGGAAGTAGATGCACAGATGCGCCCGTGTGGCAAAGCAATAGAGAGTAGAACTCGCATAGTAGGAGAATGTGAAATATGCGAGGAGGAATGGGGTGTGTTATATAGAAGAGATGAGGGAAATAGACGATTGTGACATGGAGGAGCTTGGTACACTAGATAGCGGCGAGAAAACGATCGCTATCTGAGACGATAGATGGTGGCCACAGGCGGCCAAACAGGAAGGGGATTAAGATCAGCAAAAAGTTTCTATGGAAACAACGTAATGAACGCCCAATTGTTGGAGATTTCTCTATAAGGAGTAGGAACGGTGCTCCGTCTCGAAAGGGATGCGTGGTCATTGGTCTAATGACTAAGGCAAGCAACGAATGAGTACCCCCCCGCCCCCCGCCCCCGACGTACCCGGTACGTGCTGCTGCCACGCCTCGGGCGACGCTCACGTCAGATTTATCCGCGAACAGCCCACTTGCCGGTACCAGCACTACTGCCATACTACCGCTGTGTCCCAAATCCCGACTACCGGTACCGGTACGGCGCCTGTGGCCCCCCCCCCCCCCCCCCCCGACAGCAGCGATTTCCACCATAAAAAAATGGCACCGGTAACCGACATTTCCGGTATCGCAGCGAGGCGGGGCCTTTTTTTGCTACCATCCCCGGGTTTCAAACGCTCGCCTTTATTAATCCCAAGCACCACTGTGTCCGACGGTTTCCAGGCCTAAGTCACTCACGCGTTTTTTGCACCCCTTGTTCTCAAGACCCGTTCCTCGTTACAGCAGCAACCCCTGCGACCTGGCTGGGGTCTATTCACTCTCCTTGGCAAATCACTGGTGTACGGTTCCCACCCACACCCCTGTGTTATCACACCCCCTCGTTATCGAACTCCCTACGAGCTCGTAGCTTGCGGGGGCTCCAGTGCATGGTGCTCATTTCCCGGGCTGCGTCAGATATTACACCCTCCCACAGCACAACTGATGATGGTTTTTGTGAGGGTCACAATGTTATCCCCGGTGATGAACATCCCCGGGGTGTCGTGCTTTCTCGCCTGTTACCGTGGTGTACCAGTTTAAGAACACCCCGTGTGCAAGCCCACTTACGTGGTCTAATTGTCACGGGGGTGTGCTATCACGCGTGTTACAGTAGTGGTATACCCAATTCAAGCCCAACCCGTGATGAGCCCATCTACGTGGTCTAATTATCACCGGGGTGTGCTATCACGCGTTACAGTAGTGGGATACCCAGTTCAAGATCACATGTGACAAGCCCATCTATTAATACGTGGTGTTACTATCCCCGAGGTGTGCTATCACGCGATTTACAGTGGTGTATCCATGTTGAGACCACCCCGTGACGAGCCCATCTACGTGGTCTAATTATCACCGGGGTGTGCTATCACGCGTTACAGTGTAGTGGTATACCCATGCTCAGACCACCCCGTGACAAGCCCGTCTACGTGGTCTAGTTATCACCGGGGTGTGCTATCACGCGTGTTGCAGTAGTGGTATACCCATGTTCAGACCACCCCGTGACAAGCCCATTTACATGCTCTTACTATCCCCGGGGTGTGCTATCACACGTGTAACAGTAGTGGTATGTATACCCACGACTGTACAACCACCCCGGTGACCAGCCCATATACGTGGTATTATCTCCGTGTCCCTTTTTGGGGGCAAACCCTTTTGGAAGGGCGGTCCCGTTTTGGGGACAAACCACTCATTTTTTCCCCAAGTATTTTGTCCCGAAAACGGGACTGCAGCCCTAACAGGGTTGAAGGGGAGGATACTATTTAGGGGGACCCTAGTAAATAGGACCCACGGTACATACAAACACCTATACTCGTAAGTTTCCCTATTTTTACTAACAATGTTCGGTCCTTTTTACTATGGTCCCCCGTAAATACCAAAAAACGGTCTGAAAAATCGGGTAAACAACAGTACGATGCACGCGATTGCTCGTACATCAGAGCATGCCGTAACGCTACCCATACTATTACGGGGGACCATAGTTGATTGGACCTATGGTATACATAAAAACCTATATATTTAACCATTTTTACTAACAATATTTGGTCCTATTAACTATGGTCCCCCGTAAAATAGTACCGGGTATGTATTGTCAGCAGATTCGTAGTCTAGACTACCACCTGGTACGAAGTATATACTTGAGGCACGAAAAATGAACGAAACTAGACACGACAAGAGAAACGAGCACACGCAAGATAGCTGAGCGACGTGGGGTTGTTGTGGCGTTGTGGCGCTGTGGCCGAGTGCTCGGCGGTTTTTTGTTTTGTATATAGCATTCAGTATCATTATCAGGTGCAGTCCCAGAATCTACCGTATACGACGGTGTATACCACACCCCCGGTGATAACATTTGGGGATCTAAAACACTCACCACCGGGTGTGTTACACTCCGGGGCGTGTGATACCCAGCGTATTCATACCCCGGTGATAAAGTGGGTAGTTATTTTTCGAGATTCGAGGAAGGGTATCACCGGGGTGGTATACTGTAGGGGGTGTGATAGTAAATGGGTGTGAGGACAGTGGCTCCAAAGGAGTTTGGCTGCCACACTCTTTAGGCAGGTAGGGGTGTGATGAAAGGGGTGTGATAGCCGTTAGTGGTTGGAGGTTTTTGCTGCCACATTCCAGGAAGGCGGCAAGGGGTGTGATAACAGTGATGGGTGTGGCAGCAGTTAGGACATTTTGCTGCCAGCTTTCACACCTGTTGTGGGGGGCTCAGCAGCAGACGCCGAGCTTGGTTTTTGCCCTAAAGAGCTCTGCTGTAGGGTCTTTGGTGGCAGACGCTTTTGCGCTGGTTTTGTCGACGAGCTGTGCAGTAGCGGCCTTTGCAGCAGCAGCAGCAGGGGGCACGGGTGTGGTTTCCCGCGAAAAGCACGTGATCCAGCCTTGATTGAGTACCGGTAGCTGCAGTCGCTGGCGTCCTAGAAGAGTTTTGCCCAGCACGATGGGCCACGCGTTCGCAAGACGTTGCACCTCCTCCACTCCTCCACCCCCATGCTGCTGGTCTTCATAAGATGGTGTGGTACACTGGCCCACCTGGTGGTACTGCGGGCTTACTCAGGTCACGGCATCACCCAGGTGATATCTTCGGGGTGTCATACTGAATACGAGGCATGACACCGCAGAGGGTGTGGTATACAACGCACCCCGGTGATAAATCGGGTTGGTTTTTCTGGGATTTGATGTATTTCATCACTCGAGTGGTGTACTCCGGCGGTGTCGTATACCTGGTATAGCGTATAAGGTGATACCTATGTCATTCGTTTTTGAGATCGAAAAACACAAATCTGAAGCTCGAAATCGAACCGCATAGGAAACAGCCTAAATCAAAGTATGTTCGAGAAAATACTGTAGGTGCTACTTCGTGCACTCGCAGTATTCCGGGTTTTTACTGCAGCAGCAGCAGCAGATAGATAGATGGATACTGCGAGTACTCGCAGTATTACTGTGTAGTATTTCGAGGTTCGGTACTGCTACTCTACTGAGGACACTATTAATACTCTGCGGATACTTTTGGGCTCGCACTAATTCGGGATTCGATTCGAGGTTCTGCACTTCAGATATTTTCTGTACTCCCGAGTATCTCGTGTTTCAATGCTACTACTGCGGGTAAATATTTTTGCCTGTATTCTCGAGCTACCGTACTGCTCATACTCTCAGTATACTCTCAGTAGTTGGGCCTTCTCAGTACTTACTATATATTGGCCTCCGTACTGCTCATACTCTCAGTATACTCTCAGTAGCTGGGCCTTCTCAGTACTCACTTTACATTGGCCTCCAGTACGTCAATACTCTCAGTATACTCTCAGTAGCTGGGCCTTCTCAGTACTCACTATATATTGGCCTCCAGTACTTCAATACTCTCAGTACTCGGACTACGAGTTATTCTCGAGCATCTTCTACTCTGTGTCCGTGAAGAGTTTTTTCTACCCAGAGCACCAAAAAACATAATTTTGTAGGGAGGAAGGAAAGTATTTTGTATGTGCTGGATTTTACTGGGCCGTTCACAAAGTAATATAACGCAACCTCGACCTCACGCAACCTTTTGTAAATACATTTACGCCGCAAGCACCGAAATGATTGCCGCGAGTCATCTGTTCAGGATCAATATCCACTTACCGGTATACCGTCTTTTGTATTATTGTAATGTAGTAGTATATATGTAAATGTAGTACCTGCGCTTGTCGTTCGTACCGAGGTCGTCGCGGAGACGCCGCAGTGTGGAAGTCGCGGAGAGGTCGCCGTGATGAGGTCGCGGAGCGAGGGTCCCTTGTAGCCGTCGTTACGGCCGACGTAAGCCGAGCAGAATTCTTCGTTGATATTTAGCAAGGAGATGCTAGTGCTAGACTGACTCGGTGGGGCGGCTTTTTTGTCACCCCAGAGTCTGCGGCGGATCACGTATTCTCCCGATAGCTATCTCCCGAGGACGGGTCTACACTGTCAATGACGTGAGACCGCTCGTGACCCGAGATTTGATATTAGCTTGACCGGTGGCGTGTTCTTCGCGCGTGCGTAGATTACAGGTCGACAATAAATGAAAATCTGATGAAAAAATCATGGCCTATGCTCAACCTAGAAAGCCATCTTGACACGGTCGGAGGAACACGCTACATAACCGTGTGCGGCGTGCAAAATGCGTATCATCAAATAGCAGTAGCAGCCAGCGAGCAAGATAAGACTGCTTTTGTCACGCAGAATGGAAAGTGGGTCTTCAAACGCCTACCCTTTGGTATATAGCTAACGCGCCGTTTCTGTTCTCACGAGTAATGTCATTAGCTTTCGCACACTTTGGCCGAAGTATTTGCCAGCGGGGTTGACGCAGTACGTGCTCTACAACTTCTCCAAGAAATCTCCCCCGTACCACGTCAACGAGTAATGTCATTAGCTTTCGCACACTTTGGTCCGAAGAGTGGTCTCTTGGTATACCCGGATGGCTGTATATGTTGTTCATCAACCTGGAACAATAGAAAACATGTTCAAAGCTCTGCAAGCAGCCGGCCTCACCCTGAAACCATCGAAGGTACAGTTTGGACCCCGAGAGGTTAAATAAATACTTGGGCCACATACTGACCGCCGACGGAATCCGAATTGGTGAGGATCGCGTGAAAGCTATTGCTGTCCTACCGACGCCTAACACCATTAAAGAGTTGCGGTCAGTACTCGGAATGGTCAACCTTGTCCGTAAGTTCATACCAAACTTGGCTAGCGTCATAGCACCCCTGGTAGCCCTCACGAAGCCGTCAAGGAGGTAGCTGAAGGTTGGAACTCAGAACACGACCAGGCGTACGCAACGGTGAAAGAATTGCTCACCCAGGCGCCCGTGCTACAGTTTCCCGATTTTTTTAGCAGACTTTTGCGATACACGTTGACGCTTCAGAGGGAGGCGTTGAGAGGTGAAAACATCAGCGCTGCTGAGGCTGACGGCTCCCTTGGGCACTGCAAAACTTTCGGTGTCTTTTCATTGTGGGGTGTGTCTGGACGAAGTTGACAGAAATGCACGGTACATCGGTTGCTGTGTCAATGGTGACATTGTGCGCAGGACGATTATCGGTTCTGGTGTTTACTCGTACGCGTTTCGACGACGAGTTTAAAGCGGTGGGATATTTGGGATACCCACTCATTGCCGACGCATGGAAGGCATCAAAGTGCTTCTCCCGGTTAGCGTCGCATGATAAAAAACCCTGATGATGATTTTTCTTCTCATTATTGCGGTTCACAGCAGAAACATACAAGGCTTGCGGTACCACGGAAGGTGAAAACGTAACACTTTGACGCTGACTAATCTTCTCAACTTTGCTTGTTGTTGCTACGGTGTGTCCCACTCCATGCTGTACTGCTAAAACACTCGGAACCTGCTGCTTATTCAATAAGTCTGCTACAGTATTGGACCGGTTGCCTGCATGTACGTGTTGTGCACAGGTGTTCGCCAGAGGGGTGGCTCTCGTTTTGCGGCCACGTTTTATCCCTCTTCTTATCACTAGGTCTACCGACGCTGGCTACGGTTTCGCTAGCTGCTTGCGCTATCGTTTGCACCGCGAGCTCGGTGGTCCTAGCTAACCGACTCCCCGAACCGCTTTGAGGAAACCGGTGCGGGCCCCCTCACTTGTCCTTGTTACTCACTATCCACCCCTTTTCCTCGTGCGCCTTGGCCAAACGGCACTCGGGGCGCGAGTGGGAGATACGCTGCCGGCACATAGGGTAATCACACTCGGCCCCCGCCGCTACTGTCGTGTGGCGTGACTTAGAGCGGTCCGTGCTCACCGACCTGCCACGTTTGTCGGCCGAGCCGTGGGTGTCCTTCGCAAAGGTGACCCGTTGGGCTCGCCCTCGCCCTGCTGTGAGGTTGGACACAATCGCCTTCTCGATGTTTGTCATCGAGGTGATCAGCTCGCCCATCTGGGCAGCCGTAGGTCCGTTCACGGGGCTAGCGTTCGCCGGCATGACCAGTTGCAGCACCCAGGCCGGTAGAGTTGTGCCGTTCAACATGCAGCGTCGAAGGCCCGCTGCTGTCTCCACTCGAACGGGGTCGCCGGGGTGAAAGGGGCTCGGGCCCGCCATTACGTCCTCCGCCAAACTGGAGGCTGGAGCGGTCCCATCGGCGGGTTGTTCCTCGTCGTCGTCGCTGGAGTTTCCCGACGAAATCTCGCGCCCCGAGTGCCGTTTGGCCAAGGCGCACGAGGAAAAGGGGTGGATAGTGAGTAAGAAGGACAAGTGAGGGGGCCCGCACCTTTATCTCAACGCACTAATTCCGTGTGGCCACACGTACTCTTGGTGCGCTCCCGTGGTTGCTGTTCTGAGAACCACGGGCAGCCGAACCCTAATTATTATTGTCGTGATTAGTTGGACGGTCACGCGAGGTCGACTTGGTTGATCTAAGTGCATCAACTGGTGACTTCGTTTTAAGCGGGGCGGAGTCGCGTGGCTCCCATTCCCTGTGTGTGTGGGATATGTTTTCGAACAATTTTATGACAAGACGGTGGCGTTGCTGTTTTGTCCATAACTCAGCGTGGGCCTGGGCATGAACTGTCATGCTTCTTACAGCTTTCTACCGTTGGGTACAACAAATTTCTTAAGTGTCTCCTTGCCCCGGCTATTCCCACCGGAATGCCGGTCAGAGTGCCCGTCAGATCATATCAGACACGCGTGCGTTTGCCATGTCGGACGGTGCTGCTCTCATCACCGTTGTTAACTCTTACGCCTACAGCTGAGTCAACTGTGTCTGCCAACTTGTTCGTGATTTTGTTCACGCCGCGGAGCATGGAGTACTTATTTGGCGCGGTCTCAACTTGTGCTCATTCCTCGCCTACTTTACGCTTCCGTTTCCGGAGAGAAGGGGGCGAGAGCGAGGGAGGCGGGGTTATCGCGAGTTGCAGACCCTTCTGGGTTCGGTATGCGGCGATTAATTCGTGGCATTGGGGTATTTCGTCTTCCGCGATACTCGAGGTCCGACTCGTTCAGGTCGTCATGTATGCGTACTCATGGAATCCCACGGTGGTCACCAATGTAAATGTAGTACCTGCGCTTGTCGTTCGTACCGAGGTCGTCGCGGAGACGCCGCAGTGTGGAAGTCGCGGAGAGGTCGCCGTGATGAGGTCGCGGAGCGAGGGTCCATTGCAGCCGTCGTTACGGCCGACGTAAGCCGAGCAGAATTCTTCGTTGATATTTAGCAAGGAGATGCTAGTGCTAGACTGACTCGGTGGGGCGGCTTTTTTGTCACCCCAGAGTCTGCGGCGGATCACGTATTCTCCCGATAGCTATCTCCCGAGGACGGGTCTACACCGTCAATGACGTGAGACCGCTCGTGACCCGAGATTTGATATTTGCTTGACCGGTGGCGTGTCCTTCGCGCGTGCGTGTTACGAGATCTACGATATCTCCGACCCTGGCTTCCACAAGTAAATTAATATGATCGCACACTGGTTCCACTGACAGCACTATGTAGTCTGTCCTCGAAAATATGTGTGTGTGTTCTTCGCATGATGGGTGGGTGCAGTTAGTTCTCAACAGGCAGTTAGTTATCAACAGGTGTGCAGGTATTTCATACGAGCATTAGTTCGCTCTTGCGGCACTCCCCTAGGCACTTCCCGGAGGGGAACCCTGTATACTGTACCGGCAGGGCGTTAATTGGGACTCCGGCGTTTCGAGACACGAGCGGCAGTCATGTTGCGCGCATTCACTAGCTGTTCTTGGCGGGATGCAGCTCACCCTCGATGATGCGACTCGTCCAACACCCTCACGTTTCGCTTCGCGCTTCTGGTGCAAGCAAAGACCTTTTTTGGGTCGGTGAAAACTCTCGACGTCGTCCTTCCCGGCTTCGTACGAGGGGTGCGAGGGTCTATGGTCACTTATATATATGTATACAAGGCGCTTCGCTCCGCGGGCTACGCTTGCTCAGGAAGGAAAAAAATACATCCAATTATGCGAAGCGAACAGAGGTCCACGATTGAGTTTAGTTTTTTCAAGGATCGTAATTGCAAACCGGCGACTTGATAATCCCAAGAGTCCCGCCGCCATGCTTCAGGAAAAAACAGCTCCGACGTCAGCTTGGATGCCACACGCTTCGCGTCGCGGGTGTCGTACGTACGTACATACCCCAGGTAGGGTACTACTACTGTCTGTACTTATTTTCTTCTTTCGATATGCTCTATGTCTGTACTGTATGTACGAAGAAAGCGAAAGCACAGCACGGCACAGCAGCAAAAACAATGAAAATGAAACCGAAAACTCGGAAAGGAAAAAAATTTCCCGTCCCCTCTCGTGTAATATTTTTCTGCCTGATTGCAACACCTTACACCCGGTCGAAAAGAAGAAAAGAAAAATCGCACAGTTCTCTCTCAGCCTCGTACGCCGCCCGCCCCTCTCGCGACCACCTCGCTACCGATTCGGTCCGGGTAAAGCTTTTATCACTCTCTGCCACAATCAGCCCCGTCGCCCGCCTCGCGTGAAGCCCGGTGCTCACCGTGGCCATCGTTCGCCAGCTCGATAACGTTGGTGTTCAAACTGCACACCTCCCTCTTTCAACTTTAGCGTGGTCGCAAAAATAAGCACCGCTTGGATATTATCTGGCCCTCCCGAACGACCTTCATAACTCGTACATACTCTATCACCAATCATAAATCGAAGACAGACAAAGCCCGTTCATGCATCCCTTGTGTCTCGAGGCACACCCGACGCCTAGGCACGAAAGCGGCGACCGCGCTCCTTGCAACCCCCCCTCTACCCGCCAGCACCCGCTGACACCCGCGACGGTGCCGGGTCCTCCCGCGATGCCGTGCTCGGAGAACACGCACGCACACGAAACGAAAAAAGAAAAAAGGAAGAAAGGACCACACGAAACGAAAAAAGAAAAAGGAAGAAAGGACCGAGAAAACAAAGAACTGCTGGAAAGGTCCGGCAAGTAATGAAAAGAGGCGGTTTTTGGAAGTGGGAGCTCTGACAGGCCAGGGATGCACCAACCGAGCACGCTCAGGGGTTATGATCTAAGTATGTAGTTCTATATAGATGTATGCAATATATAACATATATACATAATATATCACTTATATATATTATGACATCGGCCGTGCGTGGATTGAGTATACCCCCCCCCCCCCCCCCCCCGCCCTGAAGCCTGAAGCCGCCCCTGTTGCGAATGTCACAAGGTGTTTAATCCGACGTGGGAAGGGCCAGAAAATGGCGAAAAAACGAAAAAAAACGAAAGCATATATCAACAAAGCTCCCCGGCAGTCGTACCAAACACATACGTGTGACCTACCACTATGCCCCTACAGTAAAAATAAGCCAACGTTTCGATCGAGTATTATTACGGGGGACCATAGTTAATAGGACCCATGGTATCCATAAAAACCTACATATTTAACCATTTTTACTAACAATATTTGGTCCTATTAACTATGGTCCCCCGTAATAGTATACAAACGGGAGTTGCATTGAGGGACGGAGTGGAATATCACACGTACGTACCCTATCGTTCCGCCTCTCTTATTGTTTTATCGTACACCGGGTAGGCATCGGAGTTTTTTAGCGACCAGATCCGATAAAAGGAGGGGTATGTATCGGATACATAGATGATCGTTTTTTTTTGTCAGGCCTGTGTTATATCGGATCGGAATCGTGCTTTCGTTTCGATACCCGACACGAGAGTGCGCACGCGTGTGTATCAGGGCTCCTTATATTGGCCGTCGGGGCTTGTTGCCAGTATACTGTATGGCGTGTTGTGCACCCCGCAGGAGGCCTCGGAAGGCCGCCAGGGGGCAAGATTTGCGATATACCAGGTATTCGCCGAGGAACGCCGGAAAATCCCCCTCAACCTTTTGGGACCGCAGTCCCGTTTTTGGGACAAACTACTTGGAATTTGAGTGGTTCATCCCCACATCGGGACTCCAGTACTAAATGGGTTAAATAAATATGCCTCTTGTCTTTTTTGATCGTTTTGTCCATTTTAGAGAGCCAAAACGTATCCCATACGGGCGTGTGGGTATATATACGTTCTGCATACGATTTTCAAGCTGTTTTTTTCCCCAAAAAGACTGGCGCGGTTGTCAAAAAAATGTTTCGAGCAGGCGGCGAAACATGTTGCGCGGTTCGAAATTGCGTGCGGCGCACGCTCAGCTGCAACACTCCTTCGGCGCGGGTTGCGCATGTGTATAATACTGGATATTTCGCGGGAAGTGTTGCGCTGGCGCAACAGCGCAATACTGAAAGGTTCTCTGGTCCATGGTGTTTATGTGTGTACCTGGCGTGTGTGTATTATACACATGTTAGTACGTCTGTAACAGTATCACACCGGGTGATAAGGTAACACACCCCCTCGGACGATTTTCGAGGCTGGATTTTTCTATTTTCTATTTTTTGTTTTTTCATCACTTTCACGTTGCAGCCTAACTCGTAGGAGGTTTCAACCCTCAGGTGTCGTCCCTTTTCCCCCCCGGTGCATGCCTTCATTTTTATCGCGCATAGGGTTCAGCGTTCCCACTGCTCGTCGGTTTTAATCGAGTGTTGCTTAGCTCACTCTCTCGAGCTTTCCGCTATTAATAACCATTTTTTATGCATGAAAAAGTCCTTCCGGGTATGCACTCGGTGAGGCCTTGATTGAACCCACGAAATTGACTTAGTAGGCACGCGGACCACCCACGAAGCTACCGGGGATGGTGGCCGTCGGGTTGGAAATTCTTTCGCGGGGGTGTGTTACTCCTATCACCCGTGTGATAACCGGCACGTCCAGCAGGTAACTAAGCCATGTATATCCTCAACTACAGCAGTATTAACACATGATGGTGGATGTAGACACGTAATGTGATATTCGTACGCACATGCATGCATTTGCTGTCGTTGCGTATGCTTGAAGTGCAAGTACACTGCAGCACGAGTCTTGCCATACGTGCTGCTGTACATACGTACGGCGAGGGCGACGCGGAGGGAGGGGCGGCGTGGCATTCAGATGGGCACCTGCTTGCCACTTGGCGCCCCCGCCTTTGCTGATGCCATGCAAAGCAGATATCAGAAGAGTCCCGGAATCCTCCGCCGTCGGAAGTTGTTGTTGTTGTTGTTGTTGTTGTTGTTGGTGGTGGTGGTGGTGGGCGGCTGCAGGGTGACCAGATGGTGACAAGGTCATATTTCGAGTGACACCAAAGGGCTGCTGTTATGACGTTACCTGTTATCGCCAATAATCGCTTCGCGTCATCGCATCAATACGCCAATACGCTTTGATTTCGTGATGACGAGTTGCTGCTGCGTGACTTCTGGCTGGTGACCGGTTTGCTGCTGTGTGGCTTCTGGCTTCTTCTGCCGGCTGGCGTATTTTTGTTTTTGCGTGTGCGCCTTACCTATCTATGTATGATACGTGTGCGTGTAATAAGGCGAGACTTTTTTTTATGGGTTTTTCGTTGCGTCGCTGAAAGTGCAAAGAATGCGCGAGTTCGCAAAAAGAAAGAAGAAAAAAAAAGCGTAAGTTCGATGCGCAACTGGACGAGCTGTGGGAAATGAGAATTCTATTGCCGTACGTACCAGGCATGCATGTTGATTCTCTGCGCGCTAAGTACATGACGCTTTTGAGATTCGATGCAGACCTACGAACAGTTAATACTGGGAAGTACGAGTGGGAATTGGGAATCTGCATCTATCTGCGCGATACCTTGCTATTAATAGTAACGAAAAAATGATGCAAATGCAAATCGACGAACGAGCTTTGGCAGATGACAGATAACGAGGGGGGGGGGGTGATGCGTTGGGCAAGACGGATACAGCCGCAGCATTGCGGTCGCGCCATGCTTTGAAGTACGAGCGGCGGAGGGGCAGATGTTGTATATACGGTACATACACACCCGCGCACGCTTCGAGGCTTCGAGGTTGCTCCGAAGCTCTGGTTTTTGGTTTCGTAAAGCGCCAAGAAGTGGTTATAGGTAGGAATGTACCATGATAAAACGAGCTCCCGACTATTTTTTGCGGGTGTGTGTGTTATCTTCGCTACGATTTCGCCGTTCTTTCTACCCAACTGCTATTAATAGTACCCACTCTGGGTGAACATTTAAGGAATTGTGGGGTATAAACACGGAGACGGAACGATCCTTGTCTTAACCCTTTTAGGACTGCAGTCTCGTTTTGGGGACCATTGTGGGCAAATTACTTGGAATTTGAGTGGCTTGCCCCCGAAACGGGACTGGAGTTCTAAAGGGGTTAATAGTGCCAACGAGAGCAGCACGCCAGCACACCCAGTGTCGGTCCTAATTGTGTAGCGAGTCGCCCATAATAAAAACACCATCACACATTTCGTGACATTTTGTCCCCGGCCGCGGACGAGGTGTTCTACCTGTACGGCTCAGGCCTGCGGCTGCTTTCTGCTGTTGACCCCGTAAGGACTGACTGACTGAATGGCCACACGTTCTGAATATTTCCGCTGTGGGGACGAAGAACGCTCGGAATTAGAGGCATATTTAGGTGTGTAGGTATCGGTCTAGTAAGGTTGACTGAGCATGTCAACCTACCTCCTGTTGTGCGTGCGAGTTGAGCTCATGGAAGAAGGTGAACGTTGATGATCGACAGCGATAAAACAAACAACTAAATGTCTTCGTACGAAGTACGTGCATGCTGTACGAAGCGCAATGTAGTCGTTTCACGTGGTACCGGGGTATGTGCGTATGGCCCATGCTGCTGCTGCGGCGGCTGCTGCTGCGGCTGCTGCTGCTGCGGCTGCTGCTGCTGCTGCTGTTGTTATTGTTGTTGTCTGCACAGTAGTCTTCACAGCAGCGAAGCGTTAGATGTACCCAACGACCTCAGTTCACCCCAGTGTCCGTCTTGATTCTTCATCCACAAAAAATAAACAGAGGTGCGAATTGCCGTAGTCACAGACTCTCTGAGACAGAGTACACCTTGGAATTTCGTACATGAATATCAGGTGCGCAGCAGCAGCATGCCATACATCCTTCCCTCCAAACCCCCTCCCTCCGCGGTGAAGGACCAAGGACGAAAAGAAGGGGCGACCAAGTTTTTTGTCGACGACGTCCGACAACTCCGCTTATTTATATCGATTTTTTTTTCTACCATTTTGGGATTTCAGAGGGAAATGGTATACTACTGCTGTAGTACTATTGCGGGGGACCATATTAAATACCAGGTAGGATCTACGGTACGCACAAAAACGTATATATTTAGCTATTTCTACTTATACTATGGGGTCCTACAGTATATATACTATGCCCCCCCCGCAAATGGTAGGAAACACAGACAAATACCATTAGTATCGCCCCCCCCCGAAGCAGAGGCAGGAGCAGAAGCATGCCTATCATAATCCGGGATGCTGGGGCAGAATGCCTTTTAAGGGTGGTGCCTCACTATTTTGTGGCTTCTCCTCACATGAACCGACTATCTCATCCGTGAAAAAATAAATTTGACAACGAAACTAACGTTTGATGGCGCGTTAACCCGACCAATATTCCTTTTCTTTCGCGCTGTGTGGTCCTATCGTGAATACAAATACTCTACGTGCGTACTGCTGTAGTAAAAGAGGATCGTACTATTTGTATGATAACCAGGGGTACACGAAAAAAAAAAAAAAAACGGAGCCGCACCCGCCACCTTGTCGGAATTGAAAACAAATCATATACCTGGTATTATACTACATGCACGGTACGGCGGGTCGGGATTTTTTTCTTTATTGACCAGAAATTTGAATAAACACATGTTTTTTTTTGTCATTTTTTCACATGATTTTAGTACCCCCCCCTGTCTGGGACTCGGAAAAAGGAGGTGCAGTGTCGTTTTTTTTTTTTTTTTTTTCGTGTTGTGTGTGTACCCTTAAAATAACCGGTAGTTGCTCGCTTGAGGGCTTGAGGATTAGCTTGAACCGGTCAGAAAATATTTGCCTCGGAAGGCAAAAAGTGCAACCCCTTCAATCTCTACCTACCGTGGGATGAGTGGGCGGTTGCGTCAGACTGCAACGTTGTGCCGAGATGGATGCACGCACAATGCGCGCGCGGGCAGCATGGTGATACTCGCGTATATAAATACAGCAGCAGCAGCAGCAGCAGTACGTACAGCTTGATCGCTCTTCCTCTTAATAGCCCTCGTGGGATTTCAGAGGTGGGGGGAGGGGGGGGGGGGGGAGGGGGAGGGTGGAGGAAAGTGATGATACAGAAGTGACGAGTTACAGCGACGGCCACTGACTGCTGATGTGATGTTTGGGGGGGGGGGATGATATGTACCAGGTACCAGGTATGTACAGAGTGGTGTCGAGAGTTGCGATGCAAGGAGGGGTTGCCGTACGGCGCGGGGGCGCAGCATATGATCCCACCGCCCGTGCTGCTCACGCTGCCTGCTCGCAGACGGCTGGGTTGATGCCATTTTTTGTCTCGGTCCCTCTCGGGGTGCCCAACGAAGGTTTTTTCGTATTTCGAGACGCTTGATTAATAGTATCCTCGCACCTCGCCTTTTTTTTGTTCTTGTTTTGATGCTGATAAAGTTTTTTTTTTTTTCCAAGATGATTCGAAAAGCACGTATTATATTTGGTCTCGTGCTGCTCACGCTGCCTGCTCGCAGACGGCTGGGTTGATGCCATTTTTTTGTCTCGGTCCCTCTCGGGGTGCCCAACGAAGGTTTTTTCCTATTTCGAGACGCTTGATTAATAGTATCCTCGCACCCCGCCTTTTTTTTGTTCTTGTTTTGATACTGATAAAGTTTTTTTTTTTTTTCAAGATGATTCGAAAAGCACATTATATCTCGTCTCTGTGGTCTCTCTTGTGGTGCCCGCCCGACAAAGGTTGCCGTATTTTGAGACGCTTGATAATATCGCATTCAGTCTTTTTTTTTTCTCTCTCTTCTTTTTTTCGCTCGACAAGGTCTTTTTTTTTTTTGAAATACGTATATTATTCGAAAAACACATACTTCGAAGTATTGGAGTATTTATTTGCGCGAAGAAGCATGTGCTTGGTGCTGCCTGCGATTGACAAAACATCGCTACGTGTTCTCGTGCGGCGGGTAAAGACTGCCCTGACGCCACCAGCTGTTGTCTGTTGCACACCAAAAAAAAAAAACAGGTGTACTGTTGTTGTTGTTGTTGTTGTTGTTGCTGCTGCTGCTAGCGAAAACGGCTCTGTTTCGCAACGGGCTCCATCCAGGAATATGCTTGAAGTGCCCGCGGCGCCGGGTGGCCTGGTTGTCTGGTGGTCCCACAAGGAGCTCACCTTCCCCCATATACGTGTACCGCACGAGTACCAGCAAACCTGGTACCTGGTACGGAAGTATTTCCTCTGTGGTGTTGGTTGAATAGTGCCCGTTGCCCCCTAAACCGTACAACACGCAAGACAAGACACCCACCCCGTGGGACAAATTTCAGACCCGGTTTTCCTCTAAAACGTGGGGGGGAAGGGGGAGGGGGGGGGGCACACACAAGAAAACTGGTGGTTTTTGAAATATTTCGTCGAGAAGGGTGTTGCATAAACGCATCGCTCGGCGTATTCAGTACGCCCTCCCTTCTGTCGAGAAACCCAGCTCTGAAAATCGTCCGGGGTGTGTGTTGTGTTATCACCCTGGGTGTGATAGTGTGATAGGGTTATACGGTGGTGCCTGTGGAATCGCTTGGCACAGATGGGGTTAAATTAGTCGGCGCGACAGTGTGCGGAGGAGTAGTGCCGGATGCCGCTACATGTGTACATGGTGCCGGTGCTGCTGGCTGGCGCATATGATGCCGGCACTATAGAGGGACCACTACTGCTGTGCCATACATGCATCCCGCATCTGGCATCTGGGATTGGGGCGTGGTTGGGATCCGTATCCTTGCGAATTCCGAATGGAAGTTCCCTAAGATGTAGTTACACAGTTTTGCGCGGGGGTTTACTGAATGTCTTTATACCAGGAATACCTACCTGGTACGTGCTTCGCCTCTCCATTCCATTGCTGTCTCTGGAAGTGGCCACACCAGAAGGAATATCGAATGAATCGACGCTGCCATCCATATGCAAGGAAATCCCCCTCAAAAGCGGTTCTTCGTGGGATTCAGCTAGCCCTTCGTGCGACTCGCTGAACACCTCACGAACGATTCACGCTTGGTGCAAGCAAAGTTTGCCTGATCGGTGAAAACCCGACGTGCCCCGTGCCGGCATCGTAGGCATGCGAGGGTCTCTGGTCATACGACTACGGCCGTGCATGATATCGAGTATACCCCCCCCCCCCCGCTCAAATTCCACTTATTATATTCGCCCTATTGCTCTAGCTCTAGCTCCCTCCGTGTCGTAGTTCAGATATGTTATGGCCACATAGCAGCCCCCCCCCCCCCCCCCCCCCTCTATGTATGTACTACGGTGCGCGCCTTCGTGTTTAGCATATGCGTGCCTTCATGATGGGTGTTGCTTATGCCGGACGTGGTTGGTCGTGCCGACTCGCATTCCTTCCTTCCTTCCTTCCTTCGTTCCTTCCTTCCTTCCTTCCTTCCTTCCTGCCTTCCTTCCTTCCTTCCTTCCTTCCTTCCTTCCTGCCTTCCTTCCTACCTTCCTGCCTTCCTTCCTTCCTGCCTTCCTTCCTTCCTTCCTTCCTTCCTGCCTTCCTTCCTTCCTTCCTTCCTTCCTTCCTTCCTTCCTTCCTGCCTTCCTTCCTTCCTTCCTTCCTTCCTTCCTTCCTTCCTGCCTGCCTTCCTTCCTTCCTTACTTCCTTCCTTCCTTCCTTCCTCCCTTCCACGACCTGTTCTATTCGTATTTATATATGCTGGAACTCCTTCTACAGGATGGAGCACATTGTACAGCACTGCTGTAAATTATTGCTGTTGTTACTGGTATGCTGATCATCACACCTCTATTATCCTTGATATGCCCTTATGTATGAGGATGCCTTCGTAGTAACTTTTATCGCAATCTCTCGTGTCGACATGTCGACATGTGCCGTATACCTGGTACTTCAAAAACGATCACACTGCTGCTGCTGCTGCTGCTGCATCATACTGATGCAACACGACTGTACGTACGCACACACACCGCTCTTTTTTACCGGTTTCTCTTTCGCACGAATGCAACAGCATATCTCATGCAAATACCGGACGGCAGGTCGCACAGCAGTAGTAATAGTAGTGGTCCCTCTATAGTGCTGGTTGAGTAGTACCCATTGCCCGTTACCAGTACAGTATAGTGCCCGTGGAGTCGCTTGGCACATACCCTGGTATGGGATTACGGGGAACCATAGTAAATAGGACCTACGGTAGACACAAAAACCTATGTATTTCCCTATTTTTACTAACAATATTTGGTCCTTATTTACTATGGTCCCCCGTAATATTACGGGGGGATACATATTTAATAGGACCTACGGTACTCACAAAAACCTATATATTGAGCTATTTTTACTAAACGATATTTGGTCCTATTTACTGTGGTCCTCTGTAATAGTGTTGCGCAGCAAGTAGTCCCGCTACAGTATTGTGCCGGTATCGTTGACACAGTATAATAGAGGGACACACTCTATAGTAGCTGCTGTTGTGGCATTAGTCCGTGGACGCATGCGTGGCAGCCACAACGACAAACGGGCTGCCGCTGTGGCATCGCGGACTGGACTTGTTGTTCCCCCACGAGAGCCGCAACCGCTATTAATAGCGCACCAGACTGCAGCAGTAGCAGTCTGTACCGTACAGCAGTAGTACGCGACATGTATTGATAAATTGGGGGGAGTTGAATTTTTTTTCAGGCTGAGATTTTGTTGAGTTTTGAGAATTTGTAGAGAAGCCGTTAATTTTTTCAGGCTGAGATTTTGTTGAGTTTTGAGAATGTGTAGAGAAGCCGTTGCGCTCAAGCGAGAAACGCCACTCTACATCCCACGTGGAATATATATACGCTATTATGGGGGGCCATATTAAATAGGACCTGTGGTACACACAAAAAACTACTGGTATATATTTCGCTGTTTTTACTATTACGGGGGTCCATAGTTAATAGGACCAAATAGTGTGAGTAAGAATGGTTAAATATATAGTTTTTTTATGTAAACCATAGGTCCTATTAACTATGGTCCCCCGTAACATCAACATTTGGTCCTATTTACTATGGTCCCCCGTAATAGCCTTTCAGAGGCTATGCTCAACGTTGACATCGATTGTCTTCCTCGTACACCGACTGTGTTTCCTGCATGAGACCTATGTGTAACCCGTAGTACGCTCGATCGAAGTATCATCGACGCACAGCTTGCAAGGATGAGTGTGGACCAAATTCTCGATCTCACAGTTATTGTTTTTTTCTCAAATTTTATATATAAGCCCCGAGCCTACGCCAAAATAGGAGATTCTTGACTGCTGTCACGTGCCGTATTGTATTCTATAACAAAATGGATAGATTAAAAAATTACACCCCCCTCTATGGTCATACGACTACGGCCATGCATGATATCGAGTACATCTCTCCTATCGAGTACACACCCCCCCTCGGAGGAATGTCACTGAGACTACAGCTGATTTTCTTTGAACAACCGGGAGGGCGTACTGAATACGCCGAGCGATGCATATACCGTCTATGGAAAGGTTTTCCGAGTATTATTACGGGGGAAACCTAGTAATCAGCTGGAGCGAATATGCGTACTGTTATGGGGGACCATAGTAAATAGGACCAAATAATGTGAGAAAAAAAAGCGAAATATATAGGTTTTTGTGTGTACCGTAAGTCCTATTAATACCGTCGCCCCGGTGGTTCAAGTGGTTAACCTCGAATTCTACTTGTTTGAGTCCTGGGTTCGAGCCCCAGGTGGGTCGGACTTTGACTTTATTTGCAAAAATAAAAAAGGATTTAATTGTTGAGAGCGCCTTGCAGCGTGGGTAGGCACAATTCGATGCGAGTCGACGAGGGAAGAAAAGGCTGAAATCTTCTCGCGATAAAAATGAAAGCACGTACCGTAGCGGGAAGGGGGGAGAAGAGCCTGCTATGTGACCCCGGATCTGAGTTACGAGTTGGAAGGAGAGAGAGAAGAAGATGTGCGAAGATAATGAATGGGATGAGAAAAAAAATAAAATAAAAAAATACCAGGTATTTAATATGGCCCCCCGTAATATTAATAATAGTAAAAACAATGGAATATATAGGTGGTTGTGTACATGGTGGAGTCTTGATTGCTATGGTCCCCCCCCCCCCATAAATAGTAGAGCTTCTCGTAGCCATCATTTTTGTTTTGTGTGTGTGCGTGCCCTGCCCCCCTTGCTTTGGCTAAAAAACGGCTCGAAAAAATCGTTCGAGGGGGGAGTGTTCCCTTATCATACGTACATATGATTTTCTTCATTTTTCTTCATCTTTTCCCCATTTTTTCCCCATTTTTTTCTTGTCTTCGCATGCTACGAGTACATAGCGCTGTTAATAGTAGTGTAAATGGACCACTGCTGGGCAACGCAGGCTTGAGGTTTGTTTCTGCGCGGGCAGATGGGCATCGGCTGCACGAGTGTCTGTACCTAAGAAGTACCAGGTATCATTTAATAGCCGAGAGGGCCTTCTTTGCTATGCGTCGTCGATTGAGCTCCGTTCAACATACCGACTTATTTTTCCAGGGCATAATACATACTATTACGGGGGGCCATAGTTAACAGGACCAAATATTGTTAGTAAAAATGGTTAAACATATAGGTTTTTATGTGTACCATAGGTCCTGTTGACTATGGTCCCCCGCAATAGCAGCTCGAGAAATTGATACGAATATCGTCTTACGGGCGACCATAGTAAATAGGACCAATTATTTTGTTAGTAAAAACAGCTAGGCATACAGGTTTTTGTGTGTACCGTAAGTCCTACCTGGTATTTTAATATGGCCCCCCCGCAATACTAAATGGTGTTTTGGCGTGAATCGATGAGGGAGGATAGGGCTGGTGCCTTCTCGCGATAAAAAAATGCGAATGCAAGGCCCGAAGCGTAGAGGGCCTGCTACGTTCCCCCCGGGTCTGAGTTACGGCTGCAGTAGGACCGAAAGAGAAAAAAAAAAACAAGGGCGTAGACGACCAAAAAAAAACGTCGGAAAAAGAAGACGAAAGGTGTGAGACTGATGTAGATGTGGCGGCAGTGCGCGTTGGTCGCGTACAAGCTCCAACAATCCACCCCAGCATTATCTTCGTGCATGCTGATACAGCGGCTGCAAGTAGGGCTGGGTGCTGGCAGCCTCGATCGGTAGATATTTCGCTGAATCCGTTTGAAGTCGGTATACTGGATTGTATCAGTCTACTGGTCGACGCGCAGGCGCGTCGTAAAACACCTCTGATATATATTTTTTAGTGTTACTACGTCGCTCCTGCCCTTGGAGCATAGGATGGCAGGCTCTCCCCAAGAACAAAAGCACAAACGTGACTCCCCTCGTCTCTCACTCGTCTCCTTTCTCTTCCCGAAACGCCTTTCGATGGGTTTACAAAAATTATTGAATATACTGGCAGCATTTGTTGAACAGTAGATGGTTACTGCGAGTAGATTGCAGTAGTACTGCCAGCAGATGCGACGTACATGTTGTGCCAGTGCCCCAAATATAATAGTATATACCTGGTACTTGAATTTAGTCAAGAGCAAAGGGTGAGCAGCGCAAGCAATTTTTCCGTGCGAACGTTTTTCAGCATCTACTTTTCGTTTTTTTCGTTTTTTTCGTTTTTTTTTCTCATTTTTTTCCACTGCCGGTAAACGCAGCGACACACGAATCACACTTGGTACCAGGTACCGGTATATATTTACTGATGTACCAGTACGCATACAACTGGGCCTTCATGAACGCAAAGGGCAGATGCACGCGCTTTGGGGGTGTATATCTGCTGCTGTATCGGAACTGCCAAGTTGTGTTGTGTGTTCGTAGTACTGCTGTATGAACGCTTTTTCTGTAGTGCTGCAGTCCCTTTTTAGGGGACAGACTACTTAAAATTTGAGTTTGATACGTACGTCTGTGCCCCCAGTAGCGCACTTGTAGTTGGCTCAGCTTGGACGAAAGGCTTGATAGTCTACACGGACCCCCTCTTTTCCAAATTTATTCCCGAGAGAGTAGGCCAGCCAACTATTGCATTAATAATTGTGTTGTTGTATTGCCCACTCGTAGCCAATATGTATGTATAGTGGTGTGCCAACGAATGTAACTACTAGGGGGGACCACAGTAAATGGGACCTACGGTTCACACAAAACCTACATATTTCGCTATTTTTACTAACAATATTTGGTCCTATTAACAATGGCTCCCCGTAATATATATCTGGCACAGAGTCGGCCCCCTATTAATCAATGTATTACCTGACCAATTTATACGTACAGCTATATTAATAGTATAGGCGGCGTACAGTAGTCGAACTATTAACAGCAGTAGGCGGACTCCAGAGTGGGATAAAGTTGGCGTTAAAAAGTGACGGTTACAAGCAACCATTGTGACCACGCTCAAATGATCCTGCCCGTACTGCTCGTGGACGGTTCAATGGTTGATATTACCAAATCTTTCAACCATTGCTTTGGCCGCTATCCTCAACACCCGAAGGGCTTAGTTGTAATAGCTGGAATGCTTGAACCAACTCGTAATAAATTACACTAGTCGTCAGCCAACTAACCGTACAGACCTACAGCAGCAGCCAACTATCACGGAGGCCCATGCTGGTAGTAAATAGGCCCGAAACAAGACCTAAAACACCCGCTTTGTGCATGTATATCGAGAACTGCTGCGCGAAGAAACGTTGTCTGTGCAAACCTTGCACGGTTGATGACAGGCTCCCCATCGATCCTACAATTGTGTTCAGAAATACAGTGGGAGGCCTCTCTTTCCCCCCATTTTGGGCCTGCATACTGTCAGTGGAGGCCACCGTGACGGTGCTTTCCCGGGACGCCATATTAACAGTGATCAGAACCCAACAACGAACCCAAAAAGCAAGGTGCATCCTCCTAATGTGTATGTGTATTCACACATACACATTCGGATTATGATTGCCATGTTCCCCCATTGCCATGTTCCCCCCCCCCCCCCCCCCCCCCCTGCCGTAACTATTAATAGTCAGCCAACCAACCGTACGCGTATTACCAAAACCAACGAATGACTCTAATGTAGTCGGCGACTTGTTTTGTAAACCAACTCACTCACACAGCCCCTGCTGCTTGTTGTGCCCCCTCTGCTTCCTGCAGGACGAGAGCGGCGGTGTCGTCCTCAACCTCGACTTGGGGAAGGGCAGATTTTTTACACTCAGCGGCGTTCCCGGGCTAGGGCCGTTCCGGGTGGCGACCGTGCACCCGTTCCTGCTCGACGGGCTGTTCGTCGAGAACCTAGAGGAGATACAGTCGCAGACCCGCCGCATACAGGTGGGTGGGTGGGTGGGTGGGTGGATCTGTGTTGGTCTGTGTTGGTCTGTCTTGTCTGTAGTTCTGGACCAGACATGCTCTTTTGATAGTGTATGTTTTTGTGTATACGATGAGCCCTGATCACTGACTGTTGGTATGGTCCCCCGTCATAGTAGTAGTAGTCGTAATACCACTGCTGCTACTATTAATACTGCTTGAAATACCGCAACTACTACTACTACTACTACTACTACTACTACTACTACTACTACTACTACTACTACGACTACTACGACTACTACGACTACTACGACTACTACGACTACTACTACTACTACTACTACTACTACTACTACGACTACTACTACTACTACTACGACTACTACTACTACTACTACTACTACTACTACTACTACTACTACTACTACTACTACTACTACTACTACTACTACTACTACTACTACTACTACTACTACTACTACTACTACTACTACTACTACTACTACTACTACTACTACTACTACTACTACTACTACTACTACTACTACTACTACTACTACTACAACAACTACTACTACTACTACTACTACTACTACTACTACTACTACTACTACTACTACTACTACTACTACTACTACTACTACTACTGCTGCTGCTGCTGCTGCTGCTGCTACTACCACTACTACTACTACTACTAGTACTACTACTACTACTACTACTACTACTACTACTACTACTACTACTACTACTACTACTACTACTACTACTACTACTACTACTACTACTACTACTACTACTACTACTACTACTACTACTACTACTACTACTACTACTACTACTACTACTACTACTCCTGCTGCTGCTGCTGCTGCTACTACTACCACTACGACTACTACTACTACTACTACTACTACTACTACTACTACTACTACTACTACTACTACTACTACTACTACTACTACTACTACTACTACTACTACTACTACTACTACTACTACTACTACTACTACTACTACTACTACTACTACTACTACTACTACTACTACTACTACTACTACTACTACTACTACTACTACTACTACTACTACTACTACTACTACTACTACTACTACTACTACTACTACTACTACTACTACTACTACTACTACTACTACTACTACTACTACTACTACTACTACTACTACTACTACTACTGCTCCTCCTCCTGCTGCTGCTGCTGCTGCTGCTGCTGCTGCTGCTGCTGCTACTACTACTACTATTACTATAGCATGAGGGCGACCAATCGAGGCAGAGCCGCCGAACAGAACGATCGCCTTTTACATTTTTTCTTCTTGCGGAATGATCTGGACTGGCTATGTCACTGGTTCGCTGTGTCACTCTTTTCACTGTGCCAGGAAGTGATGTCGGCGGCCGCGGAGGTGCACATGTGTATCTCGGGAGAGGGGGAAGAGGAGGAGGAAGCCGGGGAGGAGAAGTACGATTATGACTACGGCGGGATGGAGCTCATTATGGACGACGCTAAGGCGCAGGTGCTCATCCTGTTGGTGGTGCTGCTGTGCTGGTGGTCGTGGTCTTGATGGTGGTGGTGGTGGTGATGATGATGGCGGTGTTGGTGTTGTTGACGTTGTTGTGGTTGTTGCTGTTGGTGGGGTTCGTTCGGCGGGGGTCGGTCGGTTGTGGCGCGTTGAAATTGGCATTGGCGAGAGAGAGAGACCTTCGTGTCTCGGGGGGTTCTTCCTCGCTTCGTTTTATGCCATTCGCTTCCCTTTTATGTTGTTGTTATTGTTTGTTGTTATTGTTGTTGTTGTTGTGTTGTTGATGATGGTGTTGGTGTTAGTGTTGGTGTTGGTGTTTGGTGTTGGTGTTGGTGGTGTTGGAGATGGTGTTGTTGTGTTGGTGTTGGTGTTTGTTGTTTGGTGTTGGTGTTGGTGGTGTTGGTGATGGTGATGGTGTTGTTGGTGGTGTTGGTGATGGTATTGTTGTTGGTAGTTAAGCCACAGCAGTCCACGATATTTTCGTGTCTCGTTCCTTTGCTCGTTTTTTGTGTTCTCCGCGTGTATCTGTTCAACCATCCATACAGCGGCCATACCCAAGTCAGGAAGGGGGATCCGTGTTCGAGGATACGGACATCAGCAAAATTCTGGGGGGCAGAACCTCGGCCGGGGGCGGGGGGAGCAAGAGCCAGGCGTCCAGGTACGCGCGGCACGTTTTCCTTGCTTCGGCTGTCACAACATAAGCCCCTTGCGTCGATCGGAAAAAGGCACGCGGTAGCGAAGCCACGCGCGAGGGGCCGTGTGTGCCTTCTCTGCTGACTACGTCTGCGATTTCCTCCCCGCCTCTCGTCTGTGCTCCCTCCCCGCCGAAAACAGGAATCGAAGTTTTCGTTTGCTCTCCTCGCGCTTCTCGTCCTGCCCTGCGAGAATTGTCTCGGTTGGGGGAAATATGGGTAGAGAGCACCCGTGTTCTTCGTCGGCGCCCAATTATCCTTTCTCGACTGGTCTAAAAAGCGTGGAATGTTATTCGCTTACGGTAGAATAGGTAGATAGCACGCGTACGTTTGACCCTCGCGATGTCGTATAACAACACCGGACTGTTAAGTTGTGGACCACGAGGAGCCCCTCCCTACCCCCCCCCCCCCCCCCCCCCCCCCCCCCCCCCCCCCTACCCCGATCACGATTGGTCGCCTTGTTGCGCCGCTGTGGCGGTTACACGGCCTCTTGATTTTTTTCATGTTTTATTGGTTGGTGTTTTTTTTTTCAAAATAATATTTCTGTTCGATTTTATGTTTCAGTCGAGTTTTTTTTTTTCCAATCTTTTTGATCGCTCTTGCCGCGCTTATGTGTGTCTATGTACCCGTGGTGTTGCTGCGAGGCTAGATCCAAGAGCGGGCGAGATTTTTGTGCTTGAAGCTGTCGTGATAAGGGGAGAGCGAGTAAGAGTCTCTTTGTTAGTATTGGCGTGTGGCGTGGTAAGGGGGGAGGACGGGTAGGAAGTGTATCGTGCGGTAGAAGGTGCTGCGTTCGTGATGTCCTATTGCCCTCCTTGTGACCTTGCTTGCTTTGCTTGCCTTGCTTCGCTTGCCTTGCTTGCTCTCCACTTGCCTTGCTTTGCATTGCTTGCCTGGCTTGGCTTGGCTTTTGCTTTGCTTGCCTTGCTTTGCATTGCTTCTCCTTGCTTGCCTTGCTTGCTTTGCTTGCTTTGCTTGCCTTGCTTGCCTTGTCTGCCTTGCTTGCTTAGGTTGGTTTTCGCTTCCCTTTCTTGCCTTGCTTGCCTTGCTTGCTTTGCTTGCCTTGCTTGCCTAGCTTGGCTTTCGCTTGCCTTGCTTGCCTTGCTTGCTTAGGTTGGTTTCCGCTTCCCTTTCTTGCCTTGCTTGCCTCCTTTCTTGCCTTGCTTGCCTTGCTTGCTTTGCTTGCCTTGCTTGCCTTGCTTGCCTAGCTTGGCTTTCGCTTGCCTTGGTTGCCTTGCTTGGCTTTCGCTTGCCTTGCTTGGCTTTCGCTTGCCCTGCTTGCCTTGCTTGCCTTGCTTGCCTTGCTTGCCTTGCTTGCCTTGCTTGCTTTGCTTGCCTTGATTGCTCTCCGCTTGCCTTGCTTTGCATTGCTTGCCTGGCTTGGCTTTTGCTTTTCTTGCCTTGCTTTGCATTGCTTCTCCTTGCTTGCCTTGCTTGCCTTGCTTGCCTTGCTTGCCTTGCTTGCCTTGCTTGCCTTGCTTGCCTTGCTTGCCTTGCTTGCCTTGCTTGCCTTGCTTGCCTTGCTTGCTCGCCTTGTTTGCGTCGCTTGCCTCGCGCTCGCGTACTCGCTTGCTTGTGTTCTTTGCTTGCCACTGCTTGATTGATGGATGGTTTTGCTTGTTTATCGCGTCACTGATCCGTTTCGTGTCCGTCGTTTCGTGTTGTTTTGTTCTGTTTTATCGTGTCACCGGGTCGATGTCCCCCCCCCCCCCGAAAAAAAAACAGCGCCACCAACACGCGGTTGATGCGAGACCTGTCGAGGTTAATGCGCTCGGACACAGAGAAGCTCGGTTTTTCCCTCCAGCTCAAGAATGACGACGCCTTGAACGAGTGGAACATCAACCTCTTCGGCTTCAGCGACTGCCCCCTGGCGGATGTAAGAAGACGCATCACGCTACTCTTTTTCACGCATCTGGCAGAGTATGTACAGATCATGTACAGACCATGTACATATGATGTACAGATGATGTACAGATCATGTACGTATCATTTACAGTCGATGATCTAGTTCTTTCAGCACAGATAGATATCTCGTCGTCTGTATGATCTATGAATATAGCTCACGTTGCCTGCTGGGTTGGAGGCACATAATCTGCACGTTTGACGCATGCTAGAGCAGTACGTACACGTGCACCGTTTTTGTGTCCCGAAGCTCCCCCCCCGCGTAAGGAGGTCGTATTCCTCACCCAGAAACTGACTTGCACATAAGAAAAAGCAGAGTGCATTGGTTGATGAACAATAGGTGTACGTACAACAACATATTTTTTGCAACACAGTAATGGGAAATCCCAACGATTTTGGGTCAAAGGAACCCCATTAATTCAGAAAATATTTTGGCCGAAATGTGCCGCCTGTGTCGTTGTACGCGTCGTTTCAGGACAGGTTTCCTGGGTTGGGTATGTGCTGTGCATGTGTTGCACAGTACCTCAGAATGCCGGGTTAGGATCTATCTGTAGATTATCTATGTGTAGATGATTTATCTGTATATGAGCTGTCTGTATATGATCTATCTGTATATGATATGTCTGTAGATGATCTATCTGTAGATTATCTGTAGACGATATGTCTGTAGATTATCTACAGTATCTGCAGATGATATATCTGTAGATGATTTTTCTGTAGATTCTCTATCTGCAGATTATCTATCTGCAGGATATCCATCTGTCGATGAACTGTCTGTGAATGATCTATCTGTCGATGATGTATATGTAGATGATGTACAGATATATCGCGATTTGTCCGTTGTATTTGTGGAGTTTCTAGTCTTGAACGGCGCCCCGAAAAATAGATGCTCTTGTCGGTATGACTGAAGTGACCGCACGATCGCCAACGCACAAAAGTTGACGGTTGTAACGAAAATCGTGCTGCACGAGTTCCCACACTAGTAATGACAGCTTAATCTGGATTTTGCTGTGGGGGCTATCTCTCCAACCCCCCCCCCCCCCCCCATTCATCAATCACCGCAGAGCGCACTATGCCGCAGCCTTGTCGAGGTGTGATATTTGTGAGCTCTCTGACCTTGGTGCACGACACACACCCTGGACAGCAGTCTCGCGCCTTCTCCTCCGGCTGCGGTGCTCGTTTCACCAGAGAGGGTCCCTTGTCGGCCACGTGCGCATCGCATCGCATCGCATCGCATCGCATCGCATCGCATCGCATTGCATCGCACGCACACAAGCACGCACGCACCGACAGAAATCCGCGTTATTTGTTTTGTCTTGTTTTGTTTGGTTTTGTTTTTCAATAGCGCGGAAGCCCAGTTCGCTGTCCCGTTCATGTCTTGGAACTTTCGAGCCGTACGGCCAGTGTCGAGACGGTAATGATGGGGAAGCAACACCCCGGCACCGTCGGGAGGGCGTAGAAAACCTCGTCCGTAGGCCTGCGCGCCGTATTTTGGAGGTTGCATCGCGGGAGGGACGGGGGATATAGATAGAGGGGGGGGTTTATTCTTGGGGGGCGGGTGTTTTTGTTTTGTGAGTTGTTTTGCTTCGTTGGTAGGTGAGTACTTTTTTCCTGCGCTTGTCGTAGCGCGTGGATCTTTGAGTCGGAAAATCGTAAGTCGGTGCTGCGCGTTGCTTCTCGGGAGGCAGCAGAAGCTGTTTTCTCGGGACACCGGCAGCAGCAGTGGTTTCTGCGCGTGTTTTTGTTTGTTTGCGTGTGCTGTTTGTTTGGTTTTTGTTTTGTTTTGTTTGGTTTGTTTGTTTTTTTCTAAATTGGAGAAATTCACAGGTACGGAGCGCTATTATTCACCTGGTATATAAAGGATAGTATTATTAGGGATCGGGAACCGATTATGATAATAATCTGCAGTTTGTTGTTGTAGAGAGAATTAGGCCTTAGGGTTCATTTTCTTTGGCTGGGTACTCGTACGTATCAGTGGTACGTACCAGGTAGCTCAATTTGACAGCAGGAGCTGATATTGCTTGGTTGATCGCGCTTGTGGGCGTGCCAAGCGGATACTGCACGGAACGGTGGTTCTGCGTGTGTTTTTTGTTTGAATGTGCTGTTTGTTTGTTTGTTTGTTTGTTTGTTTTTTATTTTTTTATTTTCTTATTTTAATGGGGAGATGCTGACAGGTAGAGCGCTATTATATACCTGGTATATAAAGTGCGTAGATTTCTTGTGTTCTTGTCGACTTTTCAATACTTTCTAGGGTCCATGGTTGGAAGGCGCAGAGGTTTTCTCATCTCATCTCCTGTGATGTACTGCACGGAAAACGCTGGACATCTTCGAAAAACAAAGAAGTTACTGCTTGCGATACGTTCGTTTCCTCCACACAATTTGCCCTCCCTAAAAAACCCGGGTGCGGTTATTGTATGGAGATGAGAGAGGTGAAAAAAAAGACGTTTCTCGTGTCGTAGACTCAACTTGGAGACCATGATGGCTTCCGAATGCGCATCGCACTCACGCGTGTGCACGCATCCACGCTTACGTGTTTGTGATTGTGAACAGGACATGAAGCGGTTGACGAAAGACAAGAAGCTCGACCACGTTCGCTTGGTGATGAAGTTCAAGGACGACTATCCCTTCAGCCCCCCCTTCGTGCGCATCGTCTACCCGCGCTTCAAGCGCTCGACCGGCTACATCATCGACGGCGCCTTCTGCATGGAACTCCTCACAAACCAGGTATGTATACGGAGCAAGGAAAAAAAAGCAAGAAAGAAGAGGAAGAAGAAGCGCAGCGACGGTCTTCACTTCGTTTCGCTTCGCTTTGTTTTGCTTTGTGTCGTTGTTTCTTTCGTTCCTTAGTATTAATAGTACGGGAAACCATTGTAAATAGGACCAAATATTGCCTGTAAAAATAGTGAAATATATAGGTTTTTGTACCTATCGTAGGTCCTATTTACTATGCCCCCCCGTAGCAGTACTTGGACGTATTGGATTTTCTGGCCGAATTGTGTTTCAAGCCCGTGGGAGCGGAAAACCCCCCCCGTCTCCACAGAAGAGTTAATTAACCCCTTGAAAATTGCCATCCTTTTTTTTCGGGACATATAATACTACTTGGAATGTGCGTGGGGCACTTATTTTCAGAAGTGCAAAAGAGTTAAGAGACGGCCGGGACCATCCGCCGGAGGAATGATCTGTTTTTTTTATTGACTCGTCGTTTGGCTGTGGTGACTGCTGTGGTGGGTCGCGCGTGTTCCTTTTTTGCGACGACCGACGCGGCGGGCGCTTTTTGGTCTGTATATATAACATACCTGGTACCTGGTAAGGCACACGCACGGTTGGTGCCAAAATTTGTTTCCTTCTCGCTTCACTTACACATATATCGAGGCGCGTCTTTGCTTTCTATCCAGTGACATGGAGGAGTTTGGTACACTAGATAGCGGCGAGAAAACGATCGCTATCTTAGGCGATAGATGGTAGCCACAGGCGGCCAAGCAGGAAGGGGATAAGATCAGCATTTTTTTTCTACTGTATGTAATATATGGAAACAACGTAATGAGCGCCCAATTGTTGGAGATGTCTCTATTAGGAGTAGGAACGGTGCTCCGTCTCGAAAGGGATGCGTGGTCGATGGTCAAATAACTAGGGCAAGCAACAAATGAGTGCCCCCTCCCCCCGTTTTTATGCCGCAGAACACACCGAGGCAAGGGAAAATTGCCAAAAAAAACTTTTTTTTTCCGGAGCAAAAAGTACGGCCTGCGACCCAAACAAACCACAAAAGCGTGGTATTCCCAATCAACCCACCGTCAAGTGTGTATCATGCTGCGTCGCACAGAGCCCTCCCAGCCTTGTGCGCAGCCGGGACACTTGTTTTGTGTCTCAACCGCGCTATGTACATAATCCACCAGGAGAAGGCGCGCCGGGCTGATCTCGTGTGAACCGACGCTGTGTAAATCGGCCGTCGGTTTTTCCGCCCCCCTTTTCTTGTTTTTTTCTGACCTCTCCAGTACCCCCAAAATGGGTTTTTCGAAAAAAACAATTTCGTGGAGTTTTTTTTTTTCAGTTTTTTCGCATGTTTCATCTTTTTGGTACCGCTCTGGGCGAAATATAATACTGCTTGGTATTCATGTTCATGTATAAACGGTTCTTATATTTCGACCAGGGTGGTATCTGGCATACCTCGGGCAGATATGATGATCTGTCTATCTATATCTATCTATATATCTCTCTATATATCTGTCTATATATATCTAAATATATCTATCTATATATATTTATCTAGAGTATATACTTCTGTAGATAATCTAGCAGTTCCTTGCTCGCGGTTGTGAGGGATTGTGCAGGGTGTGTTTTGCAGTACAGATCCATCCCATTAAACAAACACTTGACTGTGCTGCTGCTGTAGATAGATAGATCATGCAGATTTTACGGCTCCTCGCCCGCGGGCGGCATCGTGACGAGCTGGCGGATAGATCGTACCAGGGACCGACCGCTCTGCCCGTAAATATAGGGACCTTTACTATATTACTGTAATATCAAATACAAACGTTCCCACCTATTTAGGGACAGTGGTATAGATCAGGGGTTTATCTGTGCCCTGACAGATCGACATATCGTGAAAAGCAGGAATCGATGATGCTCGTGTCCGGGGCGTGGTGTTTTACCGCGTTACGTCCCTGGGAAAAGGATCGGGTGTAAGAGGCGTGTGTCTACCCGGTGACCCTTTTTTGACGCGTCCTGGAATTCGAATAGGAGGGGCATTCCGCAGTGTGGGTGTGTGTATACCCCGATTAGAGACAGGGCAACGGTAAGATAAACAGCTGCAAGTCGAGAGAAGGGCGAAATCGGCTGGACCCGTCGCCTGCGGCAAGAACGCTACACCGCTCTACGTAAACCCGCGAATTTTATGCACCGTTTGGACTCTTGACACTGAATATCAAACGGAGCTTGCATTCCCGGTACATTGTCTTCTCAAGAGAGAAAGCGGAGGCTACAGCAGTTGTCGGCCTGTATCTACCACACGCCGCGTTGTGTAAGACGGTACCGCCTCTTTTTGGGACTACAGACGGACGGCTTTTGGAATCAGACTTGAATACACGTTTCTGTACGGTGCGTTTTAGAATTCGAGTGGTTTTTCCCGAAAACCGTACAGCGGTAGTTCTAAGAAAAGGGATTGACCAACTATTTACGGGGGACCATAGTTAATAGGACCTGTGGTATACATAAAAAACTATTCATCTAACCATTTTTACCAACAATATTTGGTCCTATTAACTATGGTCCCCCGTAATAGCTCACCTTTTAGTCGGCACCACGTCGGCTGGCGAAGGAGCCCACTGATGCTGGCCGCAGCCAACTTTTTTTCGGGCGAGCGAAGCGATGAGCCAAATCAGCAAAAAAAAGTCAGCTTTCTCTCTCCTCCTGGCCGCCGAGGGGGGGGGGGTACGTCCTAAAAAGAAAAAAATTGTACCTTCTGCATTCAGCAAACCCTTCCTATATGTTTGAAAACCTAATAAGTCAGATAATAGTCGCCACCCCCGGGAAGCGACTATCAGGTAAATATTGGTCCGACTAATAACTACATATTACTCTGAAGTCTCGCCCACTCGCAGCTTCTAGCCTTTGTTTCTCCAAGACAGTTCTGGGCATGAGGGCTGTCTGCCCTGCCCAGCAGAGAGCTCTCCCGGCACCGGTCGGCCGCCCGGCTCCTCGCTGATGCGAAGCGGTCGAGAGCGGGCGCAGGCAGGCACGTCGCCCTTTTTTTTGTGCGTAAGGCCCATTTTTTTAGAGAGGGCAATGCTGCTGCCTGTGCTCACGCAAACAGCGATACACAGCCCTAGGGTAGAACTAGCCCTGCATTCCGAGGATATGAAAGACCGGACGGCAAAAGCGCATATGTACATCGCTTCAGGTGCGGCGTTGACGCACTCGGTCTGGCTGTTCCCCCTTTACCCCCGGGCGACCTTGTTATACCAGGTATATCAGGTATATATATATATATATATTATATGGACAATCCTTCGCGACGCCTGAGAGCGAAGCATTCGCTTCCGATTCCGTCTTTAATTTAGACTGGGAGTCCAGACGCCTTCGCTTTTCTGGCTTCGTGCTTGCTTTTTCGACCGCTTTCCTCGAGGGTCGCGCTCGCCGGACTCGGACGGGTGTTCTCCCGTGCGCGCATCTCGGAGTCTCGTGCCATCGACGAGCTCGGCGACCGCGAACTCGAAGGATCTTTGCCGGGGCGAGGAGAGACGGAGGTTCTCTTCTCTTGGGTCCTGGAGATTTGTTGCGCTGCTGTTGCTCCGCCACGACCTTATTGTGACAGACTCGATCTTAGCTTTATTTTCCTCCGAGGTTCGATCTCTCGGCCTTGCTGATGGTACCGCTTTCTCCCGACTTCCTTGCTCTGCGGGCCGCCATCGGCGCTGATCGACGCCCTCGGTCTTGCCTTACTCGGTGGCTGCCTTCCCTTGCCCCTCTCTCTTCGCTGGACGACTACACGCGCCTTCTCGAGGTATCGCGCCGTTCTAGGTACCAGATCGTTGCTTATCCCGGTGTTTTTTTTGGTGTTTTATAACTCGGTACGTCTTCTGTTTTCGCCGGTGGAATGGAATGAAGGTTGTTGGGGAGTATGGATTCGGCCGAGTGTTGTGAGTTCGATAAGAAAAACCATCCAATCACATCGGAGGGTATCATACAGGTGGTCGTACATGCTCGGACTGTCTACTGCTGCTGTAGTAAGGTCTAATCTCTGAGAGCACATTGGAATACGAGCACTAACAACTACAGCAGCAGTACAGTACTTCAGAGACGTTCTACTTCGAATACGTACGTAGAAGGCTTTGTTTTCGCCGGTCGAATTGAGTGAAGGTTGTTGGAAAGTCGGCCGAGTGTTGTGAGTTCGGTGAGAAGAACCGACCAATCGCATCGGAGGATACCATACGTGGTCGTACATACTCGGACTGTCTACTGCTGCAAGGTGTGATCTCTGGAGGCTTTTAGAGATATGAGTCCTACTACAGCAGCATCAGTACATTTGTTCAGAGGCGTTCTACTTCAAATATGTGCAAAGCGAAATCAAATATCTATAGCAAGCGCGCCCAATGAGCGTGTCTGACATATGAATATCACGGAGCTTCCAGAGTAGAGAGTTTCAATCACTCAATCAAGCGGTCGCCCTCACTGCAGACGTTTTTCACTTCAAAAAAAACAAGCGTATCCAGATGCGAGGTATTTACTAAAGAAACGGGAGATACGGACCCGCTTTAAAGATACGATCCTTCGTACCAGGTATAAGATATGATGTTCGGCTGTACCATTTTTTGGTGAAAAACGCGTCAAGTTGTTTCGGCGAGCACTACTGGAGGTGATCGAGGGTTGGAGACTGCTTGATCCGACTGCAAGTCCTCGCAGTATGTCGTGATTTTGTGCTGCTGTAGATACTGCTGCATGTGCTACACGTATATCCAACCTGAATCTTTCGGGATTCGCACTGAGAATACTGTCCATGTCAGCAGTACCTTGTGGTGGTTCTGTATTGCCGATCGATATCAGGTATACATATCAGGTACCAGGTGTTCGACACTGCTCATACTCGCAGTCTGCCTGTTCTCAGGATTGAGTGCGATAATGCGCGTACAGTACGCGTCCAGCTCTCGCAGTAATTTGGGCGTATACTGCAAGTTGTAGTCTGCTGCGATGCCGTACGTACCGCTGCTACTGTTGTGCTGCTGCGGTGTTGCGGTTGGGTTTGCACAGCAGCAGCTGCAGCAACCGACCGCAGCAGCAGCGATGTCTGGCTCTACTCCTGCTGCTGCTGTTGCTGCTATTTTGCTGTTGTGCCGCTGCTGCTATCGCTTTCATGTGCGGGAGCGGCGATCTCTTCTGCACAAGCGCCGTTGGAAGTAGGTACAGCTCGCCGTAGATAGGTGTGATATCGGCGTGAGTATTGGGTACTTGGCAACTGGGCAGATAAAGGGCAGGAATACTATCGTGAACAAAATCAAAGCAATCTCAGTTCTGAGAAATATGTGAAACCTCTCAGAACTGAGCTGATTCCTGCCCCCTCCAGCAGCAACTGAGTTCCAAAGTATATCCATGATTTCCTGGCCCATAATGATGGACGGCTCTGATTTTTAGGCTTCAGAGTAGATGGCTAAAGAATACAGCAATAATAACGTCGCAAAAAATTACTATAAAAGTGAAGTTGGTCTATAATGCGAGTTAGACAGATCCAAAACTGAGAACTGACACTCGACATCGCCTTTTTCCTGCACCACTTGGCATGGGCCTGATCCTGTTCGTATCAAGATCGGGTGGTGCATTTATCTCATCTTGCTTAAAAGTAATCACGACTTGGCACGGAGGTATATTTCCCTACCCATGCGGAGTGTATATATATACCTCTATATTATGTGTACGGCGTCGAATTTTTATTTCGCTGCGCGTCCGTGGGTGCCATCGAGACGCCCGTTTTTTTTCCGGGGTTTTTTTCTTCGATGTTTTCGACCCACCCCACCCCGTGGACGCTGTCCTGTTTGTTCTAACCGCCGACCCCGTGTGGCCTTCCTCCGACCCTTCCCCCCCCTTCCTTTCCTTTTTTTTTCCTTCCACGCCGCCCCGCTTTCCTTGCTTTTGGTCGGGCAGGGGTGGACACCAACAAATGACATCGAAAGCGTGGTTGTGCAAATTCGCGCGCAGATGGTGGTGGGGAAAGCGCGGATCGATTTCGACGCAAATTCCGTTACTCAGGTGTGGGCGAGCGGGAAAAAAACAGCCACGGCATTAGACCTATGCCAATGGTACAGCGAAGTTGCAGTAAAAAGTTTGAATTTCAAAGATACCCGCCAAAAAAAATCAGAACATGCTTCCTATGGGCCATCTAAAAAAAAAAAAAGTTCCTAACTTTTGGAAAAGCCCGAAAAAAGCAAATCTGGGGCCGATGTTGGGCCAACATCGGCTTGAGAAAAACTCGGGCCGATCTTTGGTTCGAAGCGGCGAGATTCCGAGTCCTCGACAGACATCGATCAACAAAACCAACGATTGCGTCATGAATTCTGAACGGAGTGCGCTCGTTAGGGGCTCCGACCCACCCTAGGGTCACCGTCTTCACACCATGGCCGGTGTCATGTGGCGGGAGCCGACCAGGCGTGTGATAAAAAAACATTTGGCCGCTGGTTTGCACAAAACAGAAGACAAAACTTCTCCATCCGTCTCGAATGGCAAAAAATAGACTTTTTTTCAGGTTTGGGAGGATACCGTAGGACGCCGCCGTCAAGCTCTCGCCCCCTAGACCATGGATCCGCCTGATATCTTCGAGGCCGTCATCTGTACTCGTTGGGCTTGCCAGATACCGATTGGGTTGGCCGTGGGCTGAGTCTATGTCGAGATCGAGCGTCGATCGTCGCTCGAGCTGGTTTCGATCACCGTGTTGACAATTTGCGACCAGAAAAACACAAATTGCGCCGCCTGCAGCCGTTGGGGGGAAAAAAAAAAAAATCAAACATTTTTCTCTTTTTTCCCCACAGCGGCGGTACGAGAATTTTTTCGGCTGTTTTTTCAAAGCCATATATTTGAAAAAAAACTTTTGAACTTCGCGTTTCCATTGGCATAGGTCTTACGTACAATAGTGTAGGTTGAAGGATTTTTTTTTTTTTTTTTACTGAAACGCTAATCTACTGTAAATAGGGTATAGGCTATGCAGCACGATGTGATGCAGGACACCTACCACTGTAAGAAAAACAAGAGATGAGAGCAGCTGAGAAACTCGCAAAGGCTCATTTTTACGGAAAAATAATAATTTCGAGAAATCGCTAGTGAACTGAATCAAGCGCACAGGGATACTCGTAGCTCCCTTTTAATCAAATAAGAATTCCAGCCCAGACCAGCTTTCCTGTTTCTTATTGTTAGGGGTCTTGAATACTGCTGTATAGAGAGAGGTAAAGAAATAGAGCGGGCGCGGCGCAGTATATATAGTGCGGCGCTTGGAACGTCCGCAATTCGTGGCTGCATCCATTAGCTGGTAAACGTTTTTTCGTTGCTTTGGTTTGATGTTTGTTTTGTTCGTCGCGGCTCAAAAACCCGATGTGCGTTGTTGCCGCGGGGTTGAGCTTTTGCGAAAAACATTTTTTTGGAAACGTTTCGATAAAAAAAACTGAGTTTCAGGCAGTTCGTTAGTTTGCTGACGAAATCTGCGGCTTCCCTCGGGGCCCACGCCCGCTGCTCGTACGCACCGGCTTGCCTTTTTTTTCACGATGACGTTCTACACACGGCATACCGTGTACCAGGTATCACCTTAAACGGGAATATTACCATCATTTGGACTCTGATATGAATATCAAACGGAGCTTATATTCCCGGTCAGTCGCAACACACGGGTGATAAGATAACACACCCCCCTTCCTCGGACGGACTTTGAGTCTGGTTTTCTCGGCTATGGGGTGGAAGTGCTAACGCCCAGCGATGCATGAGTCTATCGAATGATCTCGTTCGAGATTTTCCAAGAGCCATAATTTTCGATGTGTTGTGTGTGTGGGCCTGCCCTCCCTGCTTGGGGATTGCCTCGGCCTCGGGAGGTCGGCCGAGGGCGGGCGTGTATCGTCTTGCGTGTGTACACGGTAGACGATGCCACTTTCTTGCGTAGAGTAGGTTACCACCTGGTGTGACCTAGCACGCGTTGTTGGGATCTGCTTTGCGTGCCGTGTTGGCCGTGCCGATGACGACGTGCGGGCGAGATCCCACATGGCGGGTTTTTGCTTGTATCACCATCACGTCGACGCGTTTTCACACGGTGTAACTCTTTCGCAAGTCGCGTGGCGGTTGGCATTCATTGATTTATAGGGCTAATGCCATCTCTTATGGGAGGGTTTTGAAAACCGAAAAACTTACCCGAAACTGTGTTTTATACCAGGTACGCGCTTTCACGTATTTTAGACCGGGAGTCCGACCGAATCAGGCTCGCTCTTCTGACAATTGTTGCAGTATTTTGGGGAGAGGTATCTAGACCCGTTTTTATTTTCTTCAGGGGTGTCGTTCGAGGTTTTTACGATGTTGTCATTTTCAGACAAAAAAATCAACAAGGCACTTCCAGATATATATCGACGCTTCAGCCGAAAAAATGGCTTCTTTTCCAGATAAATCGCGTCCGAAACTGAATAGAGGAAACTGGAGCGTATCGACAATTTTTCAAAATGCTATCCTAAAGAAACGGCAAACGGCGTTGCACGCCTCGCACAATGGCTGGTGGGACTTCAAGAAAAGCGGACCCGATTCGCCCGTTTCCCTGTCCAAACACGCCTGCGAAGGTGCTGAAACCTCGATTTCCAGAAACCAAAACCGATTTGCCATAAAAGATGGCCTAGCCCCTGTTTTCTGCGAAAAACTGCTATTCTCTCTCTTGTCTCTCTGTCTCGATTTTTCTCTTTCCCTTTCTCTCTCCGTCTCCCCTTTCCCTCTCCTTCTCCCTCTCCCTCTCCCTCTCCCTCTCCCTCTCCCTCTCCCTCTCCCTCTCCCTCTCCCTCTCCCTCTCCCTCTCCCTCTCCCTCTCCCTCTCCCTCTCCCTCTCCCTCTCCCTCTCCCTCTCCCTCTCCCTCTCCCTCTCCCTCTCCCTCTCCCTCTCCCTCTCCCTCTCCCTCTCCCTCTCCCTCTCCCTCTCCCTCTCCCTCTCCCTCTCCCTCTCCCTCTCCCTCTCCCTCTCCCTCTCCCTCTCCCTCTCCCTCTCCCTCTCCCTCTCCCTCTCCCTCTCCCCCTCCCTCTCCCTCTCCCTCTCCCTCTCCCTCTCCCTCTCCCTCTCCCTCTCCCTCTCCCTCTCCCTCTCCCTCTCCCTCTCCCTCTCCCTCTCCCTCTCCCTCTCGTTCTCGTTTTCTCTCCCTCTCCCTCTCCCTCTCCCTCTCCCTCTCCCTCTCCCTCTCCCTCTCCCTCTCCCTCTCCCTCTCCCTCTCCCTCTCCCTCTCCCTCTCCCTCTCCCTCTCCCTCTCCCTCTCCCTCTCCCTCTCCCTCTCCCTCTCCCTCTCCCTCTCCCTCTCCCTCTCCCTCTCCCTCTCCCTCTCCCTCTCCCTCTCCCTCTCCCTCTCCCTCTCCCTCTCCCTCTCCCTCTCCCTCTCCCTCTCCCTCTCCCTCTCCCTCTCCCTCTCCCTCTCCCTCTCCCTCTCCCTCTCCCTCTCCCTCTCCCTCTCCCTCTCCCTCTCCCTCTCCCTCTTCCTCTCCCTCTCCCTCTCCCTCTCCCTCTCCCCCTCCCTCTCCCCCTCCCTCTCCCTCTCCCTCTCCCTCTCGTTCTCGTTTTCTCTCCCTCTCCCTCTCGCTCTCGTTCTCGTTTTCTCTCCCTCTCCCTCTCGTTCTCGTTTTCCCTCTCCCTCTCGCTCTCCCTCTCCGTCTCTCTTTTTTTTCTCCTGCCTCCTTCTTTTGACTGCCGCTGTTACTCCGCCGAGAAGCCTTACACTCGCCCTCGTTACTTCAGATCGTTTCGTTGGTGGGGAATCCCCCACAAGTCCTTGAGTCGGCCTGTCCTTACCTCTCCCACCTCCCCTCTTTCCTTTCCCCCCCTCTCGTCTGCCCCCCCCCGTCCCTCCTCCTCTTGTCCTTCTTGGTTCTCCCCCTTCTCCCCCCCCCCCCCCCCCCCCCCCCAAGCCTTACTCGGAAGACCGCGCAAAGGCTGCGTTCAAAAGCGCAGCGAAGATTCACAAATGGGAGATCTCGGATCCGTAGTAGACTGACTGGCGCTTGCTTTGGTGCGACCTGACGCGATTGCTCGATCGATTGGGTTTCGGTTCTTACCCGTTTCCACCGGGCGGTCTGACGGTGTGAGCACATACTACACGCATACGATAGCCCCAACCCCCACCGTCCCCATCCCGCGCACGCGCGCGCGCGCGCGCTCGCTCTCCCGGCCGGCCGGCCCCCGTCCAGGCTGCTTTAGCTGGTGGGGTTTCCTTTTCCGCTGTCTTGAGCCTTGCGAAAGGAAAGTTTGAAGTGAAACGAGCGAAAATGGAGGCACGTATGATATGATATAGGGGGATTGGTGGCGTGTTCGGTTGAAAACTATAAAAAAGGCCCACCGGCACATATGACAGTAGTAGTACGCACGAAAGTAGGTTGTTGTTATGTTTTGGTCTCCCGGGCTCTGTTCTGGCGGGCTGGTGTCGTATTGTGTATAGTCTCCGCCGCTTCGCTTGCAGCGGCGTTTTTTTGGTGCCGTGGAGCGATCGATCGTGCGAGCCTCGTCGACGGTATTGCGGATAGGAGGGTAGAACAGGGAGAAAGGGAGGGAGGGGGGAGGGAGCGGAGGAGCGAGGGAGTCCACATTGCGGCAAGACAAAGGCGTACAGGTGACAACCGTACGTACGTAGACTTAAGAGAGGTGAGAAGATGAGAACCAAACCAAATTCACAGACTTGTTGAAAACTTAGCTCGAAGGGGACAGAAGCTGAGGGGTTCGGAAAAAAAAACTGGGATTGGGTCAAAATTTTGACACGCCAAATATTTTTTCCCCTCCTAGAAAGCGAGAGAGTTAAGAGCGCGCGGAAACCCAAAAGTCGTCTCGGAGCAGTGTGTTGAAATATTTTAGCGCGTGGGGGCGCGCGTGTGTTTTGCGGTGGTTTTGCGGGGGAGTTACGTGCTTCACCGGGTGACGCCCCTAGGCTGTTCTCCCGATGTGTACACTCCTGCGCGTGCGTATATAGAGAACCACCGCGGCATGGATCGAGTTATCCACGCATCCTGCTCTTTTTTTTTTTCGTGTGGTGTGCTGTGTGTGGTGTGTGACGTGGTGCCATGTAAGGCGCCCACTGCAAGCGCACTTGGTAGTAGTGTCAGGGCGTCGACTGCCTTTTTATTCCCCTCTCCTCAAAAGACGGAAGGGTGCCCGTCGACTGACTGCTTTACTGCTGCTGCTGCTGCTGTTGCGTTGCGTTGCGCTGGGTTCGCGTTTGCGTTTGTTTGCGTTCGCATGCCAAGGGGCAAAGAGGGGGGGGGGGGGGGGGGTTCTCGCCGTATTGCCGCGCGCTTTTCTTCGGCTGCCTTGTGACATTGTCCTGAGGAAGAATCGGTCTCGTAGCACGGTGAAGGCGTGCGTGTGACGGGCTGGCTGGCTGGCTGGCTGGCTGGCTGTTTTCCGAACGTATTCTAGTCCGTCACCAGCACCAGCACCAGCACCCTCTTTGTTGGCTCGCGGCAAAGCCTTCCCTCTATATGCGTTTTGTGATTCTCCCCCCCCCCCCCCCCCCAAGTTTTATACGTAGAAGCGGGGAGCTCACGACGTTTTTTGGGAGAAGACTGGGGTTGGGCCAGTTGTAAAGTTGTGTAGTCGGCCGCGGTTCAGGACGGGGGGCGACGGCGGCGGCGGTGCGGTTGACATAAAAATAGGAGAGAGGGAAGGAGAAGACAGGGGAGGGAGTGAGTAAGTGCTGTGCGTGTGTATTAGTCGTTTTCCTGTACTAGTGTATTATCTCGTCGGGAGCATCTGCTTTTTGATTGACGAAAGTGTCGTCGCTAGGATGGATTGGATGGGTGGATAGATGGATGACTTGCCCCTGACCCTAGCGCGACGGCGGATCGCGTGTCAGGGCGCCTCTGAGGATCCTCGTTTCATTACGTCAACACATCTGACTGTTGGAATAGTTTTGTTGTTGTTGTACAATGCAAAATAGTTAACTCCCCCCCCCGCCAGAAAGCATCGATCGCCAGACTGGCTGTGTGTGCGTCTGCGCGCGCGCTCGCGCGCTCGCCATGGATGGCGTGTGTGAAGGCCATGACGTCGTGCCTCTTCGCCACGATGTGCGGTCGCGGGTCGCGCCCGAGCGATTATTCTGTGAGGTGGTGTTTTGCTCGCTGTACAATATATACCTGGTACCTGGTAAGTGCTCCCGCTGCATCTTCGTCTACCTTGTACACCCGAGACAGGTCGCGATCTATCTGATCTGTCTGCTATAGATCATTTAGCTCCTTACGTCCTACCTGCGGTTGTGAGAGGTTGCGCAGGATCTGCAATAATAGTACAGATCCCACCGGGAAAGCAAAAATGTGCTGGAACATGAGCTACTACTCCCGATCATGCAAGATCGGGGATACCCACCCGGCCACATGACAATAAGCCAAGTCATCCTCATGAAGATCAGGAACGTATCTGCCCTGAAATGTCTAGATCATGAAGTGGGAATGATCTGTCTGATCTATCTGATATGTCTCAAGCTTGGAAGGAGGGTTAGGGTTGGGGTGGCATCACGAAATATCCATCGGAAATCGCAGGGCCGAGACCTCCCGGAAGACATTTTTATGACCCGACAATACAATAACCTCGGTTTTTACTCGCCGCATGCTGCGCGTACTTGTTCTCAGCTTGTAGAACTGAGTCTCTGTTTTGGTAAATGCAAACTTGTCAGTCTGTCTGTCTCTGTCTGTCTGTCTGTCCACATGACTTATATTTTCGAACTCTTTTCAATGGTCGATACATAAGGTCGTTACTGATGATATTCGTACGACGTATTCGACCCTTACGGACCTTAATACTGGAACATGTCATGCCACCAGGCAAATTTAGCCCTATAATACACCCACAACACCGTACCGTGGTACCATACCCCAAACGTACCATACCATATACTGTGTGTTTTCCCGTACCATGCCGTCAACATATCCGATATTTGTTGAGATCACTGATAGCGGGACACTTTGTATCCCTGGACAGGTCTGCTTATTAACACGGTACTCGTTGGTACTCACGTTGTTGTACGCTTAGAGATAGAATAGTAGCTTATTCATTTCGTGCACGACGGAGACTGAGACCACGCTCGTGCCTCTCTGCAATTAAGATACGCCTTCGAAGTACTACAAATACGATGCCAGTGCCAGAACCCAGGTAATTACCGGGCTTTCTACCTCATACAGAACAGTAGCATAACACTAGCCCACTCTGATGAGCCGTATATGCAGAATTATGGGGACCTCGTGGAAACCCCGATTCCACAAAACTAGAACATGGGTCGAAGATGCGGCTCCTCAAAACCCACTCCCACACCTCTGCACGGCAAGGCAACGAAGCCGGCAAAGTACGTAAAAAAAAATGAAAGGAAGACGCAGCCTTAAGGGGCAGGAAGCAATCGTCAACGAAAATAATCGCCATGTCACCCGCGGCGGGGGGGGGCGAGGAGGATGCAGAGAAAGTGAAAAGTGAATATAAAAAAAACAAGAAAAATTAACACGGAAGATGTCAAGAACCACACAGAAAACCCAGCCTGCAACTCGGGAAACTTGTCCTGTGCCACAAATGGGGGGCCCGATTACCCAGACCAGCCCCCGACACTGAGCGGAGGGGGTAGGCAGGACAGAATACGCAAAAACCATCCCCAGCCAAGCCCAAGAAAAAAAAACAGGAACACACCTGCCAGAAAAACCTACCAGGTAGACCCGAAAACTCGGGAAACGTCACCAAGTAGAAAAACCACCGCCCCAAGTCCAGGAAAACGTCAAGAAAACAACACTATGGGTTGCAGCCGAGAAGCGGAAATCAGCTATCCACGGCGGCGCCTCGAGATTCGTCGACGTTACGCTGGACCCCCCGTGCAAATGTTAGCCAAGAGAGATTGTAGACACCAAGAGCCTCGTACAGCTCTCGTCGAAGTCGTGTAGCGCGCCGGAGAAAGAGGAAGCTTGATCGGTCCCGGGTCGTTCAAAAATCGAACCAAATATACTCCATCCGTGGGCGTAGTCGCGCTGATTTTCCCGAGCCACCACAGACCGTTGTCGCCCTTGTACCAAAAATGGGCCCCGTTGGGAAGCACGGTGTTGCAGTATCGGCGGAGCCAGTCGGCGTGCGAGACGCAGCGAATACCGGGTGCCAGAAACCGCTCGCCGCTACTCCGAGAAAGCTCCCGTTGTGCCGCGCCGATTCTCATTCGGCGGTACAGGCGGTTGGTTTGGCGGTGCCGGTTCGGAGTGCCGGCCTAGTAGCGCAAAATTGCGTGGCGAGAAAGCTGAAGGCCCATTTTCTGTTCCCAGGATGGATGGGATAGTCGTGTCCAGTGCGTCTCGTACGTCACTGCTATGACGCCACCTCGACCCCGAACCGATTGGTGTGCGGTAATTTTTTCCATTTCGAGTCGGTGAAGAGGTGTCGAGACGTCGTCCTGGGTGACGTGGTGCGGGGGAGATTTCTTGCAGAAGTTGTAGAGCACGTACTGCGTCAACCCCGCTGGCAAATACTTCGGCATGTTGCCACGGTCGTGGGGGTTGGCACAGGGCTTGCAGCGTTGAGCTGAAACGCGCCGACGAGCATCCGCGCCGGGCATATCGGAAGGAAGATCCAAATACAGGAGCTTTGCCCCAAGAGGAGATCCGTCCGGGGTGTCCGCTGAGGAGCAGGGGCCAACTGCGAGAACTTTGTAGGGGCCTGTCCAGTTGAGTGAGAGTTTGGCCTTGAGGACCTTGGCGTCCGTGTCGGGCTTTGCGCCCTGGCGGATGGCGGCCGCCGTATTGTACACCCACGCCCAGCCGCCAACGTCAAATTTGGGGACCGGACGCAGAGCGTCGGAGAGAGCGAAGTTGCGGCGGTTCACGCGGGCAACAGTGAGGGCGTGGTGTTCGCGAACGATATCGTACGCGCGCTGCTGACGGTCCGTCGCCAAGTCGCAAGAGGCGAGGTGGTCGCGGGCCAAGCTGTGGTGGACGGCGACTCCAGCACGCTCGAAAATCGTGAGGGGGAGGCGTGGCAGCCGACCCATATGTACTTCGTTGGGAGCCAAACCCGTGGCGGCACTGACCGAATTGTTGTACGCAAATTCGACATGAGGGAGCTGTTCATCCCAGTTGTTTTGGAGCTCGTTGACGACTATTGCCAGCATCTGGGCCATCGTGTGGTTTACGCGTTCCACCCTACCGTTGCCGTTTGGGTGGTAGGAGCTAGTGACATTTTTTCGAACCCCGAGAAGCTGATATACGACGTGCGAAAGCTTGGAGCAGAACTGGAGGCCGTTGTCCGAGAGGATGCTGCGCGGGCACCCCCAGAGAGGAATATACCGGTTGATGAGAATGTTAGCCGTGCCTTCAGCGGTGAACTCTGCCGCAGTGATGGCGTACATGTCGACTCGGCGGCTGCAGCAATCAGTGGAGAGCAAGATGTAGGTATTTCCTCGAGACGTCACTGGGAGAGGGCCGAAATAGTCGATGCTGACGGCGATGCCGGGCCCTTTTGGCAAGGGCAGTGTGATGGTGGGCCACCGGACCGTCTGCCGCGACGTTTTCCGTGCTTGGCACTTCGAGCAGTTGCGTATCCTCCACCGGGTGCAGATGCTCATACCGATCCACCAGTAGAAACGTTCGAGCATACGTCGGGTGCGCGCGGTTCCTAGGTGGCAGGAAGCCGTGGAATGGCAAGCCTGCACGACCCAGAGGCGCATGAGTAGCGGCACATAAATGCGAATAGGCTCGTCGTTCAATAAACAGGCCGTACGACCCACCGGGCGTTGCGTGTCTGACGCAAGGGGGGGGGAACGGCGGCCGGACGAGTAGAACGATGCCCGCGTCGGTGGAGTGCAAACGGCCTTTTGTAGCCAGCTCCTGAACCTCCGGAAAAGGAGGGCGCTGGTGGGAAGAGAAACACGACAACAAATCGGCTGAGAAAACGTTCGGCCGGCCAAGGGCTATGTAGCGCATGGTGGCGTTGCACGCGGGCTTGGCCTGATTGTTCTCGAGCCCCATCGGTGTGCGAATAGCGCGCTGCAGAATTACCAAACTGAAATTCGGCAGCTGCGCCGAGAGCGTCCAAGTCCGTCGTGGGGACGGGCGGTGCGTCAGTTGGCAGCGGAAGCCATAAAAGAGGGGTTCCCACGGACTCGGTGCAGTCGCGTTCGGACGGGATGGGTACCGTCGGGATCAACGAATCGGCAGGAGCCGGGGCCAAAACGACTGGTGCGGGAGGTCGCGGTCGTGGGGCTCGCGGCGGGGCGGTAGTACGCCGGGCTGACAAGCTAGGGGCCCCGCCGGACCCGAAGCCATAATCAACAGCAGGCGGCCGCGGAGCCAGCGGCGGCGGCTCTTCGCCGGCGTGTCCGAGGGGAGATGCGGCCTGAAGGCGGCAAAGTATTCAGAGGCGCCAGGTTGCGAGGCGGCGATGGGGCAGACGCGGCCGGATCAGTGATCACGGCGGAATCTTATCCCTGTAAAGTGCTCGTCGGGGAAGGAGCGCGTTGGGCGATAATCGTCGCTGCAGCAGGGGCGCCGGCAGAGCTCTGGTCCGAAGGGGCAGACGCGGCCGGAGCAGTGCTCATGGTGGAATCTTCTCCCTGTAATATGCTCTTCGGGGGAGGAACGCGCTGGGCGATAATCGTCGCTGCAGCGGGGGCTTCTGCAGAGCCCTGGTCGCCCCCGGAGGGTACGACAGAAAAACCGAAGCGAAAGCGGTGTTGGCGGCAGGTGAAAAAACCCTCAAGCCAGGACGGCGCTCGACGGTGGTGACGGAAGCAGAAACACGAGCGACGAATCTCCCCAGAGGAGCAGAGAGGTCGTCGATCCTCATACGTGACCCGAGTGCGCAAAAGTCGCGAGAATCCGAAGAGGTGAAAGGCAGCCCACACAAGATGGCACTTGCGGTGCGGGGCACCAGCCCACCCAAACCTACACCGGGGGTCGGGGAAGAGCGAGTGCGAAGCCCGCAGGCTCGGATGAGGAAGGTACCCCTGTCCTCGACGGGTGTGAGGCTGCTAGGCCCACTGCGGTCGTGTTTTTTTGCGGGCTCTGGCAAGCGGGAGAGAAAAACAGCATTTCCATTGGCGCTGCCCTTGCGGTACTCGAGGGTGTAGTCGAGCGCTGTGAGGAAATCGAGCCACCGCTGGACTACTTTGCCGATGCTCTCAAGTGCTTTGTGGTCCAAAAATATGCGAAACTTTGTCCCCCATAGGTAGCCTCGGAGTCGCTTGATAGCCCAGACAATGCTGCCAGCTTCCAAGTCCAACAAGGTCCAGTGCCTCTCGGGTTCGAGAATAGCGCGGCTGATATAAGCAATGGGCCGTACCGAGTCGTCCAGTTGTTCTTGTTCAAGCGCGGCATCAAAACCGTCGATGCAGGCGTCACAGTACACGTGGAAGGGGCGGGAGCCGTCGACTACAGCGTCCCAGTCCGGGAAGACCAAAATTTACGGGGCAGCGAGCTCGGCGAGGGTCTGGCGAACGATATCTTCCATGATCGGCGTAAAGACGTACTTAGCCCCCTTCCGGAAGAGGGCAGTGAGAGGACGGATCCGTTTAGACAGGTCGTGAGGGAAGTTGCGATAATGTTCCACGCCGCCCATCAACGCACGGACCTCCTTGAGGTACTTGGGCATGGGCATTTTCATCAAAGCCGAAACTTTTTCCTGTAGTATTCTGACTCGATGTCCTGGATCATTTGATGTAAGTATTGGATTTTTGGATGAGGCCTCCTGCGTCGACCCGTGGTCTCGCCTATACTTCATTGCGTCGTTGGATAGTATCTTGTTGTGGTTTCTCTTAAAATACCACTGGTCGGATACGTAGTTGTCTCTCCCAAACTTCTTTACGCTTGCCTCAACCCTGCCTCGTACATGCTGCGAAATCTTTCTCGAACTCGGGCGACCGAGGAAGCCGGCTAGCGCCCGCGTAGCGCTGGCCGCGTTTTCTCTAGCCACCCTGGACCCAGCCACTAGATATTCGTGCCCACCTCTACTCACGAGGTTTTGGGAACGAAAATGACGAGTGATCGTATGCGACCACTCCACAATACAAATTCAAGACATCTCTGATGGTACACCTAGTTCCATGATTTGTGCCAAATCATTTTTTTTGTTGCCATCGCCAATTTTAGGCATTGGGGCCTATACCCGCGGGCTGAATGGAGTGGCCCAGAAAATTAGCGTCCGTGGTGCCGAGGCGAGCTTTCGAGGGGGAGAGCTTGAGGTCGTGTTTGCGCAGGCGTTCGAAGAGGGCTCGTATCGTCTTGACGTGGGCCGTCGGATCAGAGTCGAAGACGATCACATCATCGAGGTAGGCCGCCACCCGTGCCAGACCTTTGATGACTTCGTTAATCATTTTGACGAACCAGCGGGGCAAAGCACTGCTGCCTTGGGGCATGACGAGACACTCGTAGAGTCCCGTAGGAATGCAAAACGCCGTCAGAGGGACGGTGTCCTTGTGCGCGGTAATCTGGCGGAACGAGACCAAATCGAAGAGAGAAAACACCTGCCCCTTCCCCAGGGAATCGAGGACTTGATCCACGCGAGGAATAGGCAGCTGGCTGAGGTTGCTGATCTGGTTGAGTTTCTTGTAGTTCACGGTGATCCGAACGCCTCCAGACTTCTTCGGGATGACCACGAGCGGGCTCGAGTACGGAGGGGTCGAGTGCTGGATCAGACCTGTCGCTAGGTACTGGTCCAAGGTGGCCTCCAGTTCCTTGGCCAGGGTAGGATTGATGCGGTGCGGCCTGAACGTGACAGGAACGCTTTCTTCCGGGACCGAAATCACGAAAGGTATTAACGAGCAGGAACCAAAGTCAGATTTGGACTTCGAGAAAACGTCCGGAAATTGGCAGAGAGCATCCCCCAGCTGTTCGATGGCCTCAGGGGACCAGTCCGTGCCGTGAAGGTCAAAAGCCACCTCCCGCAGATGCAGCGGCGAACGTGCCCAGACGCGCAGGAACGAAACACGCTGTTCTGGGCTTAAACGGTCAAGCAGTGCAGGCGAGGGCGAGGCTGGAGCTGCGAGGGGGGAAGCTGTAACTGCTGAGACCGGAGACACCCCAGATGGACATGAGGGAGGGCTGAGGGCTCGGTTGTTCTGCTGCAAAACGTCCGGCGGAACGCTCAGCAGTGGGGCGTGGGCGACGCCGAGGATATCTCCTGGCTCGAGGGCCGCCACTCCAACGAGAGGAAGAACCTGTCGCCCGGAGGCGACGAAATGCTCCTCAACCGAGGGCAGGTCGGACTGGGGCATAATGTCGACCAAGTCGTGTCGAGTGAGTGCCGGGGAGTCATCGCTTCGAACCAAATTAGCCGCAAGTAGTTGAGGATCGTCGGACAGGGTGACGCCTGTCGCGCCCTCGTAGCGGAGATGGAAGCCTCCACCCGAAGCGGCGGGGTTGATAGCGTACACGGACATGCTTGTCAGGGCGTGGTGAAGTAACTCCAGCTCGCCCAAAACGCGTTGATCTGACGGGCGAGGTGGCGGAGAGTGGTAGGAGCGGCTATCAAAACGCATCCAGCTGTCACGTCCCTGCAGTACTGCATGCTGCATCACTGAGGGGGGGACTACGCAGGGCCAAACTGCGAGGGAGCACGTAGGCTCAGTTTCTCGAAAAAATTGGACGCTCAGGCGCACAATCGTCGATGTCTTCAGAGGGGCTGATTCGCCAACCCCCCCCAGGAACGAGGGGTGCATTTCTGCTCGCATGCGATGGATGCCGCACCAATCGCGAGCATGCGATCCCAAAAATCTCGCCGAATGAAAGTCTGTGGGGAGCCAATGTCAAGAAACGCCACGCAACCAAAAGGCGCAAGAACGCCAGCTCCGTTATGAATCGCGATTTTGGTTGTAAAAGAGGCGTCATCGAGGGTAATGGTACCCTCGACGAGGCAGGGGCCGTGTTCTGGCAGCGCGAGGGAGGGGTCGACGCTAGGTGCGACAGCCAAAGCCTCGGGGCTGTGATCAGCCGGCGCGTCAGAAAAATAGGTCGAAACTCCAAGGGAGGACCTGGCCAAGCGCGGGCCATGGCCAAGGGGCGGGGCGGCGCTGGTGAATTCTCATGAATTCTGTCAGTCGTGGTCGGAGTGCAAAAATGATGAGAGGAGGCGGGGGGTGCCAACCCGGCCTCACTTGAGCGGAGAGTGTCGCGAACGGCGGAAAGAGCTTTCCCGAGCAAATTTTTCCCACGCCACCAAGAGGGGTCTTGAGCCTCGGGGTCGTCTGCCCGGAGACTGATGCCCCACACGGGGTCAAAAGGGCTGGCTTCAGAAAAAAAATGGTTGCAAGTGCTCAATAGGTGCTGCTTCATGACCGGATCCTGCGTGAATTTGGCAAAATAACCAGCAAGGACGGCATCTTCCCGAACGCGGTCCCAGGTAGCGCAATTGAAGTTATGCACGCCTCGACCGAGGCGTTTGGGCTCACGAGGGTCTGGCGAGGTCATAATCGGCTCCGCTGTGTCGTGGTTCAGAAAAAGGCGAGCCTTTTCAGCCATCATATACTACTCCGCGCAGGAATATAGCACACCGTCAATGACAAAAACCGAGGGGGACCACCGCGAAAAGTAGGAGGGGGGCTGCCAGAAAAGTACCACCCGCTTCATTGAATATTCGAGAGTAGGGTCAAAGACCGAAGATGTCGAGTCGTCGGTGGCCGCCGTTGCGGTGTGTGTGGGGGGAAGTGTGCTTCTCTGAGAACACTGAGCCCCTGGTGTACAAGGCGAGTTCGGTTCCACGTAGACTGGCTCGGTGTCACCATTGCCCGTAGGCAAAAAATCGCCAGAAGGTTCTCTTACTGCGCCCGATGGTCTTTGCCCTGAACCGAAGGGGGTAGGCGGCTCTGAGCCCGTTCTGCTTGGCGAGAGCCGCGATTCTTCCGACTTTAACGGGTGTACTGTCCGGTTGATCTGACCGAAGGCTGTGGAGTCACCACAGGGTCGACGAGCAGTGCCAGGTTTTTCCTGTTCCACTGGAGCCGAAGGAGCGCGGTGCACGTGGAGTGGCGTGCGCGAAGACGAAAGAGGGCCTGCAGATCCTATATACGACTTCGAGCTCCGGTGAGGGGCAACAAAGGGTCCACCAGAGAGGGCTTTCGTCCTGTAGATCTGGTGGGGAAGGGGGACGCGGTAGCTAGTCTTGTCGACTCTTCCTTGGTAGGAAAAAGGGTGGAGCGGCCACCGTTATTGCGAGAAAACGCCGAGTCGAGCTTCAACCGAGATCTCGGGGTTTCGGTGTTTGCCTTCCCGCACCTCAAACAGACCGCCACCGCATGGCCTGGAGGTGTAAGAGAGGGGGGCACCCTCGTAGAAAAGAACGACGCGACGGCGCGACACGCGTGGTGCCGCGCGGTGCGTGGTTCGGGAGAGCGGCGTTCATCGCGCCTTCTCTCGCGCCCAGGGTGAGGGGAGCGGCGTTCGAGGCGCGGGCTCCCGACGTCGGCGAAGACGCCCGGGGACTCCCCGGTAAAACCGGTGGAGCCGAGTCGCTGCGTCGGTCCGAAGTACGGAGCAACGCGCGGGGGGGGGAGCGGCGCAGGTTGGCGCTGAGTGCTGAGCGAGCCTGGGACGCGAGCATCTAGTTAAATCAATGTATTTTTTCCCGGCAATGCTGGCGGCGGGCGGGCAGGAGGAGCCGAACCGCCGTCGACCTGTCAGTTACCGGCGCGGAAGGTGCCTAGCTGGCGTCCGTTGGGGTTACCGTCCGAATTATGCGAGGCACCGTAGCGAACCCCGGATGCGGGAGCCGGGGTGGAAGAGGCAGGGATGATCAAACCACCACCGTGATAGCCGGAGTTAGACTATTGTTGCCCTCTTTCCGCGTGCGTGTTGTAGCTGTCACCTTGTCTGTTCTGTTGGCCCTGGCCGTGATGCTGCCCACGCGAATGGCCGGAACGATGCCTGTTTTTCTTGAGGTTGTGATCGTTCGGCCCTGAGTATTTTCGCGGCGGTGTCGGGTCATGCGTTCTTGCCAACGACGGAACGCCGCTCCGTCGTCGCCGAGAGTTCCGAGGTCGGGGTAAAAGAATACCGCTGAGGTTTTGAAAGGGGTGCCTGCACTGTCTGAGGGAGTGTGAGTCTTCGTGGCGGTTCAAACAGCGGCCTCGGTTTTCGCTGAGGGCGGCCGCGCGGGCGGACGATGAAAATAGACCGCTCCAGCGGGGAGAGCCCTCGGTCTGGATGGGCATGCAAACAGTGTGAACTTCAGCATGGTGGTGTTCTTCTAGGGGCCAGCAGTTGGAAGCGGTGTCAAGCCACGGGTCGAAGCAGTCAGGGATGAATTTGTGGGCGTTCATCACAAGCGGATTGTTGTTCATCACAAGCGGATTGTTGCGCGACCCCGTCTGCCCAACAACAGGCGACTGGGGAAGCGTCCGGCCCTGGCCGCGACCAGTACTGGCGGGCCGGGGCCCCGACGGGGCGGATGGCCGCGCACCCGTCGAAGAAGCAGGCTAAAGAAAGACATGTTTCGCCGTTGATGGCAGGTGTCTCATTATTCGCGAGAGTCTCGAAAGCCAACCACATGGCGTCCAAAGTACCAAACGGCCTCGACACCGTAGCCAAAACTCCCGTATACAGCGCGGGCATCAAGCTTGGGAATTGCTCGTTCACTGCCATCGGAACAACCTCCAAAAAACAACCCCCATCCCGGCGCCAAAACACGCTCAGTCCCCGTCCTGCCGACGACGCCACTTGTTAAGATCACGGATAGCGGGACACGTTGTATCCCTGGACAGGTCTGCTTATTAAGTCGGTACTCGCTGGTACTTACGCTGTTGCTTGCTTAGAGATATAATAGTAGCTTTATTCCTTTCGTGCACGTCGGAGACTGAAACCACGCTCGTGCCTCTCTGAGAAACCCCTGGTTTTCCACCTAAAATACGCCTTCCAAGTACTACAAATACGATCCCCGTGCCTAAACCCAGGTATTTACCGGGCTTTCAAACAAAAAGCAGTATCATAACATTGTACTGGATGTCGACGGGTAGAAATAACGCTCTAATGTGAAGAACACACACACTGGACACGACAGACACGACATCCACATTCTATGAGAGAAAATTCAAGGAACAAAACAAAAAAAACTGAAAAAAAAAACAAAGATGAAGAGAAAAAGGAAATAAAACAAAAAGGTTGGGGTGTCATCGTTCAAGTAATTTATATTGATTTGTATGTATACGTGGTGGTATTGTTTCTGTAGCTCGTTCTGTGTTGTCTGCCATATCTTCTCCTTCTGGGCGCGCGACTCTTTTTTTTCTTTTTTTTTTCTTCCTTCTTTTGGTTTGTTTTTTCGTTTCTTTCGTTTTCTCTCAATCATAGAACGTGTATTAAATAATTTATATATGTCGTGCCAGTAGTATTTATTTGTGTGTTCTTCACATTAAACCATTATTTCTCCCTGTCGACATCCAGCACATCCAGTCAGTGTACGTGCCGATTCTTCATTCCGAGAGGGATTCGTACACGTTCTTTCTGTGGTCACAAAACTACGCCACAGATATACCACATTGTTATGCAGTAACAGAGTAGACAATGCAAAGCAATGCCATGCCATCATGCTACCACATACTGGATACGACAGGCGCGACATACTTATTCTATGAAGCAGAGAAAGCAGAAGAAACAAACAAACAAACAAACAAAAACAAAAACAAAAGGCAGAAAACAAAGAAACACAAATTATTACAAAAAAAAAGAGAGAACAACCGATGACATGGTACATACAAACTGCATTGTCTCTCTGCCCACTGCATAACACCGTGTTAACTACCAGGTAATAACTATCTCTGTGTCGTAGTTTTTTTACCACAGAGCTTGTTGTATCTCTATAATATTACTGCAATAGGGTTGGAGAATCGTCACGGACACTGGTTGTGCTGGGTTGTCGACAGGTAAAAAGGACGGTTCAATGTGAAGAACCCACATACAGCAGTAAGAAGTTATGTTGCGTACGTATTAATAGTTACCTTGTCTCGACATCCGTAGAACTTGATTTCCACCGCGGGGCTGACCCTTTCAAGACTGCAGTCGCGTTTGGGGGACAAACTATTACGGGAGACCATACCCTGGTATGTATTAAATAGGACCTACTGTGACAACCAAAACCTGTACCTGGTATATATTTCCCCTATTTTTACTAACAATATTTTGGTCCTATTTACTATGGTCCCCCGTAGTAGTTACGAGTTGACTATTAATATACGAAGCATGTAGTCTGCCCCCAAAACGGGACTACAGTTCCAAGAGCATTTTTTTGCAATGTAATACCAGTATTAATAATACGTTCGCTGCCGGTATAGGTACTATAGTACCTGGTGTATTTTTCCCTTTAGCCCCTTCTTGCCGTACACATAGAATCGTTTATTTTTTTGTCCATAGAAATAGTAGGCTTGGTGCATGGGTTTCGTTGTGTTTCCGAGGTTTTCTTCTTTCGGGAAAGTTATGAGTGATCAATGTTGAATATCATGCTGCACATTGTCGGATGGCAAAGGAAATAATAATAATAGTATCATACCTCGACACAGGCTACAGCAGTATATATATACGTGGTGTTCGGCTCAACCACAAAACTGACACAAAAACGTATCATATCTGTAGTACTCTCCTAGCCCCCCCCCAGGGTTAGATCATTTTCGTGCGAGAAGGACCTTCCCTCCGCACAAAGGGGATGATCGTATCACGTGGTGCGTGTATGGGAATGCACCCACGAGGCAGTTACATATTTATTGTATACGCATTGCTACCTCCGGAACTGGCCACACCAGAAATGAAATCAATTCATTGACGCTGTCAACAATATGCGAGAAATCCGCCTCTAAAGCGGTTCTTAGTAGGATGCAGCTCACCCTTCATGCGACTCGCCCGACACCTCACGGCGCTTCGCGCTTGGTGCAAGCAATGTCTGCCAGGTCGGCGAAAATCCGACGAGGTCCGTCCCGGTATTGTAGAGAGAGTCTATGGTCATACGACTACGGCCATGCATGATAATGAGTACCTCTCTCCTATCGAGTACCCTTCCCCCCTTTCCCTTCCCTTGGCTGCCGACACCCCTCCTGCACCCGCAGCTCCTGAAGCGTCTATGCTGACGGCTCCCTTCCCGCGGTACTGGCAGCGTGATGGTACTTGTACTGCAGCATTTTACACTTGTTTTTTTACTATATAACACATACCTGGTATGGACCTGGGTCGTTTTTTTGCGATGACAAAGTTCTTCCAAGTCATGTTCGTTTCCCGTCAGACGTAAGATATGGAGCTCATCATCACGTGAAGACCTCACTCAGAAAATAGGCCCTCGCTCCTATCCTGTGGCATTGCTCATACGCTACAAACTTACAGGAATATCACACTACTACTGTTAATCGTACATACCAAGGTATAGCAATCCCTGTCCTTAGCAGTGGGTGATAATTTTAGCCCCTACCAGGCGCATACCAGGGGGTGCAAGGGCGCTCCGATTGATGGGGGAGGGGGGGAGGGGGAGGGGGGGGGGACTCGAACGGAAAGCGGGGGAAAGGGGACGCGGATGGTGGGTGGGTGGGGGGGGTGGAGGGGGGAGTACATGAGGTCATCCCGTATGCCGAATCACATTATATACATACGTAAATGTGCTCGATGCAGTGTATTCTCTGAACCTCGCAACACTTCGGAATACACGGCGCTGACGTTTAGGTACAATTTCAGACAATAGAACGTTTCCACTTTTCCCTTTTCGGGGGTCTGGTATCAGGGACAGTTATGGGAACGGTCTTAGGAACGGTCTCGATTGTGCTACGTACTCTTGCCCCTTTTAGAACTGCAGCGCCGTTTTGGGGACAAACGACTCAAATTCATAAACACTTTGTTCCCAAAACGGGACTGCAGTCCTAAAAGTTATCCAACGGTACAGGGCATATGAGACGGCAGGTGACAGTTGCCAGCAACGTTGAGACAGATTGGGATTTCGCGCATTGATTATGAGCATACCGGAACACCCTGACCCACTGTGCACTGCTGTGGTTGCGGAAAATCCCGATATGATCATCCTACTAACTACCGCGTGGCGAAAAAATGTTTTGTCTTGCATATATATTATTTAATCCGAGCCTTACCTCGCTGGAGCAAGCTGGAACTACTGTAGCTGGAGCTAGCTAGAGCCAACTGGGGCCAGCTGGAGCCAGCTGGAGCTAGCTGGAGCTAGCTGGAGCTAGCTGGAGCTAGCTGGAACTAGCTGGAGTTATATAAGCTGGACACTCATCCAATTCGTACAACAAACATCAGCCAAGACGCACTACGTATCATACTACCTAGCTATATATACCCATAACAGTTTCCACGCGCGGAAATTTTTCGTCCGTACTTCCTTTTGTCAACCGCGCTCGGCAATAAGGCGGCGCCTCTCTTCCCGAGACAAGAGGCCACCGCTTCCGCTGTAGCCGCCGCCGCCGCCGCCGCCACCGCCCCCGGCGGACGAGGAGGAAGTGGTGGTGGCGCGACACCCCGCTTGCGCAGACTGTGGTCGTCGCCTGGCCCTCGCCGCGTGCGCGGCGGCGGCCCCGGACCCGTGACGGGTCCCTCGGCGATTGCTTCGCCTTGTTGACGTGTGTTCTCGCGATTGTTGCCTCTCGATAGTCCTGGTATGAAGGGGAGTAAAGGGTTTCCCAAAGGGACTGCATGGGTGATTCGGAAGGCTCGATACAGTCCTGGTTTAGGGCAAAAAATGAAACGTGTATCATATACCCAGAGGGAAGGCATGGTGACTGTTGCCTCTGGATAGTCCTTGTGTGAAGGGAAATACATTAAAAAATGTTTTTTTAAAGGAATTGCATGGGTGATTGGAAGGGAAGGGGCCCATCCGTCCATCCGTCCATCGTTTCGTCACCTTTTCGCCAACTCTCTTCAATCATTTTCTCCACACGGTGTGCCACACGGCACCAAAAAGCAAACCTGTCTGTGGCTTTCTGAGTCTGTCGATATACGTATATAATAAAAGTTACATATACGTACGACGGTAGCACCGGCGAGGAGGTTTGACGAAAAAGAAATTCGGAGGATGTAACGGCTTCGCTCGACATGAGGACACTCCCACTGGGCGGGAAAAAAATGACTCGAAGGGAGCAGCTGTTAAAAAAAGACAGGGGGAGAAACGTGTGCTTTGACCGAGCCTTTCCACGTACACCGCACTGCCACTCTGCCCATGAATATCAGTACCGTTTTCATGGAATATCAGTATACAACCTGTCCTTATGTTCAGGAACAGATTGGTACGTATTTTACAACTTCCCAGTAGACATATAAATAAAAGATGCTCAGGGTCAAGGCACCGATGTCTAACAGTACATAGGACCAAGGTTATACATGCGCTATTCGCTCGTTCCCGACACGGGGAGGCACATGGGACGGCTTGTTGTGGCGTGGTGTTTCCTGGGGGGGGCGGGGGGCGGGGGGGGGGGGCAGCTTCTGAAGCGTTTTTCAACCCCTTTTTACCACCTGGAAGGAAAAAGAAACGCCACACTATCTCCAAGTAGTTTCTCCTCAAAACGTGGGTGCAGATGTTAAGAGGATTGATGAACCCTCCTATGGACTTTAAGAAGGGGGGGGGGAGGAATAGCAAATTACGACGACAGCAACGGTCACTGGGTACTTTGGCGATAACAATACACGCTAATGTCCAGGTTACGGTGCAAAGGGAGCCGATGCATGCGGCACGGGTGGCTGGGCGCTCGCGCTTCTCGTTATCTCGGGGGGGGGGGGGGGGGGGGGGGCATACTCATTTGTTGCTTGCCTTAGTCATTTGACCATTGACCACGCATCCCTTTCGAAACGGAGCATCGTTCCTACTCCTGATAGAGACACCTCCAACAATTGGGCGCTCATTACGTTCCATATATTACATAGAAACTTTTTGCTATTCTTATCCCCTTCCGGGGGGGGGGGGAAAGGGCAGCTAATCTCCTCCCACTGGTTGTGCTAAAAACGCGAACAATTACAAGGGGGTTGCGCTCCGACCGGCGACAAACACGCCACCATATATATGCAGTACTCACCAATCGCATTCCTCAAGAAACTGAATGTTCCGCCTGATCTTGGCGGTCAGCTCCGGCGCCATGCCCTGCCCCCCCCCCCCTCTCGCCGTCTCCTTCGACTGCAGGTGCTTCTCCAGTCTCGACACCGCATCGGTCTTGCAGAGCGCAGAGGAATCGTTCCCCCTTTGCCCCTCCGCGTTCGCCCAGCCCCCGATCGCCGCAGTTGTCGCACGCTGCGTCTCCTCCCCCTTGGACGGCCCGTTCTGCTCCAACTGGGTTTGGACCGGCGACTGCTCTTGCGCGATGGACCTATGGTGCATGGTTCGCGCGGTCCATTATGAGGGTGTGGGGCTTGGTGAACGCGGAGCTCAATACGCGTGCATACATACATATGGCTGGAAACTATTTTTTGTTGAGATTTTTGTTGATTAAGGGTTTCGAGGGGCGCAAGCAAAATCAACAGCTAGATAAGTACGAGCTACCACCTCTCCTCCTGGTATTCGGGGCGTGTCTGTGTGGCAAGCGCTGCCTATTTTTAAAGCCCACATATGTTCTCTCACGGACGAGAGGTGTCTTAAGCCATTGGATCGACCATTGCGGCTGGAGAGCGATCCAACCATGGTGCATTTGGATTTCTTTTGTTCTGAACGTTGTTTGTTTAGATGCTGTATCTATCTAGCCCATGGGGATGGGATTTTTCGCGCGTCCGAATTTGACCTGGCATGCTTTTCTTTCTTCTCAATTTCGGCTGTCGGGCGCTCTAGATGGCCTGCCGTACGTATGTGTAGGTGCTGTACAACCCTATTATACATTAGTGGTCCCTCTATAGTGCCGGTATCATATGCGTCAGCCAACAATATCGGCACTATAAATACCGTCAAACGGCACTAACTACCCCGCACATTGTCACACTGGTCCATCCCACCTGTGCCCAAGCGATTTCGCCGGCACCACGTATACGGCAGCCGGCACTACTACTGTAGTACTCAACCGACACCACGTAGGGGCCATTACCGTATACCGTACCACCCCTATTCGGCGTTCTCACCTCCGCGTCGCCGGAGATGCCGACACCTGCTTCTCGAGCCACGAATTTCGAGCCCTCAGGTCCTTGATGCACAGCTCAAACTCGTCTCGTTCCCTCACCAGAGCTATGAGTGTATCCTTGTGTTCTTCCTGTGTTGGAAGGAGGGGCGCAGAAATTTGAAAATTGTGTTTAGACCAACATGAGGGAGGAAGGGAGGGGGGGAGGTACTCGATGTCATGCATGGCCGTAGCCGTATGACCAGATACCCTCGCATCCCTACCATGCCGGGACGGAGAACGTCGGGTTTTCACCTACCAGGTAGATGTTGCTTCCACCAAGCGCGAAGCGAAGCGTGAGGTGTTCGGTGAGTCGTATGAAGGGTGAGCTGCATCCTACTAAGACCCGCTCGTGAGTCGGACTTGCACATGGACGACAGCTGCAATGAGTAATTTTTTTTTCTGGTGCGGCCACTTCTAGGCACAGCAATGGGGGTACTATGCAACTGCCACGTGGGTGCCTTACGATAAACACTACGTGATGTGATTATTCCCCTTATGCGGAGTTGGGGTTCTCCACCCTGCATAAATGAGCTATCTCTCGATCGCCAGCTGCAACCCCCCGCCAAAAAAAAAACGGTACCCTGGTTGCCTAGCTCAGGTAGTGAGCAGCATGCTTTACCATGTCTTTGCCAACCGACGCCAACCCAACCTATATACCAGTATAATATAGAGGGGGGGGAGGGCGGTAAATGGGATGTGGAACAGAAATGAGATCAACACATGGGAGACGGAGGAAAACAAATCAAGATGGGGGAAAGAGGGGGTGTGCTTGTTGAAATGCGAAAAACAAATAGACCATACGAGAGAAGCAGGGAGTGTAGGCAATTACCGTGACATCGGCATCGACGCAATTGACGGGGTCTTGTCGAACGAGCAGAGGGTGTGCGGAGCGCGGGGGGGGGGGGTGTACTCATGTCATACGTGGCCGTAGCCGTATACCCCTCACACCCCTCCAATGCCGGAACGGAGCACGTCGAGTTGTCACCGACCAGTCAGACATTGCTTGCACCAGGCGCGGAACACCATGCCGTATTGGGTGAGTCGCATGAAGGGTTAGTTGCATCCTACTAAGAACCACTTGTGGGGTGGACCTGCAGTTCATGACAGCTTCGAATGGTTGAGGTTCTTGCCGTGTGTGTTGACTCGAGTTCGTGCCCATCGAAATACTGGTGGGAGGCGATCAGATTATACGAGAGGTATAAGCTTGGAGCCGACGCCTTTCTTCCCTGCACGCTTTCTTCAGCCTCGAATGGCAAAAATATCAATCTATCTCATCGACAAGGGATTACGATAATAATCAGTCAATCAATCGATCTCGTTGTCGGAGGTAAGGATCGTTTTTAACGACACGCATTTGGCAAAAAAACTTGCCAAATCGATCGTTTTTAACGACACGTATTTGGCAGAAAACTAGCCAATTTGGCAAGTTTTGGGAAATTTTGATTTGCCAATTTAGCAGGTTTAGTATGGTTGACGAGCTTGTGGCGGCTATCATACCTTTTCTCGTAAAAGCTTGAGCTGGCCTATGCTAGCCTCCATGTCGTCTCTACCAAGTCCCGACCTTTTCTGGACGTCCACAACCTCGGGGCTGAAGCGTGCCAGCTGCGCCATTTCCGCCTCGTACGAGTCTATCTTAGGAGCCTCGTGCCTGCATGAACATGAACATTCATCATCGGCCGTTGTCAGAGGGTTCATGGCTACGACATGCACCACCCACAAAACAGGTAGGCGGGTAGTACAAAGAAGGCTTTGGGATGGGATATTCGAGCTTCTGTTCCGCTTGGCGTTTCCGTAAGACCGTCATCGTTTTAAAACTCAGCTCGTACGGGATAACAATCCCGCTTGTATGCATCATGCCGGGGTTTGTCGTCTTGTCGGTTGCTTCGTGATAATTATGCAGCGGCAAAAACAAACTACGACGAACTTACCCGATATGCCTACGAACGCTGCGAGTTGTCAAATCAAGGTCAAGGAAACCCCTCTCTGGTATATGCCAGAGAGGTGCGTAGGAAACAATCGTCGACCACCGCGTCGTGCGTTGAGCTTGCACATGTTCATTTTGTTTACAAGGTTTGCGTGGCCTGCCTATTCGTGCCGCAAGCTTTTGTTACTGTACGGTAGGTTATGTTAAAACGCACAACAGACGAGGGGCTCTCGCTCTCACTTGCGACTTAAGCTCTGCAAGGCTGCCTTGAGGGAGGCCACCTCCGCCTCTAGCTGAGTCACTCTCGCCGCTCTAGACCCCGCCGACTCACGATATCTCAGCGCCTGGCTTGCGCAGAAATAGGGCACCACGCGCAAGCACGCAAAAAAAACACGCTGTCATCGGTGCACCGCTATCGAAAAAAAAGTGGTCGAGAGCAACGGGCGGGCGAAAAAGACAAAAAAAAAACACCCCCGAGAGTACGATCGATCTAGACGTTACTGCGTGTAACACAACCAACACTTTTCAAGTTTTCGAGGGCCGACCGAAGCAAAACACGCTGAGCATCAACCACACAATTGGTCGAACTCACAGCTTGACGTGCATAATTATTAAACAAAACATCGCTGGAGGGGGAACGCTGACCCCCGGTAGGTGTGACCGATAGACATACCAGGTAGTACCCCGCCCGTGATTGTATTGACGCAGCAAGCGGAAATCCGTGTAGTGTGGCGACCAAGGTACTTTTCCAACGAAATCCTGCGGCTAAAAAAGAGACCTGTTGCTTCGCCGAGGCCTCGGCTCGCTGTAGCCGGTCGACCGTTCCCCCGATCACCGCTTTCCTTGTGGACGCCCTTCCCGCTAGCTCCGCCTCCGCCACCGTCAGCTGCCGCCGCAGAGCAAGGGCCTAATGATAGAGGAGCGAGGAAGAGATCAAGGCGGGCAGCATCGAACGACAACCCGCTTGTTTGTCCATATAAGTGGCTCGTTCTCGGGACTCTTCGCGGGTCATGACCTCAACCTGCGGGCCGAGTCAGAAACTTTTTGAAATCGCATTGGCCGCGTTGGATCGGGTCGGGTCGTGTCGTGTCGTGTCGTGTCGGGTCGGGTCGGGTCGGGTCGGGTCAGGAAGTTTTTAAACGCTCACGGGTTGGGTCGGGTCACCTTTACCTGACCCGACCTGACCCGCAAGATTTGACCCGACCCGTCAACAACCCTGCTTGTTTTGTACCAGTAGCTGTTGCGCGTATATTTGAAGGCGCAGAGAGGCTGCGCGGTATTGCTGCCTGGTACTACTAGCGGCTAGCGGTCGTACCAAGGGAAACCCCCCCCCCGCCGTCTCGCTCTCTCTATGTAGTTCTGCTCTCTTCACCCCCCCTCCCTCCCTCAAACACGCGTATGCTTGACTCGTGTCAATGGTGGCATGTCGCAACAGCGCAGACTAATGCAGCAGCAACTTCGCGTACCCTGGAATTCATGTGTCGATGATAGATAGCGTGTCGCAGCAGCGTACCGTGTGCCTACAAGGGCGCCACAAGCTGGGCGGCATGCGCCGCTCGACGTACGCCTAGCGCTGCTTAACAACAAAACGTGTGATGGTGGGCGACAGGGACATCTCACCGGCAGACTGTCAGTCTACCGTTACGTTTTCGGTTGTTTTGCCACACCCTTCGTCGTTCCGAATATGGGTCATCAAAAACGCCCCCCCCCCTCCGCGAAAAGAGGGTGCCCTTAATGGCCCAGTGAATATAAAAGATCGTCTTTTCAACAAAAATACCTAAGAAATGAATTAGTTCACTCCCATCAATAATAATTAATATTGTTAAAAAAAAAACAAGTTTACTCGTGCACTGTCTGCTCTGTTTTTGTTATCGGCGGGGTGGAGGGGCGGGGCGGGCGGGGTTGGAGGGGGGGGGGGGAGAGGAGGGAGCGGGGGGAAAAGATGGACGCGTTTGGCGTTGGCGTGACGCACCTTCCCATTCTGCAGCCTGACCCTCCGACGCAGATCCTTGTTTTCCGTGTGCCACTTCTGGAACGTCTGCAGCTGCCGCCGAAACTCCTTGGCCTCCAAGGCCGCCAAGTTTTTTTCTCGTCGAGCGTTCTTTCGGCACCTGGTGACACAAACAGGAGAAAAAAAACGAGTACACACAAACAAGTTACATACCACTGACCGGGGAAAAACAAGCTATTCTTTTGTATGCACGTAAGAGTCCAAACAGGGCGTATAGTCCCGGTAAGAGTATTAATAGCAGAGGTAGAAGATCACGTAAGAAGCAGTGCGAAGGATGTAATAGTCGGTGACCGTGTACTTCGAGGACAAACTATCATAACTCGATCAGGCAATGGTCTATTCACGCGGGGCCATAGTAAATAGCTACCTAGGGCAACACATAAGACTACATATTCCCCTATTATTACTAACAATATTTGGTCCTATTTACTATGGCCCCCCGTGATAGTGCAATCGGTTTCGCTTCATGATCTTGGTCCTTCGAGGCAGATATATAGATAGATGTATTCCCGATCTCGCATGGTCTATTTAGTAGCTCATTGCCGAGTGGGAGGGGCCCGTATAATCCGCACGGCCTACCTAGCGCATGTCTTCCTGGGTTCATTATGTGCCAGCTGTGCAGATCCCGCACAAGCTCTCACAAACGGCAGGCGGGGGACTAGATGATCTACGTAGATCATGATCTGTCTGAACTGTCCGAGGCGTACAATTTTTATAAAATTGCCATATGCGACACCAACTTAACCCTTTTAGAACTGCAGCCCCATTTTGGGGACAGACTACCTATAATCTGACTGGTTTGTCCCCAAAACGGGACTGCGGCTCTAAAAGGGTCAATAACCTCTTTCTTTGGGCAGGCTCGAATCCTGTTCATGTAGTAGAGGCAGGGTAGGGTGTGTTTTACTCCCAATTTCAGCATCAAAAGGGCCACATTCTTCTCTCTTCTTCAAGCAAAAATAACGCGAGCCTGGAAGTCTAAACTCGCGAAAAACTTCAGTGTCTTCGAAGTACGCGCTTGAAACGTTGCCCGTATCTCCCCCTCCCCCCCTCGTCGCGGATCTCGCGTTTGCGGGTGAGGGCATTGACCGGGCAGATTGTTTTTCCCCATCTTCTGAAATTGCCGGAGCCGTGCACACTACAGCACCCGCCTACAATAAGAGCACGGTCTGTTTGAGCGATTTTGTGCGTGCATACGCACTGCTATATATACCTGGTAGCTTCTAATAGTTTTCCGGCAAAGAAAATCTCTGCGGTAGTTTTTAGACCCTTGAGCCCCAAAGCTCAGCAGGTATATCTACTGTATATATATACTCAAAGTATATATATGGGAGTTGCACACCTCATTTTGCGTGTTTTTCTTAGTCTGGACATACGGTGAGGGTATTTACATCTATCTTTTTTTTCTGGGGATCCTCACTTGAGGAGCGCTAATATCATTTATTTTTTTGACGAAAACACAAGGAAAAAAATGGTTGACGGTTCAACCTCGGCTTAATCGTGGGTATTTGTTAGATCTTTTATATTGCGAAAACGCTGTCAATTTTTTAACATAAAAAGGACGACTTCAGCAACCATTGTGGCCACTGCGTTATTGGGGGATGGTACAAAGTTGACGTCCGGGTTATGAAAGCCATGGAGCCGTACGGCAAGGGCGCAACATGATTCTACCCGTACTGCTCGTCGACGGTTCAATGGTTGATAAAATAAAAAGTTGTGATCGTTTTGTGGTTGCTATCCCGCCGTCCCAAAAGAGGGTCAACCAGAGGGATTTTGCAACGATAAGGCATGCTTTGATTGCATGCCTTACAAGGCATATATATGCCTTATCGGATACTTCCTCAGTCCAGGAGCCTATAACAAGTGAGTCATGCAACTTGGTTTGGCCGAAAATAAACTGCCCCCCCCCTTGCCGTTGCTGCACGCGTCTCGGGGGCAATAATGTTGACAGGAATACTGTTGTTGTGGTGCGCAGTATTACGGGGGACCATAGTTAATAGGACCTATGGTATACATAAAAACCTTTCTATTTAACCATTTTTACCAACAATATTTGGTCCTATTAACTATGGTCCCCCGCAATAGTGAGCTTTTCCATGCGCGCCGGCGATCTGCCCCACTCCGGTTTTGAAACCAAAACGGCAGGCAGAGGAAACAAACAAGAACTCACTTGTCCAACTCTTCTGCCATGCCCTCGGCAGCTTTGGGGTACTCCATGAAACGGTCCAGCTCGGCCTGCGATTGTGTGAAGGCCGGGTTGTTCGCGACGACGTTACTGCCTCTGTCCCCGAGGTAATCGCGGCCCGCCCTTGGCGGGGGGGTGGGGCGAAAAAGCTGCGAGTTCTGCTTTCAAAGCTGTCTCGCCGCAACAATGGCGCAGACAGGTGTAGGTATGTGCCGCAACAATGGCGCAGACAGGTGTAGGTATGTGTGTAGGTGTACGATCCAATGCGGACATGTACGGAACGTTGCGGTACGTATAATCAAACGCCTATTAATAGACAGTCCCTATGTTTTTGAACAGAGTGGGTATTTTTTCCACGAAATCAAGGCAATGAAATCGTTTAAAGATAGGATCCGTTGAAGACGCCTCCTCCGTGTGCTCCGAGCCCAAGCAGTTGTTGCTCCTTCGCAGTTTTCTGTGTTGTGAAACGGGGTTGCTATATAGCTGACTCTGCTTGGTCAATCAGAAAAAAAGAGGGAGCTTGGGGTGGACGACAACGAGCTGGGTCGTCTAACTCGTGCTTGCGATCGGCTCCACGGAGATGCCCACACCTATGCCGTCTTTCTGTCTCGGCCACCCAAGTGCGCCCCCGAGAGGGCGGCTACTGTGCCCGGCAATTTGAAACGGTTTCCTACTACAGTAGCCGCTTTCAGGCTGTATCATCGTACCTGGAAGTCCTTTTCCTTGTCGGCGGCCGCCTGGCAAAGCTGCTTGTTCCGTGCATCCGCGGCCTCGAGTTCGCTGCAGACCTCACTCTTAGCCGAAGAAACGATCTGGTACGTACGACGACTATGGGTGTACACAAGGGTCGCCAACGGCAGTCGGGGGGGGCAGGCGGGCGGGCGGGCGGGCGGGCGTGTATTCATGTCATGCATGGCCGTACTACAGCAGTATGACCGTAGACCCTCGCCTCCCTACAATGCCGGGACGGAGGAGCGCGTTGGGTTTTCACGGGGGGGTGGTGGTGGTGTACTCAATAGGAGAGATGTACTCGATCAAATGCATGGCCGTAGTCGTATGACCATAGACCCTCGCATCGCTACAATGCCGGGACGGAGCATGTCGGGTTTTCCCCGACCAGGCAGACATTGCTTGATTGCACCAAGCGCGAAGCGCCATGAGGTGTCCGGCGAGTCGCATGAAGGATGAGCTGCGTTCTACGTCACAGGGGGGGGGGGGTTACAGTAGCTGCAGTGCAGAAAACTAAATTCGATCGACGGTTTCATTGAAGCACCCAGGCGAAAGAAAAACGGGTGGGAACAAGGGACATGTTCGCAGCGTGCTTGCGTTTTTGCCATCTTGTGCGCATTTCCTGCGCGCCTCCGTACTACCTGTAAAGACATTCAGCCAGTACAGCCGACAGCATGAGTGGAAAACCGCGCATTCAACCATTCAACCATGCCGACGACAAAAATGAACGGCCGCGGATCTGCCGCTACCCGCGCCTCCCTCCACTCGCTGGCCGGGACAACAACATGCTGAAAATAAGTTAGACGAGCATGCAAAGAGAGGAACTAGATAGAGGTTCCACAGGAAGTAGGTACACAAAATGGGGGTGAAGACTTAGTACAAAGTTTTCTTTTATTTGCTTGGCTTCCATTAGGTTTTGTCGTTTTTTCTTTTCGAGAATGTTTATGAGTGATCGACATTTGAAAACATATTGTCGGATGGCAAAACGCCATAACTGCAATTACAATGGCCCCCAACACCGGTATATATACCGTGTATACCTTTCTTCGGCGGCCGCCTCCGCGTCAATCGCCAGCTGTGCGTTAACGCCTTCTATCTCTTGTATTCGCTCTTCGAGCCGGCCTACGTGAGCCGACAGGTCGGCGCGCTCCGCTTCGTGCACTTTCGCGGCCACGGCCGCCTCAGCACCGGCACGTTCCGCTAGTGCCTCTAGCGCGGCACGGTCGACTTCCCACTTGGTAAGCTGCAGGAATGTGTTCTTTTTAATTTGTGCCGCGAACTCCGCCGGGGATTCGTGAACCTTCATGGAAGGGGGCACCCGAGGGGGGAGGGGGGGGGGCGTACTTGATATCATGCATGGCCGTAGTCGTATGGCCATAGACCCTCGCATCCCTGCAATGCCGGGACGGAGCACGTCGGGTTTTCACGGACCAGGCAGACGTTGCTTGCACCAAGCACGAAGCGCCGTGAGGTGTCCGGCGAGTCGCGTGAAGGGTGAGCTGCATCCTAGTAAGAACCGTCTGTGAGGCGGACTTGCATATGGATGACAGCTTCAATGAGTTAATTTAGTTTCCGATGTAGCCACTTCCAGAGACAGCAATGGGGGTACTATGTAAGTGCCTCTTGGGTGCCTTACCATGAACACTACGTGGTACGATCAATCCCCTTATGCGGAGTGAAGATTATTTACCTCGCACAAATTATCTAACTCGACGACCAGCTGTGGGCCACTGCCAAAAAAAACAAAAACGGTACCCTGGTTGTCTACTTCACGTAGTGAGCGGCATGTTTTACAGTGTCGTTGCCAACCGGCGCCAACCCAATCCATATATAATAGGGGGGGGGGGGAGGGGGTGGGCGTACTTGATATCATGCATGGCCGTAGTCGTACGACCATAGACCCTCGCATCCCTACAATGCCGGGACGGAGCACGTCGGGTTTTCACGGACCAGGCAGACGTTGCTTGCACCAAGCACGAAGCGCCGTGAGGTGTTCGGCGAGCCATATGAAGGGAGAGCTGCTTCCCACTAAGAACCGCTTGTGAGGCGGGCTTGCACTTGAGTGACGGCTTCAGTGATCCAATTTTTATGTACCGGTGTGGCCACTTCCAGAGACAGCAATGGGGGAGAGGGGTGGGTGGAAGAGGCGGGATGATTAACCCCCCGCGTAAGTTGACATCCAAGCATTACCACAAATCAACAAGAAGTGATTTCTGATTTTATAACATCACCGGTCTACAGTACCCCCAGCTCGGAAACACGGAAACACGGAAACAGGTTTTCTGACGATATCGATCAGGATTTTTTGGGTGCTTGTTGTTGGTTGTTTTCTACCGGATTCATGGAGGTGCTGCTGAAGAGATGGTGCGGTGTTGTTGGTGCTCATGCTGTCGCAGCCAACTGTTGGTGTGCACGATGCCCATTATTTCTTTCAGCATTCTGTCCCGTCTGAATTTGCGACCCGTTGGAAATGTTGACCGCAGGGAACCCCGGGTTCAGACTGCAGTGTCGATGAGCACAGCAAATGGCAATGGTACCACACCAACCAGTACTGCACAGCAAGATTAACCTCCAGCATGCTTGTTTCGCACCACCACTGGCGCTGGGGATACGACACTCAATTATTACGGATGATGATGGAAGAAGCATGACTTTAGCTGTCGACGTAGATGAGGATCCATTTCCGGATCGCCCGCATCGAGAACACCGCCCCTCTCTTCCGCATTTTGCTACGAACGGTACGCAGGAGAGATTCGGGGACAAGAAAAAAAAGTGGACACGTACTGTTGTATCCGCACGCACCTCAAGTAGAATTCTCCCTTTGTTGGGCGATATGGTGACCCCGTCGACCCGCCCGAGGCGGCTTGCCATCGCCGCGCACACCTCGTTCAGAACGATTTCTGCCTTGCTGACCGCCATGGACTTGGCGCGAACCTCCGCTTTGTAGGACACAAGCGCTGTCTTGTTGGCATTGACATCGACTGCCGGTACAGCATATGTATACCACAGTACCACACATACAGACGTGCATACAGTGCAAACAAGTTGAGAGAGCAGAATCAAGACCGCAGGTTAGGAAACGGAATGATTCGTACGTAGTGTCACTTCGTAAAAAAACGTACCAGTACACGAGTGTATAGCATACATACTCGTACGTACGAAGCACAATGGTATGTATGCGTAGCAGAACGGTGGACATGTATGTCCCGTCACCGTTTCTCGAAAGAAGGGTGTGGGTTAGGGCTGAGGTATAGATACAGCAGTACAGCCCTCTAAGCCAGTCAGACCAACCCTGACCCTAACTCTGACCCTACTAAGCCAATCGGACCAAACTTCGGATGAGCCAGAGGTGATGAGCTCTACCGAAGGCTGGCTAGGACGCAATCCAATGGTGGTAGGTAAACGATGGATCGTTGTCCGAAGATGTACTACTCGACGGGGCCAATCAACGAGACTTCGTGGATCTTATTTATCAGATGAGGTGGTAGCAGCACTACTGTAAGTACATTCAAAATGCGCGCAGCGCTGCTCCAGATGCCGGCAGCGAGACTGAAGCTCTTGATTTCTGAGGTCCATCTGCTGTATCTGCTGCTGATCATCCCTTCGGGCATCGCCCAACGGTGCGTTGTCGCCATCCATACCCAAGGCCACACCGGCAATGGATCCCCTGCCCTGCTCCAGACTATGTTTCCCCTGCTCTCCTTCTCGAGGATCGTCGCCGTTGTTCATGCTGTTTGCGCTCTCGCCGTTGGTGTTGGTCGTCGTCGTCGTATGCAGAGCTGGGGTAGACGAGGAACGGGCGCTGGTGACATCTTCACGCATCCTCGAGCCCAGCCGGCTTGCCTTCCCAACCTTTCTGTTGCTGCGAGGTCTCGTGGCGGTGTCAGCACCGGCGGGGTTGGGCTTGGCGTTGGCGTTGGGCTTCTTCGATATCTTGGAGGGAGCCGACTGTGGTCGGCTTTTGTTACCCTTTCGGCGAGTCGCTTTCCCTTCTCGACCTGGGGAGGAGCCTGCAGGAGGGGCAGCTTTGTCGTTGCTCCCCACCACCACCTGAGCAGCATCGTCTCCTCCCATCCTTGCAGCAACAATAGCGTCTTGTTGGAGCCTCGGTGCCTCAGGTGGGAGCTACATGAGCAGTCGCACTTCGTACAGCAGTGCTGTCCGTCGTGTCTCTCACAGGGCGAGCAAGCGTGGTGACCGGATATGATACGTATGGCAAAAGCACTCCCAAAACGCGGCGGAATATATTAATGCGCGTCGAATCTCATCTTGTGCGAAAAATCTTAAAATCAAGTAACGGCACAACCAATCCAAACAACTCATTTTTATGCCGAACATATACCCGGCATCGCACTTCTTCGCACCTTCGCGAAACAAGTACAGCAGCGCACGACCGTCGACGTACGGGCAAAGAAGTCTAAGCGGTTCGCGTGTCTATCATTTTCCCGTGGATGTTGGGTTCCATCTTCGGCAGGGATTTCTGTTTCGTATCTCCCTTGGCTGTGGTCGGGTATGACTGCTGTGACAAAAAAGACGTATACTCTGTACTATTATATATACTGTCTGTGTCGCTGTCACGACGTTTTCAGGGGATGAGGGATTTCCGTCCGACATACCACCACCGCTGCTGCTGCTGCTGCTGCTTGCTGCATGGAGCATCGTTCAAGAAGGGAAAATGAGTTACGAGCGCTACATGCCGGTATTTTTATTTTGGTGTCGAAAATGCCCATCGATGTGTTAAATTATATACCAGGTATATATATACATATATATATGTGTAACTGTCGTTATATTATTAATAGTAATATTATTAATTGTCTTCGTTGTGTATGTGTTTTAGGAATCCCCGCCGGAGATCTGATGGCGCTTTTTTTTGTTGCAGGCGATCAACGGAAAACCCGAAACCTTCAGGGCACGAGCGTTACGCAACGACGCTGCTCGTGGTCACAAGACATGCCCTCAGTTATTTGATTTTACGTCGACGGCTGCTAATATTTATTATTATTTCTTTCGCCATCCGACAATGTGTGCAGCATGATCTTCAACATGGATCACTCATAACTTTCCCGAAATGAAAGAAGAAAAAACCTCGGAAACAAAAGGAAACCCATGCACCAATAAGTCTACCTCCCTTCCGTTATTTAGGCTTCATACCACAGGGTACCTACTACTTGTTGTATAATATGATATTATTATTATTCCTCTTGCCATCTGACAATGTGCAGCATGATCTTCAACATGGATCACTCATAACTTTCCCGAAAGAAGAAAACCTCGGAAACAAAAAGAAACCCATGCACCAAGTCTACCTCCCTTCCGTGCCAACTTTCAGCTTGTCTACTCTATATTTGCTGTATTTGCTCCCTTCCTTCTCATTACGTTCTCTATCCTTAATCCTAAACTTGTACGGTATAATATTAATAGTATGTACTTCGAAGTATTGTTTTCCGTTTTTTTTCCTACGGTTTTGAAACGTACGAATATATTATCTATACTCGTATATACCAGGTATATATTTAAAAAACGCGCGCATGCGCCCATCATGCAATGTATTTGTTTGGTAGGAACATATATCAATTGCGTACTGCAGTACAAGGTGCTTCGCTATATACGCGGGCGGCCTTCGCCGCCCGCTACGCTCGCTCAGGAAGGGAAGAAGTACATCAAATTATGCGAATAAGCGGACAGAGGTCCCATGATTGCATACGATAGTTAGTTGCAAACTGGCGACTTGACAATGCCAAGTGTCCCGCCGCCATGCTTCAGGAAAAAAACAGCTCGGACACCACACACGAACAGCTCGGACGCCACATACGCTCGCTCACATATACATGCGATACGCGTACGTATATACCTCAGGTAGGGCAGGTAGGGTACTTATTTTCTTCTTTTAATACCAGGTATGCTTTTGCTGTATGTACGAAAAAAGAGAAAGCCCAGCACGGCACACAGCAGCACCGCAAAAACAATGAAAATGCAACCGATTTTTTTTTAAAGAAAAAAACAAAATCCCCGTCCCCTCTCATGATTTTTTTTTCGCCTGATGATTGGAATACCTTGCAACGTTCGACTGGTAAATTGAATACCAGGTAGTTGATAAATAGTACTCAATTTTGCAAGCTGCGTAATACGCCTACTATTAATACTGTTCTACGTATATGTATTTTATTCATAGTAGTATGGGAGTAGCTGTGCACAAAAAGTTATTATGATAACAACATGTTTATATAGAGCAATGGTCAAAATCGGGTATACCCGATGACTTTGTGGCCAAAATAGGGTATATTTTTATTTAAGTGACCGCGAAGGCCCCAGGACGCCCTCTCATTGGTCCACACCGGCCGTCACCCGATGCTGGCCACTTCTGCGCCGGGTAGACCCGATTTTGGCTACTAAAAGAGGTACCCGATTAATGAACCCACCAGTGTTGGAGATTGGGATTGAATTGCCCTGAAAATATCGAAATCTTTTGGAAAATCTCGAGATTAAACTGGCGGTTTTGGCGGCCGATCTTTCATTCTAGATTGAGAATCGAAGATTGGTTGATTCAATCTTTCAATCTCAATCTTTTCGATCCCACCCAAATAACGCCTTACTATATCACTGGAAACCCCTTGAAAACGCCTCTTTCCGCCTATCTCCCCTGCTCTACACCCACACAAACCAGCCGTGCCCAGGCACCCTCATGCAAGTTGAAAATATGTTTATATGCACCCTTCCTTGCTGTAACGATTTAGCTAGTTGTGTGTTGTGCTTCATGTGCGTGGGATATGTGGGGAGCATATATATAGTGGGATAGTGAGAAACCAGTATACAATATCAAGCCGCATGGGGTATCAGCAGCCAATAATGGACAATGATAATAATGTGGACCAGATATTATGCAAGAAGCTGCGCCTTGGGTGTGGTGTTCTGGTACGTGTGCGCCTTGCGCTCTTGGGCCCCACCGGGGTGCATAGTTTGATACTGATTACTGATGCTACCTTACTATCACAATTTGATGTCTAGCGCTTGTTCAGAGACGAAATAATGCTGCACCCTGTTGTACACCTTCCGTGACATACTGAGGATACATGCTGTGACTCTGAATTGACAAGTAACTGGTGCATTTTGAGCATACAGCGGCATACTACATGTCGTAGAATATTCAGGAACCACGAGTGAGGGCCGTTCCTAACGAACTGAAAAAAAAAACACGATTCGTGACTTTTTGGCATGCCAAAAATCACGATCCGTGACATTTCAGTTCTAACGAAAAAGGCCGAAAAACGCCACGTTTCGTGATATTTTCACATTGTAATAATTCCGATAGTTCAAACCCAACGGTTTTTGCGGGTGGAGCCAACTCTCGCGAGTGGGGCGCGGCCAGGCCGAACCGGGCCGACCGCGCCTGGCCCGGCCCGTGGTATATTCGAATCACGGGCCGAAGCCTGACCCAGCCTGCGAGATTAATACTTCACCGACCGTCGGCCAAGCCCGGTTCGCGACATTCCATCTCGCAGGGCGTCTCTGTCCGGCCTGGCTTGTGACATCTTCAGGTCATTTTCGCGTTTGTCTTCAAGCTCCCCCTGTTCGAAAGTTGGAGGCCATAACCTGCTCGTTGGCCCGCGCCCAGCGGTGTCTTTGGGTAGCCGCCCGTTGCCCACAAGCGGCGCACGAAGCACAGTCTGCCATGACCCGATACCGACCTTCGGATACCGTTGGTGCGCGTGGGTTGCGTAGTGCCTTGATCAGGCGTGATTGGAGACACGACAAATGTCACGAATCGTGATATGTTTTTTTAGGGAAAAACTAAAAAAAATGGCGTCATGAATCGTGATTGTTTTTGTCGTGATTCACGACAAAAAAATCACAATTCACGACAAAAATATCACGAACCGTGATTTTCTTTGTTCGTTAGGAGTGGCAGTGAGTGTAAAACATCAAAAGACCTTGAAATTTGGCGCGCTGAAGATCAAGATTGAGATCTAGATTGCCTCTTTTCGCCAAGATTGCCGAAAAGATCAAAATTGCCTTTTTTCTGTTTTCGGTCAATCTTTTTCAAGAATTGATCGGCACTGTTTTCGAAGGCAATCCCCAACACTGCAACCCACCGACCCAAAAATGACCAGACTATTCGACCACAACGACCAACCACCACACACCATTTGATATTATGATACTGCTTTGTATGAGGTTGAAAACCCGGTAATTACAAGGGTTCTGGCACTGGGATCGTATTTGTAGTACTTGGAAGGCGTATCTTAGGTGGAAAACCAGAGGTTTTCCAGAGAGACACTAGCGTGGTCTCAGTCTCCGTCGTGCACGAAATGAATGAAGTGGCTCTTCTATCTCTAAGCGAACATCAACGTGAGTACCAATGAGTACCGGCTTAATAAGCAGACCTGCCCAGGGATACAAAGTGTCCCGCTGTCCATGATCTTAACTTTGATCCAACTCAGTGATGCTGGAGTAGTTCGAACAGAGAAGCAGGAGCCGTTGGCGTGCGTGCGAAGGGCTGTATGGGGCATGTCGTACGCCGATGACGCAAGAATTGTCTCGAAGTCGGCTGAAGGGCTCGCGAAAATGATGACCGTCATCGTGACTGTCTTCGAAGCAGCAGGCCTCACGGTGTCGGAAAAAAAGACAGAGACAATGCTCCTACAAGCACCAGACCAGACAACCCCCGCACCACCGCTCGTCATCGAAGCAGCTGGCCAGAGCAGGTATAAGCAGACGACCCAGTTCTTATACTTAGGAGGCGTTATCCACGAAAACGCTGACCTCTCGCTCGAAAGCGACCGACGGATCCGTCTCATGCGAGCATGCCTCAAACGGTTCGGCCCGGAGTTGTATGATAGGACGACCGCCCCCCTTAGCCTTAAAGTCCGAATGCAGAAGGCCGAGGTGATTAAGACCCTGCTGTACGGGTGTGTGACGTGGACCCTCAGAGCGGAAACACTTTGCCAAGCTTCGAATGGCTCACCAAGTCCTGTTGCGAGTCGTTGGCTTCCAGCGCCGACTTCGTACTGACCATGCCACCCTCTCGTACGCGAAGGCCCTCAAGATGAAACGGTGCGAGAGCATCGATACAACCATTCGTAAATGGCGGCTCTTCTTTGCGGGGGGCGTGGCACGGCAAAGCAAGGAGCGATTACCCATTCGGGTAATGTTCGGGACGATAGCTGGTGGGGAGAGCTCGAGACCAGGCGGGCAGTGTAAGACTTGGCATAGATGCATATTCGAAGACCTTAGGGAGATCCGAGCCACCGAAGGGTCAACGGAAGTTACCCCCTTGGTGTTTGGAGTTGAGACCGCGTTGTGGTCCACTGCAGCCAAAAAGGCGGGGAAGGGGTACAGGGGGATCCTTGAAGCAGCCGAACGGTTCATGGTGAGGTGGCACGAGGCTGAGGCTGAGATGAGTAGGCAGCACCGCGCATCCGCCGTGGATGGTGTCCAAGGGAATGGGGGGGGGGGGGGGGGGGACAGGAGAAGTGGCAGAAAACCCGACCAAGGGAATGCGGAGAGGGGGGGGAACAGGAGGTGGGAAACTGCGGTAGACGAAAGTAAGAAGGAGATTGCACACAGGGTAGCAAGGCACCAAGCGGTAACGGGGGGTCCTTTAAGCAGCCGGACGGTTCATGGTGAGGTGGCACGAGGCTGAGGCTGAGATGAGTAGGCAGCACCGCGCATCCGCCGTGGATGGTGTCCAAGGGAATGGGGGGGGGGGATGTACTCGATAGGAGAGATATACTCGATCTCATGCATGGCCGTAGTCGTATGACCATACCGTAGACCCTCGCATCCCTACAATGCCGGGACGGAGCATGTCGGGTTTTCACCGACCAGGCAGACATTGCTTGCACCAAGCGCGAAACGCCGTGAGGTGTCTGGCGAGTCGCATGAAGGGTGAGCTGCATCCTACTAAGAACCGCTTTTGAGGCGGACTTGCATATGGACGACAGCTTCAATGAGTTGATTTAATTTCCGGTGTAGGTATTTCCAGAGACAGCAATGATGGGAGTACTATTTCACTGCCTCTTGGGGGGCTTACCTTGAACACTACGTAATACGATCATTCCCAATTGTGCGGAGTAAAGGTTCTTTACCTCGCACAAATGATCTAACTCGACAACCAAGCTGTGGGCGACCGCCAAAAAAAAGAAAAAAAAACCCGGTACCCTGGCTGTCTAGCTCACGTAGTCAGAGGCATGTTTTACAGTGTCGTTGCCAACCGACGCCAACCCAACCTATAAAAAATAGGGGGAGCAAGGGAATGGGGGGGGGGGGGGGGGCAACAACAGGAGAAGTGGCAGAAAACCCGACCAAGGGAATGCGGAGAGGGGAGGGAACAGGAGGTGTAGAAGGGAAACTGCGGTAGACGAAAGTAGGAAGGAGATGGCACACAGGGTAGCAAGGCACCAGGCCGACTATGGTGCCACCAACTGGTGCAGCTGGTTCGAGCGTGGTCTTCCCTTGTCTTTTCTTTTTGTTTTGTTTCTTCTCGCTTGCGCTGATTCTCCATGATTTTCATTTTATGTATTTCTCTCCCTTTGTTTGATCGATAAGCCGTATTGAAGGAGTCGTGTGGCGTGGGTGGATGACGAACCTGCTCTGCTCGTTTCGTATTGTCTGACGCCAAGGGGCTGGGCATAGTTGACGAACGCAGGACGGAGACGGCAGTCTGGGTAGCAAGGTACCAGGCAGACTATTAATAGCAGGCAGAACCTGGCTATACTATACTCGTGCCACAAACTGCTGCCGCTACCTGGAGGGTGGTTTCGGCGTTGGTCTGCCTGTTATTTTCCCCTCGTGATTTTCCCCTTTGGTTCTTTGTCTTAGGTTCATTCTTATCGGAGAACGTTTTTTCCATAATTTCCAAAGTTTGAAAATAATTGGAGATATGTATCAGTATACGGAGGCGTTCTGTCACTATTCGTGAAATTCTCCAGAACCAAAAATATCAAGTTCGTTAACATTCCAATATATGGAAAAAACCCAGGAAAATATGGAAGATTGAAAAATTGCGCGAAAAAAATGTCGAAAATTTGGGGGAAAAAAAGCTCTCCGAGAATGACCCTTAATCTGTTTACAAATACTTTCTTTCGTTTCTTTATTTTTATAGAATGTGGATGTCGTGCCTGTCGTATCTAGTATGATGACAGGGCATTGCATTGCCCACACTGCTGTGCTTACTGCATACAAATACGTGGCAACGAAGTATCTCTGTGGCGTAGCTTTGTGACCACAGACCTTCTATCTCTTCTAGGATAGAATCGGCACGGACACTGGTTGTGCAGGATGTCGACGGGTAGAAAGAACCGTTTCCGAAAGAACGGTTTCCGCCTCTTGTCCCGCGAAGGCGGGCAAGAACCATCTCCGTGGTGTCCATGATTAGGTGCATTCTGGACAACTTCGTCCGCTTTCTCTCTGCTGTAGCGCTGAACTAACCACACATGAACCACCGCTCTCCCTCCCTCCCTCTCCTCTCCTCTCCTCTCCTCTCCTCTCCTCTCCTCTCCTCTCCTCTCCTCTCCTCTCCTCTCCTCTCCTCTCCTCTCCTCTCCTCTCCTCTCCTCTCCTCTCCTCTCCTCTCCCAGACCAAATTTAGCACATCCCTCCCTCTCATTTATGTCTGATGACTGATGATACGAGTCTGGTGCTCATGTCCGTATGATGTGTATGTGTATGTGCAGATCTGCTGATCGGCTGATGAATGCGGATCCCGCCGCATTATTGTAATTGATTTGAATGCATCCAATCACATTACTGTAAAAAAGGACATGCATCTTGGCATCGCATTGATTGGCCCTCGAAACTCGCCCGACAAGTGTATCTCTACTGCTTTTGTCTTGGCCAACTCAGGCGGCGTCACGTAGGTCAGAGCTGAGCTGTGAGCTGGTGAGCTGAACTGGGGAGCTGGTGAGCCTCATCAGAAGTGTCAGCTTCTGCGCGACTTTTACTTTTTTGCGCTTGATTCACCGTACGTAGAATGCGGCGTCAAAGGCGATCGACTTCTTGCGCAGCAGCTGTGAAGATGGAGCTCGAGGAAGAAGGCGGTGCCTCGCTTGGTGTCGACAGGCATGGGTCGTCGATTCGTGTCGAGAGCAGCCCAATGGCCTTGACCACTTCCACCGCTGCTGCTGCTGCTGCTGCCGGCGCTACCACCCTTCCCTGTGCTTCTTCTCCGAGACGGAGCAAGCGGAAGCTAGAAGGTGGGCCATCAGATCACCCCCCCCCTCGCCTTGTGTCGCTTGCGCGTGTTTCAAACTGCGTATATATATCGTCCTGAGCAAAAGCAGTACAAGCGCGCAGTGCGCATCTATCTGTAAGAAGTAGATGCACAGGAAGTAACCAGAGTACCGCTGCGGATGCTGTTGTGTCGTATCTGGCCGCTCGTACGCATTGGTCGGCGTGCTACAGGCAGTACCAGGTATATATAGCGCGCTGTAGACAGACTGGTTCAACTTTACAACTACGTATTAATATCACAGATGCACGGACGAGGTACAAGTACACATGTTTACACTTGTACACACAGCATTCCCCTGGCACCCCGACCTGGTACCTGTGACGACAGTCTGATACCGGTCCAGGTATTGTAGACGTAGCATCACCGCGTGAGCCGCCCATGGCCCTTGGCTACTATTAATAGAGCAGTGGTCGCAGACCACAGAGTACCGCTGCTACAGCAGTACTGACCCAGACACAAGTCGAACAATGTTCCACAACGAAAAATAGTACGAGTACTGGTACATATAAAATTTGCGTTGCGAGTCCTGCTGCTGGTGGTCCGTGCCGCAATGACTTTGAGGTACAGGTGATATTAATATCAATAGCTTTCTTCGGTTGTACCGCAGTATCTACTCATATACCTGGTACCAGGTACCAGGTATAGTAGTAGCAGTTGACCACGCGGCGACGGTTGCCGTTTTCAAGACGAACCCTCGTTCCTCCATGCTACGAAAGTTTCGAGCTGGTATCGGGTACAGCAATAATTACGCTTTCTAATTGGCACGGCGCCATTTTTTTAGGGACCCCTGTTGAAATCGTCGTTACATACATTCCAGTATCCATCCATCCATCCATCCGACCCCGATAAATCTCCGAAAAAACAACCACGTACCAAAGTACGTACAGCAGTACATTTCCTTCCAAAGTGTGTCGAGAACAAGCACGACGCCTGCCACTGCAAAGGGGCAGAAGAGGCCAATCAGCGAAGTGCACTCGCGACCGCTTGGCAGAGGCGCTCACGGCCTCCTTCGCTCTCGCTCGCCCATCGAGACCTTTGATCCCCGCGGACACTGCCACGGCTTTCCAAGTCCAGCAGCATCCGCTGTCATGCCATTTTTATTCACTGTAGTTATTGTTCCATCACTACCTTTACTCTCCATCCAGCTTCTGGACAAGCCGTGGTCACAGGTGTCGTGCCTTCTCCCCCCCGGCGCGTGCCTTTATGTTTCATCGCGCATAGGGTTCAGCATTCCCACTGCTCGTCGATTTTCATCGAATGTTGCTCAACTACTCGTAACGCTCTCGCGCTTGCCGCTAGTCGATTGCCGTACCAATACAAGCATATATATACCAGGTATATGATAGCTCGCTCTGTTTCCGTTGGGTGCCTTTCTACTTTTCCTTCCCTCGCCCACCTTCTTTTCCCACTCTTTACCTTTTTTTTCGCGCGAGGCATGCTACGATAAACAGGGGCTTATAGCACTTTTTGGGGGACACATTTTGGACTGACCGGGATCCCTAACCCTTTTTGTACCCCCGAGAATTTGACGAGAAAAAGTGGCAGCTTTGGTCCTGTCAACCGTCTACGAGCAGCGTGCGAGCCCAGCAGAGAAAGAGAAAAGACATTTCGTGCGCGCAGTTTTCCACCAAATCAAAAGTTCCAACCATTGCAGGATCGTGTTGCTACCCGTGCCGCACGACTCCTTGCTTTCAACCATTTTAACTCGGACACCATGTTGAACCATCCCGCAACCACGTATGTGCCGTCGCTGAAATCTTCTTTTTTATTGTCAGTTTTAGTTTTCTCCTCTGAAAGGCCCAAGAGGGTTACAACCCTTTTAGAACCGCAGTCCCGTTTTGGGAACAAACTACTTAGAATTTGAGTGGTTCGTCCCCGAAACAAGACTATAGTACTAAAAGGGCTGACCCGGCATCGTTACCAAGGCATCGTTAGAATACCATCAGTGTATTTACGATATGATTCGCGAAATATCTACGTGCAGATAGGCTTTCGGAATTGTTAATCGGGTTGCACTTTCACCTTTTCTCAAAATGTTTTTTTGGGTGATGTACATAGAGCTCCTGTACTATAATCAAGTGAGAAAAGCATCAGAAACATTGTTAGCAGGTGCCACCCCTATCAGGCAAACACGCGCCATACCCTGATACTGCCTCACCTTTTCCCCCCGCGGCTTCTTTCTTGCGCAGAGATCGCTGCCGCCACCTCTACCGCCGCCGACCACGCCTCCGGAGCGATGGCGATTATGAGTACTTTCCAGTACACAAAACAGCCCAAGCCTGAAGGATATAGGACGGGGCAGCGCACTGGGGGCGACGCCCTCGCGCGGAAGAAGCCTCTGCACGGCGTAGCAAAGCCCGAGCCTGCTGCCGTCGTCGGGCACCGAAAGACAGGCAGGGTGGTAGTCAAGAAAGAAGCCACAGAGGCGGCGGTTAAAGAAGAGGCGGCAGAGACGGTGGCCAAAGAAGAAGAAGCGGCGGCGCCTGTGGAAGGAGCTGGGTTTTGTCGGGGCAGTCGAGATAGCGCCTCCATAGGAAATCCGGTAAAACGCGAGAGGAGGCGTGTGGGGGGCGGCCGGGGCCCAGGAACGAGCAGTAGCCCGCAGGCAATGAAGCGGAAAGAGAAAAACGGCAAGAATAGCGCGAGGAAGGCGGACAGGAAGGTCAAGGTCAAGGCCGAGGGAAAGCGCGGGGGAGGGGAAAATATTTCTCCGAAGAAAATTGCGCCGCGCTTGGCCGAGAAAGCGGCGCTGATCCTTAACGTCATGGACGCCCTGTACCCTGACCCGCCCATTCCGATCAACCACATGGTGAGGGGCGAGCGTTGTGACGAGAGAGGGAGTCGTCTGTTTGTTTGTACCGCGGAGGCGGGGCGTGCTGCGGGTTTGTTTTTGTATGCGCTTACGCGTGGCGGTCGTTTTTTTCTCGTCGTCGTTTTTTTGTTCCGTGGGCCTCCAATACAGCTCGTGTTTTGTTTCTCGAAGTGTCTTGGTCGGGGGGGCATCTAATCATACGTTACAGTACGAGTAGCGAGCTCTTCTTACAGCGTTTTGGACAAGACGGGTGCTTTTGAGGCCCTTGCGACTGCACGGCTTGGTTCCAGGACACGCCTGGTATCCTGCAGGATACCCCTCCAATCCCCGCACTGTCTGAGAGGAAAGAAAACGTTGGCCGTGACGCGTTTGTTATCTCGCGTCCTCTTTCCCCTCTTGTTTCGTTTCCGTCGTTTCCTCTGTGCCAACCGCAGGACAGCTTTACGTTGCTGTGCGGCGTACTCCTCTCTGCTCAAACCACGGACGGGCAGGTGCGTGCGTGCGTGCGTGCTTGCGTGCGGCCTCGTCCTCATGCAGCGTGCATGGTCAGGCTTTAGTTTGTTGGACGATATTGTTTCGTTTCGGTCTCTGCGTCCCTTTGTAGTCTATTACTTTTGCTCCGTACGTGGCGCTATCGCATGTTGCTTTGCTGCCGACCGCATGTGTAGAGAGGCGTCAGTCGTCGCTGCTGCCGTCGTCCATTGTTGCTGTTGTTGATTGCTGTTGTCGTTGCCGTTACTGTTATTGTCATTTTCACCTTGTCGGGTCCGTCCTTGTCACGAGGTTAGTTACCGAGGCTGTCGGTCGTGCTCTACGACGAGAGAAGTACAACGACTTCTGCCGTAGATACCAACTACAACAGCAGTGGGTGGCCATCGTATAACCGGTTCACCGACCGAGCTGGCCTCTTGATCCATCGCACCGACTGGCGGTCTGTCGACTACATGAACACCACCACCGCGCCGTCCTCTACCCGCCCTGGCCGTCCTGACACTACCGTCCGTTGCCGCCTAAAGGTGAACGAGGTGACCAAAGAACTTTTCAGTGTGGCGCCAGACCCGCAGTCCTTGTCCAAGATGGGCCAAGAAGATGTGCAGCGGATCATCAGGCAGGCGCAGACTATGGAACCACCGGCCGTGCTCATTTCGCTTGCGCTGGTCCACATTCGATAGTGTAGAGCTATCGTAAAGGTGGTTTGCCAGCCGGCGGAGTTACCCCCCCCCCCCCCCCGCCGCCCACCCTCCATCGGTTCGGAGCTTAGTAGATCTTTGAGGGCAGAAATATCCCTGATCTGTATGATCTAGCTTATGCCCCGGGGTGGGAGCCGTGTGACCTGCATGATCTAGGGCGTGTTTCCTGGGTAGGATCTGTACTACGCGAATCATGCTCAACATCTCGTAACAGCAGGTTAGTATCTATCTGATGATCTATCTGAAGATAATGTATCTGATCTAGACCTGTCCGACGTGTAGAATCCTCGTCATACGATGCTGTGCCCTTCGAACGCGCTTTTCGGCGTTTCACCTACCTTAACTCGACACGGCATAAGCGAAAATGCATTTTTCTCTCTTCTGAAGGCCTGCAATAACACCAACCCGTTCCATAGAGTTTGTTACACACGAGGAAAGCAAGGCATAGAATCGCTGCTGCTGTCAACGGTAAGTAGCACTTTCATCTCTCCTACCCATACACGAGCGATACCCGAAACAACATGTTAGTTGGAAAAGACGAATACGGGAAAAGCAAGTCCTGTCCGTCTTCATGTTTGCCTGATCGCTGCACGATAACTTCGGCCGCCCCCCCCCCTGTGTGTTGATCACTGTTGGTGTATACCTGGCATGTGGTTTTTTCAACGTGTTTTCAAATAGTGCGTCATGTTGCTATTAGTCCCGCCCTCACAGGTAACTGATGGTGCCGCTCGTCGCCTCAGGTCCGTCGGCCTCGCCCCCACAAAGTCCAAGAATTTGATCGCCCTGTCGCAGCAGCTGCTGGACCGCTTTGACGGGAAGGTTCCGGACACTTTCGAGGGTCTGCAAAGCCTGCCAGGCGTCGGTAAGCTGGGAGACTGTACCCCCCCCCCCTCCCCCTCTCTGCTCTCCCTTGACACACGCGCGCGTGATGCATCATCCAACCATTGCGATGCGTGCGTGCGGGGTAGATCATGGGTCGAGAAACGCGCATGTGTTGTTTTCGGATAGCGGTTAATCTTGTAGTCCATATCTACGTCGACGCGCTAAAAACTTGGTTTGCTCACGCAGCAGATTCGACCTCAGGGGGTGCAAGACCTCGTGGGGCGAATGGACACTCCAGCCGCCACGCGAACCCCACCCGCCTCGTGCGCTCAATGGAATCGTTTGGGCGGCGCAGACCAAGAATATCCCTCGAACGCGCCCCCCCCTGCCCGGGTCAATGGAAGTGATACTTATCATCATTCTACTGTAATAACCAATCCTTTTATTTATATTTCATATGGGGGAAAAAAGGCCGCTTTCCCCTCCGTGCTGGACGTTGCTACGACCGGCCGATGACATGCCGAGGGCGACCGACCCCTCCTTGCTTCATCGGTGCGGTAATGGATGGATGGATGGATGGATTGATAGGCGGATGGGTGGGTGGATGAATGGATGGATGGTTTGATGGATTGATAGGCGGATGGATTAACAGATGGATTGGAAGGATGGATTGATAGGCGGATGGGTTAGCAGATGGAATGGATGATTGGATTTTCCATGAATGGTTGGATTTTCCATGGATGGATGGATGGATGGATAGATGCATGGATGGATGGGTAGATAGATGGGTTTTCCTTTCATCTTCTATTTAACTTGTGTTTCGCCTGCCGGGTACGTGCCACACTGTGCAGGGCGGAAGACGGCGGCGGTGGTGATGGTGCAGGCGTTCGGGATTCCCGCCTTTCCGGTGGACACGCACATTCACAGGCTCGCACTCCGTTGGGGACTCACGAAGAACGAAAATAACGCCAGCAAGTGAGAGCGAGGGATGGTGGTGGTGGGGGGCGGTGGTGGTGGTGGTAGCGAGGGTAATGGTGGTGGCCATGGTGGGTGATTCGATTTAGGAGCTGCGTTGGTCACGCGTGTTGTCGAACGTTTCCTTTCCTTTAAAATATTTTCGGGCCGCTTACGTTGTTTGCTTAGTTTCTGTATTTTTATTTTTTTAATTGTTTGATTTGTGTTTAATGCGTTGCGCGTTGTTTAGCGTTTAGTCAGTGGCGGTCGCAGGGAGGCACAGGGAGGCGCTGCGCCAGCGAGCAGCAGGTGTGCCGTTGCCGGGGAACGGGGAAACGCGTTACGTCGATGTCACGCAGGCAAGCGCTCACTTTGCACTGCCTTGTCTCTTCTTTTAACAGTCGTGCACAGCAGTTAAGGTCGAAAATCTTCCCACGACGGTTTGCACAGCCGCCCTTCATACGTCGACGCGTTCGTACAGATCTCGTGCGCCGCAAACGTCGGCTTGCAAGCAAACCTACCTGTTAGGCAGGCACGAACGTCTTGCTACCCTTGGAGGGACATAGGGTGGAAGGTAGGTCTCGAATATGCCGGCGGAGCTACTGGCCTTCGACAGTCAACATAAAGCTCCGCGCGCAGTCTACTGCAAGCAAACACCCGGGTTATTCGTACCGAACCGCACGAAGTACCGCCCCGCCCCGCCCCACCCCGAAGAAAATCGATGAAACCAAAACTGGCGTGGGTACTCCGAGCACAGTGTGAGCTGCTGGCAGCACACACCCGTGAGTGGAGGCGCCTCTCGCTGCCGTACGCGCTGCTTTCATCACGTGTTTTTTGTTGTTGTCAGTTATCACCAGGATTCCCCCCGAAAAACCCCAACGACGTACATGCAGCCAGCAGGCATGAATCTATAGCAATTAGCCGACGCGGAGGAAAAATGGTGCTTCGGGCTCAGGAAGTTCAGTGCCAATCCCCCCTGCCCATGCCCGCCCTCCCCGCCGCTTTTCGTCCCATGGACAGAGTGGAAGAGGACCTTAAGGCGGCGTTTCCCAGAGATTCGTGGGCCAAGCTGCACCTGCAGTTTATATACTTCGGCAGGGAGCACTGCCAGGCAAGAAATGTATGCTCTTCGGTTTTTTGTACCTGTTGGCTACCGCTTCGCTTACGTTCTTACTCTTTTAGTGCTTTCGCTGTGTTCCCCCTGTTACCGTCGTCTCTGTAGTTTGCTGCTGTTGCCGCCTCTTACATTTTCCCTCTTGCGGACTCTGACACGATGTCGTTGTGCTATCCGTTCAGGAGATATGCTTCGATACTATAGTGTCAGGCGTAACACACGCCAAACAATAGTGAATAGGCCTACGGCGGCCATCGCGCACGTAGACGGCGCCTGGCGCGTGCGCCCGCTCGTTCGTTCGTTCGTGACAGCATACATGATAGAGGAGAGCCGCTGATGCACGGGTGGCCGGGACCGCCCCCCTTGCATTATGTGGGTGTAAAACAATCCTTGTGGAGACGTTGAACAATGTGGCAAGCCCCGCAAGGTGTCGACAACGTCTCCACAAGTTTTTTTTTACGCTCACATTATGCAAGCGGGGGGTCCCGGCCACCTGTTTACCATCGGCCGCTCCCGCCGCTATATAGGACGTCTATCTTCCAGCGACCCATCCATCGCTTGCAGGGGATACGTGGGGCAGACGAGCTCACCGTTGCTCACCGCAAAAGCCACTCGTGTCCTCTGTGGATTGTTGAGGGTAGAAAATATCATCCCTGATCTGTACAGATGATCTGTTTGATCTAGCTCATGTTGGAGGGTGAGAGCCGTGCAATCTGCATGACCCGCATGATCTAGCTCATATTTCCTGGACTGGATCTATACTATAAAACAGGTCCTGCACAGCATCTCATAACGGCTGAGGCTAGGATCTATAGATGATCTATCTGTAGATGATGATCTCCCCGATGCGTCAAAGCTTTGTGATTTACTTACGCACGCAGTACTCTCATTTTTCTGACCCCACCCTCTTGGGAGGCTTCAGAGGGGGAGAACTGACCATAAACGAAATGGCGATTGCGGCAGCGGCAACAACTCCACTGCGTGGTTTGAGGGAAGATGATGCAATTTTTGGTGTCCCAACTGCAATGGTTGATGGAAGGAATTGTGACGGAACGGGCGCAAGCCGATCCCTCCCGTACTGTACTGCTGGACGCCGACGCTGCTCCTAGACGGTTCAATGGTTGATAACACCGAAGTTGTTTTTGTTCTGGTCTCTGTATCTTGGCGTCCCGAAGGGGTTGATTGTCATTAACCCGCCAGCCCCTGAAAAATATCTTCGACTCTGAATTCCAAGTGCGTTGTCTCCGAAAAGAGGGTGTAGTTCTGAAAGGGTAAACACCGCCCTCCCTACGCACATCCCCCCTCTATATAGGTGGGGTGGAAGTCGGTTGGTGACAACAATGTACAACATACCGCTCACTAAGTGAGCTAGACAACCCAGGGTACATCGTACCCTTTTTGTTTTGTATTGTTTTGGTGGTTGCCGCAACCGGCGGTCGAGTTTGATCATTTTCGTGCTTGGTGGAGAACCTCAACTCCGCACAAGGGGGATGCTCAGATCACGTACCAGTAGTGTTCATGGTAACGCACCCACGAGGCAGTTACATAGTAACCCCAATGCTCTCTCTGGAAGTGGCCATACCGGAGAAAATAAACGTACATTCGACGCTGTCCTCCAAGTGCAAGAAAATCCGCCTCACAAGCGGTTCTCAGTAGGATGCAGCCCACCCTTCATGCGACTCGCCGAATAACTCACGGCGCTTCGCGCTTGGTTCTAGCGATGTCTGCCTGGTCGGTGAAAACCCAACGTGCTCCGTCCCGTCCTTGTAGGGGTGCGAGGGTCTAAGATCATACGACTACGGCCATGCATGAGATCGAATACATCTCTCCTATCGAGTACACGTCCCCCCTTTGAAATCAACTCGTTGAAGCTGTCATCCATATGCAAGTCGGCTTCACAAGTGGTTTTCAGTAGAATGTAGCTCATCCTTCATGCGACTCGCCGAATACCCTACGTTCCGCTTCGCGCTTGGTGCAAGTAATGTCTGCCTAGTCGGTGAAAACCCGACTTGCTCCGTCCCGGCATTGTAGAGATGCGAAGGTCTGTGGTCATACGACTACGCCCATGCATGATAATGAGTACCCCCCTCCGTCCCGCCCCCCCCGTGTTGCACCTGAATATTTACAGATCGGCTCCACGAACGGTCTAACCGTTGCCCCCTTCCCCCCCCCTCCCCCCGGATGACTGAACCTTACCCTCTACGTGCCCACGGAAACCGCTTCTTCTGTCCACTTTCTCGGAAAATGCAGGCGCGAATCCACGACCCCTCGGCGTGTCCGGTGTGCAGTTGGATAAAAAAGGTGTGGGGTAGAAGAGCAGGAGAAGAGTAGTAACACCACCCATTGTCACGTATCTTATGAGTCTTGGTTGGGTAGCGTTCAGGCGGGGGGGGGCGGGGCGGGGCGAAGGGGAGGGAAGGGGGACAGGATGCCCGTTGTGTTTCTTGTCGTATTGTTTTTTTGTCATTTCTGGAGGAAGAGACACGGTTTTTCCGTTTTCATCCGTTTGCCTTCTCCTCTGCCACTAGCGGCGATGGGCGACTGCTGTACGTCCTGCTGATGCATCAATAGCACTCATTCGCCGTGCGAAGTCATGCATGTTTTTTGTTTTCAACTCCTCCGTAGGCCAGATCCCCCCTCCCTGAAGGCCGGGCGATATAGGAAGTCTCATGTTTTTTCAGTCTCCGTCTCCCCTCCACGCGATAGCTTTGAAGAAAGTATACCGACCTTGTTGCCTTTCACTGTGCGCCTCACCACTGGTTCGCCGGAGGCAAGTGTACCACACGCTAAGCTGTGGCCTTCGACGAAATCCTTCGGGTGCGAACACTGACCCCGTTCCCCACATGGACGTAATCCGTGAGCCACGAAGGTCTTCCCGGAAAACAGTTCGACCAAAAAATACGCGCGATTGAAGTACCGCGCACAGTTTGCAAATATTACTTTCGACGATAATTCTTGATCTCACAAACAGATGAGAGTGTCTTTTGAATATCGTCAGAAATGGTTCCCACAACACTCTCTTTTTTGCTTCTCGTGCGAATAACATGCGATTCAAGTCGGACTGGAACATGTACGATACATTGTCGGAGGGAAAAGTAATCCATAATCACTTGAAGAACGTCTGTTGGTTTTGTAAGCCGAACCTGCAATATATAAAGCCGACCCCAACCGTTTTCTCGTGCGCGTGCCCTTCGTTGGTCAACCTCAGACTGGTCCTGGCGCCCCAAAGGTGTTGTCAGACTTGACTTGCCTCCGAGACTACCTGGCAAGCCCGACACCCCCGAAAAAGTCCAGCAAAAACGCCATCGTGTACAGCGAGAGGCTACTCGAGATGGAACAGGTGCGTTTTTCTTTGCAATGTGTTTTTTCCTATTGAGACTCATGAGCGAAAGATGATGCAGTGTTCCCCTGATGCTATAATCAGGACGGCGATGCTAAGTTATGTTGTCGTTGTGAAGTGACCACGTACTGTTCACCGCTTGGTCAAAGGCTTTCAAAGAATTTGTGCTTCAATGCGAAGGTGCATGCTCTGTGCGTGCGGACAACACGGCATCTGACTTTCAGTTTTGTAGCCGACGAGCGCAAGCATCATGCATATTTCAAGAGTCGCAACGGCAGCACGATTTTGACTTTTTGTGCACCGGGGTTTAATGCTAAAACATATACTTGGGTAAATATGTGCCAGCAGGCTGCTGTAATTCAGCGTCAGAGTCTCAGCCTCCTCTCACACATGGCACACCCACCTACAGGCGCGAGTTGAAGGGCGTAGGATAACGTACAACTCACTGGTAGGTTTAGACGTTAACTCACATGAATAAGCCACACGCCTCGGAACACCTCTAGCAGAAGGCCGCGTCAATACCACTCGCGGCTGTCATGCACCATGTGATGCGTGCACGATGTTCGGACTTGCCACCACAGGGGACGGGGATGCGCTCTGTCTTGCGTGGTGACATCGCTGCCCCGAGTAAAATTACGCGGCGTCACCCCCTTACCCTGTCTCTGCGTGTTCTCTGTTCTGCCCCGTATTTCGCTGTCGGCCCCGTCTGCCCGTCACCTGCCGTGTGGTTTGCTTCCATCTGATTCTCCTCTTCGCAGTTCAGGATGAAGATAGAAGAGGGCTAATGGTTTTCATAGAAGTGGACGACAACGTACCCACCCCCGCGGCGCGCTTCCCCTCCCGATGCCCAGACCGAGCGCATCCGAAGCGGGGGCTGCCAGAGCAAGACGACGCAATAACGCCCTTTTTGTGTTATTTGTCGTGCGCCCTTACGGTTGAGATTGGAGAGCTACCAATTGTTCCGCCGTGCGGTGCGAGACGGGTTGGCTGATCTTTCCGTACGAATCCGTACGAATTGTTGTTTGTGGTACGATATACTAATAAGATTTAAACGTAACTGTAGTGTTTCCTTTTAGTGGCGCCAGGTACAGGTGGTGTTTTTTTTTTCTCCCCTGTTGACGGTGCCGTGCAATGCGAAGTCAGAGAGCTGGGTACGTGAACGCAGGGCTCTATGAGTAGAACGCACATGTTTTGCGAAGGTCTACTATACGTACAAGCGTGGGCAAACTAAAAACAGACGGCACGTCGTGCAAGTGTACTGTTAGCTGGGAGAACGGTGGGAGCCTTCTGCGCTGCCGTCCGCAGCCGCTCGAGACATCCTTACCTTTTTTTTCTTAGTAGTAAACCCCTCTTTTGTTCGGTCTGTTGTCGGTTCACCTATTGTACGCTTGTGTTGATGGCAAGCGCTCGTTACATGCTGCCGCCCTGTTTGCCCCTGCTTTTGCTGCTGCTGTACAATTTGTATATATCGAGTCTGTAGGCAAGAAACTTTACCGTCCATCACTACCGTGAGAAGAGAGGGTGTCTAATTGCCACTTCAAAGTATACCAGGTGTTTTTACTGTTTTTGTACCGTACGAGGTACCAAGTGGATATCATGTACACCTACCTATCATACCAGGTACCTGGTATATCATAAATAATCGGCAGGATCAATAATTAACACGGATGAGTACGGGGCAAGCCCAGTAGAGCTTTCTCCTGTTTTCGAAAAAACGGTTGACATACACTGCGTGCGAGACGGAAGAGGACCCCGTAGCTCTAAACAATGGTTGATTTTGTTGGGGTTTCGAGTGTTAGTTGTGTTAGTATACGACGTACAAGTAGTACAAGTCTGTCAACCATTTTTTCTGGAATAAGTGGTAAGCTATGTACCCTTTTCGCCAAAGCACCACAATTTCGACTGGTGTTCATTTTGAGTCTGTCGACCAACAACTCTACCGACCATTTATTTGCTCTAGTATCAATAATACCTGATGTTACAGAGTTTTTTTGCCATAAAGAGCAGGAGTACATTACCAGGTATAGCACAGCAGTACCCGTACATCGGAGAGCGACAGGTTTGATCGAGCATATTATAAAATAGGTGTTTTTAGTCGGTTTGGCATTTACGCGGAGCGGCTGTCGTTGTGTTCTTCATTCATAGCAAAAAACGTGTGGTAATTTATAGGTGACCTTCAGGAATAACGCAAAAAGACTTCACAGGTGATCCTGTGGTAGTGGCAATGTAATCAAGGTATTATGATAAGTTCTACTACTACTACTACTACTACTCTGGACGGAAATGCAAGGACCGTCTAGACTTCACATTTTCATACCCCCGTCAGTCATCTGTCCTTAGATTGCCGGGATATTCTTGGCACATTGCACCACTCAGAAGGGGGCAGGAAATATTTTAAAGTTTTAGAGCGCGCTCATTCTCAGTTTGTATAACTGAGTCTCAGCTGCAACAATTGCAAATCTGTCTGTCCGCATGACTTATGTTTTCGAACACTTTCCAATGGTCGATATATAAGGTCGTTACAGATGATATTCGTACGACGTATTCGACCCTTACGGACCTAATATACTGAAACATACCATACCAGAGGCAAATTCAGCCATATGTTACATCCACGCCCGTACCATGGTACCATACCACCAACATACCATACCACATGCCGTGTTTTTCCCATATACCATGCCACCAACATACCATATCACATACCGTGTTTTTTCCATACAGTATATCAAACCGTACCATCATACCATACCACCAACATACCATATCACATACCGTGTTTTTTTCATATAATATATCAAACCGTAGTACCATCATACCATATACCAACATACATATGATATCGCATCAAGTACACAAGAAGAGTTTCGTTTTTTTCAAGGGCGATTTTTTTAGGCCCCTGGGGCGTCACACCAGCTAGCCTCTACCAAACAAAAAAACGCCACGCCACGCCATACAGTAGAATTTGTACCCTTCGTGTATGCGAATCTTATATGGCTACACGTGGCGCTTTGGAATCTTCTTTCCGAGAACACTCGTATCTGCATACCAGGTGAGTTTAGGTCGACTTCAGGGCTGAGTTATGTTCCCGACGAAGCCCACCCTCGCTCACTCGAGCTCTCTCAATCCAATTTATTCGGGTAGCAATACTAGGAAAAGATCGTGAACTAGAAGCAGCGTGCCCTACCCTGCATCGGCATCCCTGTGTCTCACCAGCTTGCACCTTTTAAGCCTCTTCACATTCGCCTCTTTCTGTTTAGTACACTGTCGATATACTTCCATTCACTTTACATAGTTAGGTACAGGTTGTTCCAGTTCCAAATGATACAGCATTATCGGTTGCTTCGGCGTCTGTCTTACGCGCTGTTCACATCAAACGTCACGATCGTCGAGTATGTCTATAATATGCAGTTATGTACGTATTAATAGCATGATGGCGATTTTTTCCAGAAACATATTTGCCTCCATCCAACCTTAAACATGAACGCGTACAGAACAGCCCGGCAACGCATATGATTGGCGCTTCTCTACAGTACAGTACAGTTATTATGTAGCACGATCATGGTGTTGGCGGTGCTGTCGATGGCAAGTCTGATGGTGATGCAGCCAAGGGTGGAATGCAGCTCCTGGCCAGTGTAATGCAGCAGTGGGTAGTGCAGCGCGTGGGTACAAGTTTTGTAGCGGCCCTTTCTCCCTCTCTTCCCAGAGCGGACGGATAATATCCTGATCATCTCGTACGTACCAGGTACCGGTGTGCATGAGCACTTCTTGTGGGTACGAGCTGGGCCAGCCAAGGTGCTGGTAGAGCGGCAGATTGGCTATGCCCCGCTCAATATTACGTACCAGGTACGAGTATGCCATTTGACTTTAACTTTTGGGCACGGTGTTCATCATGCACCAACCAACAAATGGAACCCCTGCCCTCTTTGCTTATTTTTAGCTCGAGAGATATCACCGATAACAAGGATCCGAAAAAATCAAAACAGACCCGTAAAAACTGTCGGGGAAAGAAAAAGAGAGAAAAAAAAGGGGCAGGGTTTCAGTTGGTTTGCACAATCGGTTCAAATTCGAGGTTTAACGTTTCAGATCGAAACTCGCAAAAATTCAGCGGTGCATCGCAGTATTGCCACTCATTCTCGTAACTACAGAAGCAGTATGATGCTTGCTTAATGCATAGGAACTGTTCTTCGTTCATCTCTTCATCGGCGACGAGTTGAGCAGTGCAACTGATATCGATCGTTCCCTGAGTCTTCAGGACTGTCTACACCAATTTCTACCTTGTTCGGGAACGACGGTTTTTGGAGCTGTCATACCACGGGTCCGTGCCAAAATGTCGCCAAAGAATTATACTTTTGAATTTTCTCGCATACCTCGCTCGGCGAGATCGAGTCGGCTTCTCAAAATGTTGGGGACTTGCACGTACGCTATTGTGTCAGGGTCAATGCTTCCACTTTCGAAGTCCTAATTTTCAGTGGTTCACACGACACACGACCTTTGGAAGCTTTCTCCGTTTTTCGGTTGGTCCAGCTCGTATAGAGAGGCGAGGCGCACAAAATCGCGTGACGGCGGCGACAGAAAGACAGCGTCCGCGTCGCAGGTGCTTCGTCAGATAAATCATTCCACACCGGACCGTTCCCTTTTTGGTTTGGTTTTTGTGATAAATTTATGAGGCTTTCCAACCGCCGACCTTACTACTATAGAGCCAACGGAAAGACGGCAACACGCCTCCCTAATACACGCGACGTTGTTACAAGGTATACACGACCGTGCTGTGTATGAGCGAGCGTCTCGCCGCCTCTCGCCCTTTCGGCAAAAAAGCCAGACCACGCCCCCCTCGCCCACCGCATCCCTATCCCACCAAATATCCCTTACGATAAAACGAAGCGCGCGGAGCTTCTGGTTCCTTCGGACAGAGATTCTGCCATGAGTCAGTCCCAAGACGATTCGCGTCCTCTTTTCGATTTCTTGAACCCTGTAAAGCGCGCTTTTCGGTGCGTAGTGTTGCAGCTTTGCGCTGTGTGCGTGCGCGCGCCCCAGCTAGGCAGCCAGCCAGTACAGCAACAACGCGAACCATCACAACGATAGTAGTGGACCTCGTTTGACGCGCGCAGTGGCCAAGCTTCCGCTGCGCCCCGAGTCTACCCAAAAGCGCGGGGCACGGCCGACACGTACGTACGTGTTCTTCAAGCAAGCGACACGATAGGCTGCCTGTCTGCCGCGTGCAGTACGTGTTCCGGTTAATAGAGGTTTCGCACAAAGCCTCAAGCCTCCCTTTTTCTTTCAAGTACAACAAGAGCAACTGCATCTCCTCACGTGGCCGAAAAGCTGGCGATAATGTACCGAACAGCGGCGGTGCTGTGGAGATCACAACTCACGTCGCTAGCTGAAGGGGAGGCGCCAGGACGCCGTGGCTGGGCGGTCACACCTTTAAAACAAAAAACAAAACAGACACGTCTATAAACACGACCCTTACCGGTGCCCCAATAAAACACGAATCGAAAACATATTTCTCGTTGCCTGCCTGCACCCCCCCCATTCTTCCCGCTTCAAGGCCGATCCAGATCAGCTTCCACCTCCTTGCCGCCCCTCCTCTCCCTCCTCCCCGCCAACCGCGGCACTTTCCGCCGCTTTTTCCCCCTCGTGCTCTGCACCCACCAACCCGTCTAACTTCTCCCCAGCGGCGGCGGCGGCGGCAGCAGCAGCATCGGCTGCAGCGGCAGCGGCGGTGGCAGCATCTCCCGCAACCGAAGCCGCAGACTCACCCGAAGCCTCGCCCAAAGCCTCAGCCTCCCCCCCATCTTCTCGCACAGCCCCCTCATCCGTAGAGGAGGAAGAGCCCCCGGCCACCCCTGCCCCTGCTGCTTCGGCGGAGTCCGTCCCCGCGCCGCCGCCGCCGTCGCTTTCGACAACGCCTCCTTCTCCTGAGAAACCCTCGCCCGGGGCGCTCCCTTCGGCCGGCGGCAACGCCGCTTCCTCGGCGTCACCGCCCTTCGGGTCAGCGGACGCTGAGTCGAACACGCCCTGTACGTTCCGCTGTTGCTCACGGCCCTCGGATTCGATGTCCGGCAGCGCCGCGTCCACCGTTCCGACCACAGCGGCGGCGGTGGCGGCCGACTCCTGCGACACTCCCGCCGCGGTGAAGGCGGCGTCTCCTTCTCCATCCGCTGCCGGCGACGACGGTGGCTCAAATGTAAGCCCCGCCGACGCCCAGCCCCCAGAGACGGCGGAAGGGGCGGCGGAGTCCGCAGCGGCAGCGTCTCTCCTCCTGTTGGAAACGATGCTGGCGATTGCGCCTACGCTCAAGATAAACGACACCTGTCGGGTTTAGCGGGCGTGCATGCGTGCGTGCGTGCGGGTTTTGTTCCGTTCAAAGTGAGGAATAAGCACGGCATCATGTCTTGAGGAAATTGTGTGTGCTTTTGCTTGCGTTGTTGAGATGCCGAGCGGAAACGGAAGCATCCACGTTGTACAACGTCCACTGAATCATACGACGGGGGAGGAGGGAGGGCGGAGCGGGGGCAGGGGGGTACTCATTTGCTGCTTGCCTTAGTCATTTGACCATTGACTACGCATGTCTTTCGAGGCGGACGGTGAGCCGGAGAAAACAAAAAAGAACGGAAACTGTCTGGGATTTACACCATCATGAAAGCAGATTTCTTCGCATGGGCAGCCGCCCGCGTGTTCATTATGAGGAACGCACGAGATTGCAGATGGGGTTCATTCTAAGCCAGGCGCGGACGGGTACACGAGGGTACAGCTGGCCCAGCTGGTATATTGCGGGCAGGACAGGCAACGTTTGGCTACGGCTGCTCACGACCCCGCGCTCACACTTTCTGAATTCGCTCAATGCCACCGTAAACGAAACCCAACAGGAACGCACCAGACGGCTCTTACCGCCTTGTTTTTTCAATTCAATTTGTTTTTTCCCAGGGCCACAGAAAAAAAATACACGTTGACCTTACCCCGCCCCCCCCCGCCTTGCTTCGTCTCGAAAGAGATGCGTGGTCAACGATCGAATAATGACTAATAAGGCAAGCAGCAAACGAGTACATCCCCCCCCACCTTGCCCCCGCTCCATGCGTAAAAAACATCACAACGGCTGCAAAGGCGGCGGTTGTGGAGCTCCAAAACATCACACCGGCGGTACTAAAGTTGGGTGCTTGCACGGACGACACACAACAAAGCGGAGGCGAAAATAAGGAGGGGAGGGGGGGGGGGGGGAAGCAGAAAATAGACGCGCTTACCACAAGGAGAGAAACCCCGACGCTGATTTCGTAGTGGAAGAATTCCGCGAACATCTTGGCGCCCACGAAGCCGAGCACGAGAGCCACGGCCGGCTTGAGGAAAGGCAGGTCTGAGATGGCGTGGCTCACCAGAGTGTAAATGCTTCGCATCGCGCAGATCGCGAACACCTGGCCAGGATAACAAAAAAGAAAACGAATAGAAAAACAAATCACACGGTTATGAGAGAGAGGGAAACGACACGGAAGCGCAAAAATCAAAACAAAAAAGGTTTGTACGGAAAACGAACAAAACAAACGAACAACGACAAAAAACAGCGACGCGAGAGGTCTTTTGCGAAAATCAAAGGGCGAGGTGTTGTGAGGCGGGAGATGCGCGATCGTGACAACCTTCCACGCGTTGCAAGTAAAGGTATGGGAGAGAAGTACTCGGCGGGCGGACCAGTAAGGTTTCTCCTCTGTAGGACACCAAAAATCGTGCCGGTGCTGTTGCGATATAGACGGGCGCCGCCCAACCCTTCCCCGCAGAGACCGACGGCTACAAATTAACAACAGCAAAAAGCGGAACTGCTTCAATGCGGTCTTACCACGAGTCAACAAGAGCCCGTTTCCCCTCCCCCATCCACCTCCACCTCCTAGTTGACTAAGCGCTCCGCCCTTGACGGCACTAAAGAAAGCTCCCACAAAATCTACTCTCAGAGGACCCAAACCAGGCGGGTGTTCTTTCCGTTGCCGAAGGCCGTTTACGCCCCCGGCCTGCCGCCCTACGCCCTCCCGTCCCGCCCTATATGCACGTTCCGACGCAGATGTGAGCATTAGAAGCTGTACACGTAGCTTCTCCGTCGCGAGGCAACAATAACGACCCGTGCGAATTACGACCAACCAAAAAATTCAGTCGCTGTATAATTATGTGTACGCGCACGACATCAGCATGGTCTCCAGCACGACTGTAAGCACACAAGGCGGGGTCGACGCCAAGATCCTATAACTAACCAAACAAAATTTACAGCAGTGTTGCCTTCAAGCGAAGTCGCCAGCAGACAAAAGACACGACGAGTCCTATATACAAAACACACGAAAGAAGCGTACATACAGCGGCAGCAGCAGCAGCGGCAGCAGCAGCAGCAGCAACATTCTGAACAGGCTGGAGGAAGCGCAGCACCAAAACACAACAAGCGTTCGCTCGAGTATATATATACATGTATGTGCCTGCCGTTCGGTCCTGCATGTTCAGAAAGCCTCTAATGTCGGCTGCAAAAACAATTCCATCCACGGCATTGTACGTAGGGATGCGAGGGTCTCGGGTCATACGACTACGGCCACGCATGCCACGACTACGAGTAGTACACCCCTCGCCCCTCTCACGTTCGAGGCGTAGACAATGAAGGTGTCGTGGGAGATGCCCAGGACGGCCGGGATCGAGTCAACGGCGAAGACGAAGTCGGTAAGCTCGATGCAAATCAGGCACAGCAGGAGGGGTGTCGCCTTCTTCGCTCCGTCAACCTGATCGGTCAAAAGTCAAAATGATCAAAAGTCAAAATGATCTAAGGTCAAAATGATCAAAAGTCAAAATGATCAAAAGTCAAAATGATCAAAAGTCAAAATGATCAATAGTCAAAATGATCCAAAGTCAAAATGACCAAGCGGGGGTGGAGAGGGCGGGGGGGGGGGTTGGTTGGTCAAGGTCGATTTTTGTAGTGGTTGTTGTTGCCCCCCTTTCTTGATTGGTTGATATGCGGAGTCGCTTCTGTTGGGGTCACACGCAATACCGGGTAACCCTTGTTACTGATACAAAATAAAACGCCACACTATAATTCCAAGCAATCGCACCTCGAACAAAGCAGATAGATAAAATCCCCGCCTCATGACCTACTAAAATTATTTTCGCGGAATGATAGATCCCCCCACCTGTCTGATCTAATAACTCATGCTGTTGCCGGGTGAGACTCGTATGATCTGCACGCCCTACAGTGAGACATCGGTCTCCAGTGTACATGAGCGGCAGATTGCGTAGGATCTGCAGATCGTCTACAGCTCGTGCTGTGCCCAACTTGGCCCTTTTAGGACTGCAGTCCCGCCCGTCTTGGGGAAAATACTATCGTTAGGTACCGTTTCCCTTACAGGCCGGTATGATACTGCCGTGGGCCACTACTTCGTACCAGGTACGGACTTGTATGTTTTCTCCCCACCGAGATGCATTTTTGTTACAGCCTGTTTTTTTTCGCGACAGCAGGCAGAATTTCAGGCAAGTGAGCTATCGAATGGTGTGAGAACATCATCATCATTTTTCAAACAGTTAAAAATTTGAGTGGTATGTTCCCAAAACGGGACTCTGCCGTTTGCCCCAAAAGGGTTCACTCACTGAGTTCGGCTCACCAAACAACGTACGTTAGCGCGGTTCCTGAGGGGTAAACAGTGAAATAAAGCGGTCGCAGTGTGTTCTTCACAATTAATCAGTCGTATCGTCAAGCCGCGCACTTATTTATTTTTTCGGAGGAACCCCCGACTCGCCACAAGGACGCGCCGCCAATGCAAAAAAAAGAAATGGGCGGGTGATCGATTGCGGTCAACGGGGGGAGAGCGGGGGGGGGAAGGGTTAGCGGACGGTCTATCTGCCCATGGCATGTAGACAACTTGCAGCGACAGATTTGTTTCGTCTCAAGCATCGCTGGAATGCACGAATGAAATGGAGATTTCCGACGTGGCATTTAGATCGACCAAGAGTTCACTCATTACATGGGTGTATATATGTATATACCTGCCGCTACGCCTGCTGGCAACAATGCGCCCATCGACGGAAAAAGAGGGGCAAGCAACACGCCGCACAGCGCTTAGCACACCGTGGTTGGTGGGCTTATCACTCGGGTCATACGGTAGGCCTGGGCAACGACTATCACCGTCAACGTATCTCGCCCTCCAGCATCAACGTACAGTACACTCGTCTCCCACCGCCAGCGTAACTCAGGTCCTCCACCGTGAAAAAAAACGCCACCACCCCCTTCTCCTCCGTCCGTCCCTCCCTCCCTCCCTCACCCCGCCCGCTCGTAACTTACCACCGTGAAGAACTTCTCCCCGTCGTAGTAGTCGGTGGAATCGCACATCCACTTGGCGATCTTTAGGACGGTGTTGTTCTCCAGCTGCGCGCTGTCGTGGTCGTCCTCCTTCTCAAGCAGCAGGTTCGCCGAAGAGACTACCAAGATGCCCGCGAAGAAAAGCATCACCCACCTGCCTCAGGCCAGATCATCGGGTGCGAAAACAGGCCGAGGGTTAGGGTAAAGAATGCCAGCGAGCGCATGCACGGTGGATAGGGGAGGGCGGAGGGGAGCGGGGGGGGGGGGTGTACGCGTGTCATGCATGGCCGTAGCCGTACATGACCGGCCGTACATGACCGTAGACCCTCGCACCCCTACAGCGCCGGGGCGGAGCACGTCGGGTTTTCACCGACCAGACAGGGGGGCGGGGGGGGGGTACTCAGTATCATGCATGGCCGTAGCCGTCTCGCCATAGACCTTCGCATCCCTACAATGCCGGGATGGAGGCATCTTGGAGGCGTTCCCCACTTGCCCCACACAGGCGGCCTCAAGGCCGGAGTGAGAGCACCGGCGAGCGCACGCGCGGAGGACGGGTGGAGGGGAGGCGTAGGACGACAACGGAGGCGTTTCTTGCTACCTCCGCAGCAGTAGTACCAACATGCGCTGACCTTGCGCGCGCCACGGAGCCCTACCCGGTGCCAGGCCGAGCGCAAGCGCGTGGTTCTCGCACCATTTGGCGAGAGACAGGTGCAAAGTCGTAAAAACTGGCCTGCGCGCATCTCTCTTTTCCTGCCTGACAACGCAAGGCGGATATATCGCACTAAACGCTTGACGGAAGAAAGGCTGCCTTCGGTATACTTCTGACAAAAAGTGTTCGCTCTTCCCCTACAATGCGCCGGGTGTGCTTCGGCCGGGAGGGTTTCTGCTACCCTAGCGAGGCGTTTCTCCTACGCCTTTGGTGGGTGGCCGCACAGGTACAGCATGGGTCTTTCACGACGGAAAAACGCCCGCACACTGCGCCGTGTCTGTCCGCCCGTCAGTCAGTCCGTCCGTCTGCTACCACGCACGGCTCGAGCCGGCCAATCAAGCAGATCCCCTTAACCCTATCAGACTCATCAAATTTTCACACTGAAGCGCTCTACCCTCGAGAACCGCTCGTCGTCTACCAACAAAAGTTACCAAAACAGAAACTCGAGATCGCTTGACTCCACCGGCAGAGATCCCTCGGCTCGGCCGGTCGAGTCGCTCAACATCGATCAAGTCGACCAGCACCGACCGCGCTACACGTACGAGCAGCCACCCGAACCCCGAAGAAGGAGGGACGGAAGACAAAACGGGGGGGGTTCCCTCGTCGCCGTGCGTGGCCGTAGTCGCTACGTATGACAATAGATCCTCCTTCGCGTCCGCACAATGCCGGGACGGGGGAGCACGTCGGGTTGCCACCGATCAGCCATAACATTGGCCGCACCAAGCGTGAGGGAAGGGAGGGAGGAAAGGCGTTGTGTAACATGAAGCCGCCGCTGCTCACCGGAAGCGCTGGATGGCCGCGACGCCAACCACGATCATCACCGCGCGCATGGACATGGCTCCGATGATACCCCAGTTCAGCACCCGCGACTGCGCCACAACGAACGCGAGGAGGGGATAAGGACAGCGTGCATCGGCGACGACGCGGGAGCGTGTAAAGCGTGGCGGGAAGCGAGACCATCGCACGGGGGGGGGGGGGGGAGAGAGAGGGCATCCGCGACATCTTGGCGCCGCGCGTGGTCCTTTTCTCGCGTATCGTGTCGACCTTTGCCCCCCCCCCCCCCCCCCCCCCCCCCCCCCTTCCCCCTGACCTCTATCCCCAAAGCAAAGTACGTGGAGGGGGGGGCGGAAGCGTACTCATGTGTTCTTGCCTTCGTCGTTTGACCATTGACCACGCATCCCTTTCTCGATACGTGAGGGGGTGGGGTGTACTCCTCGTCATGCATGCCGTAGTCGTATGGCTACAGGGGGGGGGGGAAGCAGTATACCGACCTAGAAGCAGGAGTCCAGTGACAAAAAACACAACCCAGACAGAGCCCCCCCCCCCGGTCATACGACTATACCCATGCATGATATCGAGTACCACCCTCCCCTCCCTCCTATGGTGCCAAACATGCACTAGCCGCTTGCACGCAAGCCCCCACCCCCGCTCCCAAACACCGCGACACAGAACCGGTGCCACAAGCACGTCCGGAGTGACTGCTACCCACCGGTAGCAATTCTTTTTTGACAATCTGGAAACAACTTGTCGCTGTTGCTTGGGAAAAATCTGCGGGCATTATCCCGCACGCGCCCAGGGGACATGACAACACGGCGTACCCACGTTGTCACCCCGTGCCCACGCGCGCCCGGCGCCCCAAGACGAAACAAAACAACATTCATCACCAACCACGCCACCACTTCCATCACCAACGCTACCGCAGAAGGCCAACCCCCTCATAAGACGCGGCGTCCGTCCTCTACCTGGAACTCCGCCGGAACCTTGAAGTAGTCGAAAAGCATGATGAAGATGAACAGGTTGTCCACCGAGAGCGACTGCTCCACGATGTAGCCTGCGAAGAACTCGAGCCCAGACTTCTTGCCTTTGATCACCCACGTGCCAAGGCCAAACGCACCCGCTGCAGAAATCGACAAGGCGGCGGAGCATGCGCGCGGACAGAGGGGGGGGGCGGTACTCAATATCATGCACGGCCGTAGTTGTATGACCATAGACCCTCGCATCCCTACAAAAAAAAGCCGGGACGGAGCACGTCGGGTTTTCACCGACCAGGCAGAGGGAGTGGGCTTTTGACGCTGCCTCGTTTTGTTGGTAGCGAACCCTGCCTCGAACGATGCCCGTCGTGCACGCTGCCACGGCGGGCTGATGCCCGTGATGGTGGAGAGAGAGGTGGGCAAGCCGAGGTCGTGCAAGCGGCAGTACTGCCAGGGGGGGGAGGCGTGGTCACTTTTACTTTCCAGCCTTACTCGTGGGAGGTTTTACCCTCAACGAGCTTCTGGACAAGCCGTGGTCACAGGTGTCCACCCTTCTCCCCCCCCGGTACGTGCCTTTATTTTTTGTCGCGCATAGGGTTCAGCATTCCCACTGCTCGTCGATTTTCATCGAATGTAGGGTTCAGCATTCCCACTGCTCGTCGATTTTCATCGAATGCAGCTAACTCACGCTCTTGCGCTTTCCGCTAGTCAATATCTTTTTTTGCAAGAAAAAACTACGAGCATGCACTCGGTGAGACTTGAACCCACGAAATTGATCTTGACAGGCACGCGGACCACCTACCAAGCCACCGGGGACACCTTGGTAGTGAATAACTGCGGGGGAGGGTGGTGTGTGGCGCCTAAAGCCGACCCTCCAACCCTATTATAACCCGAGCCCTACGCCGGTGACCAGAGCTTCAACGCTGAGCTTGGAAAGACTCTAGGTTGATTCGGCCGGCTTGGTTGGTGTGCTTGGGCAATACTCTTGGGTTGATATCGGCCGGCTCGAGATGCTGCGGCTTGGAGAGACTCTACGCTCGAACGTTGATTGAGCCGCTGAGAAATATATCCCGTAGCCAGCGAAAATAACTACCCCAGGAAGGTTCACTATCAGCACGTGCATACTGTCGCAGAGGGGTGTAAGCTTCGAGTATCGAGTATCGAGTCCTCCTCGACAAGGGAGTTCAGAGTGGCCGACAAAACATTTGAAACACGGAAAGATACGTTTTTTTTTCGGCGCCACAGAGCTAGCTTTAGTTGCACAGGAGTGATCAACACAACTAGAGTTAAGATATACCTGGTATATTCTACACCAGGTATACAGTTCATTCGGGTCTGGTCCTCCCTTCGAGCGCGAGTGCACAACAACAGTGCACTAGTCAGCCAGACAGTAAGTCAAAAGAACAACCCGCATCGAAAGGCAGAAGAGAGGAGGAGGAGAAGGAAGATGAGAAGAAAGTTCTTGGTGCCGCCAGACAACCACAAAAGCAACGTAAAGGTGTAAATATGTACCAGGTACATCACTGCTCCTATTAATAGTACGCCCATACGCCCATACAGCACCAGATACTTCATATCTCGTTTGTACCGAAATACCTGGTATTTTTGCTGTACTTCGAAGTTTATAAGTAAGTTCAGTTCTCGGAAGTGCGTGCAACTCTACAGCTCTTGTGTATAACTTTTGCTGCAACTCACCGCAGGCGACGAGGAGGCACGTCTTGAGCAGTGCCGCCTTGTACGCCTGCTTGGACACACCCGCTGTGGCCGAGCTCGCCGCTTGCCCGCCTCCTGCAGGGTGGGGTGGGAGGAGGGGCGCACACGGTCAGAGATCAGACGAACACGACCACAGCAGTAAGAGTAGAACGAGCACCAAACGCGAACAAGCAGTAAATATCGCAGGAGTACGTATCGTCATTGGATCACGACCTACGGCTGTACCAGGTATATACTGCCTGGTGTACGATATAGGTGCCATACCAGTATGAAAAAAGTTTGATATCAGCCGTATACAGCATACCAGGCGATAACATCACGGAGCGGGAAAACGGGAAAGCAGCAAACAGCGAACACCATAATTCTCGTCATCTAGGCGATGTCTTCCGGAGGTACCACAAGAGCTACAGTTGCAGCACTGCTGCAGTACATACCTGGTACCTGGTATACATTACGTGACCATTGGTGTACGACAGTACGAAAGTTACACACCAGCACAGACCATTACGGGGGACCATAGTAAATAGGACCTACCGTACACACAAAACCCTATCTATGGTCGCTATTTTTACTAACAACATACGTACCAGGTAAGGTCCTATTTACTATGGCCCCCCGTGACAATAGACTACGAGAGGAGTACAATCAGCTTGGTGCTACGTACGTATACATACCTGGTACGAAAGCTCTGCAGCATCAGAAAGGAGCGGTGGCACGTGTTAATAAGTGACAAAATCAATTACAAAACTAAAAAAGCACGTCAGCTTGTTGAGCAGGCCGATTGCGCCCCCACGGGCGTGCAGCCCTTGACTCACACGGTGGGAGGGGAGGGGGCCTTTCGAGGCCGTTTCGCGCACAAGAAGTGACTATTAATACTGCTGTTGTACGAGATACTATTATACCAGCTACACAGAAGAACACCAGCACAGCCAATTGGGACATCAGCACAGGAAATCAGCATCCAGAAGCGCTTTAGATTTCGACTCCACCATTATCATCCCACCCACTCCACCGACACTGCACTGTGTACAGCAGTATCAATATAATACTTGCCGCCGAAGACCGAAACGGCGAGTACAATACCCTGCGAAACAATATTGGCGGCGATTTTATATGCGCGGCGCCTGCGCTCGCGGATCCCTCTCCCATCCCACCGTTCCCCGAAAGGGCGACGTGGGTGCCGTCGCCAACCGCAAGAGGGAAACACGTCAAGACACAGCCAGCCACGGCCGCGTATGCCGGCGGCGTGTACTCGTAGGCAACATGTAAACCCCTCACCCACACGCACCCTCAACCATGAAAGGCACGCACCTCGCGGAACGAGCTCACTACTAGATTGCGAGCCCGGAGACCGTCGCAGCTGTCCCCAGCCCTTCGCTCCCCGTGGTTCCTTTGCCTCCGATTTAGGGCTTCTCCTTGTCTCGATCCGCTTCCCGCTGTCGAGGTGCGCGATTGCCGACGCTGCTGCCGTTCCCGGGCGCACCATCTCGCCACCTCGGGAGCGCAACGCACGCGTCAGACCTTGATCGACTGCTGCATTGCTGCGTTGGAAATATGCCCCTCCTCTTCTATTGCCATGGTTTGTTGGAAGCAGCCTTGCTCGCGGGTCTGATACCGCGTCCACCACCAGGCATCCCGCCAACGCCGACAGCAACAAGAGGATATCGTGCACCCTCATGGTTTTACCACACACCGAAATGAGTCTGGCTGGATGATGTGCCTCAGCTGGAAGCTCGCAGTGCTGCTTGTACATAGGGGATGATATCAACATGAATAAAACGCCTTCAGACGCGTTTATGGAACTCCTGTCTTACGTCGTTTGTATGTATGTTGTTCTTTGCAACACACAGCAGCAGCAGCACGGCAACTGAAACGGTGTTCGAGCTGCAATGGACATGGATGACGCCGACGTGCCGGAAACAGGGAGAGAGGATCTCCTCGGTCTTAGCCTCGCGTCGCTGTCTCTGACAGAAGACCACGGAGACCTCAAAGTAAGTATGCAACATATTTGGCTCTTGATTACACCGCGCCGCCGCCGGAGAACGTGCTGTTGCTTACGTAGCACCGGTGGTAGAGGTAAGATGTCCCAATGTTGATCTCCACCAAGTGTTGCGTTCTGCGCTGGTCGTAGAGCTTTTCATGATAGAACCGTGATGGTGTATTTACCAGAGGAACGTGCCGCAGACGCAGAGTTGTTAAAAATCTCGGAATAGTCGAAATCTCGAGCGGAATCTCGAGCGAAAGAATCGCGGCTACCAGGTATGGGCTTCGTACGGTTTACGGTATCATATGCATGACCCTCATGATGCTTTGGCCGGAACACCCAACAGCGCAACAGGAAGTACAGCAGTGATCAAATAACCAGGCCGCCGAAGGTCTTTTACAGTAGTCTGCTCTGCGCTCTGCGGTGCTGCTGTATTATGTTTACATAGGGCGAGTGTGCCGGTCTGCTGGTATGTGTGAATACGAGCAGCGCTGTATTATACCAGGTATACAGCAGTTTCAGTATTTATAGTGTACTTACTGGACAAGACAACAAAGACACTGCAGCTGCTGCGGCAGTATTACAGAGGGGAGATCCACCTCATAATGAAGCAGGGCACAGCACGGCAACGCATATCGTTAGCGCTGAATTACGCTTCACACACGCCCCTCTTATGTACAGCATACCCGGTACCTGGTGGGACCGTACCTACACCAGTAGCAGGCTAAAAGTGAATCTTACGGCCGCTTCAAAATATCGGGCTGGAGTACGCGGGGGGGGGGGGGGGGGGGGGGGGGGGGACGATGCCTAAAATAATACAAGGTACCTGTGAGCACAGCTTGGCTGACACTCTTAATACTGTCTGTTGTGTCATGCCGGCATCGCCAAATGGTACAGTGCGTGGTACGTGCGGACAGGGGCTGTGCCTGAACGACGAGGGCGACACCACCTTTCCTGACGTTTGATGATGATAATGATGATGATGATACGGTGATCTCACATTAGCTTACTTGCCTGAAATCCTGCCTGTGGTCACGAAACAGGCTGTAACCAGAACGCATCTCGATGGGAGAAAGCAAAGAAGTGCGAAATACGGAATGCGCACGGCAGCAGTATCATACCAGTCCGTAAGGGAAACGGCACAGACGAGCTGTGGTATACCATCCCGTGTCACTCGCACACCAATTAACACCAGGAACGTATCCGTAGGAACATTATGTACACTCGAAAAAAAAACTCACACTCACACACACTTGAGTGACTCGCGTTTCTACCCGTTAGAGAGCTCTGCGCACTCAGTCCGAGTAGGGTGCTCGCTTAGCAAGTCTCTACATAGCGGGAACGGCGGTAGATGATATAATGAAGATCGATGATTGGGCGACAGTACAAGTGGCACGCACGACGCGGTGACAAGGGGGGTCCATGATTTGGGTCCCATGTTTCTTGTCAGAATGAAAGGCATCATCAGTCATTGTGCTGTTCAAACTACTGTACTCCAAAGCCAGACAACAGAGGTTGTGGGAGATATACTAACCATCCCACCCACCCAGCTTACGAGTACATAGCTTTCAGTGGTTTCTGCTTGTACAGCCTTTTCGGGTAGGCGCCGCGCTGAGAGCACACTTCGCCCGGAGTTTATCTCGGGCGGGGTCGATGTGGTGGGGCAGGAGGCTTAATCTAATCCAATGCTTGCGTCGAACGATCGGTGCAGTAAGACCTCCCGCGAGCTTCAGCTGCAATGTAATGAAACTAGTACGGGGGACCATAGTAAACAGCCCCTACAGTACACACAAACACCTATATATTGCCATATTTCTACATATATTGCCCTATTTCTACTGACAATATTTTGTCCTATTTTACTATGGTCCCCCGTAATCGTGACCGGCACAATATAGCAAAAAGCGTGGTATGTTCAAGCCGCGCTGTTCGCCCATGCGCCCCCCTCGCTCGCCTGCGTGCGTGCGCGAGCTGCACTTGGCGAAAATGAGGTTGGGGGCGAGGGGCTGTGTAGACACCTTGACCCAGCTTAATGGTTGAAATGTGCTTCACCTCGAATGCTGACCCTGACCCTATAAAACCCTGACCCCCCGACCGCCTGGGTATTTTTGCTCGGAATGCAGATGTATTGAGGATTTGGTAACCATCTTGTCGAGCTGAGGGTACGTCGCGTAAGTTGTACGTACACACTACGAGAGCTGCTGCGGGCGATCGATAGTTTTTACTCAACTTGAATTCGCTCCTACAACACAAAGAAACACTATGATGTGATATTGTTCGGAGACCAGCACCTACCTACCTACCTACCTGCCTACCTACCTGCCTGTCCCTACCTACCTACCTACCTACCTACCTACCTACCTGTCCCTACCTACCTACCCTCGAGCGCGCTTACATCGACCGGTGTCAGCCCCCCCCCCCCCCCAACCCCCACCCCCCCCCCCCCTTCCGAACGCGGATTCATTCAACCCCCCCCCTCCCCGCTCTATGAAGTGTCTGAGACTCTGCGCTAATCTAACGAACGGCGCGCTCCTATTGATCCCTCTTGAAAGGGAAGTGTGATCAATGGTTGAATGCCTACGAGTACGGCAAGCAATACATGATCACCCTTCCCCCCCCCCCCTTCCCCGCCTCCGCGCGCCCTCGTCACCAGACGTACGAGAAAAATGTGCACGAGGCTATGGCGGGGTTTCCGGATCTGACGGCCAAGAGGCTGGAGGAATACGCAAGGTGCCGTCACGCGCGCGCTCACTCTGAAGCTGATTCTCGGCTGTTGTGCGTTTCTGCTCGAGGCTCGCATGGGATGGAAGTTTGTACGGTAGTAGTGAGTGCCTGCAGCAACTACCGTAGGGTCAGGTTAGATTGTTCGAAAACGCGATCGAGCACCTGCGGGAAGGTCGCTCTGGTCTGAGTCCGTCTTTTCTTGTTACTACAGCGCCACCTTAGGTTGAGAGCCATTCGTTTTTTTTTTGTTTTTTTTGTATCCCCCTCCTCCCCCCGTCTCCCTCCCCTTGGTCACGCACCGCAAACGCCCGCTGAGGACCAACATCCAAGAATGCCACATCCCCGAACTAAAGAAGACGCGCTACTACGGGGGACCATAGTAAATAGGGCCTATGGTACACACAAAAACCTACCAGGTATATATTTACCTGCTTTTACTCTTAATATCAATCTATGTTCCTATTTACGACGGTCCCCCGTAGAAGTCTGTTTGTATGGAGTTAATGAATTCAACGCTGCCATCCATATGCAAGAAAATCCGCCTCACACGAGCGGTTGTTCGTAGGATGCAGCTCACCCTTCATGCGACTCGCCGAATACCTCGCGGCGCTTCGCGCTTGGTGCAAGCAATGTCTGCACCATCAGTGAAAACCCGACGTGCTCCGTCCCGGCATTGTGGGGACGCAAGGGTGTATGGTCACACGATTTCGGCCATGCATGATAGTGAGTACACCCCCCTACCCCCCCTAGAACAGAAAGGGGATAAGATTAGCAAAACGTTCCTATGTAATATATGGAAACAACGTAATGAGCGCCCAATTGTTGGAGGTGTCTCTATTAGGAGTAGGAACGGTGCTCCGTCTCGAAAGGGATTCGTGGTCAATGGTCAAATGACTAAAGCAAGCGACAAATTGAGTACGCCCCCACCCCCCCTCCCGGTCATACGACTACGGCCATGCATGAGATCGAGTACATCTCTCGTATCGAGTACCCCCCCCTCCCTCCCGGGCTGACACCCGCCTCCGTATATGTTCCTTCGTGTTGCCGCAGCGTCTTCACGCTTGTGGGTGTGGATGACAGAGCGCCAGAGAGGCGACGAAAGGTGAGAGAGGGCAGCGTAGGGGAGGGCGGGGGGAGGGGGGGGGCGGGGGGGGTATTCATTGTCATGGGGGGGGGGGGGGGCAGCGTAGGAAGCAACAGCAGGAGAACCGTTTTTGTTGGTCTATTTTTTGTTATGTTTGGGTGACACATTTAACATCATACAACGATTGACGTGGTCGTTGACTTCTCGAGTTGATCTGTATAGAACGTGCAGCGGCTTAAATGTATTTGGATGCCGATTGTTGAAGTTGACGAGTCGGTGTATTGGGAGTTTAGCGGCTTGAATAGTAGGGGCAGAAATTTCAGATGAGACACGAGAGGGTTTTACGTCACGAAAGAGGGACGGGCAGCCCAATGCCTGGTGTGCTTCCTCGGCGAGGCGAGACCTCCTCAGCGGGAGAGGCGGTAGATCAGGGAGAGAACACGAGCGGTGCGTGTGAAACAAGCGCGTTTCTCTTTCGACGGGCCGCGGCAACAGCTAATAGTTGCGTTGCGCTCATCCTTGTTTTCAAGTAGAGTATCGTAAGGCGGAAAGTTGTTTGTTTGCCCTCGGGTGAGGCCTCTTCATCGAGGGCGCTAGAGTAGTTACAGCTAGTAGTAGCGATCCTTCCACCCACTATTACGGGGGGCCATATTAAATAGGACCTACGGTACACACAAAAACCCATATATTTCGGTATTTTTCCCAACAATATTTGGTCCTATCAACTATGGTTCCCCGTGATAAGGCCCTCTCGGCACTTGAGAGTGGAAAGTTTTGACGGTAAAAAATGACGATCACGGCAACGGCCAAGCCGTGATTGGGTGAGCGCACGTTGTTGGTGTCCGAGGTACAATGGTTGAACGCAAGGAGTCGTGCGGCACGGGCGCAGCATGATCTACTGCATGATCTACTGCCCACGCTGCTCATGGACGCTTTGTAACACCAAAAGTCGTCATTTTTTTTCCGTCTCCTGTCTCGGGGGTCCCCATGAGGTTAAAGCTTGGGTTAGCGCTCGTGCGCGTTATTTTAAACACTCTGTTTGTGTTTGCGCGCGGTTCACTGAGGCTCTCGCCCGCAAACCGAATCGCGACGCGTTACAACAACGGGGGAAAAAACTGCGCGTTAAAATGGTTGTTTTTGTGGCACGAGCGACATTTTTGTTTTTGGTCTACGAGTCGTGTTCTTTTATTTGTTCTTGGCAAGACTCCGCTGACGCCTCTATCAAATACCTGGTACCAGGTACCCTTGGAGCGTTTTGCACGGTCAACAGAAAGGGCAGCAGTCCGCGATCGACGACGGCCCTGCTCTCTGTAGTCGTCAGGCGAGGCAAAAGTTGACCCACGCCTGGTGACATTTTTGAGCGCCCACGAGGCTGGCCATGGAACAGTGGGCCCCCTCTGAAGTTTAGCGTCGCGAGTATCGATTTCGCTGCGTCGGCTTAGATGTGCGTGCTCCAGTCCGAGAGGTACGGTAGTTTGGGCTACTAACAAAGGGAACAATGTATGCTTGGCGGTCAAGGTGGGCCCTTTTTGGCGATTCCGAGCGCTCCCTCTGATGTGTCGAGTACAGAATCACAAAATGCAGGAGTAGGAATATGAGGGTGATGATGCGGGGTCACTGGCATGGGCCGGGCCGCCGTTGTCAGGCTGGGAGGACGCACGTGAACCGCCCTGATGAGCAGAGAGCAACATGCCAGCCTTTTTACAAGAGACCGATTCCTGCTCGAAGAGGAAGCAACGAGGCGTGGCCGACAGCACTCTTGCTGCTGTACCGATCGTCACCGCCCGCGCGTCGCCCTTTTTTTCTGGCGCCCGTTATTGTTTTCCCTCCATGTGGTGCGATCAGGTCCTTGCCTTCTACGAAGCGAACATGACGAAGCATAATATGTGAGTGCCGCTGCAGTCAGGGTGCTTTCAGCAGCAGCAGCAATAGCAACAACAATGACAACAACAACAACAACAACAACAACAACAACAACGACAACAACAACAACAACAACAACAACAACATTAGCAGCTACCAGTATACTTCAGTATACTATGTATAAGTGAGTATATATAATATATATCAGTTCGAAGTACATACCAGGTATATATACATCGGTGAATGGTGGCACTGTGCGTGCAATAGACGAAAAGTGTCATGCCGACAAGGGTTGTGTCAATGCTTTTCACCGAGTCTTGAACGGGGGGGGGGGGAGGGTTTACTCATGCCATGGATGGTCGTAGTGCGGGGGGGGGGGGGGCAGACGTACTAATTTTCATGCATGGCGGTACCCGTATGATCATAGGCCCTACCAGGTAGCTATTAATAGCATCCCTACAATGCCGGGACGGACTACGTCGGGTTTTCACCAGCCAGGCAGGCATTGCTTGCTCTAAGCGCGAAATGAAACGTGAGGCGTTCGGCGAGTCGCCTTAAGGGTGAGCTGCATCCTACTGAGAACGGCTTGTGAGGCGGATTTTCTTGCGTATGGATAACAGCTTCAATGAGTTCATTTGTTTTCCGGCGTGGCGAGGGGATCTTTCGGAATGCCAGTTCGATGATGCGGCGCGTCGCATGAAATGCCGAAAAAAAAAAACGGCACGATGCCGATTGGCCTACGATATGCCGGTAGGGGTAGTCCGGAGCACTTTTTGACCGAAGTATGTCTGGCTAGACGGGGCTCCCCCCAGTCGAGGAACCAGCGCACGGTACACCCAATGTCGCTGAATGAACCCCCTTAGGGTCCAACGCTTTTTTCTTTTTTTCTTCTTCTTTTGGTCCCTCCCATTGATTCGTCTCTGCCCTTTTCTCTTTGTCTCTTCTTTTTAGTCGCAGATCAGACCCGGGGGTCATAAAGCAGGCCCCCCCTCCCTCCTCTCCATTTTTGTACGGTTCGTGCCTTGCATTTTTTCATCGCGACAGGGCTTCGGCCCTTTCTTTCCTCGTCGGATCGCATCGAATTGCGCCTACCCACGCTACTATTACGGGGGACCATATTGAATAGGGCCTACCGCGCACACGAAAACCTATATATTTCGCTATTTTTACGAACAAAATTTGGCCCTGTTAACAACGGTCTCCCGTAGTAGGCGCTCTCAGCAGTCACACTGATATTCGATACTTATTACGTGCCAGTACCTGAAATAACCTGCGATGCCATGGGATTGTTTCTCGAGGTATCGCACTTTCGTTGTTTGTTCATTTTTTATTTTATTTTTGGGGGGCGGGGGCGGGGAATAGAGCTCCTCAAGGAAGAAAGTGGTGCAGCGGCCCCTACTATCCCTAATAACAGTCATCAGCGGCACTGTCGGAGGAGGAGGAGGAGGAGGAGGAGGAGGAGGAGGAGGAGGAGGAGGAGGAGGAGGAGGAGGAGGAGGAGGAGGAGGAGGAGGAGTACCGACGGAGGATAACACTGCCATAGATCAGCGTGTAATGTATGCACAGGAACCGCGTTGCTCTCTCTCTCTCCCTCTCTCTCTGTGCTTGCTTCCCGCATTGATCGATCGCGTGTCTGCCGCATATCATCTGGGTTGCGTTCTATTGGTATCACATCTCTCGCTTGTTTCTTTCGTTTTTTTTATGAAGCACACTTTTTGGCCATCAGCGTTTTTTTATTTTTTTATGCGTCGCTCAACTTATCTGCTTCGTTTCACACCGCAGTTTTTGGGTAGCAATGCATTTTTTCTTCAAATCATCACTTTTACTTTCCAGCCCAACTCGTATTAATAGGAGGTTTTACCCTCAGCGATCTTCTGGACAAGCCGTGGTCTCAGGTGTCGTCCCTTCTGCCCCCCGGTACGTGCCTTTTATTTTTTGTCGCGCATAGGGTTCAGCATTCCCACTGCTCGTCGATTTCCATCGAATGTAGCTGACTCACGCTCTCGCGCTTACCGCTAATCATTTTTTTTATGCAAGAAAAGTCCCTACGAGCATGTACTCGGTAGTACTTGAACCCACGAAATTGATCCTGATCGGCACACGGACCCATTACCAAGCCACCGGGGACGCCATATGTTATATTATATATACGCATGCTGCAAAAGCAAATGTAGTCTCGCCAAAGAAACGTCCATAGCACACCTTTGCCTTTGACAACACAACGGCGCCGTGCGGCGCAATCGTATATATCTTGGAGAGGCGGGTGCGATTACGCTATCGCGCCCCCCCCCCTTGCCATCTCTCCCTGCAGACCGCGAGGCAATTCCTCCCGCCGTGAAATGGAGGCCCGGGGGGGGGGGGGGGGGGGGCGAGGCTTCGCTTTGTCCTCGCATTTGGGCGTCTCTCGGTCCTTGTATGTGTCGGTTCGCTATTGTGGTACGTACTGCTGCTGCGCGAAAGGCTGAAAGCCGGGCGATAGTGCTTCGAAAGTCGCAACGAAACACAAACTTGTATGTATGAATATTTACCTGGTACCTCCGGGTACTATTTTTCTACAGGATGTGATCTGCTGACACCGCCTGCGTCTTTGAGAGCAGCAGGAATCGATGACGCCAAGACGATACGTATGGCCGGCACGTTTGGCACTGTTGCTGCCGAAGGAGACGCACGATGGTGGCGGAGCGCGCGGGCAGTCGTTTGTGAGCGCTATTGCCGCTTGGCGCATCACGCGTTGCGACTTGCAGCACGCTCATTCCACCCGGCTCGCCCTTTCTCGACAAGCGTGTAGAGATGTTATTTATCTCTTTCTCTCTCTCTTTCTTGTGTGCTTTTTACCTTGTCTTGTTTCGCCGTTTTCTTTGTTGTTCGTCGGTGCTGCTCCTACTTGGGCGCGCTAGGGATCAGGCCGGGAAAGTACACAACTACTCACACCAGTGCCTGGTGTTAATAGACGGTGAGAGCTTCTTGTTTTCTATTAATTGCCGCGTCTTCATTGGTGCGTTTATTTTGCGGTGTTGTTTTTTTTTCGTGCCATGGTGACGGTATACCACCATACGGCACGCTACGCTTCCAGCGGGCGTATCTACCGCACCTCGACCACAATTTCTTGGCGCTTGCAGCGTCTCTTGCGGTACCGCCCCCCCCCCCCCCCCCCCGGTAAACCTTTACTTCGGACAATTGTGAATGATCGTATTGCGTAGTGTTCAAGGTAAGGCACCCAAGAGGCAGTTACATAGTACCCCCATTGCTGTCTCTGGAAATGCCTACACAGGAAATTGAATCAACTCATTGAAGCTGTCGTCCATATGCAAGTCCGCCTCAAAAGTGGTTTTTAGTAGGATGCAGCTCACCCTTCATGCGACTCGCCAGACACCTAACGGCGCTTCGCGCTTGGTGCAAGCAATGTCTGCCTGGTCGGTGAAAACCCGACATGCTCCGTCCCGGCATTGTAGGGATGCGAGGGTCTATGGTCATACGACTACGGCCATGCATGATATCGAGTACATCTCGCCTATCGAGTACATCTCGCCTATCGAGTACACCCCCCCCCCCCCCCCCCGATTCGGCGCTATCACACGTACCCAAGAAAGTCCCCCTGACAAGCAGTTCTTTGTGCGACACAGCCCACCCTTCATGCGACCCGCGGGATACCTTTACGGCGGGCCGGGCTTGTTGCAAGCAATGTCTCCCTGGTCGGTGAAAACCCGACGTGCTCCGTCCAGGCATTATACCGGTGCGAGGGTCTATGGTCACCCGGCTACGGCCATGCATGACATTGAGTACCCCCCCACACCCTCCTTCATTGGTTGGGTGGGCGTCGGTTGGCAACGACACTATAAAACATGCCGCTCACTACGTGAGCTAGAAAACCAGGGTACCGGTGTTTGTTTTTGTTTTTTTTGGCGGTCGCCCACAGCTGGTCGTCGAGTTAGATCATTTGTGCGAGGTAAATAACCTTCACCCCGCACAAGGGAATTGATCGTATCACGTAGTGTTCAAGGTAAGGCACCCAAGAGGCAGCTACGTAGTACTCCCATTGCTGTCTCCGGAACTGGCTACGCCGGAAAATAAATTCACTCATTGAAGCTCCATATGCAAGTTCGCCTCACAAGTGGCTTTCAGTAGGATGCAGCTCACCCTTCATGCGACTCGCCGGACACCTCACGGCGCTTCGCGCTTGGTGCAAGCAATATCTGCCTGGTCGGTGAAAACCCTACACGCTCCGTCCCGGCATTGTGGGGATGCGAGGGTCTATGGTCGTACGACTACGGCCATGCATGAGATCGAGTACATCTCTCCTATCGAGTGCACCCCCTCCCCTCCCCCCGGGTCGTGCCCTGTCGCTTGCTTCGGTCGCGCTTCATTCCGTGGTCTTGTGCGCAGAACTCCGAGAGCTTTTGGATCGCCTCATCTCCTGGATCACCCTCTGCTTGCCTGCCAACGAGCACTCGCTGTCCGTCTCACACCGCCAAAAGCTGAAATTGTTCAGGGTACGATGCTCACCACGTTGCGCTGCTCGATCCGTTGCTCTCCGTACGTAGGCGAAACGAGAAACGTGGCGTGGGGAAGGAGGTTCTGGGGGTGGCGGGGGGGGCGGGGGGGGCGGTGGCGGGGAGGGGGTTGCTTTAGAACTGACACAAGAACCGCAACTTTGTTGGAGATTGCTTCTTTCAATTTGGGGTGACGACAAGAAAAAAAAAAAAACTCGCTGGCGAGCGAGAAGCAGGCGTCCGACCCGTTCTAGACCGATAACCGGAAGGTGGACTTCTCGTTGGCCGTGCTGTCTCTATCCTTTTTCCATCGGTGGCGCTCAGTACATAACGGGTGGGGGGAGGGGGAAGGTGGAGGGAGGCGGGCGGAGGGGGGGGGGGGTAGGGGGTTTGTTGAAAAACGTTTCATCGCTGGTTTGCTCCGGCGCTGTCGTTTGTTGTGGGCGCCCGTCACTTCGTTGTGTCGATCGTAGCACCTTCGGAGATCGCGCTACGGTCTTGTTGTTGCGTTGTCACAGCGCTTCCGTTGCGTTTGTGCTTTGAGGTGTCGCCGCCGAGCTGGAAGCATTTTTGTTTTTTGGTTATTTTGGCTAACTCTTTCTGCTGCCAGGCAATCGTTTTCGCTCGGTGACGTCCCCGAAGACGAAAGGCCATATTCATAGCAGGGCGCACTATGTATCGCGTTTTTTTCCTCTGAAAGGCACAGCGTTTTACGGTCTACACCGAGCTCGCCGATGACTCGTGGTTTTGATTGTCAGGCTGTGCAGGCTTCCACGGATATGCGGATGTTCTTTTTCCACTCAGACACTAGATCCTGTTAGGTGCTGCGTGTCGACAGTGGGGTTGGTCTTCCAGCTGCCGAGTTTCTCGACAATTTCTGTTTCAGCCCGAGGGACTGCATACTCTGTGGTAGTCGGGTTGTCCGGATTGTGCGGTAAATTCGGGGGTCATCGGTCATTCAGCAATATCTCCCTGGGCCTCAGCAGCGAGTGTGCCCCGAGACAAACACTCCATTGCCATCCCATTCAGAGTGTGATCACCGGCCCACCGTGATAACGTTTCTCTGCAGAGGAGGCTTTTTGCTGTAGACGTTTTTTTTCTGTCGTCGAATTAGTAGTCTTTTCTCGGCGAGTAAATACGCTTTCTCGGCCTAGGCGTGCCTGTGCTGCTTGAGGGCTGCTTCCTCTTTTTTTGTCGGTGCATACTGCACACACATGATGATGCTTCCCCCTACGGCTGTTGCTGCTCCTGTTCGTTTCTCGTCCCCTTGTTGTTGATATTGTTCCGGCGACGATGCTGCTGCTGCTACTGTCATCGTAACGACCGCCGGCGGTGGCGATGGTGCTGCTGTGCTTTCGACGGCGGCGTGGGTGTTGGCGACTGCGGTGGCGGCCTCGGCGTCGGTGGCGGCTACGCGGCGGCACTGTCACGTCTTCTCTTGACGCGTCGTGCCCAGAGTCGTCTGGCGACAGAAGCGAAGCGACTGGAGAGGCGAAGGCAAAAGGTGAGGGCTTCTACGACCGCAACTAACTGTGATGCGCGACGACGGATGTCGTTCTGCTGTTCTCCACCAAGTGCACCTGCTGTAAGCCATGCGTCGAAATATTTCCCCATTAAGGAATGCTCGAGATTGGTGTCGTACGTAGAACACTTGTTCTGTTTTTTGTTTTTCGCCCTTTTACTTTCCACTGCTGTGAGTGGTCTGGTGTGCGTTGCAGTAGCTTTATTTCTATGCGAGGGCGGGGCGGCATCCCGTTGACGCTTGGCTTGAGTTTTCTCTTTGTCCCTTTACCTGGCGTAGACGTGGAACGGGGTCCGCCAGCTTCTCCTGACCCTTGCGATTAGTGGAGGTATCGGCCGCGGCCCTTCCGCGAGTGTATCTACTGGTAGGTATCTGACGCATTGATGCGTGCGCCGTGTCGCGCCCTAGGTTTTCCTGATGTCAAGTACACACCTACGTCAACGCATGGAATTTTTCTGTACTTTTTTACGCGTTCCTCTCATGTGCTCCGCCCACCAGCTAGGAAGGATGGTCGGTCGAATGGCTCATTTTTCCTTCTGTGAAGAATCCATACCTCGAAGTATATATATATACACTCCGCCCATCCCCGCCATTCTACGACCCGCGGGCCCTTTGTTCCCCCCACTTTTTCTCTCGAGGACCGCACTCCTTGGCTTCGCTAGGTCACCCCTGACGTATGCTCTTGTAATTAAACATATATATATATATCAGCTTTGAGATCGATGATTTTGTCGGAACTCATCTTTGCGAGCTGTGTGTCATACTTCGATCGCACATGCACCCCCCCGTGCAACCGCCCATAAACGCCGTTTGTGCAAGTCGTGGGCCGTCTTCCCCCTCCCCCCCCCGCTTCCAATTTGGTCATGTCGACCGCACTCATGTCTTTCGGCAGGTCACCTCCGCGCACTCCGCACGCGTCGACACCGTGCGGTCCATGTTGCGCGCGAAGGTGAGAGGCCTTGTCCGTCCCCATGATATCGTGTGCCTCCGACGTGCGTGAAAAGTGTTTCGATATGGTGTTCGTGTATTCTTCGATTCAGTAAATAATCTCACAACCGTAAGTAGAGAGAGGGGGGGGAAAGAGAAAAAAGAAATGGCGAAGGTATCACTAGAGCAAAAAAAAAAAAACTTGAGCCAATACTATATACGGAGTACTATCAAAACATTCCTATGCGCCGCTGCATCAATCATCAACGTAACTGGCCGCTGTGTCTTTTGCGGCCCCATCGTTCTTGTGCGGGTGCGTGCCAACGGAACCGGTAGCGCCAGTTCTGGCTGGTCCCGCTCGGGGAAGGGGTGGGATAAACGTCGAAAAGTTCCCACGCATCCAGCAGATAGGCCATCTGTTAACTAGATACTTCAGGGAAGATAGATATGGGGTCTACGTGTTAATAGTAGCTCATGTTGCCTTCGTGGCGGCCATAAAATCTGTACGATGTGGGCCGTGTTTCCTGGGTTGGGTGTGCTAGTGCAGATCCTGCGCAGCGCCTCAGAAAGGCAGGTGTGGGCTCCGGATGGTGGTATTCGAGGTTAACCACTGGGTCACCGGGGCCACCGGGTATGTCGAGATGGTCCGTCCGTCGCTGGCCTAAGCTGTCGTTTCCCCGGCATTTTGTTTCTTGCTTTTCTCTCCTTCGTGTGACGATTCGCGCGCATCTCAGGACGTTGTCGAGGACGACATTCCAGTTTGGGAGGCAACGCACCATCAACTACTCATCGTGCAGGTATAGGTGCTGAAGTGGAACGGCTGTGGCTAAACAAAATTACCAAATTGACCCTTCCAGCCTACTGCTCTTTCTTGGGTAGGAATTGTCTCTGGCAGTGCTAAACGAAGGCCCCTTGGCCGAACATCATGCTATTAAGAGAGCAACGGCGGGGTACAGTGCAGTGCAGAGGCGGTGTGAGGAGTCGCGGTGCAGCAGTGCAATTAAGGGCAGTGTATGGAGTGACATGCACAGCCTTTTAAGGAACGCATTACCGTGTCGAAAGGTGGTATACGAGACGTGTTGCGTACCCTCGGTGACGTCTATTACGTGCGCTCGCTGTTGGCGGGGCGGGCTATATATAACCGCATACATATTCGAAATATCCTCACGTTGCGGAAACTCGATGCCATCCCTGAAAAAAACACGTGCTTGCCCCCCCCCCCCCCCCCTATATAGCCTTACTTATATATGTTATATATACGCGCGATCGAATCATCGCACCAAGCTTGCAAAGACGAGTTTTGAGTAATCTTTCGATCTCACGGCGTCGGTTTTTTAGTTTTCTTTGTATATATAGAGGTTAGATTGGCGTCGGTTGGTGTCGACGCTGTAAAACACGTCTCTGACTGGGTGAGCTAGACAATTAGTGTACCGTTTTTGCAGAAAAGAGAAAATCGAAGCTGTTCTCCATATGCAAGTCCGCCCCACAGGCAAGCGGTTTTTAGTAGGATGCAGGATGCAACTCGCCGGCCACCTCACTACGCTTCGCGCTCGGTGCAAGCAATGTCTGCCTGGTCTATAAAAATCCGACGTGCTCCGTCCCGACGTTGTAGGGATGCAAGTGTCTATGGTCGTACGACTACGGCCATGTATGACATAAGTAACCCTCCCCGTGCTCCGTCCCGGCATTGTAGGGATGCGAGGATCTACGGTCGTACGACTACGGCCATGCATGACATATGTACCCGCCCCCCCCCCGTGCCCCTCCCGAACGCCTGTCCGGCTCCCGTACTGCGATGCAGGCAACGGAAGAGTATTTGTCGATGTGCCGAGTTTGGTTGAACACCATGGACTCCGCCGTGCTCATTTTCAACTATTGGAAAGTCAACCTCAAGGGCGACGACATCGCCTTCGAAGGAGGAACCGTCGCGTCCGAAACCAACCATTTCTTTTCGTAAAGGGCGTTATATATCGCCATTGTATCAATAGTAACGTTTCGTAAAAGGGGCGTTAGGCCCATTCCAGAGTACTGAATTTGGGATCTGGAATTTGGAATCTGGAATCTCGTTCTTCAATCAGATAAATGCGACTACCCTCCCGCGAAACTCCTTGTGGAAGTGTTTGACTTCGGGTGCAAGTGTATCCAATCGTCTCGAAAGTTCCATTTAAGCTTTTAACAATCTCGCCCCCTACAGGGAGCGCGGAGCGAGATTCCAGATTCCGAAAAACTTTATATGACCGGTTTTGTAACTATAGTGAATACTGTCGATATAGACACTGCTGGATGCCCCCTGCACCCTGTTTGGTAACGCCTCGCTGCCTGCTTTGCACACGGTTGTTTTTGCCCCGGACCCATGGCGGCATAATTTTGATATCCCTCCTCAGTCGGGACCACGAGAGTGTGGCCCGGTTAAAAACGGCGCCGCACGTACGCCGCACCACAAGCCGCACGCACGGAGGAAAGCCTTCCCTGGGAACGGATTTTGCGACCTCTTGACCATGGTAGCGGTCCCGCCTGACCGGCGTTTCCTCTCCATCAAGAGTGCGCTACGCCCCCAACTGGTGCAAAGTTGGTGAAGTTTGCGCGTCAATTCGTCGCGCGGAGTTGTTCAAAGGTCTGGTATGATGTTTACGGAGTCCGTACGATGACAGCCGTGGATCTGATCGCTGCATGGGCAACCAACGGTAGATGGATTTATCGACGACGCTAGGGCTGTGACACAAATTACGTACATCGAGTAGTCTACAGTCGTCACGGTGTTGATACGGGCGTGAGGTTTGACACCATACTAGCGAGAGCCAAAGATGCCAGGAGACGGCACTTTCACCCCTTGACGAGACAGCAACGTTTGGCCTTGACATACATGCCTTGACGGCGATTTGGTGAGGATGAACCGTGCGTGGCGGTGTCGTACAAGTATTCCCAATGATGAAATTAGCTCTGCGTAGCTTTCATCCCTTCTGTTTTCTTAACCGTCGTGTATGGGTTTCTCGCTTGAAGCCAGACACGTTCTACGATAGAGGTAGCACGTTTCCGCTATTTTTTTTCTGAATGGAGGGTTGTTTTAACTCAAAATAGCCGGAATGCCAACCTTGGCTCGAAAAATGACGTTTTTGTATACTTGTGGACATGGGAGTACTCATCGGGATGCAATTTGATTTTCGCTGAAGTCAGTTTTCGGGTGAGGTATGGAGCTCCTCAAGTGAGGAGCCTCAGAAAATTTAGGGTGAACCCCTATCGCGGAACGCCTCAGCAGTGGCGTCATGCTCGCGCCTTGTCGAGAGTCTCGGGGGCTCGATCCGCACACAGGCAGGGATAACCCGAGACAGCGACCAAAGCAATGGTTGGTATGTAGTAGTGTGGTGTCATCGGCCGTCTACGAACGAGCAGTGTCAGCGCGCAGCAAGCAGTTGGGGTGGGCGGTGCCATGCTGCGCCCGTGCCGTATATACGACTCCTTGCATTGTGTAGCACGGACACCAAAACTGCATCACCCCCCCCCAATCACGCAGTTGTTGCCTGTGCTGGTTGCTGAAATCGTCCCTTTTTATCGCCAATTTTCCCCTCCCTCAAGCCCCAGGAGGGGCTCGTTTTGGTGACGGAGGGTCTGTCGTGTACGTGTGTAGTCATTATTCGCGAAATATTTGCTTACTTTCTTGTACTACGAGCGTTTTACGTGTGCAAGCGCGCGCGCGGGGGGGAGGGGTACTCATGTCATGCATGACCGCAGTCGTATTCTACGGGTGTTGTTCGTTTATAAAGGATAGACCACTGAGCTACTAAGTCAGCGCTGAGTCGAAAGTGGAGTGAACCACTTGAGTAAAAGAACTCAAGACTAGGGAGGGGGACTAAAGGAAGGAAAAACCAGGCGCTGACTAGGGGCTTGATCAACCCCGGAGGATGTTATCGGCGGGAGGCCGTATCGAGCCCGAAGGTACTTCTTTTGTTCGTGTATAAAGGATAGACCACTGAGCTACTCATTCAGCGCTGACTGAGTAACTCAGTGGTCTATCATTTATAAAACGAAAAAGTGTTACACTTGTGGTCTCTCAAAAGGATTCCGAAAAAGTGTTTATCTGTTTGACTGTCCGATGAGGGTCACTCTATGGTCACCTACGGAAACAAATATTTCGAAACGGCTACGCCCATGCCGCACGCATCAGGTCGAAGCCCTCGCGGAGGCGATCGTCATGGTCCAAACCACACCTCTCATCGGGTGCCCTGTGTGTGGAGTTATCTGAGTTGACTTCCAGCATCCCAATCGGGGTGACAGAACAAGTGGCCGCAACCCCTCGCCCGATTTCGATAAAGCGATTGTCGTTTGGTAGCAGACGAGTGATCGTTAGATGTGGACCATTCGTATATTCTATTATATTTGTAGGAAGACTGATCGTTGCGGCGTTGCCTCTCTTTGTGCATTCGTTTGGGGACAAATTACACGGAATTTGACTTGCTTGTCCCCAAAATGGGACTGCAGTCCTAAAAATGCGGTTCCAGCAGCAATCGCTCGGCCAAGACCAGCGGAAAAACTCTGGGTCAACTATATTTCAAGTGGAACATTCTTCCGGTATGAACACCATTTCGAAACTCATCGAGTGCCCTGTATGTGGGCTTATCAGAGTTGACTCCCAGCATCCCAATCGGGGTGACGGGGCGAGACCAGCGGAAAAACTCTTTGTCAAGTCTATTTTCAAGTGGGGAATTCTTGTTTGTCAACTCACAACAATATATACCGGTATACTCGTAGCGTGGGCAGAGGAAACTTCCCGTTTTTTTTGCGCTCTATGTCCCGATTCTTGTTTCTTTCGTGCATTTGATTTGGGACAAAGTACTTGGAATTTGACTGGTTTGTCCCCAAAATGGGGCTGCAGTCTTACAAGTGCGGTTTCATTGAGTACAGGGGCCACGTAATAAATGCGGTGAAAATCTTCAGACACAAATTCATCCAACTTAAGTGCGTATCAGGTACATGCGGTGCGCACGCCCTGCCGCACGCATCAAGTCGAAGCCCTCGCGGAGGCGATCATCATGGTTCAAACCACACCTCGTCGGGTGGCATGTGTGTGGACTTTAGTTATCAGAGTTGACTTCCAGCATCCTAATCGGGGTGACGGGTCGAGCAGCAGCAACCCCTCGCCCGAGGCCCCTATGCCGCACGCATCAGGCCTAAGCACTCGCGAAGGCGATCGTCATGCTCCAAAAAATGTTAGTGGGGATTGTCCTGTTTATCAACTCACGACAATATATAGCGTGGGCAGAATAAACTTCCTGTTTCTTTTGCGCTATATATCACGATTCTTGTTTCTTTTGTGCGTTCGTAAGGAGGTGTTTGGAGTTTGTTTTCGGGAGCAGATTTGGCTGTCCAAGTACACCCACTGGTGGAATAAGCACGCCATACCGTTCCTTGGCCGTGCAATAACAATGGCCACAGACTCTCACATCCGAGCACGTCAGGTTTTCACCGACAGCAGGCAGACATTGCCCTCACCAAGCGCAAAGCGAAACGGGAGGTGTCGAGCGAGCGGGGGGTGAGGGGACTGTGCTGTCTTCCTTGGCAGTTTGTCCAAGTAGAACGTCCGGTCCTACTTGTTGCACTCAACGCAACCATACTACACGTCAAACGCAACCACGTATTCGTGCGGTTCGCCCTGTCTCGCCGACGGCTGCAAGTATACCGCAACGCTTGCAAGCGCGCGGGTGTGGCACGGATACATCGTTTGTGGTGGTTGGGTCACGCGAGGGACATTCCAAAGCCCCAAAGTAGTATCGTTGCCGGACGATCTCTCTCTCTCTATCTGTGCACACTTATGTATGTCACATGTCGGGTCTTCAACAAGGACAACCAAAAACAGGCGGTCTGTTCACGACGTTGACTTCCGCGTGCCTGTTACTGGACCACATAACGTTACAAGAAGACATCTACCTGAACCGGCAGCGTTCCTAGTGACTTGCCTCACACGCCGAGCTGCGTGGCCTGCCGACACCACTGCGGTAAGCCGAAAATATCTCTTGAACGCTAGCCCCGCATCCGACGTCTTGGCTGATAGTTTCATTTTTCGTGACTGTCAAGCAACACATCTCTGACAATAAAACATCACGCAACATGCAGAAAACAAATGAACCGGCGGTGTGCCTAGTGATGACCGGCCTCGCACGCCGTGCTACGTGGCCCCACGACACTGCCACGGTAAGCTGTGCGCATCGAAGCAGTGCTTACCTTTAACAGGGGCAAACAAGCGGAACGGTATGACGTGAAACCTCCCTCGAGTGCTTACCACTCGTTGGAAGTCTCGGCAGATCGTTTATTTCCGGAAGTACCCAGAACGCCTGTGAAAAAGAACGCCCAACAAACAGAAAAACGCATGTTCAGTACTGTAGGGGATCCCTTTGAACGCATCGCTTGGCATCTAGTCCAGCGCCATCCAGTATATACGAACCCGCTTTACCGCAGACGTCATCATTTCCACGCGCGAGGTGATGGCAGGGAGGCGGGGGAGCAAGCCTTGTCGCAAAGACTGGTTCTTCTACCATCGTGTCATCGACGCCGGGTGTAAAACAAACACTATCATTTTCACGGGAGCAAAACAAAGCGTGGGGGGCAGGGGCGCGCGGAGGGGGGGGGGGTGTACTCGATAGGAGATATAGTACCCGATCTCATGCATGGCCGTAGTCGTATGACCATAGACCCTCGCATCCCTACAATGCCGGGACGGAGCATGTCGGGTTTTCCCCGACCATGCAAGCATTGCTTGCACCAGGCGCGAAGCGCGGTGAGGTGTCTGGTGAGTCGCATGAAGGGTGAGCTGCATCCTACTAAGAGCCGCTTTTGAGGCGGACTTGCATATGGATGGCAGTCTCCATGAGTTAATTTAATTTCCGGTGTAGGCTATTCCAGAGACAGCAGTGGGAGTGCTATGTAGCCGACTCGCCATAAACACTACGTGGTACAATCATCCCACTTGTGCAGAGTAGAGGTTGTTTACCTCGCACAAACGATCGAACTCGACAACAGCTGTGACCGACCGCCAAAAAGAAAAAAGAACAAAGAAAAACGGTACCCTGGTTGTCTAGCTGACGTAGCGAGCGGCATGTGCTACTGTGTCGTTGCCAACCGACGCCAACCCAACCCATATATAATTGTGGGGAAGGCGCGGGGGGGGGGGGTGCCGGCAGCCGAATCACGCCATGTCTCCCAAGTGCTATATATAGTGCCACACTACAAATGCACGTAACGCGCTTCAACATAGATACAGGCTCTATAATAGCAACAGTGCAACCGTAACAGGCGCGGTGGCAGCACTAGGGCCCAGGATACCGAGCGAAAGAAACGCTCCTTAATTTATTTCCCACCAAGTCCGCAAGCGCTTCACGCTCTTGATGTTATTCCATCAAATCCGCAAGCGCTTTTCAGGCGTAGTTCAAGCACCGAGCGCAAGCTCAAGAATATCCACCGCGCAATCCTACAAGCTCCCACGACAAGACCGAATATTAAAGCTCTACAGAGGGCGCGGGCACAGAAAGCACTTGTAAAACGACGTGCCCGCGCCACCGGCCGCAGAGACGTTGCCATGTAATTCCTGTTGTAACATCGCGTCGTAGCTTGATTCGTCTATAGTTTGGGATCAATGAAGCCTCTCTGCTGTGGCATGATATCACGCCCATACATGTTGATCGTCGCTTGTTTGACTCGTATCCTTTCCGCGGGTTCTTTCTCTTCCCTTTTGTCCCCAAAGTTCCAAGCCTAGTTGATTAGGGGTTCTGCTACCGTTGGTTGTCCACGTCTTGTACGATTTTCCAAACACCTGTCGACAGTGATAAGGTGCTCAAGTATGCGATCGCGGTGTGAGGTACCCGGAAGGCGTTTACCTGGTAGTCGGTACACAGCCCTCCGTGGCGTGTCTCCATGCGGTTCTTTCGGAAGTAACATACGCCCACGTCGTGCTCGAGGGGCGACAAACGAGGAGCTTATATGTGAGTGATCTCCCAACACTACTTTTTCCCAGATACCGCAGCCCGCAACCCACCATAATAGTTACCATACGCTTTCGCCTAACGAATCACGCATGACGTCTGTCACAGTCGGCATGTTCTCTACGTTTCGCTTGGTCCTCGCCCCCCTATCCCATTCGTTCCTCGACGTTCAGAATTGGGGAAGAAGGGAACAAAATCCTACTTCTCGGTATCCCCGTGTTAGGCTCACGTGTCATACGTTGCCGGATTCTACCACGCTTGATACAGCACGGTGTACAAATTTTAATGTATTTGTTATAGCAAGCAATTACGGGCACCTGAGTCGCCGTGCACTACTCACTACCGTGTGTTGCTACGTAAATCAGTTTCCATGCGGCTGTGACCAGGCGAACCCGCCGAGAGACATGGCGGACGTAAAGGAAACCAATTGCAACGACACTTCCGGTTGACGGTCCATCAGTAGTATATATATTGTACAGTTTCCGTCACGTGGGTCGTCATAGTAGTCGCCAGGTAGGTACGTGGCCCGTGCACGTTCCCCCCCTTGTATTCAAGCCAACACCTTACGCTCCCGCTGTCGCCGTTACCGTTTCCCACCGCCGCTTGTCGTGGCGCGAATGCCGGTGCAATCATGGCTTCGATTCCCCTGTGATGTCGGGTACAGGTTGCTATTAATAGCCCAGTGTCCCTGTCTCCCTTGTGCTAACGTTCGTCAAGCGTTGCGTCCCTATCTAGCGGCCGGCGGCGGTGACCCTATCGTTTACCGTACGCCCCGCTTTTATGTACGTGTCCTGCGATTGAACGACAGCCGCCGTGCTAGTCATATGTGACCGCCCTCCGGTGTCGTCGCACGCTATCCTCTCGTGCACTGAAAGGTCACCGTCCCCTCATTTTGTCGTCATCACCGCTCTCGTGGCTACTCCGGACACAAACACGTACCCCTGTTCTCGCTCTCCCAAACGCCATACGATACTCGAAACCCCCGTCGTTTCTAGGCAGGCATTATTTCCATCGATGGTACCGTTCTAGAATCCATCGCGGTTCAACCCCCGTCGTTTCGAGGCAGGCATTCTTTCCATCGATGGTACCGTTCTAGAACCCATCGCGGTTCTCGAGCCCTTTCATAGTAAAACTTCCTGTCCAAGGGCGCCAATGTTGTAGAGCTGCGATATCGCTCACGGAGTGGTACTTAATCACTGCCTCCCAGTATAACAATGAGGCTTTCCCGAAAAGGGACCCACCCTGTGGGCGTCCCCTCTTTTCTGTTTCGGATTGCAACACACATCGCATCACGTATCGTGCACAACGACGTTTCCTTGTAACAAGACACATCAACCAGCCCCTTTAAGGGCAGGCAGCTTATTCTACGTATATACAGGCGAAGGCACGGAATACATACATCTCTCGCCTTTTATACCCTCGATTTCCGAAAAGTCTGAGACTCTGTCGCATGAAGAGATGGCTGTGCCCCTGGCTAGGTCCTCAGTATGCAGACGAGCCCCGTCCGTGACACCTGCCCGAGCTGATGTAAAGGGCGACTCAACACCTACCGCCTTGGCACGCCTCGTATGGGTGGGAACTTCAAGGGCGGAAGACCGGTCACGGCTCGGCCGCTCCTTTTGCGGCGTCCTGCTCCACCACGCCCTGCCATGGTGCCCCTGAGCCAACTCTGCCTCCCGAAAGGAAGTCTTCCGCGTCGTTGATGCAACCAGACGCCACCGCCACCTGTGCTAGCGCCAAAGCCTCGTCCCCGTCGCGAAGCGCCTGGGTGATGCCCGGGAAAGACTCGGCGTCGTACCTGTCGGAAAAACAACGTACGCATGTACACATACGTGTAGTAACAGTTTCCGGCGCCAAGCCGGGCGGCAAAAGGCAAGCTGTGAGAGGCGATACTGCTGTGCATGTGTTTGCAGGGGTTCGGAGCGGATGGCGGAAGAGAAAGCACACAAGCTGACGCACCTCGAGGCTGGTGTCGCAGAGGTATATATACTACGTATGTTTCAAGAAAGAGCGACTCGAACAGGGAATAAAGGGAGAGGAAGGAGGTGGGTAAAAAGGGGCATAGTACGTGCCGCTTGTATACCTGCGACGAGAAACCGCTGCGCGCGAGGGGGGGATACACACCGTGAGGATGCACGCCAAGCGGAAATTGTTTTGGTTGGCATGCAGCGAGGGTGTTGGGGGGGGGGGGTGTACCCGATAGGAGAGATGTACCCGATCTCATGCATGGCCGTAGTCGTATGACCATAGACCCTTGCATCCCTACAATGCCGGGACGGAGCATATCGGGTTTTCACCGACCAGGCAGACATTGCTTGCACCAAGCGCGAAGCGCCGTGAGGTGCCTGGCGAGTCGCATGAAGGGTGAGCTGCATCCTACTAAGAACCGTTTGGCGGACTTGCATATACATGACAGCTTCAATGAGGGTGTTGAGGGGGGGGCGGGGTATCCATAATATGCATGGTCGTAGTCATACGACCATAGACCTTCGCTTCCCTACAATGCCGGGACGGAGCACGTCAGGTTTGCACCGACCAGCCAGACATTGCGTTTGCACCAAGAGGGGGGTATCAGCACCCTGCTGCAACAAAACGTTGCCAAGGGCCGAGCGGCAGCGCTGCCACCGAGAGAACACCATTGCGGAATCGGGAACAGCTTCCCTAAACGCATACTGCAGCAAAGCTAAAGGACAGGCGTTGGCTGAGTAATGCAATCGCGTTCCTCACGCCATCCACCTCGTGCGCCTTTCAGATCGTGACCCCCGTTGCACGTGTTCAAAAAATACCAGAGAACTCCCCCTCTCTCCCTCCCCCTTCCCCTCCCCCCCCGTTCCCCCCTTCTCCCCCTAAACACCTGTCCCTCATTCCACCCTCTTTCGGCCCGTCTCGGTCGGCCAACACTACGGTGAGCGACGTCAACAAAAAAATCAGCACTTTCATGTAGACCGACGCAGCGCACGCGACACCTCGTCGCGCCGTGCCCTCACCCCAGGTACAGCCCAGGCGCCTGCAGTACGTGCCGGAACCACTTGCACCCAGGAAGCCCGTCCTCGGACAGACAACGGCGCTCCATCATCGCCAAGCGGTGGTTCAGGTCTTTTGCGGCCCCCCCACCTGTCGAGCCCTCGGTCTCCGAGGCTCCCTCCGATCCCTCGACGTCGCCGCTGCCGCTGCCGCTGCCGCTGCCGCTGCCGCTGCGGCTGACCCCGTCGCTTCCTGGAGCACCAGGCGGCCGCCGACCCTGAAGCCGCTCTGCTCCACGCAAAAGTCCCGCCCGGGCTGCAGCAGCTTGCGAAACCGGAATGGTTTTCATGTTCGCGGAGGCGTCTACCCATGATCGAACTGCGTCCGCGGCAGCTCGGAAGGCGGCGACCGCTTCCCGGAGCGGGGCTAGGTCGATCTCAGAGAGGAGGCTCGCGGTCGCGGCGGTCCTCACCGATTCCGCGCTTTCGTTATCTCCTGTTGCTGCTGCTGGGGAGAGGGCGGTGACGTACTCTTCCAGGCGGCCGCTTGAATCGTGGGGTCGGATGTCGGAGGTGGCCAGGCGGAGCGTCATCGATCCCCAGAAGCGGGCGGCGGCTTGGAAGTAGCGGAAACTAGGGTCGCCGTACGTTTCGACCCAGCTGAAGCTGTCGTATATGGAGTGGTCTAGAGGACAGGAAGGTACGAGGACGGGAGAGGGGAGGGGGGCGGGGCGTACATACTACTTTGTTGCCTGCCTCAATGGTTTGGTCACTGACCACGCAATGGGGGCAGATGCGCTCACTTTGATTAGTGTATTTAGCCTACTGCATGGAAGAAACAGGGGGCCGGCTGCGCGTGTCAAGAAGAGGGGAAGAGGACAAGTCCTATCGCCTCTATCGTTTAAGGCCGTGTTACGTGAACGGAAGGGGAAACTTGAAGGGAAAATGCCAAAATCAGGTATACCTGATCCGTTTGAGCCAAAATCATGTACATGCTAAAACCAAGTGAAAAACGCGCGTCACGAGCCGTGCTATGTCGATGAGGATCATGTAAAAAACAAAATGCGCCTTAATCATTGAGCGTGCCCATTGCCTCCGGAGTCTAAAATGTGTTGTTTTCTTTGGGGTGTAGGTACCACGGGCTCCACTTGATTCTGCAGAATCACTATTTAATATTAATAGGCTTCGTTTGCTTCGCCACGGCGGGAGCGCCAAGAAGAGTATTTACTCTGGCGCCCCCCCCCCGTTGACAGCTTTAATACTTCTAGACCGTCCTCGCGGAACCGCCTGCTCGGCACGAAATTATCTTGCCGTACCTAACCTGAAACCACCTCGACGCGGGGTGGAGCAGACGAAATGTCGTGCGACCATGGTGCTGTATAGACTGATGTGACCATCGAAAACACCAGAGTACACATCATAACAACTAACAGAATGAAGCACATCGCACATCCCAAAGAAGAAAAAGTGAAACCAGCGTACGTATGTAGGCATGTATAAATACGTACTTTTACGTACGACGTACGAGTACAGATTTCATACGTTAACACAGACGAAGTTCAACCGCGGGAGGGCAAACGCATGCGGGGGGGGCAGACGCATACGGAGAGAGAAAAAACAGTGTACGTATGGCCTCTCTGACTGGTTCAAAGTTGGCCAAAATCAGCTGAAAGCTAGACAGAGTAGAAAAAATCAGGTGTACCTTGGTCTTTTCGAGCCAAAATCAGTTACGATGTCAGCTTGGCCAATAGCAGGGCTCCTGGGGCGTGTTTTGTACTTGTTTTCAGCATGTGACTGATTTTGGCCGAAAAGTGGCCAGGTATACCTGATTTCGGGGGAACTGAAACCCCAAACCAACGTTCACCACCATGTTTCGAGCACAAACAATGGCATGTCTGGTGTTGTGTGGATGCGAAGAAAATAACGCAACGGCAGCAAGCGGACGATGTTATCCACGGACAAGAGGCGCATACTCCGTCCCAGGCGAAGAAGGCACCGCCAGTAGAAATTCGGCGCGTAAAAGAAACCTCTCTCTACGTCGGTCCCCTACGAGTACTCGCCTCGGGAGCATTTAGAAATTTTCCCAAACAGGAACGCAACACAGGTACAACTCTATTTGCAGTTTTACGATATTTTCAATGCTACAGGGTACACGCACACCCGAAACGCAGTAGTAGTACATAGATCGAGCCACTCCCAGGGCGACATCGCATAGAGACTCTTAACCCCTACGTGTGCGTTGAAAAAATATACAGAAGACTCATTAACTCTCGGTAGTAGGGAACAGGCGAGAGTCCGACACTCCTGCCTAGGGGGTCCACAGTCTCGACAAGCTGCACGCACGCATGCGACACTGCCTACATACAATCCTACCGAACATAACCTCGGATACGACGACAAGCACCCGCTAATATCGTGTGCCTCGTACATATGCGAAAAATGAACAATATCTTAAAACTACTATGGATTAATTAAAGAGTTTAAGCCAAAATCAGGTATACCTGGCCACTTTTCGGCCAAAATCAGTCACATGCTAAAAACAAGTACAAAACACGCCCCAGGAGCCCTGCTATTGGCCAAGCTGACATCGTAACTGATTTTGGCTCGACAAGGCCACGGTACACCTAATTTTTTCTACTCTGTCTAGCTTTCAACTGATTTTGGCCGACTTTGAACCAATCAGAGAGGCCGTACGTACACTGTTTTTTCTCTCTCCGTATGCGTCTGCCCCCCCGCGGTTGAAATTCTTGTGTATTCACGTATACACTCTGTACTCATATGTCGTACGTAAAAGTACGCATTTATACATGCATACATGCGTACGCTAGTTTCACTTTTTCTTCTTTGGGACGTGTGATGTGCCTCATTCCGTGAGTTGTTGTTATGTGTACTCTGGTGTTTTCGATGGTCACATCAGTCCATACAGCACCATGGTCGCACGACATTTCGTCTGCACCACCCCGCGTCGAGGTGGTTTCAGGTTAGGTACGGCAAGATAATTTCGTGCCGAGCAGGCGGTTCCGCGAGGACGGTCTAGAAGTATTAAAGCTTTCAACGGGGGGGGGGCGCCAGAGTAAATACTTTTCTTGGCGCTCCCGCCGTGGCGAAACAAACGAAGCCTATTAATATTAAATAGTGACTCTGCAGAATCAAGTGGAGCCCGTGGTACCTACACCCCAAAGAAAACAACACATTTTAGACTCCGGAGGCAATGGGCACGCTCAATGATTAAGGCGCATTTTGTTTTTTACATGATTTTCATGGACATAACACGGCTCGTGGCGCGCGTTTTTTACTTGGTTTTAGCATGTACATGATTTTGGCTCAAACGGATCAGGTATACCTGATTTTGGCATTCGCACTTGATTAAATATATGACAATCGTATCGTGGGCTTTCGTGAATGTGCCATACCGGAGCAAAATATATTATTTTGCCGCTGGGTGCATCGCCGACGGCAGCCACCGCTACCGCAGCCACAGCTACCGCCACCACCAAACGGCAATATCACCAACGCCGACACCATTAACGCCAACACCAACAATGGCTGAGGTTTTTACTATTTCAGGTTCGGGTACCAGCTTGTCCATATACCGGTATACCATACACACGCACGCGCACGCAGGCAGTTGACCGACCCCTCCCTTCCCCACTCACACACTCCGTACTCCGCTTCTGCGTCCTCCTGAAACTCGAAGTCCACCGTGGCGATGCCGAGATGGTCCAGGAAAATTTGCGCGAAAAGAAAAAAGCGGGCGGGCAGGCGGGGCGGGTAGAAATTACTCTCATTTTAGAACTGCATCCGCCTTTTGGGTTGAAAACCACCTGCATTTAGTGTGGGATTTCCTTTTTTCAGTTCAGGGCAAAGGTTAACACCGGCGAAGTGGTCAAAAGGCAGCGATGCTTCGATACTACAGTAAGGTGTGAAAAAGAAACTAAAGCGATACATGCGTCGGCGCGCTCTCACCGGGGAGAGTGTTTGTCCTTCCCCGCGGCTGTTTTCGCTGTCGCGCTCTTTTTGGAGGTTTATTATACACGAACAAGGATATGATGACGGCGACCTGACCAAAATACACGCTTCTAATTAAATATATACTCAAGGTTCCCCTTCGGAGACGTTCGGACGTAGCGTGCTCGGACAACGTCATGTGAGTGACACTTTTGTCCCCGGCAAGAAAAATAGTAACGCCTTTAGGACTGCACTCCCTCCGGTATCGGGTGGGACAAACTGTTTGCACACCGCGGACAGATAATCTATTTTCGCAGTTCATGATCTAGACCTTTCAAGGCGGATTCATTCCCGATCTACTGCTGTAGAACGATCGAGCTCATGTTGCCGGGTGGGACCCGTATGATGTCCGTGATCTACGGTAGCACATGCTTCCTGGGTTGGGTCTCTATATCCTGTTGTGCCTGATCCTGCACAACCTCTGACGACGGCAGGTGAGGCACTAAATGGTCTACAAGATCATGATCTGTCCGCCCTAGGTGTGAACTAGAGTAGGTGCAACTATAGTTAGTGTACTGATATGTTTCCGTACAGCTTTAGTAGTATAAGAGCTCAGCTCGAAAGCAGAGCGGCGGGCCAGCGATGGAAGCGCGAGGCAAGCGGCACCAATCAACCCGCACAAGTCGACAGGCGTTGTTCGTATCCTTTTACCTACTATAGGCCCGCCAAGCCAGTCAGGAAATAAAAACGAAAAAATACCGAAACGAAACAAAACGAAAAGAGACAGACGACCCTGGGGGCGCGAGCGCAACGCACGCAGAGGAAGACAGCTCTCTTCCAAGAAGGGGGAGGGGGAAGGGAGGGGGGGGGGGGGGGGGGGGAGGTGTACTCGATGGCGACTCCTTTGTTGCTTGCCAATATTCGGCCATTGACTACGCATCCCCTTCGAGACGGAGGGGGGGGTGTCGTCGTGTCATGCATGACCGTAGTCGTATTGCTATTGATAGACCCTCGCACCCCTACAATGCCGGGACGGAGCACAACAGGTTTCCACCGAAAAGGAAGACATTGCTTGCACCAAGCGCGAAGCGTCGTGAGGTGTTCGGCGAGTGGTACGAAGGACGAAGAACCGCTTGTGGGCCGGAATTTCTTGCATATGGGTGTCAAGCGTCGGGTAAATTGATTTAGGGGGGGGGGGGCTTCAACAACAGGTTGCGCTGCCGCTCGGCCTACTAGTCAGTCAGAGAAGACAAAAAGATACGCGCCTGTGGCCAAGAAGAACCAACCTCGTCCGCCCCGCTCTCGCCTCTTGTCTTCTGGCCACGTACATATTATCCCCTCTACGTATTTACCACTCTTCACTCACCGGCGTAGTCCGAACCCGATCCGAGCATCTGCAGGTCTCCGGACCAGGCCTCTAGTAGCGTGCTGCCCGAGGCGGGGTCTTCGATGTCACCGCGCGCCCCGGAGACGAGACCGCCCAAGGAGGGCGTGGCCTTTACTCGGAGAACTTTGCCGCTGACGGCTAAATCTACGTTCAGGTAGGCAGCCGCCTTCGCGAGAACGCCCTTCAGGGGTGAGACGGGTTTTGATAGATCAACAGGGGTCGGAAGGGGGGGGGGGGGGGTGCTCATTTCACGCATGGCCGTAGTCGTATGACACTGCGAGACCCTCGCATGGCTACAGTGCCGAGACGGAGCACGTCGAGGTTTCATCACCGACCAGGCAGGCATTGCTTGCACCAGGAGGGGGGGGGGGGTGTACTCGATAGGAGAGATGTACTCGGTCTCATGCATGGCCGTAGTCGTATGACCATAGACCCTCGCATCCCCACAATGCCGGGACGGAGCATGTCGGGTTTTCACCGACCAGGCAGACATTGCTTGCACCAAGCGCGAAGCACCGTGAGGTGTCCGGCGAGTCTTATGAAGGGTGAGCTGCATCCTACGAAGAACCGCTTGTGAGGCGGACTTGCATATGGATGACAGCTTCATTGAGTTAATTTAATTTCCGGTGTAGGCAATTCCAGAGACAGCAATGGGAGTACTACTTCACTGCCTCTTGGGTGCCTTACCTTGAACACTACGTGATACGATCATTCCCACTTGTGCGGAGTGAAGGTTATTTACCTCGCACATATGATCTAACTCGACAGCCTGCTGTGGGCGACCGCCAAAAAAAGCAAACGAAAAAAGCGGCACCCTGGTTGTCTAGCCCACGTAGTGAGCGGCATGTTTTACAGTGTCGTTGCCAACCGACGCCAACCCAACCCAAATAAAGCAGGGGGGGGGGGGGGGTCAAGGGGTCAAGCTAGCAGCAGGCGGACGTGTTTTGCTCGTCAGGCGCGGATACTTTCCACGGGAAAGACCGCCCACCGTGGATGACGTCATCCGCTCACCCGGGGTTGTGAACCATCCCGATGCACCCCTCTCACAGCTGCTACATCTCCTCTCTCCGCCGATCAAAAACCTTGCGGGCACGTTTTCCCTCCCTTTCGCACCAGGTAGGTACCGCATACAATAGCTAACCAGAGCGTCCCCCCAATGGCATGAGAGCGAATTAACTGCGCAGCCCGCGTTAACCTTGGACCTGGCGAGGCAAACCGATTGACGGCTGAATTGTTCTTTGAGTGAGAAAAAAAACCCGCCTGCAACACAACCTCTCGCATGATGCAGATCGCTCGCTTCTGCCGTGTGAGAGAGCACCGGCCAATAAGCACTTGCGGCGCTTCGACTGGCAAATGCCACCGCGCGTCGGCGCATCGATCGCAGGGCGTCGTCCTGCACCCCCCGGCCAGCCAGCCTGCACACGCCCGCTGTATTCAGGGAGACCAGACACAGCCAAACACGACCGCAGTCACCCAAAACAAACAATAATTTCAGGCCATCGCCGTCAATAGATGCGGCCACCGCATCAATGGCTTCCGGGACGCCGAAACACAACCCGCGCCAATTGCGTAAGCGCAAACTACGAGAGGAGCAAGAACGCATGCGAAGTCTACTGCAGCAGTAGTACAATGAAACACACAAAAAAAAAGTCATGGCCAAGAACACCGCTGGTGGCGTGCTCCTTTGACTTCGTTTAATGTATGTACCTACTTTTGGCTCAAATGGAACAGGTGCATCGTTTTTCGTTTATTTTTTTCCCAAGAAGAAACGTTTGCGATTTATCATGGCGTCATCCCGAGCGAGCATCTCCGCACCACCCCGACCTATGGCAGCAGCATCCAATGAGTATTCAGTTACTACAACCGCGCAACGGGGAGGAGCCGTGAGCCGCGAGAGGAAGGGAGGGGAGCGGGCGGAGATGGTGGGGGTTCTACCACGCGTCGTGCGATAATGGTGGCATTTTTTTCCTTATGAGGCAGTATTTGTGACTGACGGAGCCCCTCGACTGAGGAAGTACCCGGTGTCACCGGGAACCCCATGCGAGTTGGACCACGTTTTTAATGAGCAACCTTAGGCCAGGGGGGTTTGCTTTCGGGTTGTTTTTCGTACTCTGGATGATTCTTCACAAGTCGGTTTTGGGTTGACTTACTACTGAATTACAAATAGTACTTCAGCTCCTTAAATGAAGAGGCCCGGAAACAAAATCGGTGCTATATACCTCTATCTTGTTTGTCACGCCTTTTCACCCCGGCGTTCTCCTCTCCCCACGCCGTGCTTCCGAGCAGCCCCAGCTCCTCGCCGCTCCAACTGCAGAGAACGATCGTGCGGAGAGGTTTCCATCCACCCTCGAGAAGCACGCCCAAGCCACGAGCAACCTCGATCAGGGCAGAAGGGCCGGAGTTAGGGTCTGTTGCAGATATAGATTGCGAGGTAAATGGTACAGGCGTCGCCGCGGGCGCGAGGGGGGAAGAAACAAAAATAAAAGAGTGCAGAGTTTGTGTGTGTGATCTTTAGTGTTTGCAGCAAACGTCGATTCAGGACGTGAGACCAATTCAATGACTTCCACGCCTCGAACAGACCATCGGTTCCTACATAATGATCACTAGATCTTTCAGGGCACATAGATGGATACATACAGTCCTGACCGGTATGATCTAGCTCATGTTGCCGGCTGGGAGCTGTATAGCCCGCATGGTCTACTGTAGCACATAGTTCCCTGTGTTCGATCTGTGCTCTACAGATTCTGCACAACCTCTCATATCGGCAGGTTACGACCTAGATGATACATATGTAGATGATGATCTACCAGGGTATCTGTAGATGATCTGTCTGATCTGTCCGACGTGTCAACACTTGGGAATCGTTTGGGAGGAGGGCGGGGACATCGATTTCGAGGCGAGGTACCCTTTTCACCTTGGGGGCCGTTTTCCAGGAACACCACAAAGCCATCGAGGCCCGCGCCTCAACGTAAGACGGAGGGAGAACAGACACATCAGGGCCGCGCCGCACCGCGCCGCGCCCCGGCGGCCGTGGTCGGCCGCTCACGCGCTCGCGGGGGAGGGGGGGGGGGGCACAAACCTCCATGCTTGACGCCCCGCAACACAAGAACAGCATTTGGTAGATCTCGTGATGATGCTCAAGGAACACGTGGGTAAGGTGCCCTTGGTGAATGTGAGGGCAACTCTTACGGTGCGCGATTGCCTAATTACCCCCTAGCCCCCCCCGTCTATTTCCCTCGTCGTGTTCCCTCTCACCCACGGCTCCGAACACCCACGCGTCACGGTGGTTCCCGAGAACGATCGGCCGGTCCTCGTCCTCGGGAAGAGATCCCGGGATCGTTCCGATAACGTTCCAGATGGGCTCCACGTGAGCCTCATTTTCCACCACAAGCCGCACCGTCGCTGCACTCCCGCTGGGACCCACGGTGTACGAAAAATCTAGCCCCCCCTGGAAACCCTCGGGAGCCGGAGCGCCCTCCATGGCGCGCAGAAGAGGTTCCGCGTCTCCGTAAGAGATGGGCATGACCTGGATCGCGGGAATCAGCTCCTCCTGCGAGAAGCCGCAAATCTCTTCCACGGGCTTGGCGGAGGTGGCGCGTGCGGGGTCTCCGCCACAGAGAGAGAGGTTAACACGGCGGAGCCGCGCTGAACGCTTGACGACTGCCGATGGCTGCCTTCGGAGTAGGTGGGCCCCTTCTTGAAGCCGTCTTCCTCTGGGTCGCTGTAGATGATGGTGCCGAGCGCGCCACGCACCTGCGCGTCCATTGCCTTCAGTCCGCGGAAGCACTTGCCTGGTTTGGCACGTTACGTGGAGGGGGGGTATTTGTATGGTGGAACGAACATTGTGGAGCCGTAATCGACGAGAGGAGAGGCGTGGGGGGCGGGAAGGGGAGGAGATAACACAGCTTGAAGTTCTCGACACCGTGCGTTGGGTTTGGTGTGGTTGACCTCATGGTCAGAGAGTGTGTCAGAGAATGCGTCGTGATCGCGGTCGCTGCAATACGCTAATCACGGAGGACGAAGAAAACAAGCTACCCCGCCTCTCTATATACGTGCATACCTGGTAGCGCTTATCACGGTTGGCGGAGAACAAGGTATTACACTCCCTTCTCACGACATATTGGAATTAGACCATCCGTGTTTCGAAAAGGAAAACACAACCTGTCGGATTGACGAACACCCAAGGTCTTTGCCTCGCCTCACCAGGAGGAGGGATTTTCCGTGAGCAGGACTCCCCTGCGAAACACGAGGCACGTCGTCCCTTTCTTGGCATTGTGCCACCATGCCACCATAGACCGTGGTGTAAGCAGCTTAAAGTGAGCTGTGTCGCGGGGCGGGCTACGAGCTCCGCAGGTCCAACAAGGGGGATTGTCGTGTTTCGCCGCATCTACTCTGTCTGGATCAGGATCAGGCCCCACGCGAAGAAAGACGTCAGAGCTCATCGGCACAACCTCGAGGTCTCCTTCGCGATACTTTGATGCTACACCAGCGCTACGTACAGCGGTGCGTACTTGTCTAGGCCCTCGTGAAGGTGCATAAAACAACGTACAAGCCTGTGCTATGATCAAGTCGCCGCGGTCAGACATGACTCCAGGGGTCGATTACCCCAGACCCATCGGTTACATACGACGGCACCGCCCGGTTGGGCTGTTGATATATCGCGACCTCCCATTTCCCGCCGCCGCAGACAAAATCGTGGTGAAAGCAGTTATAACCCTTGTCCGGCGACGCCGCTACTGCTGCGCTGCTGCACTACTCTAGGCGCGCTAGGTGGGGCAATGGAAGTACGTACGTACGTACGTACGTATATAGACAGCCCATGTTTCTTATTTCCGGGATTTCCTTTGAAATCACTCCTTTTGGTCGATGTTCCCCTTTATATAATAAATACCCTGGTAAAGCGCAGACGCCTGGGGTGTCTTCAATTTTTCTCAAAAAAAAACTTCTCTCGGTCTGTTCGAGCGAAAGGGCGGATCGACTCGAGCGAAGAGCGGATTTCTTCGAGCGAATGGCAAGTTTCTCTAGTGCGTTTACCGTATCTGTGTTCGTTTTATAAAGGATAGACCACTGAGCTACTCAGTCAGCGCTGACTGAGTAGCTCAGTGGTCTATCCTTTATAAACGAACAAAAGAAGTACCTTTGGGCTCGATACGGCCTCCCGCCGATAACATCCTCCGGGGTTGATCAAGCCCCTAATCAGCGCCTGGTTTTTCCTTCATATTGTCCCCCTCCCTAGTCGTGAGTTCTTTTACTCAAGTGGTTCACTCCACTTCCGACTCTCTGGTCGAGTGTTCTTTTATCGTGGTTCTCTCCACCTGATTTCCCTTCTTCTACCCACGGCAGAAAAAGCGGAAATACGACGTCTGGAGGGACTCGAACCCCGGACTTTTTTTGTTCGTTTATAAAGGATAGACCACTGAGCTACTCAGTCAGCGCTGACTGAGTAGCTCAGTGGTCTATCCTTTATAAACGAACAAATAAACGAACAATCTGGTGATGACTATCGTGCCGTCCACGGACACGCCTGCCGCCTCTAGGGCGTCGAAGTCTTCCGGCCGCCCGTAGTTGGCGTACACGAGGGGAGCCGTCACGTCTCCAGAGGGAGAGTATCTGCGGCAGAGCGCGGCGGCCAGGGGTGGGAGCATCGGGAAAGTGGCAGGCAGAGCCAGCATTTAGCGAGCGGGGAGGTGGGAGAGCGAGGACGTGAGAGACCGAGAGAGGGTCGAGCGTTCCCGTTTGCACGGGCGTTTGGCAGCACACAGCACACACAGCATATTGAAACCCCTGCCTAAACAATGTTCCCCCTAAATGGCGCGGCTTGGCGGTGTTCGCGCGGGGCAAATATCTGAAAAATGTCCCGCCACACAAGACTTCGAGGCGAACAAGTATGGTATGGTACGTATCAGAAACCAGGAACCATGGATATTTAATACCGGTACTTGACACTCTTAACCATTGGTATTATACTCCTACCATGGTACAGCATCAAATACCAGGGTACCAGGTACCGGTACACGGGGTACACACAAAACCTGGTCGTAAATAACAAAGACTGAACTTGTATGTACGACCGTTTTTTTTGCCGGGTTCGGCTTTTCCCGCGGCGTTACGATACGAAACCGGCGCATCTCTTGATCGCATCGATGACCACGACCGAGGCGATAACACGTGAACCGCAACTGCACTTAGAGCGATAACTTCCTAGCCTGCGCCGCCAAAACAAAAAGGTGGCGGCGGCGCGCGAGTACCGACGCGTGCAATCGCTCTCGTCTGCTCTCGTCGGAGTTTGTCAGCTGGGCGTTGTGATACGTGCGGCGTTATTTCCTATGTCAGAAAGATGTGAAGAAATATTTCAGCCTCCCCGATAGGACGCAAAGCAGTTTAAAAAAAAAAAACATATTACAGTGGATATTATTTTCGAAATTGGCTTTTTTCCAATAGCTTCGCTAATACGGGCCCTGATTGTTCGTTTTAAATTCGGGACTTGGTGGCGAGTGTGGCTCCGTTTTCAATCTGTTTTTTCGTTTACCCTTGGGTGTCCTGTATTACCGTCCCAAGCATACAGCAGTCGCATGCAGGGTGCCAACATGCCAACAGCATGCAGCATGTACACACACTCGCTCGCACGCGGCACGCACCCGTTGTACGTGTGATTGCGGTACCACGTGTCCGACGTGGTGTCGAGGTCCAGCACGTCTTCCGATAGCGTCGCCGTGAACACCACTGCTGCCGATTCCGAGGCCGAGACCGTGGTGTCGACCAGGTGGAGAGAGCTGCTAATCGGGTTGGACAGAAGGACGTCGACCGGCTGTATCTCGACGTGCGGGACGCCAGCGGAGGTAAACCGGTCGTGGACGTACTTCGCCATCTGGGGGGAGGGAGGGAGGGAGGGAGGGAGGGAGGGAGGGAGGGAGGAGGGAGGGCAGTGTGAGTGAACGAAAGCGAAAGCAGCCAGCCGTCGGCAGCCAGCAGGCAATTCGGTGTGTATGGTATCCTTGCGCAAGGGCGAAGGTTGCCAAGTTGCTCGTCCTCTTCCTCTGTACGTACTGGTGTACAGCGGAGCAGAACCACACCACGACCGAAATTGTGCGGGGGGCGATTTTCACACTCTGGGCTCTAGACTCGAGGCCACGGAGGACCTTGTCCCTCCCCTCATCCCCGTGTTTCCGGGTGACTTTAATTTCTATATGTTTTATCGGAAAACAGATCTGGGGCGCTATTCTGCCACTCTGCGCTTGCACGCTCGGCTGGTGCGTGCCTACCAGAGATCGCCAAGAGAGCTTCATCACAGTAGCTTGTGATTCGCTTCACATTGGCCCCTCCTCCTCAACGGACACCCCGGACGGATCTCATCTCGGGGCCAAGCTCCTGTATTTGGATCTTTCTTCCGATATGCCCGGCGCTGGTGCTCGCCGGCGCGTATCGGTTCAACGCTGCAAGCCCTGTGCCAACCCCCACGACCGTGGCGACATGCCGAATACTTTGCCAGCGGGGTTGATGCAATACGTGCTCAACAACTTCTCCAAGAAATCTCCCCCGTATCACGTCACCCAGGACGCCGTTTCGACCCCTCCTCAACGACTCGAAGTGGAAAATAATACCGACACCTATAGGTTCGAGGTCGAGGTGCCGTCATCGCGGTGACGTACGAGGCGCACTCGACAGGACTATCCCGACCATCCTGGGAACGGGAAAAATACTTTCAGTTTTCTCGTCACGAAATTTTGCGCTGCTGGGCCGTCACCCCAAACCAGCACCGCCAAACCAGCCGCCTGTACCGCCGAATGATAATTGGCGCGGCACAACGGGAGCTTTCTCGGAGTAACGGCAAGAGGTTTCTGGCACCCGGCTATAGCCGCGTATCGCACGCCGATTGGCTTCGTCGATACTGTAACACCGTGCTTCCAAACAGGGCCCACTTTTGATACAAGGGCGACGACGGTCTGTGGTGGCTCGGGAAAATCAGCGCGACTACATCAACGGATGGGTATATTGGTTCCGATTTTTGAAGGGCCCAGGACCGATCAAGCTTTTTCTTTCTCCGGCGCGCTACACGAATTCGACTGAGAGCTGTACGAGGTTCTTGGTATCTACAAATACACTTGGCTAACGCGTTTGCGCGGGGGGTCCAGCGTAACGTAGATGAATCTCGAGGTGCCGCCGTGGGTAGCTGATTTCGCTTCTCGGTTGCACTCGTTTTTTTTTTGCCGCGATCCTGAACTTTGGGGGGTGGTCTTCTACTCTTGGACGTTTTCCGAGTTTTCGGGTCGGCATTTTTCTGCTCGGTATGTTTCTAGTTTATTTTGCTTGAGCTGGGTTGGGGATGGCTTTTGCGTATTTTGTCCTGCATACCCCCCCCCGCTCAGCGTCGGGGCTGGTCAGTCCCTCAGTATTGGCACAGGACACGTTTCCGGAGTTGTGGGCTGGGTTAAGGTGGTTTTTGGCGTATTCCGTGATGTTTTTTTTCTCGTCCTACCGATCCCCCGCTCGGGAGCTGGGGTGATCTGGATATAACTGGCAACCACCACGAGTACTGGGGCACAGGACCGCCTCGTTTTTTCTGTCAACTCTTCGCTTTTCCGAAGACAATTTCTCGCCCTATCTCCGTTGGGGGTGGCAAGGCGATGGCTATAGTTGACGATTTATTCCTGCCCCGTAAGGCTAGGCCTCCCTTTCTTTCTCTATTCTGGCGTGCCTTGCCGGGTTCGTTGCCTTGCCGTTGAGAGGTGTGGGAGTGGGTTGTTAAGATCACGGAGAGCGGGACAGTTTGTATCCCTGGACAGGTCTGCCTATAAGGCCGGCACTCGTTGGTACTCACGTTGATGTTCGCTTGGAGATAGAAGCGCCACTTTATTCCTTTCGTGCACGACGGAGACTGGGACCACGCTCGTGCCTCTCTGGAAAACCCCTGGTTTTCCACCTAAGATACGTCTTCCAAGTACTACAAATACGTTCCCAGTGCCAGAACCCAGGTAATTACCGGGCTTTCAACCTCATACAAAGCAGTATCATAATACTAGCCCACTCTGATGAGCCGTATATGCAGAATTATGGGAAATTCTTGGAAACCCCGATTCCACAAACTAAAACACGAGTCGAAGATGCGGCTCATCAAAACCCACTCCCACACCTCTGAACGGCAAGGCGACGAAGCCGGCGCCACTTGATAAGATCACGGAGAGCGGGACACTTTGTATCCCTGGACAGGTCTGCCTATTAAGCCGGCACTCGTTGGTACTCACGTTGATGTTCGCTTAGAGATAGAAGAGCCACTTTATTCCTTTCGTGCACGACGGAGACTGGGACACATACTCTATCAACAATCATAAATCGAAGCCAGACAAAGCCCGTTCATGCATCCCTCGTCTCTCGAGGCACACGCGACGCCTAGGCACGAAAGCGGCGACCGCGCTCCTTGCAACCCCCCTCTACTCGCCAGCACCCGCTGGCACCCGCGACGGTGCCGGGTCCTCCCGCGATGCCGTGCTCGGAGAACACGCACGCACACGAAACGAAAGAAGAAAAAAGGAAGAAATGACCGAGAAAACAAAGAACTGCTGGAAAGGTCCGGCAAGTAATGAAAGGAGGCGGTTTGGAAGTGGGAGCTCTGAGAGGCCAGGGATGCACCAACCGAGCACGCTCAGGGGTTGTGATCTAAGTATGTAGTTCTATATGCTACCAGACAGGCAAGGTGTTGATCAACGCAGCGCTTTCCTCCACTGCTGTCCTGATTACAGAAATCGGTTAATATTTTCTAGAGCGACTTTTAAATGGGCGGTGCAATAATTCCGGTGGTGTCAACGCTTTCGCCGATCTCCCTACTTCGTAACGACGTAAAAAATACTTTTCCAACACGACACTGTCAGTCACACCCCGCGTCGGATAAGGTCTCACATGTAGGGCCGTTATCATCGAACAACTTTTAGTCCTGAATTTCCTAATTTTCCAGTTTTTTTTTCGCGCAGAATTTGGTTCCTTCCAAATGTTGAGTTATTTTGTCCTGCCGACGACGCCACTTGTTAATATCAAGGTCGGGACACTTTGTATCCCTGGACGGGTTTGCCTGTTAAGTCGGTACTCGTTGGTACTCACGTGAGTTGTTTGCTTTCAGATAGAAGAGCAGATTTATTCCTTTCGTGCACGCGGAGACTGAGAGCCGCATATTATCTGCTGTTGACACAGTACTTTCCCAGGGGCGATCGTGTGTGCATTAACTCGCGGAAATGTCTTCCGGCAAAGCCCGAAAAAGAACTACCAAGGTATACGGTGGTAACTGAGCTGCCGAAGAGGTAACATCAACGACAGGCAGTGGGACAAGGCAACCGAACACATCATGATGCCGCAAAAAAGCGAAAGATAAACGTTGTGCTCCCCAGGCAGTGTTATGCTGATTGTGGCAGGGTCAATGAACTCATGTCAACACTACCCGTAAGTATTATTCGCAAAGACTTCCTCTTGATCAATCTGGGTTGGATAAAAAACGTCAATCGAGTACACCACCCCATTGTTGCAGATTCATCGCCCGTTCCCAGAACCGTCATAGCTTGGACGGCTACAAATATGTACGAGGTACATATCGACCAATTTCGTCTTCTTTCTCAGACTAAATTGGCGCCATCGCTCTACTCCTCGTGCGTGTCATATTGAAACGCATTAATAAGCGAATTCGATAGATTCCCCGTGAAGGAGTATGGACTAAAAAGGCTCACAAATAGTGCGAACGAACATGACAAAAAGACACTCACCGCAGCGAGTTGTTGGTAATCGCTAGCTCTGCCGTCAGCCCGTACTCTACTCATTTATCGGCGACCCCAGACTCGATCAAGTCAATGCTTGATCGAACAACATAAACAAATCAGTACGTACGTATATGTGCAACCACCGCAACATAAAAGGGAGCACGAATGCACGGGGCTTCTTCGGGACCCCCCCCCCCCTCCAGTCGAAACATACAGAATACACTAAAAAGGTGCAGATTCTCACCCCTCAACAGCTCTCGCCCCTTAGCAGTACATAATGCCACGGAGTGAAGTACAGTGATCGGGATGAGACAGCGATGGAGCAACAACTAACTCTCCGACAAAACACAAACGAGCTCCCAGAGTGCCTTGCTTCGCGCTTGTCCCTGGCCCTTCCCCCGCTCGAGGGCATACGGGCAAGGGCAAAAGCACGGCAACAAACTGCTGACTATCTTCGAGGTATCTGGTGCCGTACAAACGCGCGATCGAAGTATCACTCGCAGCTTGTACGAAGATGAGCGTCGGCGAAGTTCTTGTATCTCACAGCCGAGATGTATTCCTCATCCAAGTATATACCAATGTGAATACTGTATGGTTATATCACAGGCAGTGTCCACAAGGAACAGTGCGATACTTGTGATGCCTTCTTCCCAGAAAAAAAACGACGTAAAAACGATAATCAAAACACCTTTCTGTGATTATAGCATTATTTCACACAAATGCCGAAACCGACACTACTGTTGCAATGGAACCTTGCTCATGACGAGTGCTATATATACAATAGGGGTACTGTTCCTTGTTTTGGATAAAATATTTTCTGGTCGACGGGGCTCCTTGACCCAAAATCGTCGCAACGCTGTTCTTTGTTTACGATATGAATGCGTGTACGCCTGGGCCATGGGATTTCTCATCAACCATTGCACATTCAATTATTTTTTTCAACAATCAGTCTTTTGGGGGGTGACGTATATAAAGAGCTCCTTAACGTCAAGTGAAGAACCTCATAAAAACATTGGTGGACCTCTACCTCAGCACGTTGTCTCAGATCAGCTTACGCACCAAACCCCGACTCAACATACGGCATACGTGGTGGAAGGGCGCCACCCCGGCAGGAAACGACAACGGAAAAGATGCTCGTTAGCTCGCGTCCAAGCAACTCCTGCCTAAAATATGCTGGCAGGCTTCGGAAAGAGTGCAATCCCGATGATAGTGGCGAGACAAGCCACCCCAACCAACGTTGCTTGCGTCTGCGAAGGACTCGGAAAAAAACGCCAACCTGCCAGAGCTCGACACCCAAAGTTCTTCAGCGCCACTTCTTCGCCCAATATCTGCCAAAGTTGCAAAAAGTAACCCTAACCGCGAATAAATCGTCTGGCAAACTCTAAAATCCCCTTTCACACACTTCACAACACAACACATCGAGCCAAGTAAAAACAAACAAGCCACTACTGTACGCAAACAAATAACCCACTACGCGGTCGAATGTACTCTAACGGCGTGGTCCAACACGGCTGGCCGTGTCCCGTTCTGTGCTTCAACGTCCTCGCCGGCACGGCCGCCCCCCGCTTTACGCTCCTCCTCCTCCTCCTCCTCCTCCATGTCCTCTTGCAGCACCTTGTTCAGCGCGCGCTTCGCGTAGATGCTGATCAGCACAACCGCGATTACCGTGGCGATCGCCCCCACGATGATTACGATGAGCTGCACGCTGGAGTTTCCTCCGTCGTCGTCCGCCTCCTCGTCGTCATCGCTCGCCAAGAGGCTCGACGCCGTGGTGCCGATGAAGACGTAGGCGACGGTGCCGGGGATGAAGCCGAGGCAGCCGAGGGCGTAGTCGCGGAAGTGGACCGCGGTGACACCCCTGCAAAGACAAGGAAGATCATACGTGCAGAAGTTTAATAAGTTATCCCCGCTAGAACCGCAACCACGTTTTGTAGACAAACTACTTGCAAGTAGTGTATGTGTGGGGGGGTAGTAGCAGCGGTGACAAGAGGCAAGAGGGGGCGCGGGCAAGGAGAGAGGAGGGAGGAAGGGAAGAAGGGAGGGGCGAGCCGCATTTTCCGTTGTGTGACCACGACATCGCGCCGCTGGCCAGATTCTTAGCCGCGAACTCGTTGAGCTATACCAGGTACATAATGGCAGGGCGGTGCAGCAGCCCAACAACTCCTAACGATGCCTTGAACACGACACCGGCTTCTCGCGTTATATCCCTTTCGCACGTCGGGCAAATCACGGCCTACAGATCACGATCTAGACCATCTGAAGCCTAACCTACCGTTCTGAGGTGTTGCGGAGGATAAGTTTAGTACGTATCCAACCCACGAAACACGTCCTAGTCCTACATCGCGCAGGTTGTATGGCTCCCACCCCGGCAACATGATCCACGGATTATACAGATCAGGAGTCTACCTTCCCTGAATCATGCAGTGGGAATAATCCGTCTGATGTGCCTTGTCTCATGTGTGAACCCTTTTACTGCATACAGTACCTGTAAACAATCCATACCACACTATCACGGTGGCCCCAAATGTACAGGCCCATAACAGGGGGAAAGAGGCTCCCCAACATATTTATGAAGAACACGAGTGCAACATCGATGGAGAGTCTATCATCAACCGCGTATTCGAAGCGGACAACATATTCGATTCACACCGCGGTTCTTGATATACAACGCTCCAAAGTGGGTGACTTGGGCCTATTTTGGGGCTACCAGGGTATATACTATGGGTCTCCGCGAGAATTCAAGTATCCCCCCCCCCCCGAAGTAGTTTTTAAAGGGCGGAACACGACGCTACAGTATAACAAAATAACGTTCATGATGTGGACCGTGGAAGGACTCGCTGTTGCGAAGGTGTTGCATACGGAGCTACCTCGTGCTACTGAGCTATTGCACCTGCTGAGCTACCTACTGAGCTACATTATACTGTAACACTACCGCAACACTACTCAATAAGGGTCTCACATGACGTAGTTGAAGGCGCTGAACGGCACCACGGGAGACAGACGCAGAAGCACCACCAGCTTCAGCCCCTGCGACTCGATGGCCCTGTCTACGGCCTTGAGAATCTTGAACTTGTTGAACAGCCCCTGGGCCTGCTCCCGTAGCACGAACCGGCCCAACAGGAACGCTAAGATGGCTCCGATCGTCGCGCCAACCTGACGAGAAAAAATAAACATCAAGAAAGCCGTCAAATACCATGAAGCTCTTGCCAACGAAAAGTAAACGTCGTGCAAACTCGGGCATGCCGTAGGCGATGTATAACGCCAACGTAGGTCTAGGTGCAAATCCTCAGAATAGGCCGAGGCAAAGCCGTGTGTAGTGGTTGTATTGTGCCTGCTGAGCACACTTTGTTTGTCGTTTGGCTGAACGCTGCTGTGTTCGATAGAGACAGAGGCGGACGAGAGTCTACCGCCGGACCCCTGGAAGGTCTGCACCTAACAAGGCGTAGATAGCATAGATCTCGGCGAGAGGCACCAACAAAGCCAATACAGCAGCGGGGTACCCCTTTTTAAGACCACCCCGTGACAAGCCAACACACGTGGTGGTATATCTAATATGGTCTTATCTTACTACTGACCACGCTAACTCCAAGCACTTTTTTTTCCCCGTGATAAAAAAGCCGATTTACCTGGTCTAACCTCCCGAAAGGCCTTTCAAACAGATGGTTTCATAGTCGGCGCCCCGCTACTCTATACGCCAATGATCTACTGCTGCAACCAGCAAGCCACTATTACAGTCTAACGGTAAACCGGTACGAACTACTGTATATCGAGATGTTCACGACATACTGAACTCTCAGTTCCACATAGTACGGTAGCGGTCCCTCTATGTTGCCGGTTGAATACGAGTGCCGGCTGCCCGCTATACTTCGTGCCTGTGAAATCGCTTGGCACATACCAGGTATGGGAATAACCGGTGTCGCAGTGTGCGTAGTGCCGGTTGCCGCTATAACGCCGGGATTGTTGGCTGCCGCATGTGATACCGGCAATGCAGAGGGGCCATTATGGTATATACCGGTGTGGGGTATCTACTACTACTGCCGAAGGTCTACTCGCAGTTGCACTCCACAGCAATCCTACAGCACGTCCTACTCGTAAGAAATCTTCGAAAATTAACATCGGAGAGAGAACGCAACCCCGCATGGAAGGTCGTGCCGGTCGGTACTCGCCCCACAGCTGTACACATTTTCGTTTTAGGAATTCCGTTCGAAGTCTCACAAGTCCAAAACGCGAAACACGTAATTTTTCCATGAGGAAATCTACGAACCTTCCAACTTTTTCTTGAAACCATCAATTTATTTTTTTCGTTTACTTTGGGTTTCTTCTTGTTCCTGTACGAAATACGAGATCTGTGTTATCTCGTACTGCGGTACTCTCTCGCGGGGGGATATGGCTGTGATGAGTGATGAGTGATGGATGATGAATGCCCAACTACCGAGAAGACCACGCAATATGTGCATATACCTCCTGTAGTATCATACCAAGGGTGCTGGTATGATATGTAATATGTACTGTTGTACCTGCCGCCGCACCGAGACATCGAGAAGCTAGCAAAAATCGAACGATCATAAACCGCTCGTAGCAGGACTCGAGAACCCCAGCCGTCCAGCGATGCTATATACCCCAACACCCTACGATATACGGGCGACGTATGACAGTAGAAGAAAGGAGCAAGGTTTTAGGGTCGGACGCGTTCTACGATAGACGTAGCACATTTCCGCCAAAACGTTTTGTGAATGACGAGGTTCCTTAACCCAAAATCATCGGAATCACAATCTTGTTTCGACAAATGACGTGTTTGTATACCTGGGGCATGGGGCTGTTCATCTAGATGCAATTTGATTTTCGCTGAAGTCAGTTTTCGGGTGAGGTGTGGAGCTCCTTAAGTGAGGAGCCTCAGAAAATTCAGGGTTAATCTCTATCGTAGAACGCCTCGTCGGGTCCTTTCATTGCTATCACCGTCATCATATAGCCCATAGTCCCAACCCCCCTCGTTCACCCGCAGCCCCGTTGCTATCAATATATCAATTAATATTGCTTCGTCCTCCAAGCAACACCGAAAAAACTCACCAGCACAGCGACGGACCCCACCAGCACACCCAACCCAGTGCCCAGCGCGCGGCCGAACACCAGACCGGCGCCGAGCGTAAGCAGCGAGCCCGGAATGAAGCAAACGGTCGTGAAAATATACACAGCGGCGAAGGCGATGGCGCCCTGGCCAGGGTTGTCCTCAACCCACTCCAGGAAGGTCCTGAGGGTGTCGGCCACGAAGCCTAAGCCAGGTACCTGCGATAGTTATTGGGCACAAGGCAACAGAGTTATAGCAATCAGTTGACAACCCCCTTATGTTACAGCTCAGAACTGCGTGGAACATTTTGCACACCTCGGACGGATCATCGATTCCCACTTCACGATCTAGATATTTCAAGTCAAGGTGGATGCCTGATAAGTTTATGGTCTATTACGAAATGGCTCCCGCTATGTGCAGGACGTGCGTCGTCAATTTCAACCTCGCACGTCGGCCCAGACCGACCCAACCCCAGGCCTGACCCGAACCCTATCCCGAAACCCTAACCCCAACCCTTTGGGGGGCTCGACTTCGGCAGGGGCAGTCACGCGGCTCCGCCGCGTGTTTCTGGTGGCGTTTTCCCAAAGAAACGCCGGGCGGCCGAAAGACCCGCCTTGACCAACAAGACCCGCATCCTGCTCAACGTTTTGTGCAGGACGCTCCTGCACATAGGTCGAGTCTCTACTAATATCAATAGCTCATGTTGCCGGGCGGAAAACCCGTAGAGTCTGATTCACTCAAGACAGGTTTTCCTGGGTTGGATCTGTCCAGCGCAGACCTTGCACATCATCTCATAGCGACAGGTTCAAGGGGATCTAGATGGATCTACAGTAGATAGATGAATAGATCGTGAGCTGCCCGAGATGTGAACATTACATTTGGGTCCAGTACTATTAATGGGTTTTTTTTTTAGTGGGACCAGTTTTGCAGTACAGCAGTAGAAGGGGTAAACAATAGGAGCGGGCAGGGAACATCATCGTGCACGTCCAGTGTCTCGAAAGGAATATTACTCTCATGGAAAAGGCGCCCCCGCTACTTACGAATATATTATGTATTAATAGTAAGACACGTCTATTTGGCGTCGACGCTCGATTTCGTGTGTATTGTCGCCAGCACTGAGCACAGGCTACGATTGTGGATACTGACTGTACGCGAAACATAAATATGACTCTTATTCCAAGCAAGTTGTCCCCAAAACGGAAATCCGCTCCCAAAAGGAGTTAAGGTTACTGCTGTACAGAAGTTGTATTTCTCGTCACGTACCATTCAATAATACATTTGCAGTACGACGAGCAAGAAATGTCGGCGACGAGCGCCACGTATACACCAAATCCTGTATAATAGCCTACCCGAGCAACGAGGAAACCCCGTAGCGAGCCCGCTGGTACGGGGCTGCTTGGCTAACGCGCAAGAAGAACAGCGGCGTGGGGGGGTGTCGGTGAAGCAAGCACCCCCGTTCGTGGCGAGTCAGTTGCGAAAGCTGGTCGGCGACATGCGCCGTCGCGTGCTTACCCTGCCAACGGCGGCATGACGATTCGCGATGGTACGGGACGTGGCAATTTTCTGCGTCGCTTTCCACGCGATGAAGCGCGGTTTCGAATTGTCAGTAGCAGTTGCGTCCCAGGTGTTGCAGATGTCTAGAGGCGAGGGGTTCATCTTCAATTTATTTTTCGGTAAAACGCTGAGGGAATCGTCCCAAGCGGTAGTGGTACGAAGGAGCGTTGAATGCCGTGAAATCTGTGCGTGGCGGCCATGATCGAGTACCGGCAGGCGGCGACGTCCATGCAGTGGGCATTCGGGGAGGACTCAGGGTTCCTTTTCCCGAGCGTCCTCGAGAGCGGAGACAAGGGGAAGCTGGCGCTGACGCCGGTGCAGATGACCTTGAATCTCCAGGTCCATTTGCGAGCAGTGGGTATGGAGCACAAGCGGTACTCGCTGCACTACTTTCGGGTAGGGGGGGCGGCGAGCCCCCACATAGATGGGACGGTCATGGACGTCCTCATGGACTACGTTGGATGGAGGTCCGCGGCCGTAGCCAGCAGATACGTAGGGAAGACCGCATCCGCGTCGAACGGAGTGAAACGTTTCGCGAGACACGGCCTTCATTCCAGGCAGACGCTTTGCCACTGTCGTTGGGGTTCGGGAAATCATACGCGGCGTTCCCACGGGACAGCCTGCGGTCGCAGAACCCAGGAAAAGACTAGGCTAGAAGTTTGGGAATGATGATAAAAGGAACGGAACCCGCATGGAAAAGGATAAGAGGTGATCGAACGGCGACACTGAGATGAGGAAAGGGAAACAAGTATGGGTGTGATCTCATGACGCAGCAGAGAGAGAGGCCTCATTAACCCCAAAGTATATACCAGGTACGAATTAACCTACCTACGACGCTAGGTTACAACAGTAATCTCGAAGGAAGAGGAGAGGGGACGCCAGCAGGGCGAACCCCTCTTCGGAAAAAAAAAACTCTTGTTGTACTGGGAGGCAGTGGTTAAAGCCCACTCCGTGGTCGACACCGCAGCTCGACAACAGCACGACAAAGTACAGAGAGGCTATTCATAGGGAAATCAGACCATCCCGCCCGCCCATCGTTGGTAGCGAGGTGTACCGTCGACAACGACATCAGTTTTGTTTAGTGTGCCTTTTTACCGGGGTACCTACTCTCTGCGACGACGTGTCGCGTTGATTGCCAGATAATCAATGCGGGGGTAGTAACCCCGGGTGAGAGTCTCCAACTTATCGCAGCTGGAGGCCTCGTTGATCCCAAACTATACGCGCTGGAATTAACCTACGACGCTATGTTACAACAGCAGTATGCTCAAGTTGCTCAAGGATGGTGCCACAGCAGTATTAATATTACTGTACTAGTAAGGTTCACAGATTCTCCCAGTAAACTCCATACTCGGGAGTACCGAATACATTTCGTACTCCGAGTACTGGGAGTATTGCAGTACTGGCGGTCTAGATGCTGCGAGTACTGAGAGTATGAGCGGTACTGAATGGTCCAGATACTGCGAGTGCTGGGGGTATGAGCGGTGCAGAACCGTGAGTACAAGCAGTACGCGCAGCACAAACATCCGAAATAGTACTCGTATCCAGAGTAGTGAACCCGGAAATACCGCAAGTACTCGCGGTATAGTGCGCATATTTTTGAGAGTGGTTTGACTCGCAGTACCAACGAACGGACGAAGTATAACCCGCAGTAGTATATACAGAATCCTGACTATATTATAGTACCGGGAGTATCCACAAGCAGTATCGAACCCAGAATACTGCGACTTGCGAATCCTGTCAACAGACAGAGTCTGTTTTGTATGGCTGCTGCATTGAAAGCCTTCACCCAAAGAGACGCACACCTCAGCAGCAACAGCAGCAGCGAACGCGGTGTATGTAGGCCCAGCTGTTCACAGCAGCGCAGTGAGCGGTGAGCAGCGTGGGTGTCCGTTTTTTGTTTCTCCTTTCAACAACCGCGGGCTGCTGCTGCTGTTGTTGCTGCTGCTGCTGCTGCTGCTGCTGCTGCTGCTGCTGCTGCTGCTGCTGCTGCTGCTGCTCTACGACACTACTTTGCTGCTCTGCTGCTATGATACGTATCATATGGAATCTATTTTTCCATTGTGCGTGCCAGGCGATTTTCCCACACAGGATCAGATGGATGTAGAGGACCACCAAAAAAGTCACAGGAGGAGCGAGAGAGTGAGCAGAGTACAGGGTCGGTGTCTGAAGCAGTAGATCTGTTTTTATCATCACTCATTACTTGTCGGCCAGGTATCGGACTGGTGTCTACTGACTCTGTATCATGCGTCATGCGTGCTGTCATCATCTTCTGTCTATTACTGACTGTGCGCATCAAACGATTGACCCGCTAAAAATCGTCCTGGTACCAGGTATCATACACGTTGTATGTTGTATTCTACCTGCAGCGCACAGCGGTGCGATGAACCTCGCCTCGCAAGCTGGTTACGGTACCACGTCCGCACATACTGTTGTACCAGGTAGGCACGTATCATGCAGACCATATGCATAGCACATCATGAGGCACTTCTGCTGCCCGACGGTGGTGCGATCTACCACGTATTAGCATGCAGTATGCTGCATCATCATGATATACGCACCGTGTAGTCCAGGACCACGTAGCCGATCATCAAGATGAGCACAACGAGTAGCCCAGCCTTGATGAGCTTCTGCTGCCTCGTCGGCGGCGGGTTGGCGTCGTCTTCCGCGGCACCGCTGTTCAATCGCATGCTTGAAGCGCCGTTCTCGTCAGGACCAGTAGACACGGCGGTGCTGCCGTAATCCATGATGATACTCCAAACTGCTCCTGCTGCTGCTGCTGTGCTCCTGCGGCTGATGTGTGTACTGACTGCGACTGCGACGTATATAGCTGCCTGTGATTCTGCTGCCGTCTTGCTCGAAGAAAAATGAGGCAAAGGCAGGCGATCGCTTGAGGTGCAGGGCTTGGCGTGACTCTTCGTGTAGCTCTCCTTGGTGTCTTGGGGTTGGCAGTGCAGTGGTAGAGGAGGTTTGGATTTTGGAGCCAAGCCCTCGGACCTTTGGGAGGTTGGAGATCCGCGGGGTCGGCGCAACTACGTCTCGTGCTGTGATCTCGGGACTCGGCTTGTCGGCATGAATGCTGTACGAGTATTATACCGCACGAACATACACCGCAGCCGCAGCAGTACAGCAAGCAGTATATACCTGCATTTATTTTGTGTATTTTGGCAAAAGTCCTTTTCTTGTTGTTTGGTTCAAAGGATGTTCCTCACAGAACGTCGTGAGGGTGGGTGCGTGCACGAGGTTATTGTCTGTCTTGTATCTGAGGAGTAACGGCGCAACGTACACAGCAGTGCAGAACATACGAGGGCGTTGAAAGATATCAGGGCACGATGGCCTACTACTGCCTGTATCTCTGTTGTCGAAAGGTGAAAGACGGCTGTGTCGTTCGTCGAGTCCTACGTATCGTATCGATACCCAAAAAAATGAAAAAGAGCATCGTAGAGGTACCGGTACCTTTTAATGTGTCGTACCTCATCTGAGATACTCTATTTTAAAGATAACTGCTGTGTGCCATTTTTTTATTTTTTAAAGAAATTGCAATTTCCTGGTGGCCGAAAGATCTTTTTTTTTAATTGCATAAAATTAATTTTTTTTTAAACGAAACCGTTTTCTTGATCTTCGAAAAAGGCGTTCGTGCTTGCTTTGTGCCTCGTGGTACTTCGCTTCGAGCTCCAGACCACAGCATCGCAGCATTGCAGTAGCAGCAGCAGTTAGTTCGGATACACGAACGAGTACTTGAGGGGCGTCGCCATGAAGCGGTTATTTAAGATATCGTCCGGTGAGCACGGCAAAGGCAAGGTGATGGTCAAGTGGCAGCCACAAGGCAATCTTCTCGCTACTGCCGGACAAAACGGTGAGGTCAACAAAGAGATAATAACTGGTTCGTAGCAGCAGATATTGTACGTACTCGGACCACGCGGAGAATTCATGGCGCATATACGACGTAGGGTGATGGTATGGTACACTCGTACGCTGCGTGGGCTGGAAGCAATCCAGCATGGGCTGGAAGCAACCCAGCACGAGTAGATCCACAGCACGAGTAGCAACTTAGGTCTGCACAGAGGTGAAATGTGTACGGAGCTCTGAGACCGAGATATCCTTCGTCGCACCTGATCGTACACGTACGAGTATATCCTTTTCAGATACAACACGTTTTGTTCGGAAAGAAGATTCTTCTACCGATAGAAAAGCAGATAAGGGTACAGCTTTACTTACGGGTACTTTTGCTCGTGTATGACCAGTATGACACGTACGAGGTATATACCTGGTACTGAAATTTCAGTACATAATCATCATACAGGTCATACACAGGCGATGCACTATAATACGCATACTTACGAGTCTACTGTTCAACGTAAGTACTACAGGAAACAAATCAACTGTGGCCCTCTTCGTACGAACCCGAAGACGGCGCCTAAAACTATCATAAAGTTGGCGTTATCAACCGTCTACGAGCAGGGTGAGCTCCCTGCAGTACGCGTGGCGGGTGGGATCATGTACGTAGCACTCGTGATTCCTTGCATTGTAACTAGGGACACCAATTTGTATACGTATACGAGGACGAATTCGCCTCTAATCACGCAGTGCTCGTTGCTGCAGTCGTCACTTTTATCGTGCATTTTCCTCTCTGACGTCCAAAAATGGGTTAACCAGCGGAATACACGACAAAAGCAGTACGATAGTGAGGTATCTCAACCTGCAGCTACACCACGTTATCGCATGTGCTGAAGGTCTACCAACGACCGCCATATGAACACCCACCCACCCACCCATGCAGGTTTAGTGCATGTGTTCGACCGGCACGGGCAACGAGTGGACGAGATATCTCTGCAGGGCCACGGTCAGATCTTGTCCCTAGATTGGGACGTCGACGGCGAGTGTCTCGCGGTGCTGCAGGAGGGGAACGGAGTCATTCCGATATGGGACTCCTCCTCCCGAACCACGCTGAGCGTGGACACAAACCTCAAGGACCCGACCTTCATGGCCTGGTCCAACGTCGGCCCCCAGCTAGTCGTCGGCACCGCCAAGGGCAACATCCTGATGTACAACAAAAAGACCCGCAAGAAGATTCCTGTTCTCGGGAAGCACCCGAAGCGCATCACCTGCGGGGCTTGGGGCGACACAAACCAGCTCGTTCTCGGCTCCACGGACAGCACCCTCACGGTCAGCAACGACACGGGAGACACTCTGGAGCAGACCCAGCTCAAGCGAACTCCCACGTCTATGTGCTTCGTCGGTTCCAAGCGCGCCCGGGCTGGAGGAGGTGGAGGGTCCGCCGCCTCCCCGCTGGACAGCCGAGCCGAAGAAAAGTCGTCGCAAGAAAGCGTGGTCGCCGTCAACCTCAGCGGCAAGTCTATGCTCTTGTACAGTCTTGGAGATCCGGACAGACCCGTCGAGCTCGCGTTTCAGGCGAAGTACGGCAAGATCGTCGTGCACAGACCGTTCGGCGATCGCTACCTCCTTCTGGGGTTTTCGGAGGTAAAAAAAAAAAGAAGTGAAAGTTTGAGCGAAAAAGGAGGATTCGTTCACGTACCTGTACAGTACAGTACATCAGTTCTCTCTTAACCCCTAATTGTAACCACGCTGCATTTTTTATTTCGCACCAAAACGAGGGTACAATTATCTATGCACTTCTCTCGAAGTATGCCAATACTGTGGGGGCTAACTACAGCCCTTTAACTACTAACCACTTTTACTCCGCTCTAATTCCAGGCACAGTAGGTTGTCGCCAAAAACGAGGGTGTAGAATACTCGTGGTCTCTCTACGTATAACCTCGTAGGGTCATCTATGTTGTGAACACCGACACCATTTGCTGCGTGGGGGTGATCTCCGAGCCTGCTTCATACACATACACTCATGCACTGCCGTGTATCCTAGCTAGTCTGTGGACTGGATGCCGGGTGCACGGTGCTGACAACAAGTACGAACTTCATGCCAGGTACAGTACTATTTCGGACATAGTAAACAGGACCAAATATTGTTAGTAAAACTAGCGAAATACAGAGTTTTTTGTATGTACCGTAGGTCCTATTTAATATGGTCCCCCGTAATAATGAAGGGTAGATCATGGTGCTGATGAGTGTGTACGATATGGTAGATCAACGCCCGATATGTCCCTATCTATCAAGAAGCGGGCACGTATACTTTTACCTAGCTCAAGCCTCTCGCTTCTGTTATTGTCATCGTCGTTTACGCCCGCAAGGGATACATGGTGCTAATATCCACACATATGAGTGAGATCGGCGAGGAACAATTCAGCGGTCAATTCCATAAGGGGGGCATCTCGGACGTAGCCTACTCGCCTGAGCTCAGGCAAGCAGCAGCTGCCGGGCCGTCGAGTATCAAGGTGGGTACTGAAAAACTACACGGAGGTTCAATGGCGCTTAGAAATGCCAGGGATGGCACTGGACAATCAAGATGATAATCGAACCGTTTGAGGCTCTGATCAAAATGCGCCACGATATCATGAAACTTTAGTGTTGCATTTTTCAATTTTGTGAGTAGATGCGGTTGCGTAAATATTACCTGGCAGCATTGTAGTAGTAGCGACTTGTCATCCTCCCAGCAGACCACGTTCTAAGACAATGATTGACGCGACCACGGGCCCAGCACACTTTCTCGGTCGCTTTCGATTTCGAGGAACTACTCTTTCGCGTAGCTTCGCACAATGTTGGCCCATATATCAGAAGTATTCTACCAGGTACAGTCGTAGTAAAAACGTAGAGCTCAATTTATGGGGGGCGTCGTGAAAAAAATGGATTTAGGATGTCGTGCTTAGCGGCGACCGCTACTCTAGATCCTATCAATATACTTCGGTATAATAGTATGTGCTCGAGGTTGTTCAAAGGAGATGTCACGATATGTAAGGTTGTGTAGCTTGCTCAGATTAGGCGTTTCTTGGGGGCGGGCCCATACTGCTGTAAACCAGCGAGTTGCCATCTCAGTGTCTGTCGGCGAACACATCCGATCCCATTGCAGTGCGCCACTCTTTCTTTCGCAAACCGAACCAAACCGAACGGAACCGAACCGTGCCTCAGGTGGTGAACATGAAAACACAGAAAGAACTGAGCGAAGAAACCATCCCGGCCGCAAAGGAAGAAGGCATCTGCTGTCTGGCGTGGTGCCCGGACGGTCAAATATTGACGGTGGCCACGGGGGCGGGGGACGTCTTTAACTTTTTGGCGCGCATGCCGATGGTCCACGCGTCCTGCGGCCCGCGCGTAGCGTACCTCTCGTCGTTGAGAGAAGTCGCCGTTGTGGATGCGTCGAGATCTGGGGAGAACCCTCTGATAGTTCCGGTCAGCATCGAGCCGACTATTGTTGCGCTCGGACCGTTCCACATAGCCGTCTCCATGAACGACCGGGTGATCTTCTACCGGGCCACCACCAAGGACAAGACGCAGGTGTGTTTCAGCAAGTCAAGCACTCCAGTACCGTTCGTCGTTGCAAATTGATGTTATTCAGCATGTGCGTTCTCCGACTGATTGTCCCGCCCATCGATTTTAGCTGTTTGTGTACCCGGAGGGATGGAGGGAGGGATGGAGGGAGGGATGGAGGGAGGGAGGGAGGGAGGGGGGGCGGGGAATCGTGGGTCTGAACGAGCGAGACCCCCAGCAAACGAACACCTAAAACTGTTAGAGGAGAGCAACCATCACTAACAACAAGCGTTCACCTCATATAATATAGAGAAATACTGCCCTTATTATGTATGTATGTACAGGTGGACGAAAGAGAGTACAACGGGCGAGTCACCGACGTGCTTCTCAACACAACGTGCGCTGCGGTGCTCAGCGGATCGAAGGTCGTCTTGCAGAGAATAGAGCTCAACCGTGAGGGCGACGGAGCTGGGGGGCGTGGACGAGTCGCTCCCGGAATTGGACGGGCAGGGGGAGGTGGTGGTGGTGGTGGGGCAAATCCTGGTCCTGGCCCACGGCGGAATTTCCCCGAAAGGGAAGACCGAGGCCACGGGGAAGCGACAGCGGTCGGGTTGACGGAGGCGTTCTTGATTTACGCCACGGAGGCGGGGACGGTGGAGTTTTTTTGTTTGTCGGAATGGGCGCCGCTGGCGGGCGTGGAGCTGAAGCATTCGTCGCCGGTAACACGGTTGTGGCCGAACTACCTCGGCACAAGAGTAGCGTTTGTCGATGCTGCGAGCGCGGGTTGGCTGTACAGTCCCGCGAGCGACAAGCTCACGCAGGTGATACACACGAAAAAAAGTAAACACTCACAGACCGATACAGCAAGGAAGGGACGGGGGGGGGTACGGAAACTTGCTGTCGAAAAGGCTGTAATTTTTACCTTGGGAGGACTTGACTTTCAGCGTGGCGTACCGGTACGTAGCATCGTTGATGAGACCGCACGGAATGGTGTGTATTGGGCCCCCGTCACAACGGGATAACATCACACGCGCGGGTGCTGATGCTTCTTTGTTGTTCGAAACTCCCTATTCCTGCTCCCGCTGTTCGCCCCTCTGGTGCAGATCGAAGGTTTTCCGCCGAACTGCCGCCACTGCATGTGGGACCAAGTGGATCGGGACGTGATGATGGCTTCTGGTGGGAAGGAGCTGCACACGTACGTGCACTCCCATACGACCATCCGCGGAAGCATGGTGCGTCTCTCAACCTGCACCAGATCAGACCTCATGCCGGGTAGAACAACGAGATTGTTGCTTGTAGGACGTGGGAGCAGGGAGGACGCCTTCGTGCTTCTTTAACCCTTCTTTCTACCCCTGCAAAACCTGCCCTACTCTAATACCTACCGTGGTAAACATGTTTTAAAAAAGAGGGTGCAGTCATGAATGGGTTAAGTTTAACCCAGACCGAGTAGTGCTGCAGCGCGTACCTTGGTGCTATCAACCGACCGGTGGCGGTCGTGCTTGTGCTGACCAACCCATCCCAATTGTGCTCCAATCCCCCCCCCCCCATGCTGTTCGTGCGGGAGAAGTCATCAAGCAACAACCCCACACTGAAAGTAGAAACCGTCTACTACTGTAGGTACATCGGTATCTAAAGTACTGTCTGTTGCTAGGTTGCATCCCACCCGCCCTGCTCACCAGTCCCGCTCACACAATATGCTCACAGAAAGCCTCACGAAAACAAAACTCACACACGCGCATACACACAGGTGACCAAGCTGGGTTTGGTAGAGGTAAGCGAGGACGGAGGCGTGGCCGTCACGCCGGAGAGCACACCCCTGCCGCCGCACCACACTCCCGTCATCAGCCACAAGGGGACTGTCACCTGCCAGACGCAGGAAGGAGACATTGCGTGTTTCGTGGCGGCGCCGTACGAGCACGCCAACGCTGGCAGTCGAGCTCCAGGGGACGTGAGACGGAGGTACGAAGGCGTTGAAATATGTACAGGGCAGGACACCCACTAAGAATCCCCAGCCTAATACTGCTGGGATAATAAGAAATTGCGCAGACGTATATACTGAAGTCAGCGTAGAAGTGGAACTCGCTCGTTTTCAAATAAGAACTACATCGTGGACCTGCTTTCCTGTTTCCTATTACAGTAGTGGTCCTGCACTGTATTTGAACGAATGCAGCATGCAAAGTTTCGTTTTGGGGCATCTGCACCAAGTGGATCGTTCTTAGGAGGGGTGTGCTCAGCTTTCGCGCCTTGTCGCGCTCAAACGATATGCCTGCCGAGAGTTTTCGGGTCCTGTTTGGTTTTATGGCAGCAGCCTGTTCCGATAAAATAGGTCCATGTAATACTCTCCCTCTGTTCACTTTTGCGGCTTGCTTCGATTTCGGCCACTCGTGCATGTCATTCGTGCAATAGCCGCTCTAACATACGGGACCACGCGTAATCTTGATCTAGCCATACGTGCAGCACAGCCACTACCAGGTGTGATCATCTCTTAAGATATCGACCCACCAGCAATATTGGCGACTCTGTCCCCGCGTATCTCCCCGCCGGCTTTCAGGTGTTTTTTGGAGAATTTGGCTTTGCTTAGGCTAAAGCAGGCGTGGCGAGCTGCGCTGCAGCTGGATGAACGCCGATATTGGTTGGCGCTTAGCAACAAGGTAGAGGACGGGCTCACCTTCACACACCTTAAACTGGAGCAGTGCGGCTCGGCATCAGGGGTCATCTCGTTGCTGCGAGCACAATCTAATCACCTCACAGGATTATCGTAGAGTTGGTGTATACCCTGGTACGCCTCAATTTAAAGTGGAACACAGCAAGTCACACTATGTTGAGCCCGTTACTACAGGTATATATCTGCTACCAGGAAAAAAATGAGTGTGAAATCAACCACGTGCGTGATGCAGTCGTGAAGGACTCCCCATGCTGCATTTATGACGCGCTTGCGGTCCCTAAAGGGCATATCGTTTCCCCTGGCACCAAGGAAAACCTTACACAAACCATCAGAGCGTGGATAATTTCCGATGCATTGTTTGACGACTCACAGCTCTCCAGCCTTGTACATCCAAGGCGGATGGTCCCCGTCGTCGTTTTTGTTTTTCGCTCATCCGTGAGGGCATATGACTTGTGGATGTGCATATTGAGCGCGGCACTCCGTCACTAGTGCTATTAATAATAACAAAATACGGTGTGTCTGCCCCTGGTACCACCCCCTTCCGTACACGCCATTCCGAAGGCCATGGAGGTGTTGGACGTCCAGATGGCGGTGCACGTGTACCGACAGCTAGGTGACGCGGGGATGGTGATGGGCCTTGAGCGAATAGCCTACGTGGAAGACAAGAACCTCTTGGCGGGCCACGTGGCGCTTTTGTTCGGCAACTACCAGACGGCCCAGGTAGACTGAATAAGACGCATTTTTTTCAGTAGAAGTACAAAGGGTTTTCACCCCAAATAAGGTTTTTAGTACACTTTGTGCCATGCCCAAGAACGAGGTGCTAAAGGGGCTGACATGTACCCTCGAAACGGGCACTAGGCGTGTGCGGTAGTAAATACTAGATATGTACAAGTATATAGATTCGTATAAGGCTGTGCTACATTTTTTCTTTCGAATCCATGTAGCTCTCAAATTGAGATTGATTGTGCTCCTCAATGACCCTGTACGTCGTTTTAGGAAAGAAGCATTAGGTTGAATAAACGTAATCAGGCTGAAGTATCGTTGACCGCCAGCGCTTGCTTGCCTATCTACCTTTTCCCACCCTAGGACTTGTTCTTGAGCAGCAGCCGGCCGGTGACGGCGCTGGAGATGCGTTGGGACCTGCTGCACTGGGACCAGGCCCTTAAGCTTGCCCACACCCTTGCTCCGCACAAGGTAATGTCTGCGTGCACATCTGCGCTCAGTTTTGCTACATTCTTACGCACGTGGAGCGTAGGGGTGCGATTGAGACAATGCTCACATCTTTGGACCCTGTGCCACTGGCGACGTACATGTAGCTGGACACGCTTCTCTCCTCTCAAGAATAAAACTAATCTGAAGGCGGCGTCTCCTACTATACCAGGGCACTTGGTAGTACATGGATGGGGATATGTGGACGCCTTCGAGAAGACCCTTTGTGAAGAATTGCCAGCACACACACGGTCTATACTTGCTGGCGGCTTGTAACTCTTGGTTGAGATTTACCCATCTCTGGGCCTCTGTCTTTCATTCGTATTGTACGTGTCAGTTCAACCAGAGATGCTTATCGTCAAGCCTTGTCTCTCTTTCCCAATTTTGAGACCAATTCCCTGGTTTCAGCATTATTCCCTTTTGACCTTCACCCACAATTGTGGGGACACAATACTTGTAATATCTGGGGGGGGGGTTCTCATTAGTAAAAGGGTTAACCCAATCTCGTGCCCCCCCTCCCCCTCCCCCCTCGGCCCACCCGAATCCCCTGAAAAAAGGTGCCAGAGCTGTGCGTTGAGTACGGGCAGCAGCTCGAGAACCGAGGCAATAATGACGACGCCCTGTCGATGTTCGAGTCCGCGCTCCGCGGCGGCGCAGACGAGGGGCCTGAAAGCAGCGCTTCTGCTGACGGAGCTACCGCTGAACAAGCGCCAGACGCGCGGCGGGCGGTATGCCTCGCCGGGGTGGCTCGCTGCACACTCCGGTCGGGTGACCTTAGGAAAGGACTGCGGCTGGCGAGAGAGGCTGGGTGAGTGTGTTTTTTTTGTGGTTCAAGAACCAAACAAAGAACAGGAAAAGTTACGAGTATGCATCCATCAGTCGTCGTATTTCCGTGTATATATCCAAAATGGATCAAGTAGATAGAAGGCAGTCGAACTACCGTAAGTAGAAAGACAAGCGTGAGGTCAACTTCTGTTGCTGAGCATATTTTTTTTCCAGACTGGTGGAAAGCATAATAGGATGGGGAAGGTGGATGGATGTATTGTTCTCTTCTGACCGGTGGCGCGTGTAGGACGCGGACTATGTTGATTAGGGGCCGGCTTTTTGTTTTAGCAAAAAACTTGCTTCTGTCGTTGGAACTCCAGGTGTGTTTTGGAGGCGTGCTACGGAGAGATTACATAGCACCTATGAATATATTTATATACAGATTTTTATATTTTTAAGCATAATATTTCTAACGCCAACCGTACAGAAATAAAGGTGGGTTGTGTTACCAACCATTCGAGTTTATTGTTCGATAGTCATAGACTCTACCGACGTGAGGGCAATCTACGGACGTAGCTGGCAGAACGCAAGGAGGACGGAAGTAGGGGGTCACGCTCGGATACCTCGTGCTTGATGTGCATAGCTGCGCGTGCAGAGAAGAGGCACACGAGCACACGGCACGATACTCCCCGCTGCCGCTTGATAGACCTAAACTACAGTAGGTCTACTGTTGTGGTGGGGGGAAGAGGCAAGGTTCGGATACGGCGGTACACCGGCAGACTCCGATCGGGGAATTCATGCATCTTCTAGGTCGTCGTGACGTGCTGGGGGCAGTGGGCGTCGCGCTGTGCCCAGGAGTGTCGGCAGCCAGCTCATCCGCTAGTCGGTTGCGTATTCGCCTCACCGACCTTTTACGTTAGGTTCCCGGTCTTGGACCGTGTTTGGCTTTGTTGTCCCGGGTTGATAGGGGATGTTGAGTACTTGGCGCGCCAGCCTCTATAAGATCCAGGCGTTGCTCGAGTTTGTAGCTCGGGTGCGTCGGAGTAAATAAACTACCGCGGGTAAACTGTCAAGCGTGTTGCGCAAGGCGTAGACTATAGTTGCCTACGTCGTTACCGCTTAATAAACGCGCACGGAAGGGGGATACATGGCCGCACGTTCCCGCAGGAACCCCAGTAAGACCTCACCACCGTACCTAGTGGGACGTAGTGTTGGGAGGACAGGATTTGGCCTCGTGGCGGGGGTTGGGCGGCCGAGTTCTTTGGGTGTCCCTCACGGTGGAATATTTGTTTCGTGGCGAGATCAGGTTAAATATTCGCCTCGAGGGGAGATGTAGCGCTGTACCGGACGGGCGGTTGTTTACCTCGTTACAGTGGCACCAGGCCACCAGTATCGACGTTCGTTTCGATGCCGTAAAAGCGACCAGACCCAACAGGGGTCGGTTATCGTTTGCACGCGCGACGACGCCTAGGGGGCGCATTCCGGGGTGGGAGCAGGCGACGGCGCCGTCGCTCTCATGGAGTTGCTGTCGGGTTTTTCGATACTGCCGGAAGGCGCACCCCTGTCGTCGTATCAGTACGGTAACGAGGTTAGAGTGTAAAGGTACACGGAGGCCCTCGCGGCAAATCGCCAAGTGGTAGCGAAGGCAGGAGATGGCCCCAGCGAAGTTGCCCTCCATTCTTCGCATATCGGTGCAGCCACTACGCTTGCAGCCGAGGGGGAGGTGCCACAGAGGATGATCCAAATGTAAGGTAGATGGAAATCCTCATAGTCTTCTAAGGAACATACCCGCAACAACCCGGAGGACTCGGGTTTGGTATTTCGTAAGCTAGCAAACACGGGAAAGATAGAGCAGAAGCAACCAGGTCTGGGTACCGTATGGGGCCAAACACCGCAGTATCGACGCGACCTTGGAGTTGGGGGTATGCCAATGGTTTTGTACCTTTGGGAGTCTCGGTCGTCCGAGACCGCGCGTGTTAGGGCCCCGGCTAGTCGGCTGGGGGGGGGGACTCTCGCGTACTGGAAGTGCGATAGGGAACGAGAAGCAGCGGCCGGTGTCGCGGCTCTCGTGCCACGTTAGTAGACCCCCTCCCCCGACGTCGCAAAGAATAGTACCAACACGACAATTCGGAGGATATACAACAGATCGTCTCTTTTCTGACGTCAACCGCACAGAAAGAAGTGTGAGTTATGTTGCCAATCATTCGAGTTCACAGTTTGATAGTCATGGACTCTACCGACGTAGGAGCTCTGCCAACGTAAGGGTTTGATCCTGGTAGAAGGCAAGGAGGGCGGGAATAGGGGGGGGTCACGCTCGAGTATCTCGTGCTTGATGTGCATAACTGCGCGTGCAGAGCAGAGGCACACGAGCGCACGACACGGCACTGCCCGCTGCCGATTGATCGGCCTAGACTACGTCTATTGCTGTGGTGTTTCTCGCCCGCCCGCCCTTTCTTCTGCGGAAGGTGGGTGGAACTGAGCTGCCGTACATATATGGTGCTGGCCACACCTTACTACCAGGTATATGCTTTTAATTTTTGTTTGCGATTGACTGGTAGCGATTTAGGGTTCACTAGCAGAATGGGGTATGTCAATGGTTTTCTACCATTGGGAGTCTCGGTCGTCCAGAACTGCGTGTGCTGTGATAATAATTCACTCCGTTTTTACTCTACCCGAACCTCTACTCAGCGCTAGCTACTGATGCTGTAGTGCCGACACAAACCATTCAAATTTCACGTAGTTAGTCCCCCAAACGAGACTGCAGTCCTAAACGGGTCAAGCTCACATTTGTTTGTCATTTTTGTTTAGCTCCTGCAGTGACGAGCCTCAGGAAAAACAATTGCCTTTTACTCCAACCGCAACACGAACGTGGTGCGTGGCGAGGGGTTCGCACCCAGAGATCAATGCCGAGAAACCGAACCGACAGTTAGTGGTATGTATTTTTTGGGGTTCGGAGGGGTATCACAGTTCAGCGCTCACTGAGAATATAGGCTACTGTAATATAGGTTAATCCCTCCTATATATCCTACAGACGACGTTCAAGAGCGAACCTAGCGGGCGTATGTACATGACCATTGAAGGAGACCCGTTCCATTGCACACCCCCGCAGCACTACTACTTGCGATGCGATTCCACACGTATGGTATAGAACTCATCCCTCGACAGGTGTTGCCCCTTTGACTTAACATTGTACCAACGGTTTAGCTCCCCAAACGTACGAACTGTAGTATGATGCTTTTACCATGAGTATAAATGGTTTTGAGGAGTAACGCATAGAAACTCTTGGTCGGAGTGCGCGAACAACACTTCTTCGGAGTCACGCTCCGGGTGAGATATTGAGCCCCTCATGCGAAGAGCCCAGAAAATAGTGAGTCGCCATCCCTGAAAGGCGCCATCCCTATATTGTTGTGAAGGTGTTACGTACGGAGCTACAGAGGTAAAAAATTGATCGACTATCCAGCCCAGGATAATCATTATGACACTCTCCCCCCCTCTGGACGGCGGGGTATGTGGGGCGTCGGTACCGGAGACTGCCGTACGCTGACCTATCCCCTTCGTTTCATTTCCTGGGGAACCAGGGAGGTATATGTGTTCAGGGACGCACGCGCGAGCGCTTCCATAAAAGAAACATTCGAAGTGAGATTCGAACCCCGTGTCCTCGACGACGTCAAGTGTGAAGGTGTTACCTACTGGCCTATAGGGGTAAAAAAGTATCGATCTATTACCCAGCCCAGGGTAATCCTTGAAACAATGTGGCCTCGCTCAAGAGCCTGGCTCACGTCGCTTGCAAAACGCACCCGTCGTGGTATAAACGAATAGTCCACCGTCGCCGTGACACGCCAGGTCTGCTCAATTGTTTCGAGAGTGCGCCGGCATCCTAGAAGGCATGAAGCAACCGGCAGAGGCTGCCGCAATGTACGAGCTGGGAGGGCAAGACCACAAGGCCGCCGCTATCTACGTCGCCGGGAAGGACCTGGACAAAGCAGCCACAGTCATGCCAAGAGTGTCCCAGTCGAAGCTGTTGGGGCAGTACGCCAAGGCCTGTGAGATCACCGGAAGGTGAGGGCGTTTTGAAGGGTCAACGTGGATGGGATGGGCACGGGTTCGGCCGCTGGGAGAGGGGAGTGCGAGCGGGAGTGGGGTGGGGGTGGAAGGGTGTACTCATGTCATGCATGGCCGTAGTCGTATGACCGTAGACCCTCGCATCCCTGCAATGCCGGGAAGGAGCACGTCGGGTTGTCACAGACCAGGCAGGCATTGCTTGCGGGGCGGGGGGGGAGCTCGCCCTTTCGGGGGTGTCGATGTAGTCGCCATGGGTGGACACGAAACAGCATGTCGATCTCCCATGGCTTTTCCTCGCACTTGTGCCCGCTCCCAGTGTGGTGATGCGAGCTACACCGTAGCCCTAAATAGTTACACGAGTGAGCATAGACATTCGATTGTGCCCGCGTCAAAACGCCAAATAATGGAACGCGTCGTACACGCTGAGGCAGGGCTGTTAGCTTGAGCAGAAACTCTTTCATTATTAGCTTATGACAATATGGATACATAAGATGTGCCTTTGTGTCAGTTCGTACGTACGACACGTTGGGTTAGTTTCATGCCTAATTCAGTTAAGTGTACCAACAAACATGCCTCCATGATGGTGAAATCGAGCAAAGCTACGCGGTCGAGGCGTGTGCGTTGCGCGGGGCGATGACTACACATAAGACGCGAAACGTTAGCGTAAGGTGGCGACTCGGATTTTGTTTTTGTAGCGTGGACCAGCATTGTTGCAAAATTGTCTTTTCAGAAACGAGTGAGGGCGCGTGTGACATCGAATTTTGCCGATGTCGACGCAAGCCCAACCGACCTACCCCGTTCTTGAAAAACGAGTCAAGGTGGAACGACGCGCTGGAATCGTACGAGAGGGCAAGGGACACGGATTCGGTGGTGCGGCTGTGCCTCGACCAGCTGGACCAGCCACACCGGGCTTTCGACATCGTCCGCGAGAGCTCTTCCAGGTGTTTGCACCGTATCATAGCTGCGAAAGTAGCCTTTTCCACGTACAAGGTAGTTGCTGTTTGCTCAACCTGCTGTTCCTATGTAGTTGCCAGTCAGGTGCTGCCTGCAAGATGCTGCTGCTAGTTACGAACCATACAGAGCACAGACTCAAGACTGTCGAAGATCTGTATAATTTTTCGTTAGCCAGCGCTGAGATTCCTGAACGCGATTTGTCGAAGATAATCATTTTCAACCGAAATCACATTCTAGAAGGCTTCCCGCGCTTTACAGCATGGCTCCATCTCTGACCTCCGTGACACGCGTTTAAAACTAGCGGGATAGGTAAATCATGGCCTACCATGGTCCCCTCATCGTGTGTCGCAGTTTTCTGCGTGAAACTGTGTAGCTTCGACCGGTGAACTCGAGGATCTTCAATTATTATAAGTTTGCGCGTCAGAGGGAAATCGCAAAAGCAAGAAGCACCTTGCCGAACGGTAGTTGACCGACGGATGGGTCCACTTTCTCGCACTGCTTACTTTCGTGACAGTGACACTTCTTTGATTTATGTGCACGTATGCACCAGGTGCCTTCGTAGTCTTCCCCTCCTCGGTTATCTGCCCTCTCTCTTTTGTCGCACAACTTCGGTTGTTTTAGCGCGAAAAAAGCCCCATTTATTGATTAGGGTGTGCAGAAGCAAAACCGGGGGGGTACAACCGGCACTTTCGGCTGCACAGTAAAAACACGTTTTTTGCGTATACTATAGCCATTGGCGCGATTCAAACCAGTGTCTTCGTCTGACAGACTGTCTTTGTTGCGATTCTTTTATCCTCTGCTCGTGGGGATTTTCTCACGCGTATACTTTTCTGTGCACACAGCACTGGCGCGGAAATGGTGTCGCGCTACTGCCAAAACGCTGGTGACTGGAAAGGAGCGATCGAGTTCCTGCTCATGGCCAAGCGAACGACGGACGCCTTCAGCCTTGCCAAGTCGCACGGACAAATGGACGTTTTCACCAAGGTACACGAAGTACTGCCTGTACGGTCTTTGCTTGTCCCGACACTACTACTACTGCGGTACTACTACTGCTGCGTCTGTTGAAAAACATCGGACAGATGAATCACGATCTATAGATCACCTAGGATCGGATCGGTCGCCCCGGTGGTTCTAGTGGTTAACCTCGAATTCTACTTGTTTGAGTCCTGGGTTCGAGCCCCAGGTGGGTCGCACTTTGACTTTATTTGCAAAAATAAAAATAAAAAAGGATTCAATTGTTGAGAGCGCCTTGCAGCGTGGGTAGGCACAATTCGATGCGAGTCGACGAGGGAAGAAGAGGCTGAAATCTTCTCGCGATAAAAATGAAGGCACGTACCGTAGCGGGAAGGGGGGAGAAGAGTCTGCTATGTGACCCCGGATCTGAGTTACGAGTTGGAAGGAGAGAGAGAAGAAGATGTGCGAAGATAATGGATGGGATGAGAATATATAGAACTACATACTTAGATAACAACCCCTGAGCGTGCTCGGTTGGTGCATCCCTGGCCTCTCAGAGCTCCCACTTCCAAACCGCCTCCTTTCATTACTTGCCGGACCTTTCCAGCAGTTCTTTGTTTTCTCGGTCATTTCTTCCTTTTTTCTTCTTTCGTTTCGTGTGCGTGCGTGTTCTCCGAGCACGGCATCGCGGGAGGACCCGGCACGGTCGCGGGTGTCAGCGGGTGCTGGCGGGTAGAGGGGAGGTTGCAAGGAGCGCGGTCGCCGCTTTCGTGCCTAGGCATCGCGTGTGCCTCGAGACACGAGGGATGCATGAACGGGCTTTGTCTGGCTTCGATTTATGATTGTTGATAGAGTATGTACGAGTTTATAAAGGTCGTTCGGGAGGGCAAGATAATATTCAAGCGGTGCTTATTTTTGCGACCACGCTGAAGTTGGAAGAGGGAGGTGTGCAGTTTGAACATCAACGTTATCGAGCTGGCGAACGACGGCCACGGTGAGCACCGGGCTTCACGCGGGGCGGGCGACGGGGCTAATTGTGTCAGAGAGTGATAAAAGCTTTACCCGGACCGAATCGGTAGCGAGGTGGTCGCGAGAGGGGCGGGCGGCGTACGAGGCTGAGAGAGAAGCTCTTCTGTGCGATTTTTCTTTTCTTCTTTTCGACCGGGTGTAAGGTGTTCCAATCAGGCAGAAAAATATTACACGAGAGGGGACGGGGGTTTGTTTTCCTTTCCAAGTTTTCGGTTTCATTTTCATTGTTTTTGCTGTGCTTTCGCTTTCTTCGTACATACAGTACAGACCAGACATAAAGCATATTGAAAAAAAAAAGAAGTACAGACAGCAGTACCCTACCTGGGGTGTATGTACGTACGTACGACATCCGCGACGCGAAGCGTATATGTGGCATCCAAGCTGACGTCGGAGCTGTTTTTTCCTGAAGCATGGCGGCGGGACTCTTGGCATTATCAAGTCGCCGGTTTGCATTTACGATCCTTGAAAACACTAAACTCAATCATCGACTTTCTGTCCGCTTCGCGTAATTCGATGTACTTTTTCTTCCAGAGCGAGCGTAGCGGGCGGCGTAGGCCGCCCGCGGAGCGAAGCGCCTTGTATATATATATATGTGTCTACAAAGGTCTTGCACAACGTATCACGACGGCAGGTTACGATCTACGTAGATTCGCCTACCGGATGTGTGTAACTCATTACACTGCAACCCGAAAAAAAAAAAAACAACGCTTACAGAGCTCCACCCCCACGTTACGTACTCGCACATGCCACTCTGTCCGTAGATACAAGGTCAGTTTAATTCTTAAACAGATGTCCAAATGTTCCTTATATTCCCGGACGAAGTGGTGCCGTAAGTCGTCCCGGAAATGATACGCATACACAATAAGGCGAACCGATTTTTCCGGGCGACAGGCAAAATTTAGATCAAAGCACACACCGCCCCGCCGGGGGCAAGGTCAATATCGTGTACCTCTGACCCCGTGGTTATGGCTCCTACAGGTATATATATACTACAAGACCTGTTCGATAAACAGTTTCCTAATAGTACGTTGCATCAATTGTTTTTTTCGTGAAATCGTGAAACCATCCTCATCGGGTGGTGCAAAAGCACCAGCTGAATTCAACCCCTACAGGCCTTTTCAAGGACTGCACTCTTATTGTGGGGACAAGACGCTTGGAATTGGAGTTAAATAGCGGCTGTTTTTTCAGGTTTCATTTAATATCAATATCAATATTCACACGGTCCTTATATTTAGGGACAGAGTGGAAACCCGGGGATGGGGGGTGGGTAGAGACCCTCCGTGGTCTTAATTATCCGCTTTAGGCCTTAAGGACTGCACTCCCGTTGTGGGGACTAAACACCTGGAATTAGAGTCATATTAGTGATGAGTGTATGCACAGCAGTAGCGGTGCACTATTAATTAGTGAAAGGGTTATTTATCCCCTTTGGGGCCCTGAGCCATACCCACCTACCAGGTAAACAATAACTATGTTTCGGTGCTATTTATCGTCTACCCGGCAGTACAGGTAGATGTTGGAGGTCATATTGCAGATCACCTTGAAGATCATCTTGCAGACGATGTTGCAGATCATGGTGCTTATCAGGACCCCCCACCGCCTTCACCGACAACTTTTCGTTTTTGCTTTTTCATCCGGCCTTTTTTTTCGAAGGTGCTCGGCACAGATGTCTCTCCCGACGACGCGCTGAGCGTGGCCCGCTTCTATGAGGGGCAGCACGAGCTCGGCAAGGCGGGACGCTTCTACAGGTGAAAAAAACAAAACGTGGGGGGGGTGGTTGCTATCTACTCAGCCCCGGGGTCACATGGCACGCTCCCCTCCCCCCCTCTCCCCACTACGCACGGTGTGTGCCTTCGCATTTGTTTTCGTCTCACACTGCAAGTAGTGCAGGACACCTCGTAACAAAACGAGCACTAAGAAAGGAACACTCATTTTGTTTTTTACAGGAAAATAAGAAATTCGGGGCAGTTATTTTACTGAGGCTATATAGGGTAGAACACACCCCTTCTTGACTAATAAATCCAGCCCTGGACCACCATTTCTGCTTCCTATTGCTGTGGGTGTCCGGTACCGTGCGATATGCCTCCACCGGCTGTGACAGTTTGCGCTCCGAGTTGCGCAAAAGCGAGCTTTTTTCATCGCGTGTGCACCCCAAAGGGTGTTTCTTTTCTTTGTCTTACAAGTGGAAGAAAATTGGTGGCGATATTTTCCGCCACCACTACTATACCAGGTAGTAATTAGAATAATAGCATTCACCGACAGCTGTGTTTGACATTTTTTGGTCCCGAATGGTAGTTTTGTGTTCATATATATGTATATCTAGCATCTGTCTGAGACACCGATAAAAATTCCTGCGAAGGGCTGATTTTATTCCCGCACCTTGTGGGTGGGAGCAGGGTCATACGACCAACTCCGCCCCCACTCGGCAATATGCTAAGCTTCGTATATATACAGGTAGATTATACAGATGAGCGATATTTCTGACCGTGAACAATCTACTGTAGACCGTGAAGTAAGGATCGGGGATGGTCCGTCGTCACCGATGGGTGGTGCATGAGTTTCCTGAAAAACATGTACCAAGCAGGAGGGTTTGTTGTAGAATGGGGAAGGGGTGTGTCCACGTTCGACTTCTCTCCCTCGGAAGCGGTTTCGATATCTCCGAACGAACGCACGCAAACAACGATTTCCCCGCCCCGGGTCCCCGTCCCCTACTTCCTTCATTACGATGGGCTCCATCGATCGGTTGATCTTGTGATTGCCACGACACAATAAAAAAATCGCGTGACATGAAAACAGTCTCTGTGGGCAGCATCACCGAGCGCTGAAGCTTTTTCTGCAGTGCGGCAAGCAGGAGGTGGAGGCGGCGATAGCGGTGGTGGGTAAGGCTCGGAACGACATGCTGACGCACACCCTCATAGATTTCCTCATGGGAGAGACGGACGGAGTGCCGAAAGACCCGAACTACATCTACCGCCTCTACATGGCTCTGGGCAGCTACTCTCAGGTTCGTCTCATCAAATTCGAGTCGAGGGCAGGGTGATGCAGGCGCGAGCAGTGTGGCCGCTTTTGTGGTGAGCTGCTTTTCTTGCGCTCTTTTCTACGACGCACCAGGTGTCCTGTTGGGCAGGGACGTCCCCGGGTCTCTCTTCCTATATCTATACAGGGCAGTCTTCTGCAGCAGCAGGATAGCAGCGTGAAGGCAATGCAAACACAAGCGATTTGGTCTCTCTGAAATAATGTCTTGTCTAGTCGTTCGGGGATGGTGCGAGCGATGGGAAACGGTGCGTTTAAAAGAGAAACACCTGTGTATACATCAGCGAATTCGGGGGGGGTCCAAACGTACAGCAACACGCGGTGTACCGGTCGCCTGCAGACGCGTCCCGAAAAAGCATGTCATAGCCGGGGGGCATCGCCCACTACAGGGTTTCTACGGGATTTCCCGGCGTTATTGTCGCGATACCGTTGTAGCATATGGATGGAAGGCAACCCTTATTACGGCCGTACTATTCAAAACCCATTATATACCCCGCCTATATAACCCCCCCCTATTTTATATAGGTTGGTTTGGCGTCGGTTGGCAACGACACTGTAGAACATGCCGCTCACTACGTGAGCTAGACAACCAGGGTACCGTTTTTTTGTCTTTTTTCTTTTTGTGGCGGTCGCCCACAGCTGTGGTTGTCGAGTTAGATCATTTGTGCGAGGTAAATAACCTTTACTCCGCACTAGGGAATTGATCGTATCACGTAGTGTTCAAGGTAAGGCACCCAAGAGGCAGTTACATAGTACTCCGATTGCTGTCTCTGGAAGTGCCTACACCGGAAATTAAATTAACTCATTGAAGTTGTCATCCATATGCAAGTCCGCCTCACAAGCGGTTCTTAGTAGGATGCAGCTCACCCTTCATGCGACTCGCCGGACACCTCACGGCGCTTTGCGCTTGGTGCAAGCAATGTCTGCCTGGTCGGTGAAACCCCGACATGCTCCGTCCCGGCATTGTAGGGATGCGAGGGTCTATGGTCATACGACTACGGCCATGCATAAGATCGAGTACATCTCTCCTATCGAGTACACCCCCTATATAAACCCCTATGTTTCGTAACCCTACGTAGTGGGCCCTGATAACCATGTTCCCCCGTTGTAGCGGTGGGAGTGTTTCTACCTGGTGTGCTGCTCTTTTTGACCCCCCCCTCCTGCGCCATTGTGCCACCTGCAGGCCGCTAAGACGGCCATCATCATCGCCAAGCAAGAGCAGGATCTCGGAAACTACAAGGTACGAGGCCGTCCAGGCGGTGCTCACATGCGCGTGTTTTTTCAGAGACGGTATTCGTGTTTATCGAAGTATATAAGTTTTTAGCAAGAAAGAAGAAAGAGACGGTACACATTTTCTTACACAGTTTTTTGTGTATCGGCGGTGAAAGTATGAGGCAATAGGTCTATTATACACATGGGAGCAGCAGCGCGCAAAACGACCAAGGTGTAGACCCCTTTAGCGACTCCGTGCAAGCAGCGCTGTCTCAGGCTTGGCATGCTCGAGGAGAACGGGTGGTGTCAGTTTCCAGGGCGCTTCAAGAGTAATGACCCTCAACCCATGGGTCGGGTCAGGAAGTTTTCGAAATCTCACGGATTGGGTCGGGTCGGGTCGGGTCGGGTCGGGTCGGGTCGGGTCGGGTCGGGTCGGGTCGGGTCGGGTCGGGTCGGGTCGGGTCGGGTCGGGTCGGGTCGGGTCGGGTCGGGTTAGGTCGGATCGAGTCGGATCGGGTCGGGTCGGGCCGGGCCGGGTCGGGTCGGGCCGGGTCGGGCCGGGTCGGGCCGGGTCGGGCCGGGTCGGGCCGGGTCGGGCCGGGTCGGGTCGGGTCGGGTCGGGTCGGGTCGGGTCGGGTCGGGTCGGGTCGGGTCGGGTCGGGTCGGGTCGGGTCGGGTCGGGTCGGGTCGGGTCGGGTCGGGTCGGGTCGGGTCGGGTCGGGTCGGGTCGGGTCGGGTCGGGTCGGGTCGGGTCGGGTCGGGTCGGGTCGGGTCGGGTCGGGTCGGGTCGGGTCGGGTCGGGTCGGGTCGGGTCGGGTCGGGTCGGGTCGGGTCGGGTCGGGTCGGGTCGGGTCGGGTCGGGTCGGATCGGGTCGGATCGGGTCAGGAGATTTTCATTTTTTCACGGATCGGGTCCGGTCACGGTTACCCGATCCGGTCCGACCCGACATGGCTCGCGGGGTTTGATCTGACCGGTGAACACCCCTGTGTTTTCCCGTACGACGGCGGGGCACCAAACAAGGCGCACAACCGTCATTCGGCCCTATCTATCATATCGCAAGCCCCGTGCATACAAACAGTCGCGAAAGTGGAATGGGGTGGGGTTGGCGTGAACGCGGAGTATGTACGCTTGAGGTGGGTAGTCGCCAATATCACCGGTATTGCGCACGCAGGTCCGTATTGATGCAAGAAGGGTTTGTTGAGTCGGTTACCGGGCCCGGACCGATAAATATATACTGGTATCGTTTTAGGTCGAAGGAAGCTTAAATCCAAAGCCGGGATCCGAGCAATTGTTCTCGAGAGCGCGCGGAGGAAGGTTCTACGTCGTTTATACCGCTTCTGGTTGCGCTGTTGTTCAACGTGGAAAGACTTATCAAGTTGTGAATACCCAGGATATTGCCACGCTGATATGAATGCGAACTTGACGCCTGATTTTAAGCTTGTCCCGTGATTTCCCACCGCTCGTTTCGTTCTCTGCTCCAACTATTACTTGAAAAAAAATACTAATACAGGTTTCGCACGGAATCTTGTTCGAAACTATCCGTCAGCTCGAGGACCAGGGGATACACGTGCCACAATCTCTTCGTCGCAGCTTCGTGCTTCTGCACAGCTACATCTTGGTGAGACGCCATTGCATCGCACCACATCGCATCGCATCGTGTTGCTACCACTCACACATGGGATAACGGAATACTCGGAAAACACTTGTCCGCGTGGTGGGGCCTAACGTAGCGGCTTGGCAGGATTGCTTTGCATTGCATTGCATTGCATCGGTTTGCTATCTCTACTACAGCACCAAGAGCTGCTGTGTGAACGCACAAACCAGCGATTATTCTGCTCTTTTGAGCTCGCCTGACCCCCATTAGACCAGCCACTGTGGGGGAAAAAAAGAGGCCCTGAGAAAATGTTAGGGCCGACAACATGCGTGTTACTCGGCGGGACGGTCTAAAACCCCAGTAGACTCCTCGGGTCATCCCCGGAGTTTTTCCGAAAGCTTTCTGAAGTAGTTCTCCGTTTCTCCGGAGTCGTATGATACGTACGTAGTCTGACTGTCTGATCCGTGTTGCCAGTTCCCCAGCGTTTGGTTTTGTCGTCCCTTCCGGGTCTACAGTAGTTTCTGCGGGTTGTTTCGGCCACGCTCAGAGCTTGACGCTTTTAGTGAGGCGTGTACACCTGCTGATCGTGAATGGTATATACAGAAATTTTGTGCTTGGCGCCTAAAGGTCGACCTTCCGACCCCAACCCCAACCAGAACCCTGTGCCAAGTGATCGGTGCTGGGATGCTGTGCTTGGTAAGACTCTGGGTTGAGCCGGCCGGCTTGGATGCTGTGCTTGGAAATGCTTTACTAATAGGTTGATTCGGCCCGCTCGGGATGCTGAGGCTTGGAAAAGCTCTAGGAGAACCGCGTATGAAACACCTCTCAGCCAACCAGAGTGCGCGAATAGCTACCTTGAGAAGATTCACTACCAGCATATGTCCACCACTGCTTTTAGTCGCGACATGCATCGTAGTCAGCGGCCTCGCCTCTTGCTCCGAGCGATCATGAATCAAGTGCTCTGGCTAGTTGGCTAGCTGGCTAGCTGGCTAGTCCCTCTTGCTCCAGGCCAAGCTAACGTGGCGTCCCACATGCAAAGGGTCGCGAGTGCGGTTCTTGCAGACTTCATGGAAACAAAAAAACTTGAGCGTGCGCGCTGGAGACGTTACGAATGGTTCACGGTAGTGTGCGCCTGAATACTATTAATACTACCTACCAGGTATAGTATGTGGCGGTGGGGGAGGGGGCCCGGAGATCAATGCAGCATGGTGAGATTCAACGAGCCCGAAACTACTTTGTCGTTATAGTCACATAACTTAGAAGACCAGTGAGTAGTGTCATGTAACCGACACAGCGTAGTTGGTCTTGTCACTGAGCCTGCTATTCTCTGTATTGCTGTGCCGCACCACCGCCACCACGCCACCACAAACTCGGTCTTTTTATTTTTTACGATGCCTCGCTTCATGATTTTTCGTGGGTTACATACGCCGCTCGGATGGCTTGACCGACCGGTCTCTGTTTGCGTTGCCGAAGCTGGCGCGCGGCCCAACCGATCTTCCGAACCCTCAACGCCATGTCTGAACACCATTCGGGTCTACGCCTGTCCTCGGGGCTCCCCGTGGGTCATTAAACCCCCCTCCGCTCTTGCACCAGCAACATGCTACAGCATCATTAGGCGAGAACATGTGAACCAATCTACCCCCCCCCCTCACACACACGCAAAAAAAAAACGCCCTTCCGCGCGTAAAAAACAAACAAACCATGTAAGGTGAAGAAAATGGTTCGCCGCGGAGACCACGAGGGCGCGGCCCGGATGCTGCTGAGAGTCGCCCGCAGCATATCCCGCTTCCCGACGCACATCGTACCCGTGCTGACCTCCACCGTGATCGAGTGCCAGCGATCCGGGCTGCGCAACTCCGCCTTTGAGTACGCGTCGACGCTCATGCGGCAGGTGAGCTTGGGGTAAATCTCTGCTGCATCATCGGTTGCGCGGGTCTCATGCGACACGACAAGGTACCTGCGAGCAGAAGCGGGGCGAAAACGGTAAAAAGGGGTGCAGGGGAAACCCGCGCCCCGTGTACATGTCATGCAGCTTGCTTGCATCGTTAGCAGCCTGGTCCGGTCGGGCGTACCCACAGCAAGGGTACAATGAGCACTAACAACGGACTGTGGTATTATTTATTATATACCATCCCGTATCACAATTTCGAACCATTTTTTTTTCTTTTTCGTGGAAGGTGTCCACGGTATACATACCTGGTATAGGCTCAACCCGTGTGGAAAACTTGACACCATCTGTTGCTATTACCTCGTCGTACGTACGCCCCCTCACGTCTGGTTTTTGTCGCGCCCGACGCAGGAGTACAGAGGGCAGATCGATAAGAAGTACCGCCGAAACATCGAGGCGATCGTCCGCCGTCCCAACCGCGACGAGGAGCCCGAGCCCATGTCCAAGTGTCCCATTAGTGGGGCGGAGGTGCCGATCACCCTCCTCGAGTGCCCGTCTACAAAGGTGGGGCTTGGCTTGAGTTTTGCTGTTGTGTCTACTGCTCTAGGTGTAACGATAAGGACCGCCCGGTTTCCACAATACTGCGTAAACGATATTTATATCTCCGCGCAAGCGTGATACCAGGTATATGATAGTCAGCCGTGGGCGATATTCCCTTGGCGCAAAGAGTTTCGTACGTACCGCTCTGGGCGGAAACGTAAGGACCGTTTTTTGTCTTTATGTTGATTTATTCAGGGCTGTTCACGGGTCGGGTCAAACCTCGCGGGTCGGGTCAGGTCGAGTCGGGTAAGGGTGAGGGTAAAGGTAACCCAACCCGACCCGTGAGAGTTTGAGCACTTCCTGACTCGACCCGACCCGACCCGACCCGACCCGACCCGACCCGACCCGACCCGACCCGACCCGACCCGACCCGACCCGACCCGACCCGACCCGACCCGACCCGACCCGACCCGACCCGACCCGACCCGACCCGACCCGACCCGACCCGGCTCGATCCGATTCGTGAGAGTTCAGAAACTTCCCGACCCGATCCACGGGTCGGGTCATGATGGGTGAAGAGCCCTGAATATGTATCAGTCTGATCGCAAATATAAAGTTACGTTTGAACATACCGTAGACATTGACAGTGTACTTTACATTCTCGATCAGAATGGTATCCCTCAAAGGTCCGTGCGTTCCCTCCCAGAGCGGGACCAGATATATGCTGTTACGTTTGAGTTCAAGCCGACGGTTTCGGGGAGCAGCTTTCCTTCAGAGGCCAACACTCTATCCAAAAACACAAGGATATTTTATTTTGTATGTTAGTATACAAGAAAAAAAATATTTTGGGACAGAGTGGTACATATTAGGCACCGACTGGAGGAAAGGGCACCCAGGGTCCAAGGCACCCGCGAAATGCAGGACGTTTTTTCGTTGCTGGAAGCAACTTTTACGAAAACAATACCCCGGGGAAACTGGAAGTGTTCGTTTCGTTCTGGGAGACCTAGCGTTTGTTTTCACCCGCTTTACCTGGAAGGTAAAACTACCTGCTACATGTTATACATGAGTTGGACGTTCGGACTTAACGCACATGTCAAGAACAAAACGGGTTCGGAGTGCCCTTTTTTCTGTTTTTCAACGCACAAACGATCCGAACTTCAGCGAGAAACTTTGCAGGCGTCTATTACATAGTTTGCGTCTCGTGTGGATCGTGCCTGGTATCTATTTGGACTTGACACAAAAGCGCGCGCGTGTCGATAGCATGATACTCTCGAGTTAGTCGACCCGTTTGGGTTTCGTCTCTTTATTGTTTCATCGCGGCGATACATGCGCACGACGGTTTTGAGGGAGCTAGACTATAGTACCCCATTCCCACAAAAAAAGAAGGATCTCTGAATTTCGCGACTCAAGGCCGATCAGAATTCAGGGCTGATTTTCACACGACCTTTCTTCCACCCCTCTCCCCCTTCCGCGCGCTCCCCCCCCCCTGCCCCCCACCCCCCCACCCCCGGCTCCGTGTTGCTTGTTTTCTATCTTAAAACCCTAACAAAAAACACCACTCACGCTGTGGCGAAGGACGCTCTCCCCATGTGTGTGGTGACCGGGCAGCACATGGTGAAGGAGGACTGGTGCCTCTGCCCGCGCTCGAGAATGCCCGCGCTGATGTCTCACTACGAGAGCTACTTGCAGCACGAGCAGGTTGGTACTTATGATACGTACGCAAGTAGAGTGGGTGTGGTATTAGCCGCCGCTGTCCGTGCGCTCCAATGTTGCTCCGCTGGTTCGGAGCTAAATGAGATCCTGCGGGGGGTACGTACCAGCAGCGTATGTAGGGGTTGCAATTAGAAAGTGCAATAAGGGGTTGTCGTAGTTGTCCCAAGTTTGGCGATATTTTCGCAATTTGCTGACGGACGTGGCCTCCGCTCCTGCATGTATGTGGACCAGTGCTTATGTATTATTTTTGAGCCATACTACCGCAGGGTTTTCAATGAGGGGTTTCAATTAAGGGCTTCAACTAGGGGTTTCTATTAGGGGTTTCCTACGTCGTAAGGGTTTTAGTGAGGGGTTTCACTCAGGGGTTTTAATTAGGGGGTTTCAACTAGGCGTTTTGATCAGGGGTCTCAATCAGTGGTTTCAATGAGGGGTTTTAATTAGTGGTTTCAACTAGGGGCTTCAATCTGGGGTTTCAATCTGGGGCTTCACTTAGGGGTTTCAATCAGAAGCTTCGATGAGGGGTTTCAATCAGGTGTTTGAAATACTGGTAGGGGTTTCACTTAGGGGTTCAACTAAGGGTTTCAACTAGGGGTTTCGACCAGGGGTATCAATTAAGGGCTTCTACTACAGGGGTCGCACTAAGGGGTTGTAATTAGAGGTCGCAATCTAAGACCCAAATATTTTCCGCTGACGCCCCCCCCCTCAAATGAGGAGGAGCTAACCAATATATTTGCGTCCGAGTGTGCGTTTTGCACACCTGGTATTTATTTTTGCAAGCCCATTTGATTGTGTATTGGGTTAAAGATTATACAAGATTTCCAAAAAACAAGGCGGTAGTTTGGGTGGGGGTATAGATCTCCTCATGGTTGGAGCCTCACAGTATTTAGGTGGTATGTAATCGTCTAGTGTAACGAGTAGCGCGCGTCGTTTCCACTCCGAAATACAATGCATGTTTTTATCAACTGCAAGCAAAGGCCAGAATCGTGTGTATGGCGCCGAGGTTACGCGTGACGAACACTCTTTTCAGGATGCCAGCGGCCTAATTTCACACTTCTCCACCACAAAGGCCCTCTTCGGTGCAGCGAATTTGCTCAACTGTAAGGTTTCGACGAGTCGGAAGCCTACCTGCTCGACTGTCTCGTTGTTGGAAGCTTCCTACCAGCTTGTAGTGATACCGGCGTCGTGACCGCTCTTCCAAAATACTCGGTGAAGCGCAGTGAAGTCTTCAGGCTGTCGACCCCTCAATTGCGTCCTCGCCGTGAACCCGCTAGTCCCTCCGACGCGCCTCGAGCGAAACCATTAAACTTAGTATACGTCGACGCGTCAGTATAGTTGACCGATTTTGTGGGTTTCGTACCCGTTCCCTATACACGGTAGTATACATCGCCTGCGGGCGCCATACACACACCGCCCCCACAACGGTAGAGGAGAAACCGGAATGTACCATATGACACTTTCCCCGATTTACGCCTCACCCTACTCTCCTCCCTCTCGCGCCAGGCGAGCGCCAAGCCCCAAGAAGAGGGAAGCGGTCGCGAAGAAAAAAAAACAGAGTACGACGCAGCAGCGGCAGACGAGAAGGGCGACCAGGCCGACACACCCAAGGAAGGAAGACGCCCAGGAGCAGCAGGAGCAGCCGCAGCAGCAGCAACAACTGCCGATACACTTGTCGGCGGGGGGGTGGGGGTAGGGGCGGGAGGGGCGAGCGGCAGCTATCTTCTCGGATACTCCGGAGCCGACCCGGTCTCGGGGCAGCCAGTGCGAAGCAGCGAGCTAGTCAAGGCAACCCCTGCCGAGGTAGCCGAGTATCTGAAGCGCTACAACGAGTTGGACGGGGACGACAAGGAGAAGGACGGGCAAGCGAATCAATCAGGGGAAAACGCCTCTGCTGCTTCTTCGAGTGCAGCGATGAACAACGCGAGGGGGGCAAGTGAAACCGCGCACGGGGTTGACGCACGGGACAAAAATAGCGAAGGGAGGGCGCGAGACTCCGCACCGGTGGCTTCTGCTGGGACTGGGCCACGTCGTCAGGACGGTGTGCCGCAAGGGGGTTGAAGCGAAACCGCGGATGTCCAAGAGAGGAGCTTCTGCGGGGGTGTTGGCGTACTAGGGTTGATCTCGTGTGCGAGAGAGTCGAATTTAGGGGTGGTCATAGAGAGACACATCCTGCCCGTGGTTGTCCTGCGTATTGGTAATGAGTATTTTGTTCTAGGAAATTTCTGTTTTTGTGGAATTATTTTCGCAGTTGATCATGATACTCGAAATACTTTCTTTTCAGGAAGGCCTTCTGTACGTTTCGACTAGTTGATCTACAGGTACCCACTGTAATAAACTTAAGCAGACCTGACTAAACACCGCTCTAATTATTGCACGAAGTAGATGCTGCTTCGGCGTGGCCAGCCACATACCACACGAACATTGGCTCCTTCTTTGCTATTCTGCTACGATTTGTGCCGTGTAACCCCCAGCAAATCGCAATCGCGCTTTCTCTCGATGGCGACAGAACCCAGCCTATCCAAAAGCCCCCACGGCATAAAGTCGGCCACTCTTTGCGACGCCAAAAAACGATCAGATGTTTCCCGATGTCAGAGAAACGGAATCTTCCGCCGGACTCCAGGGGGCGAAAAGAAAGCAGTCTGTGGAAGCATATCATGCCTAACCCTTTCGCTTACACCACCCATTTCCTTCGTGGCTCGTATATCCCGTGAAAAAGGGAAAACATCCCGGACGGTAGTATGCCGACGCCCTCCGCTCTGATGCCCACCACCGTTGCAGCCGCCGCTATCACGTCTTGCGGCACGCCCTACGCCCCTTGCGGACCATACCGTGACGCTAGCACCACGGCCCAGCCGAACCGGTGACCACGAGGACGATACAGCTCGCGTAGTGGATGTTTCCCTGGTGCCCTCTGCTAGCTTCGCCGTGGATGACACCCGGCCGAAGGCGCTAGAGGGGCGATCGCGTAGCGCGGCTCCCCTGCATGCAGAACGAGACGTTGCAATAGGTCGCCAATTCTCGGTCTGGGGCCATCTACGGCGGTCACTCTCCCGTTTCTCCATCTTCTCCACAGGATGGACTCTCGGTGCTCTGGGCTCGGTCGCAGCCGCGCCCCAGCTTTGCTCGGAAGTTGTCCGGGGGTCGCTGTACGTGGCGGCCATAACCTTGTCAAACATTTTGAGGCGGAGAATGCGACCAAGCGAAGCACAAGGCGGACGCAAACGCTGCTGCTGTTGTGTGTCAATTTAGCTACTGCTGCAGGATGTCAATAATAAAGTGACACCAAATAAGCAGATACCTGGTAAGTGTCTTGGCGCATTTTGGGAATAAGTACCATGTATGTGTTTTTCGCTCTACAGTACGCCGTCCAAACCTCAGGGGGGCGTTTGCCGGCGAATGCAGCGTACACAGCACAGCACGTATGACGAGGATGGGAAACTCGGGCTTCCATCGCTGTGAGGTACACTTGTAAACTGCTGTGCAGCCCGAGTCGACGTTGGGACAACTTCCTTAGCCCACACTACCGAAATCTACTTATAATATGATATTTCTAGACCTTTAATTGGTTTCCACATTCAAGAGAGACGATACTAAGCTTTTTTTTAGAAGACGGTATAAGGATAAGAGCTAAAGTCATACAGGCACACACCAGTCTCTCGCTTCCGTCGAAATCAAGGTGCGTCCAATCGTGCTCGAAGCCGGGCCGGAGCTCTTGCGCCCTGCGCTGTCGCCTTCCCGCACCATACCCGGAGGGAGAACGACGCGGTCGCTGTGTTGCGGATCGTACGTTGCACCTCACGCCATTTTTAATCCTACCGGTAATACGTCTTTCTCTGTGTTCTTCTGTGTTGACCCGCTCACAGATCTCCTGGTGAAATCTCACCCGTTCGGCAGAGAACCGACGGTTGCAGTTAGAGCAGGCCACCCGCCCGTCACCGGACGCGGTAACTACTTCTCCTTCGATATCTTCGAATTGGCGGCAGTGCTTGCCATCGTCTATTGACTGCTGCTGTGGCCCGAGCTCGGTATCACTGTCATATGAGCGCAGGAGAGGGCTGCTGCTGCTGCTGCGTTTCCCCCCCGCGCGTAAAGTCGTCGTCGCCACCGGAGGCTGCTGCTGCTGCTGCTGCTGCTGCTGCCGTATGGCCGAGGAAGCTCCCGCTGCGGGGACGTTGTGATTCTCTTTTACGCTGCGCTGCTGTGCTGCTAATATTGAATCCTGGTGTCGACGCCGCATGCCGCGAGTGGGTAGTACTCTCCTGCTGTCTTGTTTGCATGTCTTCATATGCGCCTGTCGTTTGTTGGATTTTTTTTTAGTTCGGCACACTGGGCGTTTTCCTAGGTGGTTGGTCTGTGCGTCTGAGGGATAAGAGGTACCACTCTGCCCCTACATATAATGACCTTTTACCCACGAGTATTCAACATGAAAGGTTCTAATATTTAGGGATATAGTGGTATTCAGATAACGCCATAACACCTTTTGGGGGGAGGGGTGTATTCGATACGAGAGATGTGCTCGATCTCGTCCCCGAAAGGCACTACTGTAGTACCAGGTACTACTGTAGAGAGTAGTATATCCGGTAGCCATTTAACAAGGAGCATTCGTTGCAGAGCATGCGGTGGTTTATTTTGTTGTTGATGTATCTAAATCGGGGGAGCGGAAGGCCCAGATGCACAATATTATTTTCCATTTACCACTTTTTTCTTGCTGTTTTCGGAAACTGCAGTTAATATACCTCGAAGTCCACGTAATGTATACCAGCACCAGGTATACGTTAGCAGTGGATTCAACGAAACTGATCTGATCGTTACTCTTATTCTTGGGAGCTAAACTCGATGCGTTGCTCATGCATGTGCACTATATAACTTCCTCGTGAACGAGGAATGCGTGTGAACCGCCTTGACAATATTCTTCAGACGCTTTCGCATAATCACCAAAAAATAATGTACGGCCGCTATCACACCATCTTTCTTCTGCTTCGCCACTTACTTCGAAGCATTTCTTCGCTATGGCGCCCATCTGACGAAAACAACGGCTGCAAATCTATCTGACGAAACAAATGCGGGTGTTCGTCCACCTGAGTGGAAGCTCACTTCGTCTAAAAGGTATACCGGAGTTGAAATAGTACGCCTTAAACAAAGGCGACGTTATGTTGGCGCAAGCCCATCGTCATGTTCAATTGTACAGCAGTAGTACACGAACGACCTGAGTTGTACGTAGGACGCGACCGAGCGTGCCGGGAAGAAGCACGTATCATACCTGCAGCACTGTTGGAGGAAACTTATTTTGGCAGTAGTCGCAGGGTAGGTCGATGTGATCCTGCTTCTCCGCACACACCTACGTAGATAGAGAGGAAGAGAGAGTAAAATAGGGGGGCGGCAACGAAGCAGGTCAGTCCACGAGGGCTTGCGTAATCCATACAATCCTTTCACACCCCAGACAACTCATGAACCAGAGCATCTACGTAGATCTTAAACTGCCGTTGTGAGATCGCGAGCTAGATCATCTACAGATCTACAGGCAGTAGATCATAAACTGCCGTTATGATATTTTGTGTCGGATCTATACAGCAGTACAGATCCATTCCGGGAAACATGTTCTACTATTATACGACCACCAAGTAAGTGGAATCGATGGTCTGTCCGAGATTTGCGATCATTCGAGTATTTTATTTCAGAGGAACACGTTTATTCTTGCTGATGGCCACGACATACGTACGAAGTGTCGAGAGAGATGGGGCATCTTCGCGTAATCAATTAGGAGTGGGTACGTATGTAATCCCGATAGGCTCGAGGCTCCACGTTTGGTTATCCACTTGTGCACGATTGCTGATTGCTCCGTATAGAGTGTTCGACACAAAGCTTGATTGAGTGCAAAAAAGACACGAATGACATTCGGTGGGGATCTACAAGAGTACTACATACGTACACCTCGCTCGACAATACGCATCAACTCGTGTAATATGAAATGCTGAAGTTTGCCGCCTTTTTACATGTTGCTGCTATTAATACTATAATACTGCTGTTGTACGAAAGCCGTACATACAAACGGCAAAAATGACAAATAGTCGTCGACGAAGCACGTTGCAAGGCAACCCAGACACACACCTACAGTAGTAGTAGCTACGCCGCTACGCATTGGGCTTTGGGGCAAGAACGACATGATCCGCCTGAAAAGCTCTTCTTGTTCCTCACTCGCCTTTGTGTGAAACTTGAGAGAAGCCGGAAAGAACTTACTCTTGCACATTCGGCACGTCACCGCCCTGGCGTGCATCAATCAGGCTGGCACACCGCCGTGCCCGCTTTTTTTCATACGTACAGCACTTCAAATTTTAAACTTGCAAAAAAAGTCGAGTGCCTGGTGCGAAACTCGAATCAGATTCCGAAAAATCGTCGCTCGTTCAGTCGCAGGGCATGGCCGCACGTTGCATCCTCCCGTCTGGCGTGACTCCTCCACCGTACGAGCCCCTGCATCTGTCCTCGCAAAACTCCGTACAAAAGTTCCGTTCCTACGTTATTTTACGAGTACTTCTCGAAGCTTGTCCGTCGTGTCTAAAGTGTCGGTTCCTCGTTGCTCTGGCTACCTGCGTCGAAACGGAACCAGACTGTCAGCTTTTCGGGCCCTGTGCCCCGTGCTTCGAAGCGCCTTCATATAATGTGGAACTCTTCAACCCGGCTTCAACCCAATACATACACTGGTGTACTGGCTGTCTAGGTGTCTGCTATTGGATTGCCTGCGTAACTCGCCGAGATGAGCGCGCTCCCCAATGTGTGGAGGACATCATGTACCCCCTTACTTGTGCTGCTACTGCTGTCGGTGCAACGAGGCTTCTGCGCTTTGACAGACACTGAGAAGGATTTCATCGAGGTTCCCTCTCCCGACAGCGCTCGAGAGTCTCTGCAGTTCATAACGTCGAAGCCCCATGTCGCGGGGACCCCGGGCGACCATGAGGTGAGAGAGAAGAGGGGGCGTGGCCACCTCCTCCCAGCAGCGGGTCGTAGGGAGGCTACCACTTGGTTGGTTTTCACGCCAGGTACTCTGCCGCTGTGCATGCGGGCTGTATGCCCGGTAGCCTTCACGAGAGACCTGAATTATTATACTGGATAAAGAATGAGAATCGACCCTATAGTCTCGAGTCTAGAGTGTCAAAGCGCCGCAGTTCTGCTCCCTCACCAGAAGTGAGCAGTACTACTCTGTTGTCGTGCTATTAATACCAGACTGCACTAGTACGGGGGACCATATTAAATACCTACCAGGGTACCAGGTAGGACCTACCAATATGGTACTCACAAAAACCTACCAGGTACCTGGTATATATTTCGCTATTTTCACTAACAATATTTGGTCCTGAGTACTATGGTCCCCCGTAATATTAATAACTGGCTGGTTGTGGCGATGAGAACAACACCAGCAGCAACAACGTGCGTACAGAGGAAGAGGGCGAGCAACTTCTCGACCTTCTACCTTGCGCAACGGCACCATACATAAAGCATTGCCTGCCTACTGCCGAGTGCTAGCTGCTTCCGCTCTCGTTCACCCACCCTGCTGCCCCTCCCTCCCTCCCTCCCTCCCTCCCTCCCCCCAGATGGCACAGTACGTCCACGACCGGTTTACCTCCGCTGGCGTCCCGCACGTCGAGATACAGCCGGTCGACGTCCTTCTGTCGAACCCGATTAGCAGCTCTCTCCAGCTGATCGACACCACGGTCTCGGCCTCGGACTCGGCAGCAGTGGTGTTCACGGCGACGCTATCGGAAGACGTGCTGGACCTCGACACCACGTCGGACACGTGGTACCGCAATCACACGTACAACGGGTGCGTGCCGCGTGCGAGCGAGTGTGTGTACATGCTGCATGCTGTTGGCATGTTGGCACCCTGCATGCGACTGCTGTATGCTTGGGACGGTAATACAGGACACCCAAGGGTAACCGAAAAAACAGCAGATTGAAAACGGAGCCACACCCGCCACCATGTTCCGAATTTAAAACGAACAATCAGGGCCCGTATTAGCGAAGATATTGGAAAAATCCAATTTCGAAAATAACATCCACTGCTGTAATTTGGATTTAATTTCGCCAAAAAAAAAACTGGTTTGCGTCCTATCCGGAAGGGTGAATGAAATATTTCTTCACATTTTTCTGACATCGATAATAACGCCGCACGTATCACAACGCCCAGCTGACAAAACTCCGACGAGAGCAGACAGAATATGCGTCGATGCTTGCGCGCCGCCGCCAACCTCTTTTTTTTGGCGGCGGAGGCGGCGGCGGCGGCGCAGGCTAGGAAGCTATCGCTCTCAGTGAAGTTGTGGTGCACGTGTTATCGACTCGGTCGTGATCATCGATGAGATCAAGAAATTCGCCGGTATTTGTGTCGTACCGCCGCGGGAAAAGCCTAACTTGACGGGAAAAAAAACGGCCGAATGTATAGGTTCGGTCTTTGTTATTCACGACCGGGGTCTGTGTGTACCCCGTGTACCGGTACCTGGTACCCTGGTATTTGATGCTGTACCATGGTAGGAGTATAATACCCATGGTTAAGCGTGTCAGGTACCGGTGTTAAATTCCTATGGTACCCGATCCGTACCGTACCATAGTTGTTCGCGTCGAAGTCTTGTGTGGCGGGACATCGTTCAGGCATTCGCCCCGCGCGAACACCGCCAAGCCGCGCCATTTAGGGAGAACGTTGTTTAGGCAGGGGTTTTAATATCTTGTGTGTGCTGTGTGCTGCCAATCGTCCGTGCGCACAGGAAACGCTCGACCTTCCTCTCTCGCTCTCCCACCTCCCCGCTCGCTTGATGCCGGCTCTGCCTGCCACTTTCCCGATGCTCCCACCCCCTGGCCGCCGCGCTCTGCCGCAGGTACTCTCCCTCTGGAGACGTGACGGCTCCCCTCGTGTACGCCAACTACGGCCGGCCGGAAGACTTCGACGCCCTAGAGGCGGCAGGCGTGTCCGTGGACGGCACGATAGTCATCACCAGATACGGTATAAACGCACTGTACTAGAGGAACTTGCCGTTGGCTCGAAGAAATCCGCTCTTCGCTCGAGTCGATCCGCCCTTTCGCTCGAATAGACAAGAGAGAAAACAAAAAAAATGAGAAAAAGTGAAGATATCGCAAGCATCTCGTTATATTTACTGTCTGAATGAATGGGAGAATCTACCTAAAACCGTGATTTCGAAGGAAACTCCGGAAAAAAGTAGAAGGCGCCGTCTGTATACTTACGTACGTACTTCGCCCCGCCTACCGTAGTGCAGCAGTGCAGCAGTAGCGGCGTCGCCGCACAAGGGTTGATTGCTTTCGCCGCGATTTTTGTCTGCGGCGGCGGGAAACGGGAGGTTTCGATATAGCAACTGCTCAAGCGGGCGATGCCGTCGTATGTAACCGACGGGCCTGGGGTAACCGACCCCTGGCGTCAAGCCTGACCTTGGCGGCTCGATGATAGCACAGGCTTGTAAGCTTCTTTTTTTTATGCACGTTCACGGGGGGGTTGCACAGCAGTACGCACCGCTCGCTGTACACAGCGCTGGTGTGGCATAAAAAAAGAACGCGGCAAAGACCTCGAGGTTGTGCCGACGAGCTCTGACGTCTTTGCGTGGGGCCTGATCCTGATCCAGACATAGCAGATGCGGCGAAATACAGTAGCCCCCCTTGTCGAACCTGCGGATCTCGTAGCCCGTTTCGCGACACAGAGTTCGATGTAAGCAGCTTACACGACGGTCTATGGTGGCGTGGTGGCACAATGCCGGGAAGGGGTTGACACCTCCGGACGCGTCGCGTGTCTCACAGTCGCATCCTGCTCACGGAAGGTCCGTCCTGCTGGTGAGGCGAGGCAAAGCCGAGTGTGTCCGTCATAAACCCGGTGTTTGCTTTTTGAGAGCATTGGGAGTCTATTAATAAGTACATCAAATTGTGTTGTGCGGGAGTGGGGCATTTTTTTTTGTTTCTCTGTCATCCATGATGATGAGCGCTTTGTAGTCACCGCTACCACAACGCACTGTCTGACCACGGGGCCGAACCAAACATACGCACGCCATCCAGAAGTATGGCTGTGTTAGCTCCTTCCCTCCCCGCCCCCCCCACGCCTCTCCTCTCGTCGAAGAAGGCTCCACAAAGTTCATACCGCGCAAAAATACCCCCGGCATTGTAGGGATTCGAGGGTCTATGGTCATACGACGGCGGCCCATGCATGATATCGAGTACCCCCCCTCCCGCTCCCCCTCCCCACGCAATGTGCCCAACCCAGGCGAGTGCTTCCGAGGACTGAAGGCGATGAACGCGCAGATGCGTGGCGCGCTCGGGACCATCATCTACAGCGACCCGGAGCAAGACGGCTCCAAGAAGGGGCCCACCTATCCCGACGGCGGCTATCGGCCGTCATCAAGCGTGCAGCGCGGCTCCGCCGTGTTTACCTCTCTCTGCGCCGGAGACCCCGCACGCGCCGCCTCCGCCAAGCCCGTGGAAGAGATCTGCGGCTTCTCGCAGGAGGAGCTGATTCCCGCGATCCCGGTCATGCCCATCTCTTACGGAGACGCGGAACCTCTTCTGCGCGCCTTGGAGGGCGCTCCGGCTCCCGAGGGTTTCCAGGGGGGGCTGGATTTTTTGTACACCGTGGGCCCCAGCGGGGGTGCAGCGGCGGTGCGGCTTGTGGTGGAAAATGAGGCTCACGTGGGGCCCGTGTGGAACGTTATCGGAACGATCCCCGGAACTCTTCCCGAGGACGAGGACCAGGCGATCGTTATCGGGAACCACCGTGACGCGTGGGTGTTCGGAGCCGTGGGTGAGAGGGGAAACGACGAGGGGGCGAGACGGGGGGGGGGGGGGGGGGGGGGGGGGGGGTAAATAGGCAGTCGCGCACCGCAAGTGTTGCCCTCACATCCACCAAGGGCACGTTACCCACGTGTTCCTTGGGCATCATCGCGACGTCGACCAAATGCTGTTATTTTTATGCGACGCGTGAAGTGTAGAGGTTTGTGCGCCCCCCCCCCCCCCTCGCACACGCGCGCGTGAGCGGCCGACGACGGCCGCCGGGGCGCGGCCCTGATTTGTCGGAACTCCCTTTGTCTTACGTTGAGGCGCGGGCCTCGATGAATTCGTTGTGTTCCTGGAAAACGTCCCCCAAGGCGAAAAGCTTTTCTTCCCTCGAAAGCGATGCCCCCGTGCGCCCCCAAACGATGCCCAAGTGTTCACACGTCGGACAGATCAGACGGGCCATCTACAGATAGATCATGTACAGATAGATCATCTACAGGTATATCATGTACATATAGAGCATGAACAGATAGAGCATGGACAGATATATCATGTACAGATAGATCATCTAGGTCTTAACCTGCTGATGTGAAAGGTTGTGCAGAATCTGTAGAGTACAGACCAAACACAGGGAACTATGTCCTACAGTAGGCCATGCGGGCTGTACGGCTCCCAGCCGGCAACATGAGCTAGATCATACAGATCAGGAATGTATGCATGTGCCCTAAAAATATCTGTAGATCATTCTTTAGGAACCGATGGTCTGTTCGAGGCGCGGATGGATGTCTTTACATTGGTCTCACGTCCTGAATCGACTTTTGCTACTAACACTGAAAAAAAACACACACACACACACGTAAATTATGCACTCCTTTTCTTTGTGCCTTTCCCCCTCGCGCCCGCGGCGACACCTGTACCATTTCCCTCGCAATCTCTACCTGCAACAGACCCGAATTCCGGCACTGCTGCCCTGATCGAGGTTGCTCGTGGGTTGGGCGTGCTTTTCAAGGGCGGATGGAGACCTCTCCGCACGATCGTTCTCTGCAGTTGGAGCGGCGAGGAGCTGGGGATGCTCGGAAGCACGGCGTGGGGAGAGGAAAACGCCGAGGTGAAAAGGCGGTGACAAACAAGATGGGGGCACGTATATATCGCACCGAAGGGTTTTCTGAGCCTCTTTATTTAAGGAACTCGATACTGCTATAAGTATTACCTGGAGTACTCTCGTTAATAGCAAGACATTAGTAAGTCAACCCAAAACTGGCTTTTGATGAAACGTGTAGAGTACGAGTAACCGAAAGCAGCGCATCCCCCCCCCCCCCCCTGGCCTAAGGTTGCTAACGAAAAATTTGGTCCCACCCAAACGGGATTCCCAGTGACACCGGGTGCTTCCTCAGTCGGGGAGCTCCGTCAGTCACAAAAATTGCCCCATAAGGCAAAAAAAAGTGCCACCTTTTTTATCTTACCACGCGTCGTAGGGCACCCCCCATCTCCGCCCACCTCCCCCCCCCCCCCCCCCCCCCCCTCACGGCTCACGGCTCAGTCACAAAAATTGCCCCATAAGGCCAAAAAAAGTGCCACCTTTTTTATCTTACCACGCGTCGTAGGGCACCCACCATCTCCGCCCACCTCCCCCCCCCCCCCCTCACGGCTCACGGCTCACGGCTCCGCCCCGTTGCGCGGTTGCACTCACTGGATGCTCATTGAAATCTTCTGCCATAAGTGGGGGGTCGTGCGGAGATGCTCGCTCGAGATGACGCCATGATGAATCACAAACATTTCTTTTTTGGGGGGGGAAAAAAAAAAAAGCCGAGAAAAGAAAGATGCACCTGTTCCATTTGAACCAAAAGTTAGGTACACACGAAAACGAAGTAAAAAGAGCACGCCACGAGCGGTGTTTTTGGCCATGAGTTGGTTACTGTTGTTCTTGTATGGTTTCGTTTTTTTGTCTGTTTGTCGTACTACTGCTGTAGTAGACTTGGCATGTCTTCTTGCTCCTCTCGTAGTTCGCGCTTACGCGATTGGCGCGGTTTGTTTTTCGGCGTGTCCCGGAAGCCGTTGATGCGGTGGCCGCATCTATTGGCGGCGATGGCTTGATTTTTTTTTTTTTGGTTTTAGGTGACTACGGTCGTGTTTGGCTGTGTCTCGTCTCCCTGAGTACAACGGGCGTGTGCAGGCTGGCTGGCCGGGGGGTGCAGGACGACGCCCTGCGATCGATGCGCCGACGCGCAGTGGCATTTGCCAGTCGAAGCGCCGCGAGTGCTTTTCGGCCGGTGCTCTCTCTCACACGGCAGAAGCGAGCGATCTGTGTCGTGCGAGAGGTTCTGTTGCTGGCGGGGTTTTTTTTTTCTCCAAGAGAAGAAAAATTTAGCCGTCGATCGGTTTGCCTCGCCAGGCAGGTCCAAGGTTAGCACGGGCCGCGCAGTTAGTTCCCGCTCGTGCCATTTGGAAGGCCATTTGGGAGAACGTTCTGGCGAGAGGGTGAGCTATTGTATGCGGTACCTATGATACCTGGTACGCAAGAGAGGGAAAAGGTGACCTCAAGGTTTCGATCGGTGGAGAGAGGAGATGCTACAGCAGCTGTGAGAGGGATACGTCGGATGGTTCAGAACCACGGGTGAGCGGGTGGCGTCATCCACGGTGGGCAGTCTTTCCCGTGGAAAGTACCCGCGCCTGACGAGCCAAAAACGTCCGCCTGCTGCTAGCTTGACCCCCCCCCCCCCCCTTCCCCCCTTGGTGCAAACATGTCTGCCTGGCCGGAGAAATCCCGACGTGCTCCGTCTCGGCATTGTAGCCATGCGAAGTTCTCGCATGGTCATACGACTACGGCCATGCACGATAATGAGTACACCCCCTCCCCCCCCAACACCCCCCTCCAACCCCTCTTGATCTGTGAAAACCCGATTTCTTACCCCATAAAGGGCGTTCTCGCGAAGGCGGCTGCCTACCTGAACGTGGATTCGGCAGTCAGCGGCAAACTTCTCCGAGTAAAGGCCACTCCCTCCTTAAGCGGTCTCGTCTCCGGGGCGCTCGGCGACGTCGAAGACCCCGCCTCGGGCAAAACGCTCCTCGAGGCCTGGTCCGGAGACCTGCAGATGCTCGGATCGGGTTCGGACTACGCCGGTAAGTGAAAAAATGGCATTTATATACGTTTTGAGGGGATAATATGTACGTGGCCGAAAAGAAAAGAGGCGAGAGGGGCGTGAAAGAGGTTGGTTCTTCTTGGCCAGAGGCGCGTTTTTTATTTGTACGCTCTGACTGGCTCGTGGACCGAGGGGCAGCGCAACCTGTTGTTGAAGCTCCCCGCCCCACGGATCAGTTTTCGTCGACGCTTTGTCACCCGTATGCGAGAAAGTCCGGCCCACAAGCGGTTCTTCATACTTCCGTGCGACTCGCCGAACACCTCACGACGCTTCGCGCTTGTTGCAAGCAATGTCTGCCTTGTCGATGAAAACCTGTCGCGCTCCGTCCCAGCTTTGTAGGGGTGCGAGGGTCTATCTGTGGCCATACGACTACGGTCATGCGTGACACGACGACACCCCCCCCCTCCTCCGTCTCGAAGGGGATGCGTAGTCAATGGTCAGAACACTACTGCGGCAACAAATGAGTCGCCATCGAGTACACCCCCCCCCCTCCTCCTCCCCTCTCTTGGAAAGGAGCTGTCTTCCTCTGCGTGCGTTGCGCTCACGCCTTCAGGGTGGTCTCTCTTCTCGTTCCGTTTCGGCATAGGTGGAAGGGTATGACCAGCTCCTGTCGGCTTGGGTGGGTCGATTGGTGCCGTTTTACCTCGCTTCCATCGCTGGCCCTGCCGCTCTGCTTTCGAGCTTAACTCTTCTACCACCGCACTGTGCAGAAACATGTACAGTAGATTCACTAACCATATATGTAACTACTGTAGTTCACACCTAAGACGGACAGATCATGATCTATCTATCTATCTATAGTAGATCCTCCAGTTCCTCACCTGCCGTTGTGAGAAGTTGTACGGAATCTGCCTTATAGGGTAGATCCAGCCCAGGAAGCGGGTGCTACTGTAGTATAGAATAGTAGATCATACGGGTCCCACCCGGCAACATGAGCTACAGTAGATCGTTCTACAGCAGCAGATCGGGAATAAATCTGCCTTGAAAGGTCTAGATCATGAGCTGTGGGAATCGATGACCTGTCTGGGGTGTGCGAAAAGTTTGTCCCCGATGCCGGAGGGAGTGCAGTCCTGAAGGCGTTTCTGTTCTCCCTGCCGGGCACACGTGGAAGACACAAACATGACGCTGCCCGAACACCGCACGTCCGAATGTCTCCGAAGGGGAACCTTGCATAGATATATATAATTTCCTTCGCGACGGCTGTGAGCGAAGCCTTCGCTTCGGATTTCGTCTTGAGTTTAGGCTGGGACTCCAGACGCCTTCGCTTTCCTGGCTTCGTGCTTGCTTTTTCGACCGCTTTCCATGAGAGTCGCGCTCGCCGGGCTCCGACGGGTGTTCCCCAATGCGCGCATCTTGGAGTCTCGCGCCACCGACGAGCTCGGCGACCCCGAGCTCGAAGGATCTTTGCCAGGGCGAGGAGACACGGAGGTTATATTTTCTTCGTTCCTGGAGATTTTTGTTTCGCTGCTGTTGCTCCGCGAAGATCTTATTGTGACAGACTCGATCTTAGCTTATTTTCTGTCCGAGATTCGGTCTCTCGGCCTTGCTGATGCTACCGCTTTCTCCAGACTCCCTTGCTTTGCCGGCCGCCATCGGCCTGATCGACCCCCTCGGTCTTGCCTTACCCGGTGGCTGCCTTCCCTTGCCCCTCTCTGTTCGCGGAACGACTACACGCGCCTTCTCGAGGTATCGCGCCGTTCTAGGTACCAGATCGTTGCATATCCGGGTGATTTATTGAGTGTTTTATATTTTTATCGCGTCTTCTGTTTTCGCCGGTGGAATGAAATGAAGGTTGTCGGGGAATATGAATTCGGCCGAGTGTTGTGAGTTCGATAAGAAAAAACGACCAATCTTATCAGGTGGTCGTACATGCTCGGACTGTCTACTGCTGCTGTAAGGTCTGATCTCTGGAGGCGCATTGAAATAAGAGTACGAACAACTACAGCAGCAGCAGTACAGTAGTTCAGAGGCGTTCTATGATACCTCTACTATGTGTTTTCGCCGGTCGAGTTGAATGAAGGTTGCTGGAAAGTCGGCCGAGTGTTGTGAGTTCGGTAAGAAAGACCGACCAACCGCATCGGAGGGTATCATACGTGGTCGTACCTTCTCGGACTGGCTACTGCCGTAAGGTCTATCTCTGGAGGCTTTTAGAGATACGAGTCCTACTACGGCAGCATCAGTACATTTGTTTAGTGGCGTTCTACTTCTCGTAGGTACAAAGCGAAATCAAATATCAATAACAAGCGCGCCCAATGAGCGTGTCTGACATATTAATATCACGGAGCTTCCAGAGTAGAGAGTTTCAATCGCTCAATCAATCGGTCGCCCTCACTGCAGACGTTTTTCACTTTGAAAAAAACAAACGTATCCAGATGGGAGGTATTTACTAAAGAAAGGGGAGATACTGATCCGGTTTAAAGATACGATCTTTCGTACCGTTATAAGATGGTATGATGTTCGGCTGTGCCATTTTCTGATGAAAATCGCGTCAAGTTGTTTCGGCGAGCACTACTGGAGGTAGTCGAGGGTTGGAAACTGCTCGCTTCGACTGCAAGTACTCGCAGTATGTCGGGGTTTTGTGCTGCTGTAGCTGCTGCGTGTGCTACACGTACATCCAACCTGAATATTTCGGGATTCACACTGAGAATACTGTCCATGTCAGCAGTACTTTGCGGCTGTTCTGTATTGCCGATCGATATGAGGTATCAGGTATCAGGTGCTCGGTACTGCTCATACTCGCAGCATCTCGACTACTGTCTTTTCTCAGGATTGAGTGCGATAATGCGCGTACAGTACTCGTCCTCTTCCCGCAGTAATTTAGGCATGTACTGCAAGTTGTTGTCTGCTGCGATGCCGTACGTACCGTTGCTGCTGTTGTGCTGCTGCTGGTGTTGCGGCTGGGTCCGCACAGCAGCAGCTGCAGCAACCGACCGCAGCAGCAGCAATGCCTGGTTCTACTCCTGCTGCTGCTGTTGCTGCTATTTTTTGCTGTTGTGCCGCTGCTGCTATCGCTTCCATGGGCGGGAGAGGCCATATCTTCTGCACAAGCGTCGTTGGAAGTAGGTACAGCTCGCCGTAGGTAGGTGTGGTATCGGCGTGGGTATTGGGTACTTGGCAACTGGGCAAATAAAGGGCAGCAGTACCATCGTAAACAAAATCAAAGTATTCTCAGTTCTGAGATACGAAGTATATGACAAACCTCTCAGAACTGCGCTGCCTTCTTCCCCGTTCAGCAACAACTGAGTTCCCTAGTATCGATTATTTCCTGGCCCGTACGACTGATAGACGGTCCTGATTCTTGTACTTCAGAGTAGATGGCAGAAGAAAGACGGCAATAATAACGTCGCAAAAAAATGCCCTAAAAGTTGGTCTATAATGCGAGTGAGACAGATCCAAAACTGAGAACTGGCACTCGACATCGCCTTTTTCCTGCACCACTTGGCATTGACCCGATCCTGTTCGTAACAAGATCGAGGGGTGCGTTTATGTCAACTCGCTTAAAAGTATTCACGACTTGGCGCTGAGGTATCTTTCCCTATCCGGAGCATGGGTGCCGGCACCCATGCGGATCCCTTGTATATATATATTTAGAAGCGTGTATGTGGTCAGGGTGCCGTCATCGTGTCCTTGTTCGTTATAATAAACCTCCACAAAGAGCACGGCAGCATAAACAGCCGCGGGTTCACAACAAAAACTCCCCGGTCAGAGCACGCGGACGCGTTTCGCTTCGGTTTCTTCTTCACGCCTTACTGTAGTATCAAAGCATCGCTGCCTTTTTGACCAAATCGCCAGTCTTGAACCTTTGCCCTACACCGCAAAAAGAATAATCCCACGCTAAATCCACGTAGTTTTCAACCCAAAAGGCGGTAGCAGTTCTAAAATGGGATTGATTACCACCCGCCCTGCCTGCCTGCCTGCCTGCCTGCCCGCCCGCTTTTTTCTTTTGACGCAGTTTTCCTGGACCATCTCGGCATCGCCACGGTGGACTTCGAGTTTCAGGAGGACGCAGAAGCGGAGTACGGCGTGTGTAAGTTGGGAACGAAGGAAGGAGTCAGTCGGCTGCCCGCGCGCGCGTGGGCATGTGTATGTCATACCGGTATATGGACAAGCGGGCATCCGAAGTCGATATTTTTAAAAACCTGAGTCTTTGTTGGTGTTTTGACGTTCACGGTGTTGGCGTTTGGTGGTGGCGGTAGCTGTGGCGGTAGCTGTGGCTGTCGTCGGCGATGCGTCCCGCGACAAAAGAGTATGTGTTGCTCCGGTTTGGCACTTTCACGAGAGCCTACGATACAAATGCCATATATTTAAATGAATCCATACCACGTACTACAGTATTAATAGTAGTTATGACATTTGATCACTTTTCGCCCATGTACGAGGCACACGGTATTGGCGGGTGTTTGTTGTCGTATCCGAGGTTTTGTCCCGTAGGTATATAGGCAGTGCCGTATGCGTGCGTGGAGCTTATCGAGACTGTGGACGCCCTGGGCGGGAGTGTCGGACTCTCGCCCGTTCCCTGCTACTACCCAAAGTTAGAGAGCCTTCTGTATAATTTTTCAACGCGCACGTAGGGGTTAAGAGTCTCTGTGCGATGTCACCTTCGGAGCGGCTCGGTCTACGACTGCTGCGTTCCGGGTGTGTGTACCCTGTAGCATTGAAAACATCGTACAACTGCGAATAGAGTTGTGCCTGTGTTGCGTTCCTGTTTGGGAAATGTTCCCGAGGCGAGTGCTGGCAGGGGGCCCACGTAGAGAGAGGCTTGTTATGATACGCGCCGAATTTTCCCTGACGGTGCCTTCTCTGCCTAGGACGGAGTATGTACCTATCGTCCGCTTGCTCTCGCTGTCGTTGCGTTCTCTTCTTCGTGTTCACACAACACCAGAGATGCGATTGTTCGTGCTCGAAACATGGTGGAGATCGTTTTTTGGGGATTCAGTTCCCCCCTTCCGTTCACATATTGCAGCCTTGAACGATAGGGACGATAGGACTTGTCCTCTTCCCTTGTTCTTGACACGCGCAGCCGGCCCCCTGTTTCTTCCATGTAGTATGCCAAATAAACTAGTCAAATTGAGCGTATCTGCCCCCCTTGCGATGTCATTGACCAAATGACCAAGGCAAGCAACAAACGAGTACCTGGTATTTACACCCGCTCCCCCCCCCGCCCCTCTCCCCTCTCGCGTCCTCGGACCTTCCTGTCCTCTAGACCACTCCATATACGACAGCTTCAGCTGGGTCGAAACGTACGGCGACCCTGGTTTCCGCTACTTCCAAGCGGCCGCCCGCTTCTGGGGGTTGATGACGCTCCGCCTGGCCACCTCCGACATCCTTCCCTTCGACCCCACGATTCAAGCGGCCGCTCTGGAAGAGTACGTCACCGCCCTCTCCCCAGCAGCAGCAGCGGCAGGAGAGAACGAAAGCGCGGAATCGGTGAGGACCGCCGCGACCGCGAGCCTCCTCTCTGAGATCGACCTAGCCCCGCTCCGGGAAGCGGTCGCCGCCTTCCGAGCTGCCGCGGACGCGGTACGATCATGGGTAGACGCCTCCGCGAACATGAAAACCATTCCGGTTTCGCAAGCAGCAGCAGCCAGGGCGGTACTTTTGCGTGGAGCAGAGCGGTTTCAGGGTCGGCGGCCGCCTGGTGGTCCAGGAAGCGACGGGGTCAGCCGCAGCGGCGGCGGCAGCGGCAACGGCGACGTCGAGGTATCGGAGGGAGCCTCGGAGACCGAGGGCTTGACAGACGGGGGGAGCGTGAAAGACCTGAACGAGCGCTTGTCTATGACGGAGCGCCGTTTTCTGTCCGAGGAGGGACTGCCCGGACGCCAGTGGTTCCGGCACGTGCTGCAGGCGCCTGGGCTATACCTGGGGTGAGGGCACGGCGCGACGAGGTGTCGCATCCGCTGCGTCGGCCTACATGAACGTGCTGATTTTTTTTGTTGCCATATACCTGGTACCATAGTGTTGGCCGGTCGAGACAGGCCAAAAGAGAGTGAAATGAGGGGCAGGAGTTTGGGGGAAGAAGGGGGGAATGGGGGGGAAGGGGGGGGGGGGTCCTCTGGCCTTTTTCGAACATGGGGAAAGGGGGTCACGCCCTAAAAGGCGCGCGTGGATGGCGTGAGGAACGCGATCGCACTCCTTTGTCAATGCCTGTCCTTTAGCCTTGCTGCAGTATACGGTCAGGGAAGCTGTTCCCGACCCCACAATGGTGTCCTCTCGGTGGCAGCGCTGCCACGCGGCGCTTGCCAACTTCTTTTTTGCTGCAGCAGGGTGCTGATACCCCCCTCTTGGTGCACAATCGATGTCTGCCTGGTTGGTGAAAACCTGACGTGCTCCGTCCCGGCATTGTAGGGATGCGAAGGTCTATGGTCATACGACCACGACCATGCATGGTAAGAATACACCGCCACCACCACCCTCGCTGCATGCCAACCGAAACAAACGTCGCTTGGCGTTCTTCCTCAAGGTGTGTATCCCCCCCTCGCGCACAGCGTTCGCTCGTCGCAGGTATACAAGCGGCACGTAATTTGGCACTTTTTGTGCGCCTCCGTCCCTCCCCCTGCGTTCCCGTTCGAGTCGCTTTTCTTGAAACGTACGTATTATATATGCCTCTGCAACATCAGCCCCGCGGTGCGTCAGCTTTTGTCCTCCTCTTTCACCATCCGCTTCGAAGTCCTGCAAGTACATGTACAGCATTACCGCCTCTCACACCTTGCTTTTGTCCGCCCGGCTTGGCGCCGGGAACTGTTACTACACATACATGTATATGTGTTTTTTTCCGACAGGTATGCCGCCGAGTCTTTCCCGGGCATTACCCAGGCGCTTCGCGACGGGGACGAGGCTTTGGCACAAGCACAGGTGGCGGTGGCGTCTGGTTGCATCAACGACGCGGCGGACTTCCTTTCGGGAGGCAGCGTTGGCCCAGGGGCACCACGGCAGGGCGCGTCGGAGCGGGACGCCGCCACAAGAGCGGCGGAGCCGTGACCGGTCTTCTGCTCTTGAATTTCCGACCCATACGAGGCGTGCCCCGGCGGTAGATATTGTGTTGAGTTGCGCCTTGTTTAACCCTTATAGTACCGCAGTCCCGTTTTGGGGACAAACTACTTGGAAGTTGATTGGATTGTCCCCAAAACGGGACTGCAGTTCTAAAGGGGTTAAGCGCAGGCAGTAACCACAGACGAGGCTCCTCTACGTAGTGAGGACCCAGCCAGGGGAACGCAGATCCCTCCAAGCGAAAGAGTCTCAGAGATTTTTCGGGAATCGACGGTATAAGGAGGCGAGAGAGGTATGTATTCTTCCGTGCCTTCGCCGGTATTTACGTAGAATAAGCTGCCTGCCCTCGGAGGGGCTGGTTGGTGTGTTACATAATAAGGAAAAATCTTTGCGCACGATATGTGACGTGATTTGTGTGGAGTTTTTTGTTTTTTGTACTATGCTGTGTCTAGAGTTTTTTGGTGGTACATTGCAACGTCTCTGCGGCCGGTGGCGCGGACACGTCTTTTTGTAAGTGCTATCTGTGCCCGCGCCCTCTGTAGGGTTTTAACAATCCCCCTTGTCATGAGAGCCTGAAGGATTGTGCGGTGGATGTTCGCAAGCCGACGCTCGGCGCTTCTGATATTTGGTCCATCATACACCTGGAAAGCGCTTGCAGAGTTTATGGAAACACGTTGAAGAGCGTGTGCGTCACGCTTGCGGAGTTGATGGGGAAATATATTCAAGAGCGTTCGTTTCGCTCGCTACCGTGGTCTCTAGTGCTGCCGCCGCGTCTGTCACGGTTGCGTTGTTGCCACCAATGGAGCGTGTGCATATATTGAAGTCTGTCATGTTTATCTAGAATGTGGCATTTTCTGTAGCACTTGGGGGACATGGCATGACATGCTGCCGGCACCCCCTCCCCCCTGCCCCCACCCCCCAGTATTTGTTTTTGCTCCCGTTATTATCAGATTGTTTACACCCGGCGTCGATGACATGAGGGTAGAAGAACCAGCCGTTGCGATAAGGCTTGCTTCCCCGCCTCCCTGCCATAACCTCGCACGTGGAAATGACGACGTCTGCGGTAAAGCGGGTTCGTATTTATTGGCGCTTGCCAGGTGATGCGTTCAAAGGGGTCCCCTAGTGGATTTGTTTTTTGTTCTGTTTGCTGGGCGTTCTTTTTTCACAGGCGTTGTTGGTAATAACGAAAATAAACGATCAGCCGAGACTTCCAACGAGAGGGAAGCAGTCACGGGAGGTTTCACGCACATATCGTCTCACTAGTTTGCCCTTGTTATATGGTAAGCACTGCTTCGATTCGCACGGCTTACCGCGGCAGTGTCGTGGGACCACGCAGCACGGCATGTGAGGCCGGTCATCATCAGGCACGCCGCCGGTTCATTTTTTTTTCTGCATGTTGCACGATTTTTCATTTCAGAGATGTGGTGGTTGACGGTCACGAAAATCTATGCGATCAGCCAAGACGTTGGATGCGGGGCAAGCGTTCAAGAGAGGCTTTGTGCACATATGTCTCCCCAGTTTCCCCTGTTGAAGGGTAAGCACTGCTATGATGAGCACGGCTTACCGCGGTGGTGTCGGCGAACCACGCAGCTCGGCGTGTGAGACCAGTCACTAGGCACGCTGCCGGTTCAGGTATTTGTTTTTTTTGTAACGGTATGTGGTCCACAGCAACATGCACGCGGAAGTCACCGTCGTGAACAGACCGTCCGTTTTTGGTTGTCCTTTGTTGAAGACCCGACATATGGTGTACTTGAGTGTGCAGAGAGAGAGATCGCCTGGCAACGGTACTGCTTTGGGGCTTTGGATTGCCCCTCGCGTGATTCAACCACCTTTGGAAGTATTCGTGCCGAACCCGCGTACTTGCAGCCGTCGGCAAGACGGGGCGAACCGCACGGATGCGTGATTGCGTTTGACGTGTAATATGGTTGCGTTTAGCGCACCAAGTACTGTAGGGCCGGGCGTTCTACTTGAACGAGCTGCCAAGCAAGACAGCACAATCCCCCCACCCCCCACTCGCTCGACACCTCACGTTTCGATTTGCGCTTGGTGAGAGCAAAATGTCTGGGTCGGTGAAAACCCGACGTGCTCCGTCCCAGCATTGTGGGGATGCGAGGGTCTATGGCCATACGACTACGGCCATGAATGACAAGAGTACACCCAACTCCACTCCCCCTCGCGCTTGCACACGTAGAACGCTCGTGGGACAAGGAAGTAAGCGAAACAAACGCCAAGAATTACTCCACACGTATACAACAGGCTCTCCGTCACCCGAACGAACCCCTCTTGGGGTTTAGGGAGGGGAAAATTCTCGTTAAAAAGTGACGATTTCAGCAACCAGCACAGGCAACAACTGCGTGATTGGGCGGGGGTGATGCAATTTTGGCGTCCGTGTTACACGATGCAAGGAGTCGTATATACGGCACGTGGGTGCAGCATGGTCCCACCCACCCGTACTGCTTGCTGGGCGCTGTTACGCAGCTCGTTCGTCGACGGTTGATAGCACCAAACTTATTTACCATTGCTTTGGTCGCTGTCTTCGGAGGGTCCCTGTGTGCAGGTCGAGCCGCCTAAGGCTCTCTCGACACGGCGCGAGCATGACGCTGCTGCTTCAAGCGACAAACCCATACGCGACGGTTAAGAAGATGTCAAACTATCGTACGCAAACCTAATAATCACTGGCTATATAGAACATATTTGTACATCTCCACGCAAGGTTCATCCGCACGAATCACTGACTCTCGCTGGTATGGTGTCGAACCTCTCCCCCGTATCCGCACTTTGACGACGGTAGCTTACTCTCCGTACGTGAGTCGTGCCACAGCCCGAGCGTGGATTAATCTGTCTACGGTTGTGGTTGTCCTTACAGCAACGAATCTGATCCACGGTTGGCATCGTACAACTCCGAAAAAAACATCATAACGGACCTTCAACAACTCCGAGCCACGAATTGCCGTGCAAAGTTAACTAAATTCGCACCAGTTGGGGGCGTAGCGCACTATTAATGGAGTGGAAACGCCGGTCACGCGGGAACGCTACCATGGGTCAAGAAATGGCAAAATCAGTCCCCAATCAGGTACTTTTTCTCCGTGTGCGTGTGGCTTGTAGTGCGGCGTACGTGCGGCGCTGCGGGCCACGCTCTCGTGGTCCCGACTGAGCGGGGATATCGAAATTATGCCGCCATGGGTCGGGGGCGAAAATAACCGCGTGCGCAGCAAGCAACGAGGCGATACCACACAGGGTACGGGGGGCATCATCCAGCAATATACACATCCACATTATTTCACTGTAGTAACAAAACGGTGACGCCCCTTTTTTTTACGAAACGTTACTGCCAGTACAGTCAGTAGCGGTATAATAAAGAGCACGCTCTTCAAGAAAAGAAACGGTTGGTTTCGGACGCGACGGCTCTGTTCGCATATAAAGGATAGACCACTAAGCTACTCAGTCAGCGCTGACTGAGTACGAGCTCAGCGGTAATACGACGTCCGACGGGACTCGAACCCCGGACCTCTTTTGTTCGTGTATAAAGGATGGACCTCTGAGCTACACAGTCAGCTGCTGACTGACTGAGTAGCTCAGTGGTCTCTCCTGTAGAAACGAACAGACCCCTCCTTCGAACGCGATGTCGTCGCCCTTTAGGTTGACCTTTTCCAACTGAATTGTTGAAATCAGCACGGCGGAGTCCATGGCGTTCAACCAAATTCGGCACATCCACAAATAAATACTCCTCCGTTGCTGCATCGAAGCACGGGGGCCGCACAGACAGGCGTTCAGGAGCGGTGGCGAGAGGGGGGGGGGGGGGTGTACTCGATAGGAGATATGTACTCGATCTCGTGCATGGCCGCAGTCGTATGACCATAGACCCTCGCATCCCTACAATGCCGGCGAGGGGGGGGGGGGGGGGGGCTACTCATGATCTTGCATGGCCGTAGTCGTATGACCATAGACCCTCGCATCCCTGCAATGCCGGGACGGAGCACGTCGGGTTTTCACCGACCAGGTAGGCATTGCTTGCACCAAGCGCGAAGCGCCGTGAGTTGTTGGACGAATCGCGTGAATGGCGAGCTGAATCCTTTTAAGAACCACTCTACAGGCAAAAATTCCTGCATATAGATGACAGCGTCAATTGATTGATTTAATTTATGGTGTGGCCACTTCCAGAGACAGCAATGTGGGTTCACTATGTAACTGCCTCGTGGGTGTTTTACCAGGGTACTCGATATATCATGCATATCCGTAGTCGTATGGCCATAGACCCTCGGATCCCTGCAATGCCGGGACGGAGCACGTCGGGTTTTCACAGACATTGCCTGCACCAAGCGCGAAGCGCCGTGAGGTGTTCGGCGAATCGCATGAATGGCGAGCTGCATCCTACTAAGAACCGCGTGCGAGGCGGACTTGCACATGGAAAGCAGCTTTTAATGAGTCAATTCATTTTCCGGTGTGGCCCTTTCCAGAGACAGCAATGGGGGTACTATGTAGCTGCCTCGTGGGTCCTTTACCGTAAACACTACGTGATGCGATAATTCCCCTTGTTGTGCGGAAAGCACATGTTCTCCACCCCGCACAAACGATCTACGTACAACCCGATCGCCAGTCGTGACCGACCACCATAAAAACTAGAGAAAAACTGTTTCGTGGTTGTCCAGCTCAGGTAGTGAGCGGCATGCTTTACAGCGTCGTCGTCAACCGACGTCAACCCGACCTATACATATAACGTATATATATGGGGTGGCTGGGGGGGGTACTCGATAGGAGAGATGTACTCGATCTCATGCATGGCCGTAGTCGTATGACCATAGACCCTCGCATCCCTACAATGCCGGGACGGAGCATGTCGGGTTTTCACCGACCAGGCACACATTGCTTGGACCAAGCGCGAAGCGCCGTGAGGTGTCCGGCAAGTCGCATGAAGGGTGAGCTGCATCCTACTAAGAACCGCTTGTGGGGCGGACTTGCATATGGATGACAGCTTCGATGAGTTAATTTAATTTCCGGTGTAGGCACTTCCAGAGACAGCAACGGGAGTACTATGTAACTGCCTCTTGGGTGCCTTACCTTGAGAACACTACGTGATAGGATCAATTCCCTTGTGCGGAGTAAAGGTTATTTACCTCGCACAAATGAGCTAACTCGGCAACCACAGCTGTGGGCAACCGCCAAAAAAAAACAAAAAACGGTACCCTGGTTGTCTAGCTTGTTCGTTTAAAAAGGATAGACCACTGAGCTACTCAGTCAGCGCTGACTTCTTTTGTTCGTTTATGAAGGATAGACCACTGAGCTACTCAGTCAGCGCTGACTGAGTAGCTCAGTGGTCTATCCTTTATCAACGAACAAAAGAAGTACCTTTGGGCTCGATACGGCCTCCCGCCGATAACATCCTCCGGGGTTGATCAAGCCCCTAATCAGCGCCTGGTTTTTCCTTTATAAACGAACAATAGAAGTCCGGGGTTCGAGTCCCGCCAGACGTCGTATTTCCGCTTTTTCTGCCGTGGGTAGAAAAAGGGAAATCAGGTGGAGAGAACCACGATAAAAGAACACTCGACTAGAGAGTCGAAAGTGGAGTGAACCACTTGAGAAAAAGAACTCACGAATAGGGAGGGGGACAATATGAAGGAAAAACGAGGCGCTGATTAGGGGCTTGATCAACCCCGGAGGATGTTATCGGCGGGAGGCCGTATCGAGCCCAAAGGTACTTCTTTTGTTCGTTTATAAAGGATAGACCACTGAGCTACTCAGTCAGCGCTGACTGAGTAGCTCAGTGGTCTATCCTTTATAAACGAACTAAGTCAGCGCTGACTGAGTAGCTCAGTGGTCTATCCTTTATAAACGAACATAGCTCACGTTCTGAGCGGCACGTTTTACAGTGTCGTTGCCAACCGACGCCAACCCAACCTATATAAAACAGGGGGGGGGGGGGTTACTTGAATATCATGCATGGCCGTAGTCATATGACCCCGGGGGGGGGGGGGGGGGTGAAAACGTGGTTGCTACTTTCAGTTGTTATCCTTTCTTGCGGAAACACGTGCTGTGGGAACGTCAAGGCCGATTGCAACCCGTGAGGCTCGTCGCGACAACCCGGGGCTGGCCATGGCATGTTCGTTTACAACGGTTAAACCACTGATCTATGTTCGTTTTATAAAGGATAGACCACTGAGCTACTCAGTCAGCCCACTGAGCTACTCAGTCAGCCCACTGAGCTACTCAGTCAGCGCTGACTGAGTAGCTCAGTGGTCTATCCTTTATAAAACGAACAAAAGAAGTACCTTTGGGCTCGATACGGCCTCCCGCCGATAACATCCTCCGGGGTTGATCAAGCCCCTAATCAGCGCCTGGTTTTTCCTCCATATTGTCCCCCTCCCTAGTCGTGAGTTCTTTTACTCAAGTGGTTCACTCCACTTCCGACTCTCTGGTCGAGTGTTCTTTTATCGTGGTTCTCTCCACCTGATTTCCCTTTTTCTACCCACGGCAGAAAAAGCGGAAATACGACGTCTGGCGGGACTTGACAAACCTCACTTCCGACTCTTCTCTGGTCGAATGTTCTTTTATCGTGGTCCTCTCCACCTGATTTCCCTTTTTCTACCCACGGCAGAAAAAGCGGAAATACGACGTCTGGCGGGACTTGCGACAAGTCCCGCCAGACGTCGTATTTCCGCTTTTTCTGCCGTGGGTAGAAAAAGGGAAATCAGGTGGAGAGGACCACGATAAAAGAACACTCGACCAGAGAGTCGGAAGTGGAGTGAACCACTTGAGTAAAAGAACTCACGACTAGGGAGGGGGACAATATATATATGAAGGAAAAACCAGGCGCTGATTACGGGCTTGATGAACCCCGGAGGATGTTATCGGCGGGAGGCCGTATCGAGCCCAAAGGTACTTCTTTTGTTCGTTTTATAAAGGATAGACCACTGAGCTACTCAGTCAGCGCTGACTGAATAGCTCAGTGGTCTATCCTTTACAAATCGAACAATCTACTCAGTCAGCGCTGACTAAAGTAGCTATCACAGTGGTTTCACCTACATATAAACGAAGATGGCAGCCCATGGCAAGCCCAGCCGCAGTGCCGCTGTTAGCCGCGGGTTGCCATGGTGATTGCCCTGGGTATATTCCAGGAGAACGCCAAATATTAATACCTGGTACGAAGTATTAATGAGAAGGAAGGAGCAAATACAGCAAATAGAGTAGATAAGCTGAAAGTTGGCACGGAAGGGAGGTAGACTTGGTGCATGGGTTTCCTTTTGTTTCCGAGGTTTTCTTCTTTTTTCGGGAAAGTTATGAGTGATCCATGTTGAAGATCATGCTGCACATTGTCTGATGGCAAGAGGAATAATAATCAACACCAGGTATTTAATAGTGTGCATCCGTGTTCCGGCCAGCTCCCCAGCAGTACTGTAGTACGTAGTACGTGAAGTACTATTAATATCAATACTATCAATACTACTAGTTGTTTGTGTGGTTCGCGATTTTTTTTTCATCTTGGTAGTAGTGCTGGACTTCGCGTACTCCTGTCCAACAGCAGTATTGCATTATTATGATACCTCTGGAACCAGGGTGTTCTAAAGAACCTCGCGAACCACGGCACCTTCGTATCTTCCCTGCGATTCAATTCCTCGGAAATCCGGGTTCTTTTCCGTCCCAACACAAAACCATTCGTCGCGTCTTTGGTGACGTCGCAGCTCAGCCGCTATACAGTACCAGTATGTTTGTACAACAGCAGTTCTCACGTCGACCTTGCCGGTCGATCTTCTCGTGTTTTCTTGCCCAGTTGGATTATTACGAGTCGGCCTGGCCAGGCCATCGGTCGTGTGGTGGCCCGGCCGGCCTCTATATTATGGGTGAGACATAATTACCGGTGTATCGACTCATTCACACGTATGTATGTATGTGATGACGTTCTTAATAATGGTGTACCACCACTCACTGCTGCTTGCTGTAATTTCTGCGATCTGCATGGGTCCAACCTGGTGCGACAGTATGACGGTATACTCCTCCTACGAGCCCGTATGTATACTGCTTGTACCGCGCCGGATACAGCAAGATAGCAAGATACATAATATCTCGTATCAATAGCAACACATACCCCCCCCCCCCCCGTGTCACCCGTTGGCATGAATTTCCTAGCCGACTTTCTCCTGAACGAAACAAGGCAAGAAAGAAGAGGTGCATGCATGTCTACTTTGTTTTTGTTTTCTCTTTGATTGTTTCTTTTCGTTTCCCTATTTCATAGATTGTGTATGTCGTGTCTGTCGTATCTATTAATAGTATGATGACATGGCATTGCATTGCACACTGCAGTGCTTACTGCATACCAGGTACGTGGCAACGTAGTACCTCTGTGCGTGTGTGTTCTTCACATTAAACCGTTCTTTGTACCCGTCGACATCCACAGCACAACCAGTGTCCGTGCCGATTCTCCAATCCTAGAAGAGATACAAGTTCTGTGGTCACAAAGCTACGCCACAGAGATACTACGTTGCCACGTGTGCAGTATGCACTGCAGTGGGCGATGCAAAGCCGTGTCATCATACTATTAATAGATACGACAGGCACGACATACGCAATCTATGAAATAGTGAAACGAAAGCTTTGTGACCACAGAACTTGTATCTCTTCTAGGGTTGAAGAATCGGAACGGACACTGGTTGTGCTGGATGTCGAGAAATAACGGTTTAATGTGAAGAACACGCACACTCCAACAAAAATGGTGGCGGTGGCTATATATACTGGTATATGCGAAGACCTCGATCTCGATCGACGAGATATTTCCTCCTTTATTATAGACAGACGCATCGCTATGTATGTGGAGAAAATCTCGCACGTATGTGTCACCGCGGTGTATCGTGTTTGTACCGTACGTACGAGAGGTCCGGAGTCCCGGCCACGCTTCCACTGCAAAAAAATGAGGCCGCTTGCTTGCTCGATTGAACAGCTCTGATATGCGCACCACACACAAGCAAGCAAGGGGATCATCAACAAGAAGAGGCGACGACAGCGAAGGAAATATCAAACATTTACGCTCTCCACCAACAAGAAGAGTCAGCTAGCTGCTGTTGTTGGAGCAGAAAAAAACGATGCCGTCGACTTGTAGGCTGTGCCTTTTTTGCTCGAGCTGACGTCAAGGGTGTCGGTCGTAGTGACGATAGATGGTGGTGCTGGCACAGAAGAAGCGTCTCGAGACAGGAGCTTATTCCTCTTTTTGTTCGCGAAAGACTTCGTACGATGTGTACGGCGGTGTATACGTATGATACGTACGTACATCTGGTTCGGCATTGGTACGTCACGACATGGCACAAAATTATTAAACCAAAAACAGAAGTTCTTGGGGAAAATTATTGCCAGGAAAAAACAGCAGTACGTAGAAAATTATTGCCAGGAAAAAACAGCAGTACGTATGTAAAATATACGGAGTACCTGTTTTTGTCCGTAAATTTAAAGACTGTTTTATCATTTATTTTAATGACAAAGCGGTCTTTATGTTTTGGAACATGTTCGGTTTACGTACAGCCAACAACGGAATAGTTGGCGGTGCAATATACAGCAGTTATCTCGTTATCTTCCCATAATGTCCCGACGCAAGAACCGACCAGAGCGACATCCCGTAAAAACCCGACAAGCTTTCGTGTGTTCTCCTACGGACATGACATAGCATAGAGCACACCTCACCACCCCACACACCACACACAACCAACACCGCTGACCGCCGCCACCACATACCCACTACATCGCCACGCTATCCACTCTCGACAGCGACAAGCAAGGGTCGACAGCTAACTGTGCTACACAGACACCAGCACCACCAGCAGCAGCAGCAGCAGCAGCAGCAGCAGGCGCAGCAGCAGGGCAACAAGCATCATGATGGCAGGCAGCAACTCGCACTTGGAGAAGAACACCGTCACCGTCTCGCCGATGGAGCAGGGTAACGAGGAAGAAGCCAGCCCCGAAGCAACCAGGCAGCAGAAGCTCATCAAGGCAGGGCTGCTGGCTGTGCTGGCGGCCATCGTCGTCTACGTCGTACTCGACTACACCGTGAGTGTTGCTTGCCATACCACAGCTGCGGTGCGCAACGAACGACGGTATCAGTCACAGTAGGTACACAGCAGTTACAGTAATACGGGAGACCATAGTAAATAGGACCAAATATTGTTCGTAAAAATAGCGAAATATATAGGTTTTTGTCCGTGCCGTAGGTCCTATTTAATATAGCCCCCGTTATTGTGTACCAGGTACCAGGCACTGACCAGTCATCAGTGATTATATTGTTGCAAGGGAGATTTCTTACAATTTCGCGAGATAACCAAAAATGCCCACGTACATCCAGCAGTCCGCCGCTGCCCCGCCGTGCTCCTCTCTCGTCCCTCGGAGGCTCGGCAGCGAGCGCCGCCGTTGACGACGTATACTTTGGGTTCGGAGGGACTGGTAGTTTTCTACAGCAGCGACAGCATCAGCTGCAGTACGTCTATATTGCGGGCAGTCTGCAGTCGTCTGCATGCAATACGGCGGTACGAGTATCAGTACGTGTACGAGAATAATGTGTAGTTGACTATGCTGTACCTGGTTTGTTTGTTTGTTTGTTTGTTTTTTTTTTTTTTTTACTCACCAGTAGCAGGTAGTACTGGTTCCTGCCGAGTACGTACTGGTATGAAATCTGGAGGCCCAGCTAACCATGAAACCGTAACTTTTCCCGATTTTGCAACGAAATTCGCTTCCGTCGTTTTTGCTCTCGAACCGTACACGTATCACATCCATCATGCAAACGAAACAGGACGCGAGACTCTCCGAAAAAAAAGAAGGAACTAACCCTGCTCCATCCATCTTCCTGATGAATAGTCGTGTGTACACGTGCCTCTCGATGGAATATCATATTGTTACGTACGTGTCTGGTAGATTTTGTATCTACAGAGTAAATTTAACAGACGTTGTATCCACGATCCTCATTTTACTGGTCGTATCTTCGCGTTTTCCATCATACAATATGATTCGCTGCAGATTCCCGGGTTGGGGTTCGTCGCCGACATCCTCACGGAGTTCCTGGAGTGGGTCGAGGACAACCCCGCTCAGGGCGCCGTCGCCTTCGCCGCTGTGTATGTGTTCACCACGATTTGCTTCATTCCGGGCTCGCTGCTTACGCTCGGCTCCGGGCTGGTCTTCGGCCGCGCGCTGGGCACTGGGCTGGGTGTGCTGGTGGGATCCGTCGCTGTGCTGGTGAGTTTTGGTGTGGTATGGGTACTCTATTATCCTACTACTGCTCGTAGCAAAAAAATAGTAAAGGTCTATCTATTGCGTCATGCCGGAAGTTGAGTACGAGTAAAACCGGTAGTATTCAGGATGCACGTACGATCCGTAGAGGATTGTCTACGTGCTGCGCAAAAGAGAAGCATTAGCCCTAGCACCACAACGTGCCCCCACCCAATTCCAGCGGGCCTGTTTAATGTGTTTTGTACCCAAAACGGGAGTGAGCGCAAAATCCCATCGGGGTTGAATGGAATTCTCGCTCCGTCTACAGCAGTATTATAACGTACCAGGTACTTCGTATTTTATACACCAGGTACCAGATACCATATGAAACCGGATACGCAACAGAGCAGGTGAGAATAATTTCGAAAGGTATTACCAGGTACAGCAGTACCAGGTAGGTGCGTATTTATAGGACAGCTGAACGCGATAATAAACGCCGTGTATCAAAGCTGATCGCGTGCTCTCTGCTCCCATCTGCGCGATGTACATAACAATGTACCCTGATGATGTTTACCCACAGGCTGGCGCGACGATTGGTGCTATCTTGGCGTTCCTGTTGGGTCGATTCGTGCTGCGGGAGCAAGCTCAGGGGCTCTTCAACAAGTTTAAGATTCTCAAGGCTGTCGACAGGGCCATCGAGACGCAGGGATTGAAGCTGGTGCTGCTTCTTCGTCTGTCTCCGGTGGTGCCGTTCAGCGTCTTCAACTACGTCATGTGAGGTCCATTTTGAAAACATACTGCTGCAGTGCGAACACGATGAAATGGCCCAGTTGGTATTGCGGTAGCTCAGTAGGTGTTGTTGTATGCTCAAGTGGGTAGCTCAGTAGGTAACACCTTCACTCGAGTGACTTTTTTCGACGGATTTCTTTGCGGTCCACATCGGGAGTGTTTACCTAATGTCTATTTACAGTCCGTAGTAGTGTCGCGCGCTGTTCTCTCTAGCCAGCAGTGGGTTAGGGTTAGAGTTAGGGCTAGGGTTAGGCACTGACAACGTGAGAGGAATCGTGTTGAGCGCGTTATTGATGGTGTGTCAAATTACTGCTTGCTCTTCTTCCACACCAACCGCCGTGTTACAGAATCAAACCGAGTGTGTACAACCCAACCGACTAAAAATACTGCTGTGAGAGCAAGGTGTAACCGCTTCATGGGAGATTCCCACGCGCAAAAATTGAAAAAACTGAAAGGTACAGCACTGCGAGTATTAACCCTTTTAGAACTCCAGCCCCGTTTTGGGGACAACCAGTCAAATTACAAGTAAGTTGTCCCGAATTGTCCCGAAAACGAGACTGCAGTCCTAAAAGGGTTGACAACGGCCACCCTGTACATTGCGGTCCCACCACCAGGTTACAAGAAAATGTCCCGTATCGCGGTGGATCCGACCACACTATTTTACTATTGTGGCCAAAGCGGTCCCCGGTACCTGACAGTCCATATCCCCCGTCCCTTTTACGAGTACCTGTAATAAATGCACACCTCGCAAATATGTTGCCGGGGTAATTACATCAAGTTTTGTCCCTAAAAACGTGGGAGCAGTGGCTCTACAATACGATATGATAACGGGGTTACTAACCTTTTGTAAAAAACTGAAAAAGCCGACTCTTATTTCATAGTATTCGTATACAGTGTGCGTCCAGAAACGCTTTTGAGACCTAACTTTAGAAGAGTTTCAAGGTCTTTTTACTTCCGCATGGCGGTGTGAAAGCTCTGAAGGGATTTTCTACTCTTGAAACAACGCTCAGTCCAATTTTAGAAGGGTTGTTAAGTTTTACTTACCCATGGCGGTGTGAAAGCTCTGAAGTAATTTGAGGTTGTTAAAAACACTGCTGGGGCTCCGCGTGTCATAGCCCCCCCGCTTGATGGAAAATACAACTTACTCAGCAGCAGTACCTGTGATGCCCTTTTTTAGCACGCGACCGACCGACCCCTCCTTCTGCCCGTCGCCTTACTCTTGCTCTCTCTCTCTCCAATGTTTTCCCCTCCCGTGCTCGTATCTTTCGTGTCTTCGTAGGGGTGTCACCGCGGTCCACTTCCGCGACTACGCCATCGGCTGCCTCGGAATGATCCCCGGCACCGTCGCCTACGTCTTCATCGGCACCACGGCGTCGAGCCTCTTGGGGGACGATTCGGAGGAGGAGTCGGAGGACGACGGCAGCAGCTCCAACGTGCAGCTCATCGTCATCATCGTGGGGGCGATCGCTACGATCATCGCGGTCGTGCTGATCAGCATCTACGCGAAGCGCGCGCTGAACAAGGTGCTGGAGGAGGACATGGAGGAGGAGGAGGGGCGTAAGGCGGAGGGGGCGGTGCAGATGGTGGACGGGGAGAAGATAGCCGCGGAGGATGATGTTGAGGCTCAGGACGGAACGCGGCCAGCGGTGGTGGAGCACGCCGTTAGGATGAACGCGTAGGCTTATAGCTGGACGACTGTTTGATTTCTGTGGTGTTGATTGATGGCAAAGCCGTCGGTAAGTAGGTGGTGCTGTCGGTGTGCTGCCAAATGATTTTTGCGTTTGTGTGTGTTGTGATGTAGCGTGTGTCCATTTTTTATTTTTATGTTCGCACTGTTAGTAAAGCTCGTTTTGTATAGTTATATTCATATTGAACGTGTGCGAGCAGCAGCCTTACTTAAGCCTGTTGGCTGCTTGTTTTTCTGGTGTGACCATTACTACGCAAACAAAACGCGGTGTGAGGTCTATTGTACATTTTATACAGGTTACATATTGTCGATTTCGTATCCTCAGCATGTTGTTTCGAGCTTTGAAATGGAAAGCAGACAGTGTGGTTTGCCCCTCGTTCGTATCATTTGCAAGATAGCATAAGGCGTCGGGCATTGTGAGACGACGTAGAGAGCGCGCGGGGGGGGGGGGGGGGGGGGGAGAGAGCTTGTGGTGAGGTGTCGGTCGGCGGCGTAGCTTCCCCGCGACGGGTTTATGTCGTCGCGCATCCTATCGTGCACATGCGGAGGGAGGCGAGAACCCGTCAGGACTAAGTTTTGGCTGTGGGGTCGGCCTGGTAGGTAGAGCATTCGCTCTCGTGTAACAGTACTGCACATTGCTGTTGTATAGCAAACGTGCCCAATGCTTGTTGTTTACCTGCGCTTTCTCACATTTCGTTGGGGCAATTTTGTGAGGGAAAGGAGGCGCAATGATTTCCGCGGAGATGAATTTGTGTGAGCAGGAAACAGGCTTACGGTTGGGGCGGGGGGGGGGGGGGGAAGGGGGAGGTGTTGCTTTGGCAGCGCTGGATGGTTTCGAGCACAGTTCCTTGCGACGTGCAGAGCGCCCACTCCTTGGGCTGCTGCAATTCCTTGAATAATAAAGTGATCATTAAAATGAAAGGGTTGGCTGCCCCTCTTGGGGCTGTTACGGTTCCCCAGTAAGTGATGAAAAAAAAATCTTGAGCGATAAGAACACTCCAGGATGCTGAAATCGATAATTTCACTGAAAACTCATACTAGTACCTGGTACCAGGTATGATTTTGCGAGCTATTTGCTTTGATTCCAGTGATTCCAGGTAAATCTGGCTACGATAAATGTGAACGCCAGCTGTACGAGTAGAATAATGTTGCGCGGCGGACCGTACGACTGCTGGCATTGTAACTCGGCCACCAACTTGTATGATCTCATAATCACGTAGTGGCCACGAGAGAGGGTCACATAACATATAACATCATATCTGGCTTGCGTGGTCAGCCCTTTCGCGCCGAACGACGTCCCAAGACGAAATACGCTCGTAGCCTTGTGGATGATACACGAAATATCTTTTGCCTCTTTTTCGTGCGCAGAGTGATGCATGGTGTGCAAAATTCACGCTGAAACATCTGTTGACCCTGTATTTCCGCGACGACAATCACATCCCAGCCCGCCAGCTCTTGTTCTACGGGCAACTAAGGCACCTCCCGCTACCTGGCCAAGCGCGGGTGCATGCTACTGTACAAAAAATAACTTTTACTTACGTACGGTTATGTATCGGAGGTTTACGTTGATTGAGTATTCCCCAAATATAGACGCACCCACTCCTTGAATTCTGCAGCTTCAGATTATGTCTTCCTTATATACGGAATGTATTTCCTGCATGAGGCTATATAAAAGCAGTAGTACGCGCGATCGAAGTATTCACACACACAGCTTGCAAATATGCGTTTCGAAAAAATCCTCGATCTCACACATCTGTTTTTTTTTTTAATTATAAACATATTAAAAAACAAAACATGACATCTCGAAGCAGAAGGAAGCCTACACATTCTGCTCCCGAGATTCTGCAAGGAGAGGAGATGTTTCGGCATGAGAAAAAAAAAACTGACATTTCGAAGCAGAAGGAAGCATACGTCATACAAATGTGCATATTCAACAATCTGCTCCCGAGATTTTGCGAGGAGTCGTGTGGGAGACAGACAGACAGACTCGAGAAGGTGACAGCACTAAGTACATAATATCTGGCACAGTAGGCGAAACCACTTTTGAGCGACTACGGCAGGGGCTTGCGCTTTTTCAGGGCTGGTTACCACGTATTCGAGAGAACGGTCTTAAGACACAACAACTGTGCACGAGACAAATAGAACCAACCTTCTGACCCTAACCCCAACCCTAAGCCTCTAAGTCAATCAGACCAACCCTGACCCTAACCCTGACCCAACTAAGCCAATCAGACCAATCAATCCTCGAATAAGTGGTAACAAGCTCCACTGTTTTTTTTTAGCCCAAACGTTCATCACTGACAAAGCCCCTCGATCGGGGAGCTATGCACCCGTTTTCGGCGCATGCTATGTGTCATACTCACATATAACGTAGCAGGTATGAGTTATGATAGAGGTACACCTGAACCCCGCTCAATAATAACCTAACCTTGAGAATCGTGAGGATAGTGCAAAATCCGACGAACACTGCCGTGATGGCCTAGGCCCTGCGCATGTATCGAAAAATAGCGTTAAAAAAAAAGCACGTGATGTGGTCTCAGCGATTTCTAAGCTCAGGCGCCCCCCCCCCCCCCCCCGCCGGCCACAAATATTTTGGCGCCAAAAAGTGCTACCCCAATTGCAACACGCCTTTAAATATCCCCCCCCCTATGACATAGCAACACGCATCTGAATGTTTTTATAGCTATCGCCAAACGCATGCCAATATTTCTACCCCTGTTGCAACACGCCTCCAAATATTTCTACCCCTATCGCAACACGCCTCTCAATATTTCTACCCCTATTTCAACACGTCTCTAAATATGTCTACCCCTGCGATATCGCTACACGCCTCTCACTATTTATACCCCTATGATATCGCAACACGCCTCTACACATTTCTACCCCTGTCGCAACACGCCTGTAAATATTTCTACCCCTACCACAACACGCCTCTAAATGGTTCTACCCCTGTCGCAACACGCCTGTAATTCTTTGGATCCGATGCGCATTTCACAACACTCTTCGTTAGATGTACCTACTACGTAAGTCCATGGTGTTGATTGCGTATCGGGCTTATAATAGCTTGCAATGATTGCCCTCAGAAGTATTTATACTCCCAGTTTTTTTTTGTTCTTGTGTGTGTGTGTGCGTTTTTTTTTTCCCATCCCGTTGATTATTTTTCGCCCTTCCTGGTTCTGCTCCCTCGTCGGACTTGACTTAAAGGTGGCTTGCAATGGTTTCCCTCAAATTAGTCATACCCCCCTCTTTTGTTTTTGGTTTTGATCCGTCATCCCATTTATATATCTTTACCTCTTCTTGGCCCTGCTCCCTCCTATCATATACTGGGCTCTTGTCGCCTCTCCCCACTAACTACGAGTACGTGCCTCGCATCTATATCGCGGCATGGGTTGTAGCATTTTTTCCTCCGTCGACTCCCGTCGAATTGTGCCCATCTACCCACGCACTATGATAGGCGCTCTCGACAGTCGGTGCCATTATTAGAGAAGAAGAAAAAAAAAAAAACATACGGCGAGAAACCACAACGAACGGTAGGCCTAGCTAGCCTCTAGGCCTATCAATCGGCAGCGAGCGGTGCCGTGCTCTCCTCGTGCACCTATCACGAGAAGCTATTAATACAAGGGGGAACGAAACGAATGAGGCCGTCCTTCTCTTCTCTCTGCCTCTGATCAAATTTAGCCATTTAATTTCCGTCGGTAGAGACCATGACTACAAATAAAATAATTCCGCCGGTTGCGAACGAAACAACGTGAACATGGAGATACTACGCATACGGCGACTGGAAACCCTGACCCCGCCTCTACCGGAGTGTGCTCGTTTTATAAAGGATAAACCGCAGAGCTACTCGGTCAGCGCTGACTTAGAAACTCAGTGGTCTATCCAAAAAGCTACCTACAAAAGGAGTACATTTTGGGCTCGACACGGCCTCCCGCCGATAACATCCTCCGGGGTTGATCAGCGTCTGGTGTTTCCTTTGCATGGCCCCCCTCCCCCACAAGCCGTGCGTTCTTTTATCCGAAGTTCTCCTCTTCAGCTTTCGACCCTCCGATCGAGCGTTCTTTTATCGCGGTTCTCTGCACTTGTTTTTCCTTTGTTTCCCCCTAGGGCTAGGGTAGAAAACAATGAAAAAACACCTTTGGCAGGGATCGAACTCGGGACTTCTTTTGGTCGTTTCACAAAGGACAGCTGTCTGAGCAGCTCAGAAGTGGTTATCCGGGGTAGACAAAAAAACATAGAAACGACTTTGGCAGGGATCGAATTCGGGACCTTTTTTTGTCGTTTCAAGGCGTTCTACGGTAGAATTTCACCCTCAAGTTTCTGAGGCTCCTCACTTGAGGACCTCCATACCTCACTCGAACATTGACTTCAGCAAAAATCAAAACGCATCTCGATGAATAATCCCATGGCCCAAGTCTACAAAAATGCCATTTTTCGAAACAAGATCGGCGTTCCGACGACTTTGGGTGAAGGGACCTCCGTCATTCAGAAACCTTTTCAACGGAAGTGTTCTACCTCTATCGTAGAACGCGTCTTTCGTGAAGGATAGCTGGCTGAGTAGCTCAGTGGTCTATCCTTAACAGTGGTCTATCCTAAATAGTGCGAAAGTTGTCGTTGTGTTCGAGGTCTTCCACTAAACCACCGGGGCGACCGGCTTTGCATCGAATACTACAGTATACTCCACGTATGGGGGATAAACTACTTGGATTTAGAGTGGACTCATGTAGGCAGCGGTTAAGGCTGTCGCGTGCTACATACAACTACTGCCACTGCTACTGCTGCTACTACTGCTACTATTACGGGGGGCCATAGTTAACAGGACCTATGGTACACATAAAAACCTATATGTTTAACCATTTTTACTAACAATGTTTGGTTCTGTTAACTATGGCCCCCCGTAATACTACTGCTACTGCTACCTGCTTCTACTCCTGCTAGTACTGCTACTGCTACTGCTACCGCTACTGCTACTGCTACTGCTACTGCTACTGCTACTGCTACTGCTACTGCCACTGCTACTGCTACTGCTACTGCTACTGCTACTGCTACTGCACCTGCTCTTGCTACTTCTGTTGCTGCTACTGCTGCTGCTGCTGCTATTCTACGAGTCAGATCGAAAGCCATTGGAAACAAGTGTAGACGAGGGGGGGATGAAGAAATAAGAGACTGAAGGAAGGAAGGACACAAGGAGGGTGAAAAGCCGAGAGGAGGCTGTGTACACGAAACGGTGGGAGTTTGCGGTGTTCCTGCTCGCTGAACTTTTTATTGAAAGACTAAAAATGTTCGCTCTGCTTCCCTTTCATCCTAAAACGGCAGTTAGTTGGTTGCTAGCCTGACGAAGACCGACCACGAACGAACTCAACCCCGCCTCACGGCCGCCAAGAAAAAGTACGCCAGGAGAAGGGGGGCGCATGGGGAGCTGAGAAACCACCCCGCGTTCGAGAAAGACGCCGAGGAAAAGGTGGAAGGTGCCGGGGGAGGCGCAGTCCAAGATAACGCCATAGCAGTGAGTGGCGGGTGGACGAGAGGAAGGGCATATTATTATTCAACCCCGCCGTAAAGCCGCCAAACAAGGTACACCACAGAAGAAGGCGGGCGCAACGTGGGAGTTGAGGAGTCATCTGAAGAAGTTGGAGGAAGACACCGAGCAAAAAGGTCGAAGGTGCTGGGAGAGGAGGCGCAGTCCAAGATAACGCCATAGCAGTGAGTGGCGGGTGGACGAGAGGAAGGGCATATTATTATTCAACCCCGCCGTAAAGCCGCCAAACAAGGTACACCACAGAAGAAGGCGGGCGCAACGTGGGAGTTGAGGAGTCATCTGAAGAAGTTGGAGGAAGACACCGAGCAAAAAGGTCGAAGGTGCTGGGAGAGGAGGCGCAGTCCAAGATGACATCGCAGCGGCAGTGAGTGGCGGGTGGACGGGAGGAAGGGCATCATAATCCTCATTGACGCCAACAACATTGTGTCAGCAAACCTGTTCTCCCTTTTTGGGAGAGTCAGTGCCGTGGGCGGGGAGCGACGGGAAGATGCGAAGAGGCGTGGCCTTTCGGCTACAGTATCAGCGTTAGACCAGGCAATATGGGGCAAGCCCGACCACTGTTCAGGTTCGTTCCGGTTACTCTTGATCACTCACACGTGTTGGGTTCATATTATACTAGCGGTTTCTTACCTCTCCAGAGCTTCCGAGCGAGAGGGCGAGCATTCCTTTTGCAAGAGGAATAAGTAATTGTAACGCCTCCACAACAATAAAGGGGAAACAGGGATACCATGACAAATATCCAAAATACCGTACAGCGGGCATTTTTTTTTACGGCTAGTTTCCAAGCTGGTTTTCCACGACTACGGGGGAAAAGAGTAAAACGCTGGGCGAAAACACGTCTTTGGGAAGATTCTCGACGACGTGCTTACCAAACCCGTCATTTTTTATTTTGTGCGTGTGTGTGCTCCTCACATTTTGGGGATAGTCGGTTCTGGATTTTGTCCCGATAGAATGTGTGTGTTACATCTACGTGTATACTTCGTATACGGTGGTATAGTGTATCGATTGGCCCCCGGTAAATACAGCGAGATTTTAATGAGGCTGGTGCAACAAGATAAAGGATAGGCAGTGAGGCCGACGCTGCGAACCGGGAAAAAACTGAGCATCGGGCAAAGAGCAAATCATGAGTATCCTAGACTACGTCCCGGGCTAAGACAGAGGAGCGCATACATTGATATATAAATACACTTGGGGCGGACAGGAGGGAGGGGCGGTAGGGTTGCCACGGTGGAGCGGGTACATCGTCACCACAGCGAGCTTCCCAGTGAGCCCCCCCGTTGATGGCGTATCGAAGCGGCCAGGGGTGACTTGTACGGACCAGCTGGTGTGGATTCTTGCCGATGAAGGGCGCCGGCAAATCACCCACTGCCGGGAAAGGCACAGCGGCTTGAGTCGTTGTCAGTATCTGGGTGGAGGTGCGTTTCGAGACGATACCAACAAGGCCACGCGGCCGACCGTTTTTTCCTCCCGCCCACCTTCATTCCCGATGTACAGTAGAAAAAGCACAGTAGTGACAAGTGCCACCAAGTCCGAGAAAGGCCTAAAAAGGAGGACGGACTACCGGTCGGTGTAGAGACCGACCCGGACAGAGGAACGAGTACGTGCTGACTGAAATCCGGCCAGACGGGGAAGTGCACGGAGGGCTACGGACGCAGGGGCGACCGCGGAGCAACCCCCCCATGGATAGCGTGCTGCAACAACGAGAAGAACGGCGGTGGACGCCGGAGGTATCTCCACCTGACCGCAAAGGAATGGCATTCCTCTCCACAAGGAGTGTCAAAGGCACTGGGGGAGAGACGGGAGGTACTGACGGAGAGACGTGACAACCTCGCGAGGGGAAATACGGGTGCGTGGGTGTAAGGAACGTCAGAGTGGCTTCTCGCTAGAAGATTGGGTGGTTTGCCTGGAAAAAGGGGGAGATCATCCGAAAACAGTAGGCGAACCTGCCGTAGAGAGGGAGAGAGGACAGAGGTTCGGGGGAGGCGCGGGGGGGTGTACTCATTTTCATGCATGGCCGCAGTAGTCGTACCTTCGCATCCATCCCTACATTGCCGGGACAGAGTACTTGGGGTTTTCACCGACCAGGCAGACATCGTGTACTTTCTGCAAGGGCGATGCTTTCACCCCCCACCCCTCCTCCCCCCCCCTTCGCAAGTGTTCTTAATGACACGTAAAATGGGAAGGCTGCCGCATGTTATAGAGACCACACGTCCTATTATTTGTCTCCCGGGGTGCACACAGGTACTTCGTGATGAAAGCGATGCCAAGAAACGAAGCGATATGTTCCTTCGATGGCTTCCGGGAAAGCCGTCTGGTTTGGAGGGCGAGGAGAGCTACCGATTAGGGCTGTGGCAGGGGTGACGCAGAAGGGCAGCAGCGAAGTTGCTGGGCGAGGAGGGCGCAATTTATTGCGTGCGCATATACAATACATCAGCTCTAACTAGTAAATGCCCACCATATATATACGTTCACTAGGAATTGGCTGGGACAAGAAAAAACAGTAGTCGTCGTGTCTTGCGTGCTGTGTGATGATGTGATGATGTGATGATGTGATGATGAGTTATTCAAGGCCTCATTCTTGAATCGTAGAGTTTCTATGCTACATTGGGTCGGAAAACAACGGAAAAGATGGGCGGCTCCCAGTCTGAGTACCAATACTGTCGAGCTGGCGAGCGACGGCCACGGTGAGCACCGGGCTTAACGCGAGTTGGGCGACGGGGCTTACTGTGGCAGAGAGCGAGGAAAGCTTTACCCGGACCGAATCGGTGGCGAGGTGGTCCCGAGAGGGGCGGGCGGCGTACGAGGCTGAGAGAGAAGCTCTGCGGTTCGTTTTTATTTTAGTTTTTGACCGGTGCAAGGTGTTCCAATCAGGCAGAAAATTACTGCAGGAGAGGCACGGGGATTTTTTTTTCTTCCGGATTTTTTCGGTTTCATTTTACATTGTTTTTGCGGTGCTGCTGTGCCGTGCTGTAGAGTTGCACCCCATCTGACTGACAACTGGGTACCCGGTGGCGGGTACCCGGAACCATCGGAACCGGAACCGTCCCGGTCCAATTCACGGAGCCGCGGGTATTCGTATCCCGGGTACCCGGGTACCCGTCATTTGTTCTATATGGAGGCCCAAGAGCGGGGTATACGTTGATTTACACTGCAGCGGCTGTGCCTCTACGGGGCCGCTCCAAAGCTACAAGGGGAGCAAATAGTGTATGATAACCCGGGTACCGGGGTACCCGTGTCCGCCCTACCACGCCGCCGCTCAAACGCAAAAAGGGGACCAAATAGTGTATGGTAACCCGGGTACCCAGATACCCGTGTCCGCCTCATCCGCCGCCGCTCAAACGCTAAAAGGGGAGAAAATAGTGTATGGTAACCCGGGTAGGGTACCCGGGTACCCGTGTCTGCCGGGACCCGGGTACCCGGTTCCGGTCCACCGCCCCTCACCCGGTCGGGTACCCGATTCCAAATTTCAAGGCTGGGGTGCAACTCAAATTTTAAGGCTGGGGTGCAACTCTATTTCTCTTTTTTCGTACATAGAGCACATAAAAAGAAGAAGTTAAGTACCCTTCCTGGGATGTCTACGTACGTGCGGCAACCGCCCGCGATGCGAAGCGTATGTGGCGTCCGAGCTGTTTTCTCCTGAAGCATGGCGGCGGAACTCTTGGCATTATCAAGTCGCCACTTTGCAACTACGCTCATAATAAAAAAAACTATATTCAATCATGGACCTCTGTCTGCTTCGCGTAGTAATTTTATTTACTTTTCCTTCCTGAGCGAGCGTATACATAGCGGGCGGCGTAGGCCGCCCGCGGAGCGAAGCTCCTTGTATATGATACCACAGCACACACTTACTTGTTACGTATCCAGATTCAAGGAGACTATTAGAGTAAACCATACAGCAGTCGCACCCTCTTCTTGAAGCCCCGTTGATGGGACCTAACGCTCTACTTCTTCTGGAGTCAGTCCTATGCTTGGGGTACACGTCGATCATCAGCTCAAACACATAAAAAACTACTCCTGCTCATTGAAAGTTGCCGAGCTACGTATCGAGGGGTAGATTTAGGATTTTCCCTTCCATTGCGCCGTTTAGCTTACGTACGCACACGCAGAACGGCAATGGATACACGAACGCAACGGTAGCACAGGTAGAGACGTCGTACGGTGAAGGACAGAAGGTTGTAACGCACTGAGAGGTATATAGAGGTATACCGGTACGTCTTCTTCCTTCGCCTTTCGCCCCTCCCTATACGAAAGCCCACCCACACCTATACAGGTGGGGATGGTGGAAGTTGCCTCTGCGCGACCAACCCCTTTTACTCCGCGTGAGCCCCGCCGACACGGGTGTGCTGCTGCTGCTGCTGCAGAGCTGTTTTTCGTCCTGGCAGTTTATTCTTCTCGCGCCCTTAGGCGAGTTGGTGCGCACCGGTACATCTCTGCCACGGTGGTACCACTGCTGCTTGTTGTAGTCCAGATCTACGGCGGCAGTAACTGCTGTAAAGTACGACAACAAGCAAGCAGCAGACCTAAACAACCTGGTACCTACATGTGTACCTGGTATGGTGATACTCGTTCGTACGGCGGTACACAGCCCACCGCTGTATGTACTCGTACAGGCAAGCATTGTCGTGTTTGTATGAGTGTATGAGCAGCAAGAAGCTTCTTAGGAATTTCTTCCGGACAAAAATTGCGGATGAATCAATTGAACTGAGAACCCGGAACCCAGAACCCCCCAGTTTTGGGAATATAGGGTAGTACGTACGTGAGAACTACGAACTGCCCGATGGTCCGATATTTATACCGATAGCCCGAAGACCGCGAGGCCCGAAACCTCTTGCCGACATGCCGACAGCCGACAAGCCCTCGAGACTCGAGATATCCCAGTCTCGTAACACGTTTCCAACTCCCACCAACACCTCCACTGCACTCCAGACCACGACCACACCACAACCGGCATCCACTCAGCAGGGCACAGCAGCAAGGACCGACCTACCTACATCCTTCTCCTTTTTCCCTCCCCACACAAACAGCAGCAGCAGCAGCAATATGATGAGTGGCAACTCGCACACGGACAAGAACGGTGACGTTGCCGACGTCTCGGTATTGCCTGTACAGCAGGGGATGGCGGCCGATGATGTGGGCGAGATGGAAGAGACCAGCCCCGAAGCAACCAGGCAGCAGAAGCTCATCAAGGCAGGGCTGCTGGTTGTGCTGGCGGCGATCGTCGTCTACGTCGTCCTCGACTACACGGTGAGCGCTCATAGCCGTCACTTACTTGCAGCATCTGCTTACTGCTGCTGTACTCGTTGCATTATTTCTCTCTTCGACTTGCAAGGTGTTTGGGTTGCTGCCGTATGTATCATACGATGTGCTTGCCGTACCCAGGACGATATGGCCTACAGCAGTAGGCATTTCGTTGTCGCCGTTCGAGTACGGCAGTACTTGATTGCGATGTACTATCTCTGTGTCGGACTTTGTGATCACCGAGCGTGTATTTCTCTGGGGTGGAGAAATCAGCATGGACACTGGGTGTGCTGGATGTCGACGAGTAGAAGAACACTCGATGGGTAGACTCGCACTTATTATTACTGCTGTTATTATCGTCTGGTGCGTCTTGCTTGCCTACTGGTCCGACACCAAGCGCAACCAATGTCTGTGCCGATTCTTCAATCCCTACCTTTGGTAGAGAGGTATCTGTGGTCACAAGACTTCGACACACAGAGATACTACTCGCACTGCTGTAGTACTGCAGTGTGCTGCTCTGCTGCTGTACATTTTTGTGCAGTACGAGTAAAGTAGAGTAGACGAGTGCAATGCCATGTCATCGTACTGGATACGACACGCATAACATACACATTCTATAAAATTGTCAAAAATAAAATATCGAAAGAAACTATAAAAATAAAGTGCAAATTGATCGGGGAAAAAAAAGAAGTGTTCTGGTACAAGTAGGCGCAGGTCTTTGGTGTACCCTCTCTGCTCGGTACATATGGTATCGGATTCTTAGATTATTGTAACAAAAAGCGTGATATCTATCACGAGTATTAATATTACAGCAGTAGAACTACAGCAGCTGTACTGGTACCAGGTACTGTTTAAACGTAGTCGGATTCGAGCAGTGCCGTCGTACACCAAGCTGTACAGCTGCTGTACAGCTGCTGTACAGGCGGTTCGTTGTGTGGTTGTGCGTATCAAATATTAATAGTAATGATGAGCACGAAATATCTCGTACCAGCTCCGGTATCTAATATCCGAGACGTTCGGAGGGGAAACTGACATGCGAAACGAGAACGGCGGGCAGAAATATCATGAACTTTGTTGTATCGTATACTGGTATCACTAAACTAAACTAAACTAAACTAAACTGACAGATTAGTACTGCTGGTACGAGCATCAACTATTAATAACTACCAGCACTACAGCCGCGCAGTAACTACTCGTGAGGAGCATCGTACGCTAACTCGGTACCAGGTATATATATACTGCCGCTGTGCTTGTCCTCGTATAATAGGAACATCTACTATTATTACCAGGTACCAGGTATTAAATACCGTAATAACTAACGGCTGTATCTTCGTTTCCTTCCCGCAGATTCCCGGACTGGGTTTCGTCGCCGACATCCTCAAGAGCTTCCTGGAGTGGGTCGAGGACAACCCCGGACTGGGCGCCGTTGCCTTCGCCGCCGTGTATGTGTTCACCACCGTTTGCTTCATCCCGGGCTCGCTGCTTACGCTCGGCTCCGGTCTGGTGTTCGGCCGCGCGCTGGGCACCGGGCTGGGCGTGCTGGTTGGGTCCGTCGCTGTGCTGGTGAGAGCTTTTTCGGTTTCTCACGGGAAGGGAGGGCACTACTGTTGCTACAAGTACGTGATAGGGCGAGCGACGAAGGGGAATGTACTGGCTGTCAAACATTGCGAAGACATGCCAGTACGTACCTGTACGTTTTAATAATACAGCAGTTTTAGTACGAGTAGTCGTTTCGAAGTCGTCCCTCTTCTCACGCTTGTCGTGTTCTATGTCCGCGCGTCACACAGAGTAGTAAATACTACTAGTACCAGGCACTAAATTAGTAGTATCACTGTAGGAACAGTAGTAGTAGCAGCAGCAGTAACAGTAGTAATACTGCTCATGTAGTAGCGTTGAACCCACCCTAAGGCTGTGCTTCAGGTAAGATCCTCGACTCTCACCGCCCGGGGCCGTGGCGCGCGTACTTCGGTAGCATCGCCACAGCAACAGAGAAACACCCCTTCAATGCGAAGTTTGCTCTGGTACTAATACGGGGGACTATATTAAATAGGACCTACGGTACACACAAAAACCGATATATTTCCAATTTTTTACCAACAAGCAGTTCAACTGTACGAGTATACACGTAGTACTCGTAGTATTCAAAACTCATCCACTGCAGAGTACCTGGTAATGAAATTCCCAATCGAGCCTGGGGTACAGACAGCACATCAAGAACCAAACGTTCCTATTATCTTTACGGGAAATATCATACATCTACATTCGACGAGTTGTACGCAACGAACGCCGTGCGCGAAGCATGCATGCTTGTATGATTTGTCGTTTTGTACGCTGACTACCTTTCTTTCCTCTGCTCCAAACTGCTGTACGATTTATTGTCTGTAAATCTGCTTTTTTCTGCCCACAGGTTGGAGCAACGATCGGGTCCATCTTGGCGTTCCTGTTGGGCCGGTTCGTGCTAAGGGAGCAGGCCCAGGGGCTCTTCAACAAGTTTAAGATTCTCAAGGCCGTAGACAGGGCCATCGAGACGCAGGGGTTGAAGCTGGTGCTGCTTCTTCGTCTGTCTCCCGTGGTGCCGTTCAGCGTCTTCAACTATGTCATGTGAGACCAACATTGTGTAATTAATTGTGTCGTGTTGCAGCAGTGAAGCGCTGTAGCTCAAGATACGGCTGTACTCGTAGCTCAGTAGGTGAGACTTTCGCAATACGCGAGCGATTTCTTCGACGGTCCGTGTCAACCGCCCCCACGTTTTTTTTTTTTGTTTTAGACAAAATTTCTTGAAAATACAGCAGAGAAGCCTTCACACTCAGAAGTAGCACAATTTTCGGGCACAGCAGTACCACAACAACAGCAGTAGTACTAACTGCGTGTTGGGGCGTTTTTCTTCACGGTGGGAACGGAAGGAACGCCACGTGCATTGAGCGTGTTGATGTATTGAGCGTGTTTGGCACACACACATACAGCAGTAGTAGCGAACAAACGCAGAAGGATGGTGATACTTGCAATGCCGCGTATTCTTCCTATGCGGTATGCATAACCGTGACGGCGCAGTTGCTTGTGGTTGTCCGGAGCCGCTTTTGTGCCTGACTCTCCCAAAATGGTTCATCCTTCCACTCTGGCGGGGAAATATAATACTTTGTATATCATTTCGGACACTGATCCGAACGTTAATTGGGGATTACCTTAAAGGGCGCGGTTGAATACGTCCGCACAGGCAGGGGTGCGGTGGTTTTTTCAGCGCTCGCTTTTCTAGACAACGGTCAAAGGGGGGGGGGGGTGCTAAAGTCGAACATTGTACTTTCGGTTCGGAACGCGGGCTCTCTCGACCAGATATTTTCCGGAAACACCGTGTGGTTCCTTCCGTATTGGCGACCTTAATAACCCTTCCCGTTCTGGAAAAGAAAAAAGCAGGGCGCTGAAAATCGATCGCACCCACTCCTGTGCAAGCTCAACGCTCTCTACGGTATATATATATATATATATATATATATCCCGGGCAGAGTGTTAAAAATATGTTTTCATGAGACTGGACGGGTGGGGTGGCCGCTTTGGTGAAAAATTACCGTCTCGATCCCGTAGGCGGTCGACCCCCTTATTTATTCCGGCCCCCGCCTTTCTTACCTTACCAATTATCTGTTGGACCTTTTTCTGCACGTATGATACCCTTCCTTGTCTTCGCAGGGGTGTCACCGCGGTCCACTTCCGCGACTACGCCCTCGGCTGCCTCGGCTTCATCCCCGGCACCGTCGCCTACGTCTTCATCGGCACCACGGCGTCGAGCCTCTTGGGGGACGATTCGGAGGAGGAGTCGGAGGACGACGGCAGCAGCTCCAACGTGCAGCTCATCGTCATCATCGTGGGGGCGATCGCTACGATCATCGCGGTCGTGCTGATCAGCATCTACGCGAAGCGCGCGCTGAATAAGGTGCTGGAGGAGGACATGGAGAAGGAGGAGGAGCGGAGAGCGGAGGACGCGGCGAGGATGGAGAGCGGGGAAATGGCGACAGCTGCGGTGGGGGACGATGTTGGGGCGCACGGGGGGAGAACGCCATTGGTGGTGGAACACCCCGTTAGGTCTCACGCGTAGACTGTAATAGACTTGTGGTGTTGATGTCGACGCCGTCGGGCCGAGGGGCGCAGGCAGCAGCATCGGTTTGCCGCGTCATGTGCTGTTTTTGCTTTTGTGTGTTGTAGCGTGTGTCCACTATTTTACTGTGTTTTTGTGTACTGTTTGTTGCTTTAGCATATACCAACTCTTCTGTACGGAAATGAAAGGACCGTTAGGTATTGATATTTAAATGCCAGCGGTCCTTACACTTATGTCCAGAGTGGTGGGCGGTTTCTCGGCGACTCTTTTGCCTCTATCGGGTGTGAACCATGCGAACATGCGGTTTGTTTGGGGGGGGAGGGGGTTGTATTTAGTGTAAGGGTTGGGTTGTGGTTTTTTATATCTTGTGGTAATATAGTCCTCTACTATGGCGGGTGTTCTCGTTTCAAGCCTTGGCTGGAAACCATTTCTGGGTTCATAGGTGCCTGTGCCCTCGCGCGTGGTTGGTTACCTGTCGTATCAGGATAGAGGGCGGGAAAAGGAAGAACAAGCGCTATGTGCGTTTTACACCCGAGCATACGCTTTTTCGTTTGTTTGGGTTGATGGCTTTAGCTTACCCATCGGGCGCCTTGAGCCCTCGTGCGTACATCTCGTATCAGGATGTAGAGGGCGAGAGAGAGGGAAAGGCGAAGAGCATGCGCTACGTACAAAAAAAACGGTTTTATTGGTCAAGGGCTTTACTATTCCCGCACCGTTTTCGTGTGGCGCATCCTGCCATGCCTATGCGGTCTAGGGCGCGCGCGGGTGGGTGTACTCTTGCCATGCATGGCCGTGGTGGCATATCTACAGTGCCGGGAGGGACAAGAACCACTGTGGTGCGTCGGCGGTGTAGAGCGTTCGCATATGAATTACGTGTTGCGAAAACGGCCAACCTGGCTCTCGGCTCGCCTGTTGTTTTTTACCTTCGCTTTTTCAGAATTTGCGGTGGGGCGTGGCGACACAATTTTTGAGTAGATCACCGCATTTATTTGTTGTGTGTGGACAGCGAGCGAACAAGCCTGTACGGTAGAGGGCAGGAGGGTGTTGGTGCGTTGGCAGCGCTGGTTGGGATGGTTTCGTGTCGAGCACAAATAATGAAGCCGGTGCCGCATGTTTATCTCCCACTTGTTTGGGCTGCTGCGGTTTCGCCTGCAATGGGAATGCTGTCTTTGCGGGTTCTGCCAAGCATTATTAATAATATTATTTGTTTCTGCTGTGATCTGATTGATTACTTGATACCGGGTACCTGGTATGTAATCATACCTGGTACCTGGTATATTTTTTATCGGCATTTTTGACAAATATTTTTTTAGGAGCCGCACGACATATATCCAAGATGATCGCCCTGTGGACGGGCGGAAGATCTACGTGCCGAATGCGACGTCTCTATATCCTTCTCACCAAAAGTGAAACCATAAGCTACATGTCATGGACGGCTAAGTTTGGCACTGCACTCTGCACGACGCACGACAGCCAGATAGATGTAGTTTTCCTACAGCTGAATCGTTGCCGAGTCTGGTGACTAAAAGCGTAGTATATCTCTTAACCCATTTAGAACCGCGGTCCCGTTTTGGGGACAAACCAGTCACATTTCAAGCAGTTTGTCCCCAGAATGGGATTGCGGTTCTGAAGGGGTTAAGTTCACGTGAGACGCCTGTTTTGTTCACACCCGAAGGAATTAATTATTTGTAGTCATGGTTTCTACCGACGGAAATTAAATGGCTTAATGTGTTCAGTAGCAGAGAGAAGAGAAGGACGGCCACATTTCGACGGATATGGAACAAACCACATGCTAACGTGGTAGATGCACTCATGCGAGTAAAAAACTGATCGCACGCTATGATTGTCGCCAGGTTTTGACCCTGAACTCTGCATTGAGACGCCACACGACACCACGACGACAAAGTTGTTTTCTGTTTACTAGGCGGCTAAACCATACGAAAACGTGATGCTACACCGACCGGTGTATTGCTCTAAATACGTGGGAGCTGTAAACTACGTCTCGGCTGTAGGGCCATTCATATACCCCTCGCACAATGCTGATGTTTCCGGAGACACCAAATAGCCGCCGTTTCCTACTATTACAGGGGACCATAGTTAACAGGACCAAATATTTTTTAGTAAAAGAGGTTAAATATGTAGGATTTTATGTATACCACAGGTCCTATTAACCCCTTTAGAACTCCAGTCCCGTTTTGGGGACAAGGCACTCACATTCCAAGTAATTTTTTCCCAATTGTCCCCAAAACGAGACTGCAGTTCTAAAAGGGTTAACTATGGTCCCCCGTAATATAAATGTTTACCGTTGTTGTCGCCGTGTCTTTGTTTTTTTTGTTTCTTCGCTCTCTCTTACAACCAGCAACGTAAGGTTTACACAGCAGTGGTGCAGGCATTCTTATCACAGGCAAACAAACAAATGCGGATGTCTCAACCCCGGGCAGTCAAACAATTGTCCTGAGAGGACGAACGATATTCTTGCTCCCTTTCGTATCGAGCAACATGCCAGTCGCACACGACCCCACGCATTTTTATGGCTTTCGCCACAGCACAGCACCCGTACTGGAGATCCACAAACGACTGGCCAAGCGCGCATACAGCGCATACACACAACTACCCATCACTCTGGCCGGTAAGATAGGCCCTGTTTGGGATCTGATGTTAACATCAATCGTATCTTATAATCCCGGCCCCATGGGCATCGTATACCTGGTAGCACGAAATATAACACCCCCCCCCCCCTTCAGACGGCTCTTTAAGTTGACCTTGTGGACAACGAGGACAGCACAGTACCAATGGCGAGCGAGCGGTGTATGCGTGCATGTGCCCCTGGAAAGGTTTCGACGCATATATTTCCAAAGACGCGTCATTTTCGCTGTGTGTGTCCGCCCCCCCCCCCCCCTCCCTGTGTTTCGGAGAAAATCGGCTCTGGAATTCATCCGATTACCGGGCGTGTGGTATCTTATCACCCGTATGATACAGCAGTACGTATGTACCAGGGTATTCCTTTTTGTTCGTGCGAAGAAATCAAGGTATACAGTAGCATACCGAAGGTATAATAAGTAGACGTAGACACGTTATGAGTGCCGTTACAACGGCGTCGATGGGACCATAGACAAATGTACCTGACCTGGGTTGAAGGGTTGGTTGGTTTGACTGTGCAATAGGAACTGAATGAAAGACGGATCAACGGACCCGCGGAGACATCGTCCATCTTTGATTTTGAGCAGCACACTGCAATTCGACAACCATGGTTAGAACGCACCACATGTTCCCAACTTGCTGGGGCCCTCTTAAACGGAAGCTTTCAAACATATGAGCCCGGTTCAAGAAGCAAAAGAAACTCAAAATGTGATTTTCGTGAAAAACAAACAAACATGCTGCTTGCCATGAAAAAAAATTAACTCGAGGAAGTTTGGGGTTCCGTCGCTGAGCCGATGTGAGAGAAGTGCTCAATCTCTTCGCGGAAGTCAATGTCTTTTTTTTTTCCTCCGATGGTGGTGACGATGATGACGACGATGGTGATGATGATGATGATGATGGTGATGGTGATGATGATGGTGATGATGATGGTGATGATGGTGATGGTGATGATGAACGCATTTCGTCGGTGAGTGCGGTGCGGTCGACGGCACCAGAATTACCTGTAGGGCGGTGAGGGAGAAGAGCCCGTGAGCAAGAGCGCCGCAACAGTAGCTGGCGTGGCGGCGTTGTTTTCGCGGGCCGAAACCGGCGTGTTTGGAATACAAAATCGACAGGTACGACTGGTCCCATTCCCTGCACACCCATCGCACACAACGCTCCCAACAACTTCACCAACACCACGACCATCACCACCACTACCACCATCACCATCACCATCACCATCACCACCACCACCATCATCAACCACCACCAACCACCACCACCATCACCACCATCCATCACCACCAGCCATCACCATAGTCGCCATCAACCATGAAATATGCCGTGGCCGTCAGAGGGTCTGACGGGGGCGGCTGTAGGTTGCCATCAAGTGGGCCGCGCGGACGCCGAGAAGTGCAGGGACAAAAAACAGAGACAAAGTTTCACTCAGACCGCAGCGACTTGTGGTTCTATGGGCTACCACTGCATGTCTGTGGCGGTATACAATATGTTAGACAACGAAATTTTATTTCAGTTCTATTCACGGGTCGGGTCAAGCCTCGCGGGTCGGGTCGGGTCAGGTCGCCTAACCCGACCCCGACCCAACGCGTGACATTTTGAATTCCTCCCGACCCGTCCCGATCCGACCCGACCCGACCCGACCCGACCCGACCCGATCTGAACCGACCTGAACCGACCTGAACCAGACCCGGTCCGATCGGACCCGTGATATTTCGAAGAACCTCATGACCAGCGAAGAGCGCCTGCTTTTTTTTAACCTATCGTCACATAACCCGAACCTGGTAGGCCCGTGGTGTGCCGGTGGTGGTGATTGGTGGGTTTCCTGCAAAGCGTCCCGACCAGTGTGGAGCACAGAAGCGAGAGTCGGCGCAAAAACATGGGAGGGCGGAGCGCATCACCTTCAACCCGCGAGGGCGGAAGGCGGCGAAGGTGAAGGCATGGAAACTTGACCATATAGATATGAACGCATGTCTGAGTTGGTTGTTCTCGGCGGGCTGCGAGGGCGTCGAAGGAAAATAGAGACAAGGACCCCTCCCTGAGGACAAGGGGGAAAAAGCCGTGGGACAATCAGCCATTTGTGTGCGTGGCACAGGAGGAACAGAGAAGGTGTGCGTGGGCGAAGGCGACGAGGGGGGTGGGGGTGGGGGGGGGGGGGTGTACTGGGGGGTAGTCCCAACGCAGCTTTATCCCAAGTCGGTGGCGATCAGGACACAGGGAGAACCAAGAATAATCGAACCCCGCGGCGACGTTGTCTAGGACGGTCTAGGTAGCCGTTGGGGCCGCGGGTGGGTGCCCATGCTTTTACAGGAGTTTAGCGCAGCGATGTATACCAGGGAGAAGGCAGGGCGAGGTGGTCGATCCACGCGAGGGGGGCACCGTTCGACTCAGCGCAGCGGAACGAGGGAGTAGGACGCAGGCGAAGTGGTTGGCCCGGGAGGAGTCCCGTGCGACTCGGCACCAGCGTCATGATACCACGCCGGATGGAGACGGTACGACGAGCGTATCGCAACAAGACCTTGTCCGATTGCAAAAAGGGGTGATGCATAGCAGGCGCTGGGGGAGGGGGGGGGCTGCGCTCGACCCGGTGCCGGAGTTACCGGGGGATGCATTCAGGGGAAGTTTCGGACGGGCATAGAAATACTGAATACGGAAACGGGTAGGAAACCTCTACTTGCAGCGTGAACCTGTACCTGGTGCATGTTCTGCGAGCAAAGTAAAAAATCAGGGGGCCTCTTCGAAACGTACGAGCGAAGACTAATTGCCCCTTTTACGGCATTGGACAGCAACCGCATACGGGAGAAACCAGGCCTTTGTTTTTTTTTTCAAGAAATACGCATACAGTAATGGCAAAGAGCCGCCGCCGGCGTTAGCTCAACTAAGTGAAGGGTTTCAGACGCCTCCTTTACCATACCAGCACATGCAGCACGCAAGACAGTGAGTAGCACTAAGACTACAGCTGATTTTCCTCGACAACAAGGAGAGTGCAAAACGCCGAGCGACGCGTCTATGGACCGACCGATCTCGGCAAGATCTTCCCCAAATAAGCCGCCATCGTCCTTGGGTGCTCCCCCCCCCTGCTTTCGGAGAAATTCGGCTGTGAAATGCATCCCAGGGGGTGTGTTGTGTTATCACCCGTGTGTTATCATATCACCCGAGTGTTACACGGCAACAATGCGATCGGGGCTAGTATGACCATAAACCCTTTGAATCCCTACAATGCCGGGACGGAGCACGTCGGGCTTTCACCGACCAGGCAGACACTTGCCTGCACCAAGCGCGAAGCGCCGTGAGGTGTCCAGGCGAGTCGCATGAAGGGCGAGCTGCACTACTGTACCAAGAGCCGCTTGTGAGGCGGACTCGCGTAGGGATGACAGCTTCAATGAGCGCACTCATTTTTGCTGCCGTTTGACCGTTGGCCACGCGTCCCTCCTGCTTGTCTTAGTCGTTTGACCGTTTCCTGCTCCAACTAGAAGACACCTCCCAACATCTGGGTCGCTCATTTACACATTTTCCATGTATTGTACCTGATATACTTGTAGCATGTTTTTTTTCTTGCCTTTCTTATCCTCTGCTATTTTCGCCGTCGGTGGCGCTACCCTTTCTCTTCCAGTATACCGATCGTAAGGGGGGGCGGGGAGAGAGCGGGGGTAGGTTTACGTCGTTCCGAACCCGACATTATAATGCGGATCGAATGAGAGTATGCAATAAGACGCGAGTCGACGAGGGAAAAAAGTGCTGAACCCTTCTCGCGATGAAAAATGCGAGACACGTACGTACCGTATAGTGAGGGGGGGGGGGGGGGGGAGCGTCTACTATCAATTTGTGACCCCGACCTCGGGTCTGAGCTACGACCCGGAGGGAGCAGGAACAAGAAGAGCGCAGACAATAAATGGGATGGGAAAACAGATAAATGTATACTTCGTACTAGGGAGTATATAGCGCGCGTTTGATTGCCGTTCAGATGCGCACAGGCAGAGGAGGAGCATATACACCGCACCCGAGACGACCCGACCGGGGTGGGAAGGTTGCCAGCGGAGCTGGTGATGCCTCATTATGCAGAGAGAGGGTTTTCCCTACGAGGACCACCTTGCTTAATAGTGTACGAAGTACATTATTACCAATATGTCCCAAAAAATAAGAACGTTTGGACTGAATTTAATACTGCTGATATACGGAAGGATACTCGGATTATATTGGAATGGCATCTACGCTATATTGTCGGAAGGCAAGCATAATCATAATGTTAATGTGCAAAAGTTCCTTACATGTTGGTTCAGAGCGGTATATCAGAGCGGCCGGAAGTGAGGGGTGTTGGCTGCGGAAGGAAGCCACAAAACAGCTGTCTTTAGAAACGATCTGGAGCTACGCGGTCATGACGGGCTCGGGGCAAGAAGCAGGTGTGAGAGGCGTGTGGAGATTGATCCACAGAGGAGAACACGCTCCGTTCGGGTCGGATTTGGGATGGACACCGAGAGCTAGGTAGCGGCGACGGGAGAGCGAGAGCAATCAACCGACACCGATGCTACCGCAGTGCCACAACAACAACAACAACAACAACGAGAGGGACGGGTGGACGGCGGAGGTATATACCTAGGGTATGCCTGAATGCAAGCCAAGGATATTACACATAAGACATACTGCAGTATGTGCTGTAGCACGTGCGTCACAGGCCCTATTGTTGGTGGTGAGCACACGGGGAGGACTCCAGTAGGCCAACCCAACAGGTAGGTACGGTATTAATAGTTCGTCAAGTTGTTTTTCCTTATTTTCTTTCTGGTTGCTCGTGTTTTCTTTTTGGGAGGGAGATCCCCCTACTCGTAGGCCCTCGACGTTACGCGCGGGTACTGCAGTCCGTAAGCTCCGCAGTATTCCCCGTGCCCCTTTTTATTGCTCATTGTGCGGCACATCTCTCTCTCCCGTTTGACCGTCATCTACGGGGTATACTCTTTCGGGTGACCGTAGTGAGTGGCACCTGCGATACACACAAAAACCTGTACATTCACGTAGTTTTACAGACAATATTTGGTCCTATTCTCTAGGGTCTCCCGTAATATTAATAGACTCACTCTCCGAAGTACTCACAGCAGTGAGTGGGCTACCCGAGTTAATTAACTCTTTCGGGGCTGCAGTCCCGTTTTTGGAGACCAGACCAGCCAATTTTCGAGCGATTTGTCCCCAAAACGGACCGACTGCGGTGCTAAAACGGGTAAACCCATTTAGGGCTGCACTCCCGTTGAGGGGACGGTCACAGTTGGGGAGTAAAAGGTTCGAGTTAGAGCTCGGTATAGCTTTTTTGTGTACTGCGGCACCATATTTTAAGGGTTAAGAGTCCCCCCGGAACAGGCCACTGCTGTTTATCGCTCCCATCTCCGGACCGCTCGTATTCCCCCTTTGAGGGCGATTTCGTGTTATTTCGGAACTAAGAGCGGCACCCTCTCTCTTACATCGGGGTACGTCCCGGCTTGAAGAGCGCAAAAGCTCGTAAAAAAAAACGGGAAAGTGGGGGCGAAAAGCTGATTTTTTCAAGTTTCCGTGCCAAGCCAAAAAATTGTCGCTCTCTCGTAAAAAAAACGGGAAAGTGGAGAGGCGAAAACCTGATTTTTTCAAGTTTCCGTGCCAAAGCCGAAAGTTTGTCGCTCTTCTTTCCGCACTCTTGTGATGCCGAAGATATGCCGCTTTTGTTGCCGCTTGACGCCGAGAATAAACCCCATTTTAGAGCTGCGGTTCCGAATTTTGGGGTCAAGGTTAAGGATCGGAATATCGGGACACTTCGTGTCCATCCCGGGACAGGTTTGCCTGTGAAGTTGGTACTCGTTGGTACTCCCGTGTGTGTTGTTTGCTCAGAGATAGAAGCAGAGCAGCTTTGATCCTTTCGTGAACGGTGGAGACTTCTGACCCAAGCTAGTGCCTCTCTGGGGGAAAACCCCTGGTTTCCCAGTTAAGATACGCCTTCTAATTACTACAAATACGATCCCAGTGCCTGGACCCAGGTGATTACCGGGCTTTCAACTTCATTCAAGGTAGTGTCATAACACTAGCCCACTCTGATCAGCCGTATATATATGCAGAATTATTGGGAATTCGTGGAGACATCGATTCCACGAACTAGAACATGAGTCGAAGATGCGGCTCCTCAAAACCCACTCCGACACCTCTCAACGGCAAGGCAAGGGAGCCGGCAAAGTACGTAAAAAAAAAAAAGGAAAGGAAGACCTAGCCTTGGGGGGCAGGAATAAGTCGTCAACGAAAGCCATCGCCATGCCACCCGCAATGGGGGGAGGGGGCGAGGAAGACGCACGGAAAAGCGAAAAGTGAATACAAAAAAGACGAGAAGAAAAATACCACGGAAGACACCAAGAACCACGTAGACCCAGGCCACAACTCTGGAAACGCGCCCTGTACCACAAATGGGTGGCCCGATTACCCAGACCAGCCCCGACTCTGAGCGAGGGGTGGTAGGCAGGACAAAATACGCAAAAACCCCAGCCCCGACTCTGAACGGGGGGGGTAGGCAGGACAAAATACGCAAAAACCATCCCCAACCAAGCCCAAGAAAAAAAATAATCAGAAACACACCCACAGCAGAAAAAAACCCCGACCCAAAAAATCGGAAAACGTCAAGAAATAGAACCCCCCCCCCCCCAAAGTCCAGGAAAACGTCAAGAAAAGAAATATCAAGTGCAGCCGAGAAGCGAAAGTCAGCTATCCACGGCGGCGCCTCGAGATTCGTCTACGCTACGCTGCCCCCCCCCCGTGCAAACGCCACTCTTGTTGTTTCCAGTCGTCGACGCCATTTGTTAAGGGTCAGAAGATCGCGACACCTTTTTTTTGTTCCTGGAAAGGTATGCCTATGAAGTCGGTATACTCGTTGGTACTCACGTGTGTTGTTTGCTTAGAAATAGAAAAAGAGCAGCTAATTCCTTCGTTCACGGTGGAGACTGAGACCCAAGCTCGCGCCTCTCTGGAGGAAAACCCCTGGTTTTCCACCTAATATACGCCTTCCAAGTATTTTTACAAATACGATCCCAGTGCCTGAACCCACAGGTTTTCAATTTCACTCGAGAGGCAATAATCATATTATTCCAAAAACGGGACTGCATATTAAGGCTCATGGCGCATAACCTACTAGGTATGGCGATTGGCGTGTGTACCAGCTCGTAGCTGGTGTGTACGCCTAGACTCGATTGCCGATGGCCGGCAATACACAGTCAAAATGTTCGAGGCAAACACGTAGTCACTGTCAGGTGACTTGTACGTGAAGCTTCAACATAAAAGAGAAGAAGAAGATGGTGTGGTGACCCCAAGCCACATTGTTGATTGATTGCTCAGCTGGAAGCTGATGATGGTGAGCAAAAGTAGAGTGAGCTCAAAGGGGAGGGCGGTGCGCGTGTGCGCTCGCAGCTCGCAACAAAGGACGACCCTTGCACTTCGGTCAAACAAAAACAAAATGAGGGAATACCCTCGTATTCCGTTCAAAATAAAACAACGAAGAGAACCCCCAGATTTACTGTAAAGAACAATATATCTTGGGGTACATATCCATGACCCCAGTGTAGCCTATGTTGTTTCTCCAATCAGAACTACAGTAAAACTATGCTACCGGTCTCGGAGGGATACTGAAGATATCCTTTCCATTATTTACCAATGATAGCACGTACTAAATATTGTGCTGTCTACCGTAGATCATGTACGTACGTACCACAACAACAACAGTAGATCCATGGCACTACTCGTCATTGGGACTATATTCTGTGCGTACGGGTGCACAGCAGTATATGTAGGTGTAAAAAGACAGCTGCTGCTATCCTACTATAACTCAGACTGGAAAACTGTCTGTTGTACATAGAATGCGTAAATGTATACCAGATGACGTAAGTGTAATCGAGTAACGAATATGATGGTTACTGACAAGTATCATCTCTAATACTACTGCAGTCCTAAAAAGGTTCCCGTGACTACTATTAATACTACTACTATTACGGGGGGGGCATATTAAATAGGACCTACGTTACACACAAAAACCTAGATGTTTCACTATTTTTACTAACAATATTTGATTCTATTTAGTTTGGTCCCCCGTAATACTATACTACTGCTTTGCTGCTGTTGTAGTGGATCTAACAAGCCTAGAAACAGGGTTATCTGGCAAGCACGCGCTTTCGGAGGCACGATACCACGTACCAGGTACGAGACAAGCTTCAACTCCTCTGGAGCAGCCACTCTCGTTGTGTGGGGACAAAACACTTGAAATTAGACGCGTAATTAGGTTTCATCTGTGGTGCGGCACTATAATAATACGGGGGACCATAGTAAATAGGACCTACGGTGCAGACAAATGCCTATATATTTACCCATTTTTACTAACGATGTTTGGTCCTATTTACTATGTTCCCCCGTAAATAAAAGGGTTATATCCTTTTAGTACTGCAGCCCCGTTTTGGGAACAGACCACTATTACGGGGGACTATAGTTAATAGGACCAAATATTGTTAGTAAAAATGGTTAAATATATAGGTTTTTATGTAGACCATAGGTCCTATTAACTATGGCCCCCCGTAATACTGTGACAGTGTGACTGGTTTGTCCCCAAAACGGGACTGCAGGTCTATAATAAGGGTCAAGGGCTGACCGACGTGGCGGCGGGTGTGTGACGCAGGCCGAGAGGAGAGAGGGTACATATTATGTCGACATGGATGGGGAATTTCAATTTTTTCTTCTAACAAGCATAGGCCTATTATGGAGGGCCCGCGACCCCAAAACCCATGTCCTACTGCCGACGTCGGCATTATTTGGTAATTTCTTAGTCCGTTGAGCTATACTGGTAAAAGGTTAGTTGTCTTCTACCCAAACTATGGAGTAGGTTATGAATAAGTCTTGTAGCACGTACACATCATGCGCTGGGCATGCGCGTGATAATAATGTACTGCTGTATATAGCTCTGCGCATAGTACGTAGTGATAGGAATTCCGGGAGAAAAAACCGGCGTGGGGAGAGAACGCAAATCTAAGTGCGCGCGTTTGCATACTGTTTGTGCCAAAGTTGAAGTGAAATGGACATGGTTGATGACTCGTGCATACAACATACAACCTACAACCGCAGCAATGACCTATTTTTAACCATTGTTTTGGACTCTGCTGTGACAGTCCCGCCCCGTTTTCTCGGCACAGATTGCGTGGAATTATATTACTCGTACTACTCGTATAGACTCATGTATTTTTTATTATTATTATTATTTGCCTTCTGACAATAATAATGATTGTGCAGGGCGTTATTCATTCAAAATGAAAAAGCTGACATAATTCATCGAATACCACTAACTTCATCGAACCAATTATCCTTTCCTGCGTGTACTCACTTGCACCCCCACCATTTTTACCGAAATATTTTACCTACTATGTATCTATACGCCACGCTTCCTACTCCGCATCTACATTCCACCCCCACGCCATATGGGAAGCAGTCCTCCCTCCTCCTCCCTTCTCCCCCTCTGTGGTGGCCTGGCGGTCTCGCAGGGCGAGCTTATATCGGTGCACTCTGCGCGAGATCGCGACCTGGGTAGTCACCGATATGACCTGGAAACTCATGTATCATATACAATACCAGGAGGTACGTATTATGTGTGTACCACACAGCAAGCAGGATCTGTTCGTGCAGCAGCAGTGCGACAGCAGTCAGTAAAAGGGTTTAATCGCTTGATCTCAGGAAATTTCCAAGGCCACTGCTGCTATTAATAGCAGTATACTTGTATAGTTGTTTTTCGGATCTTCCTAGGGCTCCAGCACCTTTGTGTGACCACGGACTCCTTCGTCAGAGGGTTAATGTGAGAACAACAACAACAACAACAATAGTCGGAGGCTATACGTTATTTTTCCTTGTTACTTTCTCCTTGGTTCTTTGTCTTACTCTGTTCACAAGCAGTGGTGTTATTTGTTATTTCTTCTTTTTTCCAGCTCGTTCTTTTTCAAGTGTAGGCCACCTCGCCTGCGGGGGGGGGGGCACGACAGATTGTTTCTCTTAGATTTTGCTTTCATTTTTCTTCTTCTTCTTTTTCGACTTGTCTACCTTGTTTTTGTTTTCTCTTTGATTGTTTCTTTTCGTTTCACTATTTCATAGATTGCGTATGTCGTGCCTGTCGTATCTAGTATGATGACATGGCTTTGCATTGCCCACTGCAGTTCACACTGCACACATGGCAACGTAGTATCTCTGTGGCGTAGCTTTGTGACCACAGAACTTGTATCTCTTCTAGGATGGAAGAATCGGCACGGACACTGGTTGTGCTGGATGTCGACGGGTAGAAAGAACGGTTTAATGTGAAGAACACACACACACACACACATACGAGTATGTGCTCCCAGAATATATCCCTTTGAGTCCACATTTATTTGGGAACATTTTGGAAGGCGAGAGGAGGAGACTGGAATGACACTGCAATACTTACTCCATATTGTTGTTGTTTGTTGTTGTTGTTGTTGTTCTCACATTAACTCACAATACAATGCACATGTGCCATGCTGTCCGTGGTCGCAGGACAGGCTCCAACAACAGCTCTGGAGTGGAAGAAATACCTCGGGGGGGAAAAAAAACAAGCAAAAAGGATACGGTATTGACTCGATCTGTGTGTGTGGTTGCTATGCTACTTCTGAGGCGACTGTGGTGGTGATGATGTGATAATTGGCGATGGAGAAAGCGAAAACAGCTCGTCATGCAAACATCGTACCTGATACCAGGTACATCCGATGATATTATGTGGAGACATCCGCCTAACTACGAGGCCGGGACGGAGCACGCCGGATTTTCACTGACCAGAAGGTGTGGGGGGGGGGTTGCCCCGCTATGAAAAACATCATCAAGGAGTGATGCGCTGAGTATAGGAACAGAGGGGCTCCTACTCGGACTCGGGGTTAGAGATGGACGCACTGCAGGGTGTCTGTGGTGATATGGCAGGGGGCGATGGGGGGTGGGGGGGGGTAGCAGTGTGTGGGTCATGTTTTTGTTTTTTTCTGGTGGGAGCTGGCGCTCCCGGTTTCCGTTAGGTTGCCGCGAGGAGATCGGAAAAGGAGAAAAACCAGAAGATAAATCTCGGTTCTCGCTGTCAAAGTTATTTCGACATGGATGGCACAACGTGGATGGATGCGTGGTTGAACACAACAACGCTAGGAAGGGGTTGCTGCCTGCTGCTGCTGTTTTCGCTGCATGCGGTGATGATGTTGGTCTCCTCTCTTGTCTCACATTGTTGCTGTTTTCTTCCCAACACACGCTCTGAGTTGTTGACCATTCTACAGCTATATTATATACCAGGTATACTACTTACTGCTGCTTCTGTAGCTGCGTGTGTAGATCTCTCACAGAGATTACTCCCTTCTCCTTCCACCCTGTTCCATCCCTGGTACATCTGTACATTCACTCCGTAAAAAGGCGGTGAAGTACGTACCAGGTATCATTCTGCTGTGCTGCTGTACGTTCCTTCGTACGCGTAACTCGCTATTTTTTAGTGCGTTTTCCCCCAAAACGGGGCTGACCGCATAAAATTACCAACCAAATATAATTGTCTGAGATATTTCCATTGCAGATTGAGCATGATGAACAGCCTGAAATCCATTCCGTGCACTGCAGCAGCTGTGAGTTCCACCAATTGAGTTGTCCACTTACTTGCAGATAGGTACTATTGAATAACTGCCTGTGTTGTAAAGAATGCGCGGGCAGTTAATGAAGTAATATCCCGTGTCGCCCGAACGCTGACAACCCATCTATACTGCCGTTCGTACGATCACCACAACTAACTGATTGATGCTGGATTTAATGTTAACCCTTTTAGAACCGCAGTCCCGTTTTGGGGACAAGCGAGTCAAATTTCAACTAGTTTGTCCCCAAAACGGGACTGCGGTCCTAAAAGGGTTAATATCAAGTTTTTGTGCGGAGCGTGTTATCAACCTCTCCCCTCCTTTTCAACTTTCCCACACTGCTACTATTAAGATTCATAATGTGCTGTGTTTTCGATGCGCACAAGCTATAAATATACGAGTATCAACTATTAATACTCGTATAATGTTACTGTATTAATCGTAATATTAATTGCAAGCTTTCACCACAACACATCAACCAACTCTCATCACCACAACTACAGCTACCTCTCATTACATTATACCTACCTAAAGGGCACTCACTGCTGCGTCTCCTCTCCTGATACTCCACCCTCCCCGCCCAAGTAGTAGCAGCAGCACCACAAAAGCAACCTCTTCTTCCAGAGGCACAGCCAAAACGAACAAGAGTATTAGTACTATGAGTGGCAACTTCGTCCCAGCAACACGTGCTCCTGCGATGGCGGTGGATGAGATAGAAGAGGACAACCCTCCGGCAACCAAGCAGCAGAAGCTCATCAAGGCAGGGCTGCTGGGTGTGCTGGTGGCCATCGTCATCTACGTCGTACTCGACTACACGGCGAGTACTATTAATAGTGTGTTATGTATACTCGTAGTATAAATAAGTATTCATAATACCTGGTAGTTACTCACCAGTACACGAGTGTGGTGTGTGTGGTATTTTTTACATATTACGAGGGGCCATAGTAAATAGGACCAAATATTGTTAGTAAAAATACCTTAATATATAGTTTTTTGTCCGTACACCGTAGGTCCTATTAACTATGGTCCCCCGTAATAGTATTATCGAGCGCAACAGGGAATAATAGGTGCACGCCGTACATCCGAATACAGCAGCAGCAGTGTACCAGCGATGCACCAGGTAGGTACCGTATACTGCCATATACGTAGCTATATACCAGGTATATAGCTTTATTCAGCCCAGACGGCTGCTGCAATGCCGTGGGCCCTCTCTCTCTCTCGTTCCTCCGAGACTCTCGCCAACACCGCCTATAGTCTTACGTACGGCGCGGACTATTTGGGTTTGCTATCGCTGTGGTACCTGATTATAAGGTTGCGGACAGTCTGCAGCAGCTGCAGTATGTGGTCTGCAGTGCCACAGAGGGGCAGGCACTCACTATTACAAGGGACCACATAGTAAATAGAACCTATACGGTGCAGACAAAAACCTACCTGGTGTATATTTCCCTATCTTCATCAACAATATTATTTGGTCCTATTTACCATGGTCCCATCATTAATAATAGTAGCAAGAGAAATTGAAACAATGCTTGTCGGATGGCAAGATAAATAATAATAATAATAATACATACATACCAGGTATCATGGACTAGACCACTCTTTTCTTTTTCTTTTTCTTTTTCTTTTTCTTTTTTTTTTAATCATCACTTTCACTTTCCAGCCTAACTCGTAGGATGTTTTACCCTCGACGACCTTCTGGACAAGCCGTGGTCACAGGTGTCTACCCTTCTCCCCCCCGGTACGTGCCTTTATTTTTTGTCGCGCAAAGGGTTCAGCATTCCCGCTGATGCTCGTCGATTTTCATCGAATGTAGCTAACTCACGCTCTCGCGCTTTCCGCTAGTCAATTTCTTTCATGCAAGAAAAAGCCTTTACGAGCATGCACTCGGTGGGACTTGAACCCGCGAAATTGATCTTGATAGGCACGCGGACCACCTACCAAGCCACCGGGGACGCCGGATTTTGTTAGGAGCTCAGTGGACGGAAATATCAAATATCAATACTGGTACAAATTTCTTTTTATAGGATGTTTTTCCAAAATCAGGTACACCTGTTCCATTTGAGCCAAAAAACGTTACATAGTTCTTCGCTTTCTGTTATTATAGTCGTTTATTAGAACAACACTACACATTGTCGGATGGCAAGCGTAATAATAAATTACATACTGAATCCAATTAAAAAGCACACGCCACGAGCTGTGTTTCTGTGGCCATGATAAATCACTAACATTTTTTTTGTTTGCCCGTGAACATTGATTGATGGAGCCTGTGGCCTTTAAAATCCGACTGTGGTTTTGTTTTCCTTTTAGGCATAATAAAGTCACCACGGACTCCACCTATAGACCTGCTGAGGGTCACCACAGTCCTCGCTATAGTTTCGCCACGGCGGGCGCGCCAAGAGTTTTTATCCTGGCGCCTCCCCCCCGTTGCCAGCTTTGAAGCCTCTCGACGATCCTCGCGGATACGCCTGCTCGGCGCGAAGTTATTTAATTTGTCGTTCCAACCAAGCCTTGGGCCAATGACACACCTCGACGCGGGGTGAGACAGACGGGCTGCCGCCTGTGTCCACGTCCACGATGCTGTACAACAAACAACAGAGTATGTGCACACTGCGCATTATAACAACTGAAGCTCATCGTACCTGGTACACCCCAAAAGAAGAAACACAAGCGGAATTAGCGTGCGTATGAACATCAGGTACGTACGTACAGAGCTTAGACAAAATAATTGCAACCGAGGGACCGCGGATACTGCACATACGTACGCAGAGAAAAAAACTGTGTACGTATTGCCTCTCTTATTGACTGAAAATCAGGAAAAAACAGTTGAAAGCTATATACCTGGTAGGCAAAGGAGACACATACAGATGCACCCGTCTACCCGTGGCCCGTGGCCAATTTCAACCCTAAAAGGGGTCGACCAAAGAGGTCCGGCAAGTTCATGACTAGTACACTGGCGGAGTGTCATGTTGAAGTCTGTGTCCTACAGATGGACTAGAACCGACCACACAAATAAGAAAGTGTGTTGGGCGTAAGCTTTTTTTACCCAGATCTCCAAGGAAGATAAATAATTTAAAAAAAAACTAAAATAGGTACCATATGTGTGTTGTCTCCACATTAAATCGTCCTTTCTACCCAACTTCATCCGTGCACCCAGTGTCCGTCCTGATCCCTTATCCTAGATACCGGGTATGTATACGTTTTGATTCTGTGGTCAGACTGGGAGACAGAGGAAAACCAAAATAACAAAAAATAATCGCAAATTCAAGTGTCAAGTAAGTGAATGCCAGTGTAATATACGACCGGGCACGAGCGCACAACAATGCAAACAAGACTGTTAGTAGAACACGTGGGGTTGGCTAACGGCAGGGTTCCTCGTGTCTGACTTGTGCTCGTTTTTATTTTCATAATAGTGCTTACCAACTGGTTTTGGCACAAAAGTGACAAAGGTATACCCGATTTTGGCAAAAAACCATATTTAATCCCACCGGTCCTTATATTTCCGATCAGAGTGGTACCTGGTATTGTTGTTTTTGTTCTCACATTAACTCTCAGACGAAGGAGTGCGTGGTCACACAAAGGTGCTGGAACCCTAGGAAGATCCGAAAAACCACAAAAAATCGAAATTCGGCTGCCTAAAAATACACGAGACGAAGAAAGCGCACACAAGATAAAACCAATGTGCAAAACTGAACTATTAATAACATGTATACCAGGTATATAATACCAGGTATGTGCGCGTGGTAGGAGTGCTGATTTGATACGACACTGACCTGGCACCTGCCTTTTTCTGATTCTTGGCCTTTTCTACGCGTCTCCCCTTGGCAGCTGGATGCGTACCGTTGTAGGTTCTGGTCTATACCATCACCACGTGTGTGTGTCCACTACTTGTGTGTGTGTCCGCTTGGCCATCGTACGACGCACATCCTACCGCAGTGACGTTGTGTAACACCAGTATGCACATGACATACAAGAGTAGGTATATACTTCGTATATAGCCTGACAGGTAAATGCATCTGACGGTCGCCCCCCCGGGTGCGCTACCAGTAGTGGCTTACCGGTACCTGGTACCAGGTATACCTTCGAATGTTGGTGCTGGTTGGCGGTGGTACTTGTTGGCGGAGTTCGAATCCCACGTGTGTCGAACTTTTTTAGTTTGTTTCCAAAAATAGATGAAAAACGAAATCAACTCCTGAGAGAGCGCCTGAAACAATGTTGGTATCACAATACTTGGTAGTAGCGAGGGAAGAAAGGGCCGCGAGTCTTCTCGCGAT